>CM053399.1:90935756-91001264 GCA_028644305.1 Xerus rutilus
TCCTGTCTCAGCCTCCCAAAGTGCTGGGATTACAGGCATGCGCCACCGCACCTGGCTACGAGATGTTTGAAATTTCGGAGGAGTAAAATAAAAGCAGTTTTAAAAGTTTAGCTTTAAAAGCCGGGTGTGGTGGCGCAAGCCTGTAATCCCAGCACTTAGGGAGGCTGAGACAGGAGAATTGCGAGTTGAAAGCCAGCCTCAGCAATGGTGAGGTGCTAAGCAACTCAGTGAGACCCTGTCTCTACATAAAAAAAAAAAAAAAAAAAAATAGGGCTGGGGATGTGGCTCAGTGGTCGAGGGCCCCTGAGTTCAATCTCTAGTACCAAAAAAAACAAAAAAAAGGTTAGCTTTAAAAGTTTAAAGAGCAGCTCCATACAAGATAGATTGAACTGGAGACACTGGAGGCAAGAAGTAGTTAATGAGAGTATTGCTACAGTAGAAATGCCAGGTAATAAACCCATGTGGGAAAAGAAAGAATGGACACATCTGGTGACTGCTTAGATATGAGGAGTAAAGAGGAAAGAGTCAAAGATGACTCTTCTAGGCTGGGCGCAGTAGTGCTTACCTGTAATTCCAGTAGCTCAGGAGGCTGAAGCAGGAAGGATCACAAGTTCAAAGCCAGCCTCAGCAAAAGCAAGGCTCTAAGCAACTCATTTGAGACCCTGTCTCTAAATAAAATACAAAACAGGACTGGCTCAGTGGTTGAGTATCCCTGAATTCAATCCCTGGTACTCCCCTCCCCCCAAAAAAATTCTGAGCAGGTGTAGTGGCACATGTCTATAATCCTAGTGATTTGGGAAACTGAGATAGGAGGATCACAAATTCAAGGTCAGCCTGAGCAACCTAGCAAGACCCTGTCTCAAAATTTTAAAAAATAAATGAAAAGGAATGGGGAATGTGTTCAGTGGTGAAGTACCCCTGGGTTCAATCCCCAGTACAAATAATAATAATGTAAGGGGGAGAAAAAAAAAGTTTGAAAGTGTGAACTCTTTCTGTTTATTTTTCTTTTTTTTTTTTTTTTTTTGGTATGGGAGATTGAACCCAGGGGTCTTAACCACTGAGCCAAATCCCCAGCCCTTTTTAAATATTTTATTTAAAGACAGGGTCTTGCTGAGTTGCTTAGGGTCTCACTAAGTTGCTGAGACTGGCTTTGAAATCTCAATCCTCCTACCTCAGCCTCCCAAGCTACTGGGATTACAGGCATGTGCCACCATGCTCAGCCAAAAGTGTGAGTTCTACATAAGGAATAATTGAGTTGTAAAATGGCGATAAGAAATCCAAGTACAGGGTTGAGGTTGTAGCTCAGTGGTAGAGCGCTTGCCTAGCACATGTGAAGCACTGGGTTCCATCCTTAGCACCACATAAAAGTAAATAAATAAAATAAAAGTATTGTGTCCATCTACAACTAATAAATAAATAAAATCCAAGTATAATTGTCTAGCAGACAGTAAAAGATTATAGAATCTTAGGTTAGAAATCAAAGGAATTGTAAAGGTTTTATAGTCCTAGACCTTAATTTTAAGGAAATAAGAGATTATGACCTTCCCACATGCCCGGTTGCATCTTTGGTATTAGCACTGTTTAAGCTAGGGTCATAGGGAATAGGATTAATTCCAAATGTTTAGATGTGGCAATCAGACTTCCACCAGAGAATGTGAATGCTCTGGGAACTCAGGGCAGGAATCTTCTGACTGCTTCTCTGACCTCTAAGAAAGAAGCACTGGGGCTGTGGTTGTGGCTTAGTGGTAGAGCACTTGCCTATCATGTGTGAGGCACTGGGTTTGATTCTCAGCACAACATATAAATGAATACAATAAAGGTCCATCAACAGCTAAAAATTAAAGAAAGAAGCACTGATGGCCAGTGCAACTTCCCAGCTGCTTCTTCATGCACCCAATTGATTGAAACCATAAGAAAACAACAAAACACTGAACAGGTTCTGTCCTCCAACTGTAGGGATTCTAAGTACAAGGCCTGTGTATACTGTTAGTATTAAAAGATATTGGCGTGAATATTTTCTAGCCTACCGTTTTCTTCTATTTTCTTATAGATGCCTGGAAATCACTGACAGATAAAGTCCAGGAAGCTCGTTCAAATGCCCGCCTGAAGCAGCTCTCATTTGCAGGTAATGGCTAGAGCAGTTATTTTACTTCTCCCTCACAATATTCTGGCAACTTATTAGTCTCAGCCATAGAGATGACTCTATAAAAAGAAAACCTTTTTTAAAAAATAGTTTTTCACAGCTTTGAGATATAATTCAGATACCATACAATCCATTCATTTAAAGTGTATAATTTGGGGCTGGGGTTGTGGCTCAGTGGTAGAGCGCTCGCCTCTCATGTGTGAAGCACTGGGTTTGATCCTCAGCACCACGTTAAAAAAAAAAAATATTTAAAAATAAAGGTATTGTGTCCACCTACAACCAAAAAATAAAAATAAAAAATAAAGTATATAATTTGGTGGTTTTTTTGTTTGTTTGTTTTTGGTACTGGAGATTGAACTCAGGGGCACTCGACCACTGAGCCACATCCCCATCCCTATTTTGTGTTTTATGTAGAGACAGGGTCTCACTGAGTTGCTTAGCACCTCGTCGTTGCTGAGGCTGGCTTTGAACTTGTGATTCTCCTGTCTCAGCCTCCTTAAGTGCTGGGATTACAGGCTTGAGCCACCGCGCCCGGCTAATTTGGTGGTTTTTATTGTATTCACAAAATTGCACAACCATCATTACCTTCTAACTCTAGAACATTTTCATAATCACTGAAAGGAATCCCCCTGCTCATCAGTAGTCAATTCCTCATCCCTTCCCCCTGGCAACATGTTAGGGACCTTTCATATAAATGGAAATCATATATTTGTGAATGGCTTTTCACTTAACGTAATGCTTTCAAGGTTACTTCTTGAGTTGGGGGTGCAGCTCAATGTAGAGCATGGGGTTAGTATTTGCAAGGGCCTGGCTTTGATCCCTATCACCAAAAAAAAAAAAAAAAAAGCAGAAAGAGAGATTCCTGCCTGCTATAACATTGCATTCATATTCCACTCCTTTTTATTGGCAAATAATATTCTATTGTGTGAATATACCACCAGTTGCTTATCCATTCATCAGTTGATGGATATTTGGGGTTGTTTGTTTGTTTGACTTTCTTATTCTTGCTAATGATTGCCATGAATATTCACAAACAAGTTTTTGTACAAACCTGTTTTTATTTCTCTTGGTTCTATACCTAGAAATGGCATTGCTGGGTTATATGGAAACTCTCCTTAACTTTTTGAGGAACTACAGAATTCTTTTTTCCCAAAGTAACAACACTATTTCATATTCCCAGCAGTGTGCAAGGGTTCCAATTTCTCCATATCCTTGTCAACACTTGGTATTAACTGTCTTTTATATTACAGATATTTTAGTTAGCATGAAATGGTATTTTATGATGTTTGTGTGTGTGGCAGGGATACTAGGGATTGAACCCAGTGCTTCAGGCATGCTAGAGAAGTGCTCTACCTGAGCTACATTCCCAGCCCTTCCTTGTGGTTTTATTTTACCTCCTTTTTAAAGTTGAAATAGTTTCTCATCAATACTAGACTTCAAATTAAATTTATTAGCATTAAACCTATTAAAACTTTTGTTTAAAGTGAACATGAAGGATTTTAATTAATCTAACACAGAAACCTTCCATTGACTGTTTTTTCTATTATCTGTCTACCCCTCCAACGTTCTTTCAAATTGGTCCTGGTAAGGTAGGTGAATGGGTATTTAGAAGAATTTTTTGCTGAATATAGTGGCACACGTCTATAGTCCTAGCTACTCCAGAGGCTGAGGCAGTGAGGATTACAAACTCAAGGCTAGCCTGGATAACTTAGTGAATCTTACTCAAAATAAAAATGGATTGGGGGGCTGGGGCTATAGCTCAGTGGTACAGCACTTGCCCAGCATGCGTGAGGCTCTGGGTTCAATCCTCAGCACCACATATAAATAATAAATGAATAAAATAAAGATCCATTAACAACTAAAAAAAAATTTTTTTTAAATGGATTGGGGGTGTAGCTCTGTGGTAGAACACCTCTGGGTTCAATCCCAGTACCACAAAAAAATTTTAAAAAAGAACCTATCTATGATATTTTCATTTTTTCTTTTAACAAGGAAAACAGGGAAAGTATTTGAAATACACATTATAAAATATCAATATTTGTTCATTTTAGATGGCAGGTACATGTGTGACTGTTATAACAGCCTGTGTATTTTCTTGTTTTAACTTTTTCAGTTTTTTTGTGTGGTTTTTTTTTTTTTGCAGCACCAAGGATCAAATCCAGTATTGCCTTGCACATACTAGACAAATGCTCTACTACTGAGCTAATCTTCAGCTTCAGGATTTTTTTAGTTAAAGAACGAGAGCAAAGACCAGGGGCAGTATCACATGCCCGTATTTCCAGCAACTCAGGAGGCTAAGACAGAAGAATTGCAAGTCTGAGGGCACCCTCAGGAAGTTAGTGAAACCATGTCTCAAAATTAAAAATAAAGGGGCTGGGACTGTAGCTCAGTGGCAGAGCACTTGCCTAGCTTGTATGAAGCACTGGGTTCAATTCTTAACACCATATAAAAATAAACAAATAAAGGCATTCTGTTAATCTCTAACTACAAAAAAAATTTTTTTAATTAAAAATAATAGTAATAATAAAAAAGGAATATAAAGTCAGTGATAAAGTACCAAAAAAAGAGCAAAGAATCTAATAGGTGACTATCTCCCACAAAATACAAATGACCAATAACATGAAAATAATCTAACTCTGTTTTTAAAATGCATGTTAAAATTTGATTACCTACTTCCATCTTGATTAATAAAGATTCAGAATTTGGAAATAGTGTAGATAACAATGGAGAAAGTAAGCCCTCTCTTACATTAATGGTAGATATATAAATTACTGATGTAACCATTTGGGAGAGCAATTAAACAATAGCTATTAAAATTTTCAAATTACATGCTATCCAGCAATTACACATTTAAGAAATTATCCTATAGGTAGTCTCAGCCAAGTCATAAAAATGTCTAAGGTTGTTCATTACAACTTATAATACCAAACAACTGGAAACAACACAAATACTCCAAAATAAGGGCATTTAGAAAGAAATCCAAAGTAAACTAATTGAAAAGGCAAGTTTATAGCAGTGTGTGTCTAGTATGATCATAGTCCCTATAGATACTTTTTTTGGGGGGAGCAGGTACCAAAAATTGAACTCAGGGGTACTTGACCACTGGGCCACATCCCCAGCCCCACTTTGTGTTTTATGTAGAGACAGGGTCTCACTGAGTTGCTTAGCACATCGCTGTTGCTGAGGCTGGCTTTGAACTCACAATTCTTCTGTCTCCGCCTCCCAAAGTACTAAGATTACAGACGTGCACTACCGTGTCTGATGTAGATGCTTTTAAATTGTGCATGTAATAGTGGTTGCCTCAATTAGAATGGGAAACTGCTTCTCTGTACTGTTTCACTTTATTTGTGAGTATTTTACTTAAAAAATGTTTTTAAAGAACTAACTCGACTGTATTTAATTTTTTAAAAGAACAGATGGCAAGCTGGGCCCAGTGGCGCAAGCCTGTAATCCTAGCACTTTGAGGCTGAGACAGGAGAATCGCGAGTTCAAAGCCAGCCTCAGCAACAGCGATGCGCTAAGCAACTCAGTGAGACCCTGTCTCTAAATAAAACACAAAGTGGGGCTGGGGATGTGGCTCAGTGGTCAAGTATCCCTGAGTTCAATTTCTGGTACCAAAAAAAAAAAAAAAAAAAAGAACAGATGGCAAATGAGTTGAGAAAAAGTTACGGTCCTCCTTGGTGGTCAGCTTCTCATCCTCACTCTGCACGCTCCCTAGCTTGTTTAGCAGTTCCCATGTTCTGACACTATACCTGGTGATTCAACCCTGACTGCAATTCCACCATTCCCCAGAGCTCAGATCAGACAGCTCCAGTCAGTCCTGTCATCCTTCTTTTCCTTCCTCATTCCCATCTGTTGATTCTATCCCAGAAGTGTGAATCATCTCCTTTTCTTCTCTTTCTTTCCTTCCTCAGGCATAGCCTTTGTTATTTTCTCACCTGTACTTTTAAAATACCTTATAACTGGTGCCTGAATCTCCCATTTCTCCTCCTGTATAGTGTTTGGTGTCATCAGAGGAACCTCAAAACCCTCTTACTGTTGCCTACATACTGGTCGTAGAACAAAATCTTCATCTCCTTAAGTATTTGTTATTAATAAATAGGTATTAAGTGCCTATTTATTAACAGGTGATGTGCCCAGCACCATGGTGAGCACTGAGGATATAATCCTGAGTAGAAATAGATTGGCCCTGATCTCCTAAGATTTCCAGTCTAGATCCTCACATGATAAGATCCTGCTCAGCCTGTTCAGCCACATCTATTCAGCCTCAGCTCTTAACCACTTTCCTCACCCTTCAAGGTCCTCTATTCAGATCCATCAGTGTCTTAACATGTGGTTTACAGATGTGGATTAGAATCTCAGAGCAGAGCTGAGAAGCTGAGTGTACCCTAGTAATTGTTACTACTTACATTACGTGTTTTCACATAAGCATACCATGGTTCATGCAGTTCCTCCACCAGGAATGGCCTCCCCTCCATCACTTGTTTTTTCCAGTTTCCCTTTTTTGCTTGACAAACTCCTTCAAGTTTCTGCTCAAAGTCATCTCTTTTCTTATCCTTTTTTTGACCATTCTCTTCTTTGCCTATGGAAACTTCAACTCTTAAGTGATTTAAACAGTAAGATAAACCAGGTGTGCTGGTGCATACTTGTAATCCCAGCACTTTGGGAGGCTGAGACAGGAGAATCGTGAGTTCAAAGCCAGCTTCAGCAACTAAGGTACTAAGCAACTCAGTGAGACCCTATCTCTAAATAAAACACAAAATAGGGCTGGGGATGGGGCTCAGTGGGTGGTTGAGTACCCCTGAGTTCAATCCCCAGTACCAAAAAAAAAATTGTATATTTATCATCTTGTATAACAAAAAGTCCAAAGCATCAGGATTGATTGATATAAGACTTCATTAAGCCGGGTGCAGTGGCACACACCTGTAATCCCAGCACTTTGGGAGGCTGAGACAGGAGAATCGCGAGTTCAAAGCCAGCCTCAGCAACGGCGAGGCACTAAGCAACTCAGTGAGACCCTGTCTCTACATAAAACACAAAATAGGGGGGCTGGGATTGTAGCTCAGCGGTAGAGCACTTGCCTCGCATACGTGAGGCCCTGGGTTTGATCCTCAGCACCACATATAAAGCAATAAAATAAAGACATTGTGTCCATCTACAACTGAAAAAATATTTAAAAAAAAAAAAACACAAAATAGGGGATGTGGCTCAGTGGTCGAGTGCCCCTGAGTTCAATCTCTGGTACCAAAAAAAAAAAGACTTCATTAGAAAATAGAAATAAAAAGTATTTTTCTTGTATAATAAATAAATTAATCTTACCTTAATTATAACTTTTTTTCTTGTCATCCCCCCCAGATTGCTGTGACTTTTTTTTAGAGGTCCACATACTTTTTAAAATTTTTTTTATTTTTTACACAAATGGAGCACTTTTCATTTCTTTGATTGTTTATGATGTAGAGTCACATCATTCATGCAGTCATACCCATACATAGGGTAATAATGTCTGTCTCATTCCACCATCTTTATCCCCCAACACCTTTGCTGTACGTTTTTCACTTTAGCTTTTTGAGTTTAACACATATGTTGTACAGCTGTATTAAAAATATTTTTCTCCAAATCCTTATTCTATAAATTTTTTTCTATTTTTAAACTTTTTATTTTTTATTTTTTTATTTGTGTTGGAAAAAAAAACTACTATATAAACACTCACATTACCCTAGGCTGTTTTCCACCTTCCCATCTTTCCCATTGGACGTACTTAGGGGCAGTAACACACAGAGCTATCCTTTATTTCTATGAGAGCAAGACCTTCTGGAATGCCTTCTGAGGGGCCTATCTGAGGCTGTTTTACAGTTAACTTTTTTTTTCTTTATAAGCAGGAGTCCAGTCCAAAATAACACTAAAAAGTATAGTGTAGTAAATAGATGGACCAGTAATACATCATTTATTATCATTATCAAGTATTCTGTACTGTACATAATGCTGTACTTTATGTGACAAGCAGTGCAGGAGGTTTGTGGAGATTTGCATCACCACAAACATGGAACATGGCACTATGATGGATGTTATGTTAGCTGCTGTGTCATGAGGGGGTAAGAATATTTCAGCTCCAATGTAATGTCAGGGGACCACCATATTTGCCATCAAATATGTCATTATTGACTGAAGCATTGTTACGTGGTATATGACTATAGAGTGTTCCCTTTTAGGAGTTCCCACCATACTTTCTACTAAAGCTTGACACTTTTCACCTTGTGTGGTTTGTGTACATATCTGAAACTGAGTAAAACAAAGCAGCTATTAAGTGTATTACTCCCTGCATTCACAGGAGAGTTCTGTTAGAGGTATGGCTGATATTCCTTTTGAAATTATTGAGATGACTGTATGCATATCAGCTTATAGAACCCATGTACTCCATTGCTTATAAACAAAAATGGAATTGTATAGCCGGGCGCGGTGGCTCACGCTTGTAATCCCAGCACTTTGGGAGGCTGAGACAGGAGAATCGCGAGTTCAAAGCCAGCCTCAGCAACGGCGAGGCACTAAGCAACTCAGTGAGACCCTGTCTCTACATAAAACACAAAATAGGGCTGGGGATGTGGCTCAGTGGTCGAGTATCCCTGAGTTCAATCCCTCGTACCAAAAAAAAAAAAAATGGAATTGTATTTGGAGTTATACAATCTAAGGTTTAAATCTTGACACACTAGCTCTTTGATCTTGAGTGTATTAAATTTTTAAATTTTATTTATAAAAATATTTTTGTGGTTGTATAGAATGCCTCTATTTTATTCGTTTATTTTTATGTGGTGCTAAGGATCGAACCCTGTGCCTCACATATGCTAGACAAGTGCTCTGCCACTGAGGTGCAGCCCCATCCCCTTGGGTGTATTAAATTTTGAGACTAGGTCCACTCCCCTTAAAATGAAGTTAGAAATGGGCTTGGGAGATAGCTCAGTGGTAGAGTACTTGCCTGTTATGCACAAGGCCCTGGGTTCAATCCCTAGTACCACAAAAAAGGAGTAGCAGCAGCTAGTAACTCCTGCCTCGGGTGGCTATTATGAGCATGAAATGAAATAATGCATGTAGCATTTCTGTGTATACAGCATATAGAAAACAGTTTGATGGCATACTTTTTCACTTAGCTATCTATCATGAACATTTTCTGTACTGATAGATCTGTAGCAGCATTATTTTATTTTAACAGCTATCTAATGCTGATTTCTGTCTAATAGTTAATATCATTCACCCTTGAGCAGACTTTGGCAGAGTTTCTCTCTACACAGGCATTTCATTAGTACTTTGCAGTTTCCTGTTGGCTGCATGCCTCACCATCCAGGTGCCTTTCGTTCTACAGGTGTTAACGGTTTGAGGATGCTGGGGATTCTCCACGATGCAGTTGTATTCCTGATTGAGCAGCTGTCTGGTGCCAAGCACTGTCGGAATTATAAATTCCGTTTCCACAAACCTGAGGAGGCCAATGAACCCCCCTTGAACCCTCATGGCTCAGCCAGGGCTGAAGTCCACCTGAGGTAAGTGTCATTCTTTTGTGGAAACAGTTTGGAGTTATGATTTTATTATCTAATGATACAATTATTTTCCATGTACTCTTTGAGATTTCTAGTGATGATGCCACTGTCTTACATACTATTTTATTAAAGTGTTTCTCTAAATATGTTTTAATCTTTTGACTCCAGGAAGTCAGCTTTTGACATGTTTAACTTCCTGGCTTCTAAACATCGACAGCCTCCTGAATACAACCCCAACGATGAGGAAGAGGAAGAGGTACAGCTAAAGTCAGCTCGGTAAGTCTTACATGGAGAGTGTCACTAAAAGTACCTGTCTTTCTTTTTACACCAGTGTTTCAGGACACTGTGTAGTTTTGCATGGATCACAGTTTCCTGGATGCATTGAAGAAGACTGATATATAGTTTGCATTGAAGTAGTAGTAGCAAGCTAGTAAAGAGAGAATATAAGTTAGAAGAAATTTAATAATTATAAGGTACATTTTTTTAAGAAGCATATTTTCTTTATGGTCTGTGTTATCAGTTTGAGATGTATCACCATAGTCATCATGGTCAGAAAGTACTGTTGTATATATTAAAAATGGGCCTCAGCTGGGCGTGGTCGTTCATGCTTGTAATCCTAGTATCTCAGGAGGCTGAGGTAGGAGGATTGCAAGTTCCAGGCCAGCCTCAGCAACTTGGTAACCTCCTGTCTCAAAACAAGAAATAGAAAGGGTTGGGAACGTGACTCAGTGGTAGAGCACCTCTGGGTTTGATCCCTTTTGAGTGGGGCGAGGGGTGCTTGTTTTATAAAGTATTTGTTACACTTGGCATTGACCAACCAGTATATTCATATTCTATAGGACACTTTGATTCAAAACAGAAAACACTATTTCCTGAAGAGAATTCATTAATAATATACCTTGTCTTTTAGGAGGGCAACTAGCATGGATCTGCCAATGCCTATGCGTTTTCGTCACTTAAAAAAGACTTCTAAGGAGGCAGTTGGTGTCTACAGGTATGGCTAAAATCCTAGAAAGAATTACAGAAAACTGCTGGGTGTGGTGGCACATGCCTGTAATCCCAGCACTTTGGGAGGCTGAGACAGGAGAATCGCAAGTTCAAAACCAGCCTCAGCAACAGCGAGGCACTAAGCAACTCAGTGAGACCCTGTCTCTACATAAAACACAAAATAGGCCTGGGGATGTGGCTCAGTGGTGAATTCCCCTGAGTTCAATCCCCAGTACCAAAAAGAAAAAAGAAAAACAAAAACTAGACTGTTGCTACTTATAGTGGAGTACAGAATGGAGAAATTTTTAATCATTGACCATCTATCAGCACAGTTAATATACACAAATCAGGTGGGATCCAAATCGGTTTTTTTCCTCTTAAGTGTCTGTCCTTCCTGGAGAACTAACAGATCTAAGGTACCCAATTGTTCAGTCATCACAGTTAACCGTTCTTGAAGCTCTATGCCTGCTCTTTGTTCCACCTTCTGTCCTAGGTCTCCCATCCATGGCCGAGGGCTTTTCTGCAAGAGAAACATCGATGCAGGCGAGATGGTGATTGAATATGCTGGCAACGTCATCCGCTCCATCCAGACTGACAAGCGGGAGAAGTATTACGACAGCAAGGTGAGGCTCCCCTGGATACTCTCTCAGTTCTTTGTTTTGCAGTAGAAGGGGTCTAGCGGCTGTCTCATAAGAAATACTGTTATGATATCAATTTAAGACTTTTTAAAAAAACATTGTAAATCTCTGAAACTTGTAATGGGTCCTGTAAAAGTTCAGAATCAACTTTAAGGATTAGCACACAAAGATTCTCTCTGAAGATTTGTCTGAGTGGATCCCAGGATTAAAAGCACATAGCTAGGGCTGGGGTTGTGGCTCAGTGGTAGAGCACTTGCCTAGCATGTGTGAAGCACTGAGTTCGATTCTCAGCACCACATATAAACAAATAATGGATACCTTAAAAAAAAGCACATAGCTAGGCTGACACAGTGGCACACCCCTGTAATCCCAGCAACTCAGGAAGCTGAGCAGGAGGATTGCAAGTCTGAGGCCAGCTAGGGCAATTTAGCAAGACCCTGTCCCAAAATAAAAAGTGCCAGGGATGTAGCTCAGTGGTAGAGTACTTTCTGGGTTCAGTCTCCAGTACTGGGGGTTGGAGAGCACATAGCTACATAAGTTTAGGTTTCTCTTTGCTGTGGAGACATTAAGAAATCTCTAGTCTAGTGCCTATAGTCTAGGAAACCCTCCTGGAAGTATTGAAGGGTAGGAACAGAGAGAAATCTGGAAAAGTTAGTAAGAAACTTCTCCTCAGTGGCTATGGCTACTAACATTAGGAGAAAGCTAGAAATGCTCTTAAACCTAAGCTATAAGAAATAACAAGTTCAGGCCTGGCACAGGGGCACGTGTTTGTAATGCTAGTGACTTGGGAGGCTGAGGCAGGAGGATTGCAAGTGTAAGGCCAGCCTCAGCAACTTTGTGTCTCAAAATAAAATTAAAAGGGCTGGGGATATAGTTCAGTATTAGAAAATCCCTGGGTTCAATTCACAATACTGCAAAAATAAAGTAAGGGAGAGAATGAAAAGGAAAGAAAGAAAGAAAGAAAGCCAGATGTGGTGGCGCACGCCTATAGTCCCAGCAATTTGGGAGGCTGAGACAGGAGAATTGCAAGTTCAAAGCCAGCCTCAGCAATGGTGAGGTGCTAAGTAACTCAATGAGACCCTGTCTCTACATAAAACACAAAATAGGGCTGGGGATGTGGCTCAGTGGTCGAGTACCCCTGAGTTCAATCCCTGGTACCCCCCAAAAAAGAAAAGGAAAGGACTGAGAATGTAGCTCAGTAGTAAGAGTGCTTGCCTAGCATGTGCAAAGCTTTGGGTTCAATTCTGGCACCAAAAATAAATAACAAATTCTTCTTTCTCCTGTATATATAGGGCATTGGTTGCTATATGTTCCGAATTGATGACTCAGAGGTAGTGGATGCCACCATGCATGGAAATGCTGCACGCTTCATCAACCACTCATGTGAGCCTAACTGCTACTCTCGGGTCATCAACATTGATGGGCAGAAGCACATTGTCATCTTTGCAATGCGTAAGATCTACCGTGGAGAGGAACTCACTTATGACTATAAGTTCCCCATTGAGGATGCCAGCAACAAGCTGCCCTGCAACTGTGGCGCCAAGAAATGCCGGAAGTTCCTAAACTAAAGCTGCTCTTCTCCCACTGTGCTGGAATCCTAGGACCTAGGGCCATCCAAAACAATGCTAAGGCCTTTTCTAGCATCTAGGAGCTCCAGGATTAAACGGGCACAATTGAGGGGCCTCTGTGATGGCTTAACACCCTTATGTCCCATATTCACATCATATATGTGATCATAGTCCTGGGGAAGAGATGAGGTCTTGAAGAAAAGATCCATGATTGGCTTTTTCCTGGGGCCCCTGTTTGTTATTAAAAGTGGGAAACAGGTTCCCTAAGAGATTTGTCTGGAAGGAGCCTATAGAGGGTTAGTTATGTGGTAGATGGGGCCTGAGCATCTCAGAGAGCAAGTTGTCATCCTCATCTTGGCCCTTTCCCAAGCACTATTAGTGAGGGGTCAGGCAAGACCCCAGATGCAGGGCTGGTTGGATACCTGATAGTTTGCCAGTCAGGCCCCAACGGTGGCCATCTGTTGAACAAACAGAGAAGGTCTGGTGATTTTCCCTACTATCCTCCCACTTAAGAGTTCACTTCCAGTTGGGAGACAAGATTCCCAGCACCTCTGGTGTCAAAAGGCTGTCTTGGGATTGTGCCAATTAATTACCAAACATTGAGCCTGTGGGCTTTGAGTGGGAGTGTTATCCCGTGAGCCTTATCTCAGCCAATTACCTTTCTTGACAGTAGGAGCAGCCTCCCTCCTCCATTCCTTCCCTTCACTCCACTTTCTTCCTTTTCCCTGTCCTTCATCTCATGGCTTTCCATTTCTTTCTGGGTGGTAGGGGAGATTGACTCCCTGCTCAAGGACACTCCCTGTTGGGCGTAGGATGTGCCTACAAAAAGTTCCCTCAGCCTGTAAGCACTCCAGGTGGGGAAGTGGACAGGAGCCATTGGCCATAACCAGACAGAATTTGGAGAAGTTTTCATAAAGCTCCTCTGAGAGTTTTAAAGAAATATATGTAGCATGATTTTTTAGAAGAGGATAAAGGTCATTTAAATAGGATTTGATCATGCAACAACCAGAGTGTCACAACCAGGACAACCCTTAGGCCCCATTCCTAGGTCATGGTTACTTTATTTTCCCCTTGTTAAGACATAGGAAGACTTAATTTTTAAATGGTCAGTGACCAGATGAAGGCAGAACACTAATCAGATTTCCAGGCCCAAAACTCTGGGACTAGACCACCTTGTGTTGAGGGACCTCTGCCGCCTGTGCGCAATCCATGGATAAAGTAAATCAAATGACACTACTGCCCTGATTACTCCTTAGGATGTGGTCAAAACAGCATCAAATGTTTTTCCTCCTTCTTACCCCCAAGACAGTCCTGAACCTGTTAAATTAAGTCATTGGATTTTACTCTGTTCTGTTTACAGTTTACTATTTAAGGTTTTATAAATGTAAATATATTTTGTATATTTTTCTATGAGAAGCACTTCATAGGGAGAAGCACTTATGACAAGGCTATTTTTTAAACCGCGGTATTATCCTAATTTAACAGAAGATCGGTTTTTAATAATTTTTTATTTTCATAGGATGAAGTTAGAGAAAATATTCAGCTGTACACACAAAGTCTGGTTTTTTTCCTGCCCAACTTCCCCCTGGAAGGTGTACTTTTTGTTGTTTCATGTGTAGCTTGTTTGTGCCCTGTTGACATAAATGTTCCCTGGGTCTGCTCTTTGACAATAATGGAGAAGGAAGGTCACCCAGCTCCATTAAGCCACTCCCCTCCTTCCACACTGAAGCTCCTCAGAAGGCTACTGTAGTATCTTAACACACCAGTTTCTTCTCTTCTTTCCCACACTGCCCCTCTGTCTCTGGCACTGGCCCCAGAGTAGTAAGAGGCAGTGCTCTTTTACGTTTCCCTCATCTTTACTACTTTAGAGTTAGCAACTAACAAGTTGAATGCAACTCGACATCCTCCATCACCATCTGCCTCATAAATCACCTCTTCTCCTTTCCCTCTGCCCACCAAGTCCTCATATCTGCAAAGAACCCACTGATCCCCTTGTGCCCTCTTTTGGGGCAGCCCGTTGAAACTGAAGCACAGTTTGACCACTCACGATAAAGCAGATTTTTCTCTGCCCCTGCCACAAGGTTTCAGAGTAGTGTAGTCCAAGTAGAGGGTGGGGCACCCTTTTCTTGCCACAAGAAGCCCATTCCTCTGTAAGTCTAGCAAAGCAATACGACTCAGCCTAGCACTCTCTGCCCCAGGACTCATGGCTCTGCTGTGCCTTCCATCCTGGGCTCCCTTTCCTTCTGTGACCTTAAGAACTTTGTCTGGTGGCTTTGCTGGAACATTGTCACTATTTCCACTGTCATGCAGGGGAGCCCAGCACTGTGGCCAGGATGGCAGACTTTTCTTGTCATCGTGGAGAAGTGCCAGCAGGGGACTGGGGAAAAGCACTCTACCCAGACCTCACCTCCCTTCCTCCTTTTGCCCATGAACAAGATGCAGTGGCCCGAGGGGTTCCACTAGTGTCTGGTTTCCTTATTATTGCACTGTGTGAGGTTTTTTTTGTAAATCCTTGTATTCCTATTTTTTTTAACAAAAAAAAAAAAACCTTAAGCTGCATTTGTTACTGAAATGAATAATGCACTGATGGGTCGTGAATTCACCTTGAGAAAGACCCAAAGGCCAGTCTGAGGGTGGGGGAAACTCAGCTAAATAGACCTAGTTACTGCCCTGCTAGGCCGTGCTGTACTGTGAGCCCCCTCCTCCTCCTCTTTCTACAACCCCAAACCCTGAGGTCAGGAGAGGAACCTACACTTTTCCTTCTCCTGCCAGCTGCAGATGGTTTGCCTTGCCTTTCCACCCCCAACCGTCAACCGCAGAAATGAGAAATCCCTCTTACAGCTCAGCCTTGAGTCCATTGCCAAAATGTCAGCATACCTGCCAGCAACTTGGGGGATGAGCTAAGTTTTCCCTGTGGGAGGGAATGGAGGCAAAACGGCATTTCTATCTCCAAAACATGTCTGAGTTTGTTTAGAAAGTGACCAAGAGAATTTTCGCACAGAAGTGCAGATTGAGGAATTGTGGTGGGTCATTCCCAAGAATCCCCCAAGGGGCACCTCAGAACCCTAAGGAGTAACAGCTGCAAACCTGGTCAGTTCTCAGTGAGAGCCAGCTCACTCACCGCTTTGCTGCTAGAACCTGTTGTGGCTGCATTTCCTGGTGGCCAGTGACAACTGTGTAACCAGAATAGCTGCATGGCACTGACCCTTTGGCCGGAACCTGGTCCCTTGGCTCCCTCCATTGGTACCCACCACATCCAGCACAACCCCTCTCCTGTTTTTAGACCAATAACAGAAATTAAGGGGAAGCCCTGGCAGCTATGTTTTCATCCAGACTCCTTTGCCAGGACCCAGCCCACCACCCTGCTCTCCTCTGTCAACTCTCCCCACCCCCGGCCAACGCAGTGAGCGCCATGCAGCCACCTTGATTTAAAAAAAAAAAAGAAAAAAGAAAAAAAAATTCAACACCACACACACAAAAAAAAGAAAAAAAAAAAGAAAAAAAATACTTTTAATGAATGTATCTTTCTAAAGGACTGACTTGTTCAATCAAATATCTGAAAATACTAAAGGTCAAAACCTTGTCAGATGTTAACTTTTAAGTTTGATTTGGGATTCTCTTTCATAGAAATTAAGTTGCTTTTGTTTTTAAGGAAAAGCGGGTCATTGCAAAGGGCTGGGTGTAATTTTGTTTCATTTCCTTCATTTTAAAGCAATACAAGGTTATTGAGCAGATGGTTTTGTGCGAATCATGAATACCAGTCAAGTCTCACATTCTGAAAAACTTGCAACCTTTTTGTTTGTTTGGGTTTTCAAATAAATATAAATATGATATATATAGGAACTAATATAGTAATGCACCATGTAACAAAGCCTAGTTCAGTCCATGGCTTTTAATTCTCTTAACACTATAGATAAGGATTGTGTTACAGTTGCTAGTAGTGGCAGGAAAACATCAGGCAAGCGTTCCTCTGATTCTCTAATGGGGAACCCCGAACTACAAAGGGACGATAAAACAGGCCATTCCTAGGATCAGAGCAATGCAGAAATGGTGTCACCTGGATTTTCCTGCCCATGAACGTTGCCAGTCAGCACCTGTGCTCCTTGTTTCTCTATTTTTGGTTATGAATGTTGGGGTTACCACCTGCATTTAGGGGAAAATTGTGTTCTGTGCTTTCTTGGTATCTTGTTCTGAGGTACTCTAGTTCTGTCTTTCAACCAAGAAAATAGACTTGTGGTGTTTCTTTTATTGAACTTTTAACAGTCTCTTTAGTAAATACAGGTAGTTGAATAATTGTTTCAAGAGCTCAACAGATGACAAACTTCTTTTCTAGAAATAAGACATTTCTTGACAACTTTATCATGTATAACAGATCTTTTGTTTTGTTTTATTTTATTTTATTTTTTTCCTTGTGTTCTTCCAAGCTTCTGGTTAGAGAAAAAGAAAAAAAGAAAAAAAAAAAAGGAAAATGTGTCTAAAGTCCATCAGTGTTAACTCCCTGTGACAGGGATGAAGGAAAATACTTTAATAGTTCAAAAAATAATAATGCTGAAAGCTCTCTACGAAAGACTGAATGTAAAAGTAAAAAAAAAGTGTACATAGTTGTAAAAAAAAAAAAGGAGTTTTTAAACATGTTTATTTTCTATGCACTTTTTTTTATTTAAGTGATAGTTTAATTAATAAACATGTCAAGTTTATTGCTGCACATGGTTGAACTTCCTTTTGGCCTTGGTGGGTGGAGAAAGGGGGAGGGGTGTGGACTGTGACCAGAACACAAAGTACCTTCCACAGTCCTATGTTTTAAGATGGAATCACTGAATCATTCCCCATAGCCACCTTCAGGTCCTGCCCACACTGATTATCTAATTGCAGGATTTTCTTCCCTTTGCAATGATGTTTAGGACCTAATTTAAGATTCTGGATATGAGCAAGGGGTCAAGAGGACAAAGGAATAGTTCTTTACCTTCTACATATCTCCCCTCTTTTATCCAGGGGAGGTCAAGCAATGACTTCTAAAACACTGTAGATATAATAAAATACAAACATTTCAGCACTTTCTCTTTGCTCCACTCCACCTTAAGGCTGAAACTAGATTTGTTTATTCTGTATTGGAGGCTAGGTTCAGTTGAGAAATAATTATACATATTCTGCGTGCCAAGGGTCAATAACCCCAGGCCAAGGGGGATAAGCTGACACACCAAAGCTAAGGAATGAGAAACATTCCTCATGGGGGTGGTCCCCAGGCAGAGAGCCTCCCCTATTACATCAACTGCCTGCTAGAGGCTCAGCCCACATTCCTTCTTCTTTCTTATCCTGAGTCACCTTTTGGAACTTTGGAGTTGAGCACCATGGGGACTCCAAATGATCAGGCTGTGTTGCAGGCCATCTTCAACCCCGACACCCCATTTGGAGATGTTTTTGGGTTTGACCTGGGGGAAGAAGCAGAGAAGGAAGAAGCAGATGAAGGTGAGCATTTGACCTTGGTGTGTGACACTCCACATAGGCTGGCCCCACTGCCCCCACCCCCTGCCCATGGTAAGAGAGGGAAGTAATGATGTAGGGCTGCTTGTTCTACCCTTTGGATTATGATTGAGTTGAAATCAGAGAGGCTGACTGATCCTTAGTGTCCAGAAAGGGGGGTTGGCAAGAGATTATGTCAAGAGGAGGCCAGGGTTTGTCTCTCAAGTCTAGTACCCCTCACACCTCTAAACTTATCACTTAATTACTTCCATGTCCAGGCTTAATAGTCTTGCATGCTACTAAACTCTCAAATCTTTGCCATAACAATGTCTTCCTCCACAGAATGAAAGGCAGAAACAGGCCAGCGGGTAGGGGCTGAGTTGCATGATTCCAATAAGCACTTGCTAATAATACGAGCTAACTCTTCCGCTGAAGGAGTGCATCCTCATTGGTTCCTAATGGAGAACTGTTCTTATTTCTAGAGGAGGAAGCCTAAGCCTTACTGAAACTTCAGGCTAAAAGTCAGAGTGATTTTCACCATCTGGTAATGTCCTGGTGGTATCTGTGTAGGAGGCAGTGAAGCAGAGCTGAGGACAGGCTGAAGAGCCAGAAGGACCAGGGTTCAAATTCAAGCTCTAAAACTCAAGGACCTTAGCAGGGCACAGTGGCTCACGCCTGTAATCCCAGCACTCAGGGAGGCTGAGACAGAAGAATTGCGAGTTCAAAGCCAGCCTCAGCAATGGCGAGGCGCTAAGCAACTCAGTGAGACCCTGTCTCTACATAAAACACAAATAGGGCTGGGGATGTGGCTCAGTGGTCGAGTGCCCCTGAGTTCAATCCCTGGTACCAAAAATAAATAAATAAGTAAAAATAAAACTCAGGGACCTTGAGCAAGTTACTGATCTACAGGTAAAGGAGTTTGGGCTTCATTCCCTTGGCCATGGGAGCCATGTGCAGTCCCTCTCCCAGGTCCCTTTGGAACTTAGTGCTAGCTTACAGGCTTGGTGATCTGGGTTCCACCTGCCACAAACATTGAAATTACTCCTGCTGTGACACACACCCAATCATCTCTGGCTTAGGTCTCCGGATTCCGAATCCCGAGGGGCTTTTTGTTGTTGTTCTCAACTGCACGTGGATCCTGTATCTCCACCTGGCTTCTTCCCTGGCACAGATGGAGTTTTCCCTGGAGCACAGCTGGAGCAGTGTAAAATCCTAGAGCTGCAGGGGGTGATGGCAGCAGAGGCTGGGGACCTCAGCACAGCCCTGGAGAGGTTTGGCCAAGCCATCTGCCTGCTGCCTGAGAGAGCCTCAGCCTACAACAATCGTGCCCAGGCCCGACGGCTCCAAGGAGATATAGCAGGTGAGGGGTAATGCCCAGAAGCCTCTGCAGAAGAGGACCCTGGAGGGCACAGACAGATGAATTGGTTGTTGGTGGGCAAACAGGGACCAGGAATCACTAAATCCTTCTGGAGCTTATGTTCTTACCTATAAAGCTTGAGATATGGTATGGGCCCTGTAATCTCCAGGCCATCGTGAAAGAAGAGATTGCATTCCATTTGTTAATTTGAGGAATATTTAATGAGAGCCTACTATGTGACCATAGGCTGTGTTGAGAGAGATAAAGATGCACTATTTGGGTCTGTGCATTTCTGTACACCTGTAATTCCAGCTACTCAGTAGGCAGAGGCAGGAGGATCACAAGTTTGAGGCCAGAATCTGCAATTTAGAGAGCTCCTGTGTCAAAATTTTAAAAGGTCTGGGGATATAATTCAGTGGTAGAGTGCTTGCCTAGCATGTGCAAGACCCTCGGTTCACTCCTCAGTGCTATAAAAAGAAGAAAAAAAGATGCACTATTAATAGCTAACATTTATATAGTAGTTATTACTGCCAGGCATTAAACACTTCACACAGAGGCAATATGTTACTCCATTCTCACAACCACCCTGAAAGATGTGTACTATTGTTATCCCCATTTCCAAGATGAAACTAAAGCATGGGGCTGGGATTGTAGCTCAGTGGTAGAGCGCTTGCCTCGCATGCGTGAGGCCCTGGGTTCGATCCTCAGCACCACATACAAAGCAATAAAATAAAGACATTGTGTCCATCTACAACCAAAAAAATATTTAAAAAAAAAAAAAAAAAAAAAAAAAGAAACTAAAGCATGCAGAAATTAAGTAACTTTCCCAGTATCCCCTAGCCAGGAAGTGGCAGACCTGGGACTTAATCCAGGTGGTTGGTTTTTTGGTACCAGGGATTGAACTCAGCGGTACTCAACCACTGAGCCACATTGCCAGCCCTATTTTTTTTAAAATACTTTTTTTTAGTTGTAGATGGACACAATACCTTTATTTATTGTATGTGGTGCTGATGATCAAACTCAGTGCCTCACACATGCGAGGCAAGCGCTCTACCACTGAGCCACAATCCCAGCCCACCAGCCCTATTTTTTATTTCATTTAGAGACAGGGTCTCACTGAGTTGCTTAGTGCCTCGCTGTTGCTGAGGCTGGCTTTGAACTCGCGATTCTCCAATCTCAGCTCCCAGTGCTGGGATTACAGGCTTGCGCCACCGTGCCTGCCCCGATGGGTGGTAGGTTCTTCATCCCTGCATGATGCTGCTTCTCAGGGAGCTCAGTCCAGCAGGTAGAGCACATGTGTAATTAGGTTACTGGCATGGCAAGTTTGAGAAGGGTCAGTCAGCATGGGAGCTGTTTTTGAAGGAAAGTTTTGAAGAATGAGTGAGAATTGTGGGAGTTAGCTGGGCAAGTGGGAAAGCATTGGAAAAGATTACTGTCTGTAGGGACCCTAAAAGTATGCATAAATCAGTCTGGGGAACTTCAGATCTCCAGGCTGGCTGGAGCAGGGAGCAGGCTGGGAGTGACTGACCAGCCCTGATGGGACTGAGTCTTGAAAACATGGAGTTGCACTGTAGGAGGGTTGTTGGTAGTGACCAGATCAAACCTGCTGCATTCAGGTTACTTTGGCTGGAGTGGGAACAATGGGACAGAGGGGGTCATACTGGGGACCAGAAGTCAGACTGATGCAAAGGTGGAAACCACAGAAGCCTAGCAGGGAGCTAAGTGATTGTTAGGAGGATTAGTGGTGGTGAAATAGTTCCTGGGGCCAGGAAAACCAGGTTTGAGAATTTGGACTCCATTCTGGGAACAATGGAGAATTCCCCAAGAGCCGCCCTTTTCAGGCTTCAATTCAAATACTTTATGAGGATATTCACAAAAACACTGCAGGCTAGCTCTGGCTCTGTGACCTCCTTCACAAAAATTAAGTACAAAACGAAGATCATAGAGATAAAGAACGGAAATAGGAAGCAAGCAGCTGATTGTTTTGTTGTTGTTTTGTGGTACTGGGGATCGAACCAAAACTTTGAACGTGCTAGGAAAAGTGCTCTACCACCGAGCTACAGCCCCAGCCCTGGGAGCCGCTGTTTTGAAGTGTGCAACGGAAAAGAGGAGGAAATAAAGCTATCAAAAGGAGCCGGGCGCGGTGGCGCAAGCCTGTAATCCTAGCACTTAGGGAGGCTGAGACAGGAGAATCGCGAGTTCAAAGCCAGCCTCAGCAACTGCGAGGCACTAAGCAACTCAATGAGACCCTGTCTCTACATAAAACACAAAATAGGGCTGGGACTGTGGCTCAGTGGCCGAGTGCCCCTGAGTTCAATCTCCAGTACCAAGAAAAAAAAAAGCTATCAAAAGGAAAAGCTTAAGAAACAGTTGTGCAGCTAATAACTTTTTCGAACCCTGGGATTTAGAGTCGTTTACACACATAATAAACGCTTAGTAACTTATATGTAAAATGAACGACCCGCTATTTGCGGAGTCAATGGGACAGATTGATTAATAGGGTGAGCAATGATTAATAGAGTGAGCAAAGTCCTCCCGGCAGCATTCATATTTTCGTGTAACTACAGTGGAAAAGAATAGGAACAAGGCAAGACCTGAACTTCGTACTTGCTCTGCCCCTAAGTGGTGGTGCAGTCCAGCACAATTCTTCCCAGTCCTTCCAGGCTTCATCTGCATAATGAGAATAACAATCTCCTCCAATCAGCTCAGACATTTGCAACATTCAGGAGGATGGTAAATAGCCCAGCCTCTGCGATGATCCCCGGTTTTTTCTCCCAACCGCGCTGCAGAGGTGGGCGGGGTTTCGCGCGCCATGCTGCCAGACTCCGCCAGTTAACCCTCGCCCGCCCACCCGCAGGTGCTCTGGAGGACCTGGAGCGCGCCCTAGCGCTGAGCGGCGGCCGGGGTCGTGCCGCACGCCAAGGTTTCGTGCAGCGTGGACTCCTGGCGCGGCTGCAGGGCCGGGACGACGATGCCCACAGGGACTTCGAGCAGGCAGCACGGCTGGGCAGTCTCTTCGCGCGGCGCCAGCTAGTGCTGCTCAACCCGTATGCGGCGCTGTGCAACCGCATGCTGGCCGACATGATGGGGCAGCTGCGCAGTCCTCGCAACGGGCGCTGAACGCGTCGTGCCGGGGACGGGAGGGGGACTGAACCAATAAAGCTGCGGAATCTCACCGACTGCACCTGCTTCTGCGTCCTGCCCACGCGCCCATGCATGGGAAGCCGGCACTCAGGTGGACCCCTTAAGGGCCCTCGGCGCGTGAGGCGTAGTGAAGGAATGGCCGCCCACCTGCCCGAGGTCGGGCATTGATTGGCTCTGCCTGGCGTAGTCCCCGCCCTTGCCGGAGACTGCGGTGCTCTTCAGACCCGTGCAGTTGCTTTGGCTGCACTTGGGGAGGGAGTCAGGTGAGCCACCTGGTAGGCGGGGGAAGGATTCTTCAGCGACCCTGGCCTCCCGGATGCTCTCCTCCTTGGCTCGAGTCCACCTGAGCAATCAGAATGGAGAAAGGGGAATAGGACGAGAGATGGGAGGGGGAACGCGGCTGGAGAGGACGGGGTCGGGAGAAGGGCGATCCCTTTGGGGGAGGGGCATATGTAGACAGTGTGAGTGTGTGTGCGTGTGCACGCGCGCATGTATGCACGGTGTGGCTGCACGGTTGATCTTTGCTTCTGTGTATCTGCGGATGTATGCTGCTTGTCTCCTGCAGTAGGTGCTAGGTTATGTGCCCTCAGAGAATACAGGTATGTGCCTTTGGGTTTTGCTGTTGGTGCAGCTGCTTGGCCGCCAAGGGCCAGTCTACGTTCATGCTTCCGTGCATGGTTCTTGTTGGTTTTGGAGAGTAAATTCCTGGAGGAAGTGCTAGGCCTGTCTGCTTTTACCTGGCTGACACTAGGCCCGCCCCCTTCTCTCAGCAGCCTGGGCCCAGGCCCTGGCCACCATGGGGCTGCCTCCAGGCCCAGCTACCCTCCAGCACACACTGCTGCTCCTGCCAACCCTTCTGAGCTCAGGTACACCCCTGTTTATTCCTTGGCCAAGCACTTCTGGAAGTCTGAGCCCTATCCCTCCCCTCCTTGCCTGCACCTAACATTTGAGTACCCACTCCAGAGCTAGGTGCCCCTCTCCCACTGACCTACCCTAGGTCCAGCCAGTCCCTAATGAGAGAAACCAGTTGCCCTGTTTCTTGGCCTGTTGCCCCTCAGCTACTGAACCTCATCCTAGTCACAGCACAGTATCAGCCCCTCCCAGAGACTGCCTGCTCTGTTCCAGGTTGGGGGGAGTTGGCACCACAAATTGATGGTCAGACCTGGGCTGAACGGGCACTTCGGGAGAATGAGCGTCATGCCTTCACCTGCCGGGTGTCAGGGGGCCCCAGCACTCCCCAGCTGGCCTGGTACCTGGATGGGCAGCTACAGAAAGCCAGCACCTCAAGACTGCTGAGTGTGGGCGGGGAGGCCTTCTCTGGAGGCACTAGCACCTTCACTGTCACTGCCCAGCGGGCCCAGCATGAGCTGAACTGCTCCCTACAGGACCCAGGGAGTGGCCGGTCAGCCAACGCTTCCGTCATCCTCAATGTGCAATGTGAGTGTCCCTGAGGTGGGCAGGGAGAAAGGTTCTTGGTCTCCCAGCAGCAGCCATGGGCAGGTATTCCACAGGACATATAATAATCACTTTGCAAATATTGACTCACTTTATCCTCATAACAATCCTATGACGGGATTGATGTTATTACCATTTTACAAGTGCGAAAACTGAGGCACAAAGTGGTTAAGCAGTTTGCCCAAGGTTACACAGGTTGTAAGAGGCAGGGCCAGGATTCAAATCTAGGCTTGGCCATCTTGTTTCTCAGTGCCTTGGCTAAAGAGATTCAGGCCTCTGGCTCCCATCTAAATTTGGGAAGAAAGGGCCAGAATATAAGGGTCTATGGTGAGAGCATACTGTTGTCTGTTTTGCACTAGTTAAGCCGGAGATTGCCCAGGTTGGAGCCAAGTACCAAGAAGCTCAAGGCCCGGGCCTCCTGGTTGTCCTGTTTGCTCTGGTGCGTGCCAACCCACCTGCCAATGTCACCTGGATCGACCAGGATGGGCCAATAACTGTCAACACCTCTGACTTCCTGGTGCTGGATGCTCAGAACTATCCCTGGCTCACCAACCACACTGTTCAGCTGCAACTCCGCAGCCTGGCACACAACCTCTCAGTGGTGGCCACCAATGATGTGGGTGTCACCAGTGCCTCGCTCCCAGCCCCAGGTGAGCTTTGCTAATTGACCCAGCAAAGCTTCAGGTGGACACAGGGATCATGGTTCAGAAATGGAAGGACTTGCCAGGCGCAGTGGCGCCAGCCTGTAATCCCAGCACTTTGGGAGGCTGAGACAGGAGAATCGTGAGTTCAAAGCCAGCCTCAGCAACAGCGAGGTGCTAAGCTAAAGACCCTGTTTCTACATTTTAAAAAAAAAATAGGGCTGGGTATGGCTCAGTGGTCAAGTACCCCTGAGTTCAATCCCCAGTACCAAAAAAAAAAAAAAAGTGAGGACTTGTTGCCTCTTGGGTGGGTCTTATGGATGAGTTGTTCCCAGCCTCCATGGGTAAGGAGGACAAAGTAGTTCAGCTTATGGAGTCTCAGGGTTGGGGGTACTACCCATTTGGAACCTAACCAGTGGACAACCTGCAGGGCTCCTGGCCACCCGGGTGGAAGTGCCATTGCTGGGCATCGTTGTGGCTGGAGGGCTTGCCCTGGGCACCCTAGTGGGATTTAGCACTTTGGTGGCCTGCCTGGTCTGCAAGAAAGAGAAGAAGACCAAAGGTAGGGCCAGGGGCAGTGGGGACAGAGGGTGGCTGGAATAGTGGCAGTGAAGTTGGGGGGTGAGCAACAGGGGCAGCCAGCAGGTGAAGCTGGGCAGAACAGGCCATCTCTGGCAAGTGGGGAAGCACTTGCAGGGTGGGGCTGTGTGTCACAAAGACAACATGTATCCCAGACAGCAGGAACAGGCACTGGGAGCCATTTCTAATCTCAGGGCTGAAGTTGGGCATTGAGATCACTTTTCTGAGGGTCAGAGGTGAAAAGACAAGAGGGCAGAGGCCAAAAAGGGTGAGTACACTGAGATCAGTGAAGTTGTTTCTTTTTCCACAGGCCCCTCCCGGCGCCCATCCCTGATTTCTAGGTAACTCTTCATGGGGCTGGGTTGAATGGGCTGAACCTAAATGCAGGCTGGGGACTGGCGAGGGACCTAGAGTTCCTTAGGTCTGGAATGGGCCTCAAAGCAGGAGCCAGTGGCTGCTGATACCAGCACATATCTCAGCCTTTGTCCATCCTGTAGTGACTCCAACAACTTGAAACTCAACAATGTGCGCCTGCCACGGGAAAACATGTCCCTCCCATCCAACCTTCAACTCAATGACCTCACTCCAGATTCCAGAGGTACATCTAGGAATGATCCTGCTTTGTCTTCAGAAGTGCTTTGAGAGAAAGAGAAACCCTGGTCCTTAGGAGGGGTTAGGCTCCATGAGGCACACCCCTCGTCCTGGGCACCACCCCGTTTCTTGTCCAACAGGGAAGCAAGCGGACCAGCCAATTGCTCGCAACAGCAGCCGGCCAGAGCTTCTGGACCCTGAGCCTGGCGGCCTACTCACCAGCCGAGGTACTGGGGCCTGCCGTCCTCCTCCTCAGTGCCCAAGCCCCGTACTGTGCCAAGGGCCTCTGAGTGCCAGGGGCCATACAGAACTGAGTCCCCTAAGTATCTTTGACCCCACAGGCTTCATCCGCCTCCCAATGCTGAGCTACATCTATCGAGTGTCCAGCGTGAGCAGTGATGAGATCTGGCTCTGAGTTAAGGGTGAGATGGGAGTGCCTCCCCCCACCCCAGCCTCTGGACACCCTGAACGCCCTAACCCCCTGCTCCTCTTCCAGGTTATCCTCTGCCTGGCTATATTGCCAGCATAAAGAGGCCATGCAGCTGCCATTTGCTGGGTCTCCTGCATGGGGTACCCTGTTGTTCATGCACATGATATATTTCACTGGGATCTGACCCATGCGCACAGGTATCGTTGGCAAGACTGCAAGCCAGAACTAAGCCCCTGTGCTAACTCAGGGTGGGCGCCTACACGTGATGACTGGGCCTCAGCAGATGGAACTCTTTGGCCATGTGTGTTCAGGTATCACTCAGCATCCAGGTGTGGCTATATGCCCCATATCAGTGCTCCTTAGCACCTTGTACAGTCAGCATGGGGGGTGCCCTGTGAGGGGGACAGGGAGGGCCTTGCACGTCTTGGATGTCCTTCCTATGCTATGCAGCTTTGTTCCCTCAAGAATATTTAGCACCCTGCTAGCTGTGTAGAACCAAACTACCCTTTGCACAGGAGCCAACTCCTGGCCCAGGGGCCCTGGCCAAGCACAAATTAGTCCCTTTTGCTGCATATATCTCTACCCTTCTCGTCTCTTTGCCCCCACTTCCTCTTGGGCACATAGGTTATACACTGGACCCTCTTCAGGGGGCACTAGACTTCCTCATTGGCCTGGCTTCCAGTGATGTCAGTGCCAGGTGTTAGCACAAGTCAGGAAGGAAGAGAGTGGCCCCCAGGATAGCAAGTATGATGGTACCCAGGACAGCAAGAAGCAATGCATCATTTTTTACAGTGTTAGCACTTTAAGCACATCCTCTAGGGGAGGGAGCAAGAGAGGGCCCCAAAGCTCTCTTGGCTTCCCCAAATTTGGCCTTCCTGTGATTCGCTGTGAGTGTCCTGAGAGCTCAGGATTGACAGTTTTCTCTCAGCATATCTTCCCCACTCATGGGACCCCAGCTGTGACCAACCCTGGGCTGCTCCATCAGAAGGAATTCACTCATCCTGCCCAACCTCTGTTCTTTAGGGGATGGTCACAGCAGGCACAGAAGCTTTAGAGGGAGACCACATACCCCAAAATGATGCAAGAATGCTTTAAAATGCAATATGGAAATAACCAGAAATTAATAGGATGCAGAATCTATTGTTCCCTTGTTGCTCTCTTGTGATTGTTCTCATGTCATTGCCTAGGACTGTGCTTGGCACACAGTAAAATTCAATAAACTTTACTGAATGAATATGTCTTCATTTCATTTCATTGCAGTTTTTTCCTTTGGTGGTACTGGGATGGAACCCAGAGCTTTGCACATGCTAGGAAAGTGTTCCACCTCTCAGCTACATCTCCAGCCCTTCAAATATGTGTTTGTTTGTTTTTTTAATTTTTTTTTTGTAGATGGACACAATATCTTTATTTTTTTTTTTAATATTTATTTTTTAGTTGTAGGTGGACACAATAGCTTTATTTTTTTTTATTTTTATGTGGTGCTGAGGTTCGAACTCAGTGCCTCCCGCGTGCTAGGCGAGCGCGCTACCACTGCGCCATAACCCCAGCCCGGACACAATATCTTTATTTATTTATTTTTATGTGGTGCTGAGGATCGAACCCAGTGCCTCACACATGCAAGGCAAGCGCTCTACCACTGAGCTACAATCCCAGCCCTCAAATATGTTTTTAAATGAAAAAAAAATTGTTTTTGTAGTGCTGGGGATGAAACCCAGGGCTTTGTGGAAGCCAAGCAGGTAGTCTACCACTTAGCCATACCCGTAACCCTTACATGGAATCTTTAAGTCACACAGTAGAGAAAATACAGCATTCACCTTTGTGTGCATCAGGAACAATGGATCAGTATCTGCTAATTAATTCAGTGTTTGCAGTGACTTTATAGAACATAAAAACCATGACTGAGAGAAATGACTGAATTTATGAGTGCTGAGTCTCAGCTCTAAGAAGGCCACCTGATTATTCCTTAAAAACCTAATGAAGCATTTGAGTTCCTATCAAAGGATACAGATGAAGAGAGTATAGGGTGAGGGAGGGAGGGATGCAGAGCTTCCATGCCCTCTGCAGGCATGCCACCTTCAAGGAATCTCCACATGTTCCATTATCTAGAAGCCTTCTCAATCCTGTCCTTTTGGGTTTTTATGGAGACTTCATCACATTGGCATGAGTGAAGCTAGACAATTGAGCTGGAAGTGATTACAAAAAAGGGTATGATCCGCCAGGCATGGTGGCACATGCCTGTAATTCCGTGACTCAGGAGGCTGAAGCAGGAGGACTGCAGGTTTGAGACCAGCCTCAGCAATTTAGTGAGGCCCTAAGCAACTTAGCAAAACCTTATCTCAAAATACAAAATAAAGGGGGTTGGGGATGTGGCTCAGTGATTGAGCACCCCTGGGTTCAATTCCTGGTACATTAAAAAAACGGCGCGGGGGGCTGGGGGTATGATCCAATGCAAATACACTGGGTGGGAAGAAAAAGGAACAGGTGAAAGGAGGGCAGGAGATCGGAGAGGAGAGACTTGGCTTTCTGAGACCTAAAGCCCTCAACGTTATTCTAGTCAGTTAGGAAACGATAAGGGCAATAGGAGAAATGAAACAGGAATCGTGGATTAAAAACAAAAACATGAATTATATAAAAACTAACAGAGCATTTTATTTGTAAAATCGTTGCCAACTAACTTTAAGAATAAAAGAAAATAATTTCATCCCTAGCCCCAAAAGAATGCCTTTTAATCTTTCTTCCCAACCTGCACTTTGGGGGAATCTCAGAAATTCAATATTCTAACTCAAATCCCCTGGTGGTAACTCCCCTGGGAAGGCAATTTGAGACAGGCAGGGCCGTTAGCAAACGTGTGTGAAGTGCTCTCTGGAAGACAGGTAGCAGCACATGCCTGCTCCTGAGCCCAGCGGCAGGGCAGGTGGACACCAGGTGGCTGACAGGGCTCTCCCTCTCAGTTGAAGGTTAGTGTCTCTGCTACATCTCCAGCTTGGGAGGTGGAGTTGGACGGAGGGGTAAATGCTTTCTTGCCTTCAGCAAGAGCTTTAAAATGCTATGAGGAAAGAGGAGAGAGAATGTGAAGTATTTGGAATATGCTAGTTGCTACATTTTCACAAGAGCTAACCTCTTTTAAATCCTTTAAGCTTCTCATTTTCTTCCAGTTCTGCTTACAAACCAATACCTTGTGTTGTCTTTGAAAAACAGCTAGAAATTTGCCCATCCCCATCAAAAAGAACCCCTTTTTTCACTTCTTTCCTGCTTCCATTCATTGGGCCACTTGGTTCTCCTGTAAACACAGGTATCCTCTGCAGATCCTCACCAAGCTCCAAGGAGACTCCTATCTCTGTTATTTCCCCAACCTCTGCCTCCTCTGCAGCTCTCTTACTCATGGGGGAGGCGATGGTAACACCACCACTACCACAGGAAACAATCACAGCAGGCCCAGGCTAGCAGAGACTCCACACTACAGCTTGAGTACAGTCCCAGTCCTCGTCTCACCTGTGAGTTCTTGAATTCCGAGTAGAGAGAGAAGAGTAGGTGGAGGGACTGAATCCGACTCTTGTAGACAGGGATGTCTAAGATGGCTGAAACAAAGAAGAACTCCCAGGAACGGTACCAAACAAACAGTTTTTAGGGGGCATTTCTGTTGAGGATAACCAACCCCCTCTCATACGGGATGTGTTACTATGATTGTGGATTAAATACCCAGCAAGTAGTCACACAGCCTGAACACCCCTAGAAGCTGCCACACTGCACAAGTGAAGGCCGTAAGTCAAGATGCCATCTTCCCAGAGTCAGCAAGCCCTTCTGAAAGGCCTAGGATGTAGCTACCCAGAGGAGGGGCTGGGAAAGGAGAGAGAACCTTACCGCAGATCATGTCAATGTACTCAGCCAGGCTACAGTCGATCTCTGCTGTGGGCAGGCTCACCTGGAAGACATGCAGGACAGACCACAATCAAAAAGGCTCAAGTGTCAGTGGGCCCAGCAGTGCTGCTCTCTGAAGGAAAAGAGCTCCTAGCATAAGACATGAATTATAGCTCAACTGGGTTCCTCCAAATTCTTATGTTGAGGTCCTAACCCTCAAAATGTGTCAAACCCTCATTCTGCACCTCAGACTGTGACTGTTTGGAGATAGGATCTTCATTAAGTCAAAATGAGGTTATTAGGGTGGGCCCTGATACAGTAAGACTAGTATCCTTACAAGAAGAGATCAGGACACTGACATTGGCAGACGGAAGACTATGTGAAGATCCAGGAGAGAGGCCCTAGAAGAAATCAATGCTGCCAATTTGACCTTGGACTTCAAGCCTCCAGAACTGTGAGAAAATAAATTGCTGTTGTTGAAGCCACCCACTCTATGGTACTTTGTTACAGCAGCCCTAGCAAACTAAAACAACATGCTCCCTGCCCCCGCCCCACTCCCAATCAGTGGAATGGAATTAGTCATGCTAATTAACTACCAAAGAAGGGCCAAAAGATTTTGTAGGTAAAATATACTGCTAGGCTGTCTTCTAGTGTGGATTCAAGACAAAACTGGTTCCAGGTTTATGGCCAATTATTTAGTGACTTGGTATTATAATGCCAAGGTTATAAAGGTTCTGGGACATCACCGGAACACAGAAAATGGAAATAGCATTTGAATTTAAACAAGTTGTATTTTAAGTTTACTTTTTAAAATATTTTGGTATTGGGGATTAAATCCAGGGATACTCTACCACTGAGCCACATCCCCAGCCCTATTTTGTGTTTTATGTAGAGACAGGGTCTCACTGAGTTGCTTAGCACCTCACTGTTTCTGAGGCTGGCTTTGAACTCGCGATTCTCCTGTCTCAGCCTCCCTAAGTGCTGGGATTATAGGCTTGCAACACCACGACCGGCTCTGGGCCCTTTTTTTAATATTTTATTTTGAGATCGAGTCTTGCTAAGTTGCTTAGACTTCACTAAATTGCTGAAGCTGGCTTCAGATTTTTGATTTTCCCACCTTAGCCTCCCAAGACCCTGGGATTACAGGCATAAACCACTGCAACCAGCTTGTAAATTTAAAAACCATTAGCTTCTTAAAACTTTTTACAAAAAAATTAAGAGTGTAAGCTGAGCGCGGTGACGCAGACCTATAATCCCAGTACTTTGGGAGGCCAAGACAGGAGAATCGCAAGTTAAAAGCCAGCCTCAGAAACAGTGAGGCGCTAAGCAACTCAGTGAGACCCTGTCTCTAAATAAAACACACAATAGGGCTGAGAATGTGGCTCAGTGGCTGAGTACCTGAGTTCAATCCCTGGTACCAAAAAAAAAAAAAAAAAAAAAGCTAAGAGTGTACACAGTTCACTTTTTTTTGTGTGTGGGAGGTACTGGGGATTGAACTCAGGGACACTCCTCAACCACTGAGCCACATCCCCAGCCCTATTTTGTATTTTATTTAGAGACAAGGTCTCACTGAGTTGCTTAGTGCCTTGCTTTTGCTGAGGCTGGCTTTGAACCTGAGATCTTCCTACCTTAGCCTCCTGAGCCGCTGGAATAACAGGCATGCGCCACCACACCTGGCTGCAATTTGTTTTTTCCATTTAACAGTTTATCATTGCTGCCAGGCGTGGTGGTGCTTGCCTGTAATTCCAGCAATTAGGGAGATAGGACCACAAATTCAAAGCCAGCCTCAGCAATTTCAGTGAGACCAATTCAAATAAAAAGGGTTAGGTGTATGACTCAATGGTAGAGGCCTTCTGGGTTCAGTCTCCACTACCACACACACACTTACACATACACACAAATCATTGTGATTTATTCATATCAGAGCAAATAACACCAAATAAGATTCAACTGCATAGCACTTAACTGAATGGAGGTACTACAATCTCGCTATTTAATCCCCTGATCAAGGGCTGGGGTGTGGCTCAGTAACAGAACACCTGTCTAGCATGCGTAAGGCCCTAAATTCAAAATCCCCTGCACAAACAAACAACTACTTTTCTTCTATACGAAACTCCCATATATACATGGGTTTGTTTCTGGATTATTAGGTGCCACTGATCTATTTGTCTATTTCTTTTCTAGTATCTTTCTGTTTACTATAATTTCTCTATATTCATTTATTTTCATTGGTGCATTATAATTACACATAGTAGTGGCATACACTATGCCACATTTATACAAGTACGTAACATAATTTGATCAATCTCATTCCCCAGTATTTTGCCTTTTACTCTCTGGTGCACTTACTCTATTGATATCCTTTCTATTATTATTTTAATTAGTGCCTTACATGTACGATTGTGTTATACGTGTACATAGCCACAGCAAAATTTGATGTTTCATTCCCCAAGACTTCCCTATGCTTTCACCTTCTCCCACCCTCTCAATCTCTTCCTCTACTCTATTGGTATTTCATTTTCATGAGATCTCCCCCTTTTTTCCCTATCTTCTGCATATGAAAGAAAACATCCAATCCTTGATTTTCTTATTTACTATAGTTTTGGGTTTTTTTTTTTTGGTACTGAGGATTGAACTCAGGGGCACTGGACCACTGAGCCACATCCTCAGCCCTATTTTGTGTTTTATGTAGAGACAGGGTCTCACTGAGATGCTTAGCGCCTCGCCGTTGCTGAGGCTGGCTTTGAACTCGTGATTTTCCTCTCTCAGCCTCCCAAAGTGCTGGGATTACAGGCGTGCGCCACTGTGCTCGGCTTCTTATTTACTATAGTTTCATAACATGTTCTCATCTTTGACAGGGCAAATCCTCCACCATTTTTTTTCCTAAAATTTTTATGATTTGTCTTAAAAACCTATTCTTGTATATAAACTTTATTATGAAAAACTTTATTTAAAGTTACTTTATTTGTAAAAAATACAGTAAATCCAGGCATGATGGTGCATGCCTATAATCCCAGCTACTCAGGAGGCTGAGGAAGAAGGATCACAAATTTGAGACAGCCTGGTCAACTTAGCAAGACCCTCGTCTCAAAATTTTATTTTATTTTTTTGGTACTGGGGATTTAACCCAAGGGTACTTTGCCACTGAGCTATCCCCAGCCCTTTTAAAATTTTTATTTTGAGACAAGTTCTCACCAAGTTGCTGAAGCTGGCCTCAAATTTACAATCCTCCTGATGCAGCCTTCTGAGTTACTAGGATTACAGGCATGTGCCATCATGCTGGTCTCCCTGTCTCAGAAAAAGAGTCCTGTTTTGTTTTGTTGATGTGGGGGATTTAACCCAGGGGCACTTTACCACTGAGCTATATCCCCAGCACTTTTCATTTTTTATTTTGAGACAGGGTCTCATTAAATTGCTTAGGACCTCACTAAGCTGCTAACACTAGCCTTGAAATTGCAATCCTCTTGTCTTAGCCTCCCTGGTTGCTGAGACTATAAGCATGCACCATCATACCTGGCCTTGTCTCAAAATTTTTAAAAAGGGGTGGGAAAGTTGCTCAGTAGTAAAGCACTTGCCTAGCATGTAGGAGGCTCTGGGTTCAGGTCACAGTACCAACCAAACAACAACAACAAAATTCTAATAAAATGGACATTATACTTATACAGGAAATTTGGGGAGGACTGGCAGCTCTATTAGACTGAATCCTCCCATCAAGGAATATGGTTTGAATCCTCCATCATTCAGATCTCATTATGTCCTCTATTAAAGTGTTATTGTTTTCAAAAGGGTCTTAACAGTTTCTTCTGAAGTTGATTCTCGGGTAGCTCAGTGTAAAGCACTTGCCTAGCAGGCTCAAGCCTAGGCAAGTGCTTTACACTTTTCCTCCGAATGCTGGGTTCCATCTCCAGCACTCAGAGGAAAAAAAAATTGGGTAATTCTAAATAGGATACAGCTTCTTAGAATATCATAAATGCTCCTGTGGAGGTGGAACCTAAAATAATAATGCAGGAGGTACATATGTTCACCAAAGATGTGTGTTACATAAGAATGTTCATAATAACACTATTTAATAACCAAAACTACCCAAATGCCTATTACAGAGTGGATAAACTGTCATATACGTATTAAATGGTGAAAAAGTACAGTTATGAGAACAAATGAACCAATATGAATGCATCTCTCATAATGTCAAGAAAAAGAAGGCACAAAAAAAACTTTTTAAATTTAGAGAAAGTACAAAAACAAGACAGTGGTTACCTTAGAAGCTGGGAGCACGGAGGCTCTGAGAATGATGGCAATGTTTCATTTACTAATGTAATGTGCTGGCTACCCAAGTGCACTCAGTTGAAAATGGATTAACACTTAGGATACATGCACACTTGTGATTGTGTATTAAACTTCAATTAAAAAGTCAATGAACTCAGACAGGAGAATCGCGAGTTCAAAGCCAGCCTCAGCAACAGCGAGGCGCTAAGCAACTCAGTGAGACCCTGTCTCTACATAAAACACAAAATAGGGCTGGGGATGTGGCTCAGTGGTCGAGTGCCCCTGAGTTCAATCTCCAGTACCAAAAAAAAAAAAAAAAAAAAGTCAATGAAGCCAGGCGTGGTGGTGCACGCATGTAATCCCCACACTTTGGGAGGCTGAGACAGGAGAATTGTGAGTTCAAAGCCAGCCTCAGCAATAGCAAGGCGCTAAGCAACTCAGTGACACCCTGTCTCTACGTAAAACAAAGTAGGGCTGGGGATGTGGCTCAGCGGTCGAGCACCCCTGAGTCCAATCCCTGGTACCAAAAAAAAAAAAAAGTCAATGAGCCGGGTGTAGTGGTGCATGCCTGTAATCCCAGCGGCTCGGGAGGCTGAGGCAGAAGGACCCTAAGTTCAAAGCCAGCCTCAGCAAAAGTGAGATGCTAACAACCCAGTGAGACCTCATCTCTAAATAAAATACAAAATAGAGCTGAGGATTTGGCTCAGTGGTAGAGTGCCCCTGAATTCAATCCCAGTACTCCAAAGAAAAAAGTCAATGATGATAATGGTAGTAGAGGAATACAGGAAACACTGGGCCCTAGAATGAATGTCACACTTTCTTACCTCCTGCTACTTTGCACTCACCTTGCCCAAAAGTTCTTCAAACTCTGGGGACCACTCCTGCATTAATGTGTCAATATCGGGCATGGGCCTAAAGGTATAGAGGTAGATATGAATAAAAAACACAGACAAATGACAGCAACAAGCCAGGCACGGTGGCACAAACCTGTAATCTCAGCACTTAGGGAGGCTGAGACAGGAGAATCGTGAGTTCAAAGCCAGCCTCAGCAACGGTGAGGCACTAAGCAACTCAGTGAGACCCTGTCTCTACATAAAACACAAAATAGGGCTGGGGTGTGGCTCAGTGGTACAGTGCCCCTGAGTTCAATCTTCAGTACCAAAAAAAAAAAAAAATGACAGCAACAACCTCTGGATCAATATATTTTAAAGTAAAGGAGAGATCCTCAATCTGGCACATTAGGATTCAGGAGAACCTAGATTGAGAGGGGCGTGCTGGCTCACGCTTGTAATCCCAGCACTTAGGGAGGCTGAGACAGGAGAATCGCGAGTTCAAAGCCAGCCTCAGCAACGGCGAGGCGCTAAGCAACTCAGTGAGACCCTGTCTCGACATAAAACACAAAATGGGGCTGGAGATGTGGCTCAGTGGTTGAGTGCCCCTGAGTTCAATCCCTGGTACCAAAAAAAAAAAAAAAAAAGAACCTAGATTGAGCAAACCAAATTTACCCAGGGCTTGCGGTTTGGAGGAGCTGGCTAAGTAATGATAACAGAAGTATCAATCTTTATGTCTGCAATCTGAGCCAGCAACTGACAACTTTTCAATTTCTAAAATGTACAGTAAAAATGTACTATTTGTTTCAGGATCTCAGATTAATCAAATTTGTCCCCAGACTTTGGGCCTCTCCTCAGGAGTAATGGTTCATAGGTGGTGAAAGTTACTATGGGTTACTATGGTGAAGAACATGCTCTCTTACCTGGTGTAGTGCACAGTTGCAGGGGGCTTAGAACGGTGTAACTCAGAGATGCTCTCAATCCATGTGTCAATAGCTTTGGGATTCTTTTCTGCATCTTCTAGGCTCTTTACTTTCATATGTTGCTAGAAAAATAAAGAAATAGACGGCTGACAATATTCAGGTAGCTCTCTTGTTTTTTATAGACTGGACTGGTCTGGGGCTACAGCTCAGTGGTAGAGCACTTTCCTAGTATGTGTGTGGCCCTGGTTCAACCCCCAGAACCACAATAAATAAATTAATTAAAATTAAATTATTTTCATATCTGTTGCTATTACATATGTAAGGTAACTAAATGAAAAAGGAGGCCTGACAGTGGCCAAGTACAGGATAAAGGAAACCACTATAGTTTGGATCTTAAGTGTCCCCCAAAAGGCCAAGTGGTAAAGACTTGCTCTCAGGCTGATGCTATTGGGCAATGGTGAAACCTTCAAGAGTTGGTGCCTAGGGCTGGGATTATAGCTCAGTGGTAGAGCACTTGCCTTGCATGCGTGAGGCCCTGGGTTCGATCCTCAGCACCACATACAACACAATAAAATAAAGACATTGTGTCCACTTAAAAAAAAAAAAAAAAGAACAGCCTGCTTTCAGGTGTTGTTCGGGTATTAAAAAAAAAAAAAAAAAAAAGAGTTGGTGCCTAATGGAGAATTCTTTTTTTTTTTTTGGACACAGTATCTTTATTTACTTATTTTTATGTGGTGCTGAGGATCGAACCCAGTGCCTCACGCATGCAAGGCAAGCGCTCTGCCACTGAGCCACAACCTTAGGCCCCTAATTGAGAATTCTTTAGATCATTGGGAGTGTGCCCCAAAGGGGATTATGGGACCTTAGTCTCTTCCTTTTTTTTTTTTTTTCTTTCTTTCTGGCCATCAGGAGGGGAACAGTTTCGTCCCACCACTTCTGGCCTAATGTACTGTTCACCATAGACCCAAAACAATAGGGTGGATCACGGACTGAACTCTCCAAAACTGTGAGCCAAAATAAATCTTTTCTCTTTATAAATTAGCTATAGCGGGCTAAGGTTGTGCCTAGCATGTGTGAGGCACTGGGTTCAATCCCAAGCACCACATAAAAATAAATAAATAAAATAAAGTTATAAAAAATTATCTATAGTGTCAGAAAGCTGAATAAAACAGAAACCCTAATCGAATTTTCTAAAGCCATGGGAAATAGGCAGGTTAATGGGCAGGACTGACCACAGTAAAATGCCATCTACTAGGAAAGCTAGAATTAAAAAGGCAGACAAGAGCAAATGTTGGTGAGGATGTGGAGAAACTAAAACTCTCGTTCATTGCTGGTGGGATTGTAAAATGGTGCTACCACTCTGGAAAACTGTTTGATGGTTCCTCAAAATGTTAAATATAGCTCAATGGGGATGTAGCTTGGTGGTAGAGCACTTGGAATGGCCCTACAATTCCATTCCCACATGGACATTCAAAAGAAATAACAACATATGCTCAAGTAAACACTTGTACATGAAAGTAGGTATAGTGGTGTATACCTGTAATCCCAGCTACATAGGAGGTTAAGGTAGGAGGATCGTAAATTCAAATCTAGCCTTGGCAACTTAGTGAGACACTGTCTCAAAATAAAAAGGGCTGGTGATATAGCTCAGTGGTAGAGTGCTTACCTAATACAGACAAGGCACTGGGTTCAATTACCAGATCACAAAAAGAAAAATCAACAACAAAGATAGCTGTATGCAAATGTTCAAAGCAATATTATTAATAAAAATAAGCGGAGCTGGGATTGTAGCTCAGCGGTAGAGCGCTTGCCTCGCATGCGTGAGACCCTGGGTTCAATCCTCAGCACCACATACAAAGCAATAAAATAAAGACATTGTGTCCATCTACAACTAAAAAAAAAAAATTAAAAAAAATAAATAAATAAGCCGGGCGCGGTGGCTCATGCTTCTAATCCCAGCACTTTGGGAGGCTGAGACAGGAGAATGGTGAGTTCAAAGCCAGCCTTAGCAACGGCGAGGCACTAAGCAACTCAGTGAGACCTGTCTCTACATAAAACACAAAAGAGGGCTGGAGATGTGGCTCAGTGGTCAAGTACCCCTGAGTTCAATCCTTGGTATCAAAAAAAAATTAAAAATTAAAATAAAATAAATAAATAAAAATAGAAACAAGCCAGGTGCAGTGGCGCATGCCTATAATCCCAGCACTTTGAATCGTGAGTTCAAAGCCAGCCTCAGCAACAGTGAGGCACTAAGCAACTCAGTGAGACCCTGTCTCTAAATCAAGACACAAAATAGGGCTGGGGATGTGGCTCAGTGATCGAATATCTCTGAGTTCAGTCCCCAGTAACAAAAAAGAAAAAATTAAAAAATAAAAATAGAAACAATTAGTAAATGGATATACAAAATGTATATGCAGAGAAATATTATCTAGGCATAAAAATGATGATGGTTGTGCAATTCCATAAATATTCTAAAAACCAATGAATTTTATAATTTATTTAATTTAAAAAAATTTTTAGTTGTCAATGGACCTTTATTTTATTTATTTATTTTTATGTGGTGCTAAGAATCAAACCCAGGGCCTCACACATGCCAGGCGAGTGCTCTACCACTGAGCCACAACCCCAGCCCCTGAATTTTATAATTTAAAAGGGTGAATTTTACAGCATGGAATTATATCTCAATAAAACTCATTTTAAAAAAATGGAGCTAGCTTGGTGTGGTGAAACATCCCAGCTACTTGGGAGGCTGAGACAGGAGAACAGCAAGTATGAGACCAGCCTAGGCAACTTAGAGAAAGCCTTGTCTCAAAATAAGGTTTCCAAAGGGTTGGAGATGTAGCTCAAGTAGACGCTTGCCTGCATGCATGAAACCCTGGGTTCAATCCCTGGTACCATAGAAAGAGGGAGAGGGGCTGGATTGAAGTCACACTCATCCCTTTTCTTTTTTGGTGGGGAGGTACTGGAGATTGAACTCAGGGGTACTCAACCACTGAGCCACATCCCTAGACCTATTTTGTATTTTATTTAGAGACAGGGTCTCAGTGAATTGCTTAGCATCTCGTCGCCATTTGCTAAGGCTGGCTTTGAACTCATGATTCTCCTGCCTCAGCCTCCCAAGCCAGTGGGATTACAGGTGTGCACCACCACACCTAGCACACCCATCCCTTTTAACAGGTGGTAAGTCAATTGTACAAATGCTGGCAAGGTTTCTACTCTTGGCCCACCCTCTCCAGCTGAGCCCTATACAAGGCCTGTTTTTTTTTTTTTTAAATATGTTTTTTGGTTGTTGATGGACCTGTATATTTATTTTTATGTGGTGCTGAGGATCAAACCCAGTGCCTCACACATGCTAGGTAAGCGCTCTACCACTGAGGTACAATCCCAGCCCCAAGGCCAGTTTCTTACTGTGATGTTGTGCTGCTTGGAATTTTCTGTTAACCAGAGTGAGAGCACTGTAGGGTCCGACTGCTTTGTAGAAGGTTCATCCAACACCAACAAGCCAAGGTTGTCAGGCTTTCCATCGGGACGTGGGACCTGGTGAATGAAAAGGTAGGAAAGTAGAAGGAAAAATGTGAGGACCATAGAAAGCCATACCTGTTGTTTTCAATAAGCAGAAAAGGAAGTAGTCTTCTGATTCATTATTATTTATAGTATTAAAAAGCATGCTTGTGTAGAACTGTCTAGAAAAAAAATGGTCTATGGGAACTTAAATACAAAGCTGGATTCATGGATAATTAGAAGCAAATACAGGACAGTGTTTTAATATATAATGAGATGATAAAGTATTACTTAACAACAATAAGTATTTGGAGAAGAGAACAAGGTAAAAAATGCCAATCAAATGACATGTATTATGGTAGTAGAAGAATTAGCAGAATTAGAAATGTTAGGGGTCGGAACTAACACCTAGTAAGTCATTTTTAGGATGCACTGACTATATACCTTTAAGAATGCATCGATATCCCCAACAGCTGGGATAAAATCAGGAATGAAAGGTTTCAGTTTGTGCTCCAGGTCAATCAACTGAGGTGTGTACCTAAAAGATATTGCCAAGGGAAGGTCAAAGCAGCTTTTAAAAATCTAAGGAAACTGGTCTTGTTTTAGACCAGAGAATGGAAAGGTTTGGGGGCAAGGTAGTAGGGATAGTGGGGTTCAGTGTGAGGTCCTAGTTCTCACCTATTGATGTACTGGAAGAGTTCCTTGATCTCAGCAGAAACTGGCAAATGCTCATAATCTGCAGGATCATAGGCCCTGGGGAAAGGAAAACACCACTCATTCAGGGTGACCCAAGAGCAGAGGTGGCAGAGCCCTGGGTCAACATGTGTGTTCCTGTGACCACAGAGAAGTAACCCTGAACCTAGCTTCTGCCCTTCCCACATCTGCCTTTCCTGGTGGCTTGCAAGTCAACTTTAAAGTCAGTTATAATTATCTCTCAATTGTCTTTGACACTGAGGGACAAAACTGCAGAAAATCTAAAACATAATTTTTGATGTTAAAATGTAGTATAGGAGCTGGGATTATAGCTCAGTGGTAGAGCGCTTGCCTTGCATGCATGAGGCCCTGGGTTCAATCCTCAGCACCACATACAAAGCAATAAAATAAAGACATTGTGTCCATCTACAACTGAAAAAATATTTAAAAAAAATTTTTTTAAATGTAGTATAAATTGTTCTCCTTTTTCATTTATTTTTAAAATTTCTTTCTTCCTTCTTTATTTTTGGAGATACTAGGGATTAAACCCAGGGCCTCACACATGCTAGGCAAGCACTCTACCCCTCAGCTGTATTCCTAGTCATTTTCTTTTTTTATATGAATGGGATAATGAGAAAATTTAAAGGGTAAAACAAGATTATTTATTTGTTTGTTCTAATCAGTTATACATGACAGCAGAATACTCTTCAAAACAAAATTTTTCTCCTTGGTGGTGCTGGGGATTGAACACAGACTCATGCATGCTAACACTGAGCTATACCTCCGGCCCCCTAAGATTTTAATTTCAGACACACAAAAGAATTTGCACTAGCTGGGCACAGTGGCACACGCCTGTAATCCCAGCACTTAAGGAGGCTGAGACAGGAGAATCGCCAGTTCAAAGCCAGCCTCAGCAACAGCGCTAAGCAACTCAAGGAGACCCTGTCTCTAAATAAAACACAAAATAGGGCTGGGATGAGGCTCAGTGGTTGAATACTCCTGAGTTCAATCCCCGGTACCAAAGGGGGGGAAGAAAAAAAGAACTTGCACTAAAAAAAATTTAAAAAGAAAGAAAAGAAAAGGAATTTTTTATGTTTATTTTTGTTTCTGCAGTACAAGAAATTGAACCTGGGGTGCTCTACCACTGAGCTACATCTCCAGCTCTTGTTATATTTTTATTTTGAGACAAGACCTTGCTGAATTGCCAAGGCTGATCTTAAACTTGCAATCCTCCTACCTCAGCTTCCCAAGACACTGGAATTGCAGATATGTGCCACTGTACCCAGCTCAAAAATGTTTTTAGCTGTTGTTATTTTTTTTAGCAGTGTTATTTATTAGAGTAAAAGATTGAGATAAATAAAATATCCATCATTGGGGGCTGGGCTGTAGCTCAGTCGTAGAGCGCTTGCCCAGTATGTGTGAGGCACTGGGTTCTATCCTTAGCACCACATAAAAAAATAAAAAATTAAACAAAATAAAGGCATGATGTCCATCTACAATTACAAAAAAATTTTTCAGCTGGGCACAATGGCGCACCAGTGGCTCAGGAGGCTGAAGCAGGAGGATCGCAACTTCAAAGGCAGCCTCAGCAAAAGTGAGGTGCTAATCAACTCAGTGAGACCCTGTCTCTAAATAAAACACAAAATAGGGCTGGGGATGTGGCTTAGTGGTCAGGGGCCCCTGAGTTCAATTCCTGGTACCAAAAAAAATTTTTTTCTTAAATATCTATCATTTGTTAATTATGTCAAAAATGAATATTGCACAATTATTAAAAAGTACTTATATTAATACATAAAATATACATAGTAAAAAAAAAGTAGAACATAACATTAATTGTAATGAATAAAATGTAATGAATCTTGGCAAAGTAGCTTAGTAAGACCTGTCTCAAAATAAAAAACAAGGCCAGGCACAGTGGCACACGCCTATAATCCCAGCAGCTGCGGAGGCTGAAGCAGGAGGATTGCGAGTTCAAAGCCAGCCTCAGCAACGGTGAGGCACTAAGCAACTCAGTGAGACCCTGTCTCTACATAAAAAAAAAATAGGGCTGGGGATGTGGCTCAGTGGTCGAGGGCCCCTGAGTTTGATCCCCAGTACCAAAATAAATAAAAAAATAAAAACTGGGGGGCTGGGGTTATGGCGCAGTGGTAGCATGCTCGCCTAGCACGCGGGAGGCACTGGGTTCAATCCTCAGCATCACATACAAATAAAGATATTCTGTCCACCTACAACTAAAAAATAAATATTTAAAAAATAAAAAAATAAAAAATAAAAACCGGGTGTGGTGGTGCACGCCTGTAATCCCAGCACTTTGGGAAGCTGAGACAGGAAAATTGTGAGTTAAAAGCCAGCCTCAGCAACAGCGAGGTGCTAAGCAACTCAGTCAGACACTGTCTCTAAATAAAAACACAAAATAGGGCTGGGGATGTGGCTCAGTGGTTGAGTACACCTGAGTTCAATCCCCAGTACCAAAAAAGAATAAATAAATAATACAATAAATAAAAAACAAAAAGGACTAGGGATATAGCCAAGTGGTAAAGAGTCCCTAGGTTCAACCCCTACTACCAAAAGAGAGAGAGAGAGAGAGAGAGAATGAATGATGCAATTTCATTTCTAAATGATGTCCTCCCAGTCCAGTATCTTGAAGATGTTTCCTCCTTGGCTTGAGTGTCCTTGGCAATGGGCCCTTCCTCACCCTTCCAGAGGGGCTCCATGCTCTTCATCATCATCATCATCATCAGAATCAGTTTCAGATGAGTCATCATCATCGTCGTCATCGTCGTTTTCACTAAAGCCCCGCTGAGTTGTCAACTGTGAGGTCTTCTTCTTCTCCTGGGATAAGGCGAGGTAGGCAGAAAAAGGTTCATATAAAGAGAAATTTAATGTGCCTCGGAGGCCTAGTTCTAAAAGTGCTCTAACCTGTACCCGCCCCCCCCCGCACACTTGGCACCTAGTCACCAGAAAGGGAAGATGGTACTTCCAGAAGGGGCATCAGAGTCTTTTGCTCTTGGTTAGCTACAAACTGGGTCCCCACTTTCTACAACCATATTAATCTACCTGAAGCTGGGGTATAAATTCTATTCAAATTATACTTATTATACTTATTACTTGGGAAATCCTGAGGGGTCTGTATAAACTTTATCCAAAAAGCTTCAACCCTAAAGTTTATGGACTTTCCAAGAAGAGGATGGCAACTCTAAATAATTATTTGAGGAGAAAATGGGAGAAGATGAAACAGGGAAGACAAACTAGAGGGTTTTAATACTCACAAAGATCACAAGGAAATCTAGCATTTAATTTGCAAGACTGCCCAGAGTAATCTGCTTGAAACTATCAAAAGAAAAAATGTCATAATCAACCCTGAGCCTGAATTCTGACCAGCAATTTCAGAGACTATGGGTTTTCCACTTTTTCTTAGTGATATTTCTCTTCATGGGGTATTTGACCTATCTATATTTCCCTTCCCTTCCCCCATAAGTTAAGTGCAATGACTATATATTCTATCTCAGGATAAGAGATCTTTTATTCTTGGCAACATAACCTACCTTTCTGAGCTTCTGGCTGTCTATGTACCATCCCACCCTCTCAAGTCCATGAGAAGGGGTCTGGTGGCGCTTGGGACTTGCAGGGGCAGTTGGGATGGGGTCCATGTCTTTGCCTCTGTGGCCTGGAGCCTGTGGCATGCCCTCCCTTAGGACCTGAAGGATGACCAATTGGTCCCCTTTAAAAGTACGTTTTGAAAGCTTGGTTTCCATATGCTATATGGTTTATACTAATTACAGTTTTTAAAAATTAATATTTCATTTACGGTAAAGCAGCTATTGGCACATAAAACTGTGGCACATTACAGAACATCAAAAACTATTTTCGGTCACATTTTCCTCTATGAATGACAGATTTATTATACATAGATAAAAATATACTCTAACTTATCTGTAATATTTATAACAGATAATAATACACAATTGCAGGGGCTGGGGTTATGGCTCAGTGGTAGAGCACTTGCCTAGCATGTGTGAGGCACTGGGTTCAATTCTCAGCACCGTATATAAATAAATGAATAAAATAAAGATCCATCAACAACTAAAAAAAATATAAAAAATAATAATAATACACAGTTGCAGAATTCATTCAATGACTATACCTATTGGTATACTATTGGTAAGAATCTTCTAGAATATTCTTTCTCAACATTTGTCAAAATTATTCTTGGTCACAGAGGAAGTAGTTTGGCAAAGGGAATTTTTTTTTTCTTTTGTGGTACTGGGGATTGAACTCAGAGGTACTTGACCACTGAGCCACATCCCCAGCCCTATGTTTTGTGTTTTATTTACAGACAGGGCCTCACTGAGTTGCTTAGGCTCGCCATTGGTGAGGCTGGCTTTGAACTCACGATTCTCCTATCTCAGCCTCCCAAAGTGCTGGGATTACAGGTGTGCACCACTGTGCCCGGCTGGCAAAAGAAATTTTTTTTTTTGGTACCAGGGATTGAACTCAGAGGTACTCAACCACTGAGCCACATCCCCAGCCCTATTTTGTGTTTTATGTAGAGACAGGGTCTCACTGAGTTGCTTAGCGCCTTGCAAAAGAAATTTTTAAGAGTATTGACCCTTGATTTAAAGATCATTCAAGCCAGGCATGGTGGCACATGCCTGTAATCCCAGTGAGTAGCAAGGCTAAGGCAGAAGAATTACAAGTTTAAGGCCAGCCTGAGCAACTTATCAAGACCCTGTTTCAAAATAAAAAACAAAAAGGACTGGGAATGTATCTCAATGGTAAAGTGCTCCTGGGTTCTATCTGTAGTAACCACCCCCCACCAGAAAAAAAAGATTATTCAAAAGTAGATGGCTTTGGGGGCTGGGGTTATGGCGCAGTGGTAGCGTGCTCGCCTCGCACGCGGGAGGCACTGGGTTCGATCCTCAGCACCACATAAAGATAAAGTAAAGATATTCTGTCCACCTACAACTAAAAAAATAAATAAATATTTAAAAAAAAAAAAAAAAAAAAGTAGATGGCTTTGTTTTAACCTGGGTACATACTAAACTGGAAAGAAATGAGCCTTAAATACTGACTATGGCATGTAGACTAGAAGAACTGAGAGTGGACACATCGAATTTGGAGATTAACTTAAGGAAACTGTTCACTTTTCTTTTGTCTGCTTCTTAAAAGTTGTGCTTTACAAAATCCCTGATATAATAGGAAAGGATTTTTTATAACCAAATGCCTAAGAGATTATCATGTGTATAAGATGCTAAAATGGTATACTTAGTCATGGAGAAAGACCACCTTAAAATGTTACCTTTAGTCTATTTATGAAGTCAGCCTGCATCTCTACAGCTTCCTGTACCACTTCAAATATTCTTCACCTGAATTTCCATAGCTCCTTATCACAATTAAAATGTGACCACTGGCAGGGTGCAGTGGCGCACGCCTGTAATCCCAGTGGCTTGGGAGGCTGAGGTGGGAGGATCAAGAGTTCAGAGCCAGGGCTGGGGTGGTGGCTCAGTGGTAGAACGCTTGCCTAGCATGTGTGATGCACTGGGTTCGATTCTCAGCACCACATATAAATAAATGAAATAAAGGTCCTTTGACAACTAAATTAAAAAAAAAAAAAAAGAGTTCAGAGCCAGCCTCAGCAAAAGTGAGGCACTAAGCAACTCAGAAAGACACTGTCTCCAAATATAATACAAAATAGGGCTGGGGATGTGGCTCAGTGGTTAAGTGCCAAGTGGTTAAGAGTCCCTGGGTTCAATCCCCAATTAAAAAAATATATATATATGAATATATATTTGCATTCATATATATAAATATATATTTGAATGCTAATGCTGAACACAAATGGTTGTTACATGGAGCCCATGTGCAACTCTGCAACTTCTTCCTGGCTAGAGATGAAGGTATCTTTCCATCTTTGTTTCAGAAACAGGGTGATTCCCTAGGTTCATTGAAAAACAGCAAACAGACGTCTGTGTCTAAAGACCTTAAAATTAAAATCTTTCACAAAATGTTCACAATATCACAAGTGTTGATGATGAAAAAAATGCATAGAACAACAATTCTTACTTTAACATAAGAATTATATGGACTACTTACTAAAAATATAAATTCTTGGGCTTTGGATTTTGAGGATTTTGAGGATGGGGACTTGGAATCTATATTTTTAAAAATAAGTATCCCAGTTGATTCTTATGCTAAGTAAAGTTTGTGAAGCACTGGCCTACTTTATAGCAAATTCCTCACCAAAAAGTCATCTATAATAGTAGCCTTGGGTCAGGGAGGTAGGATGTTCAGTGGGGGAACACTTGCGTAGCATATGCAAGGCCCTGGGTTCCATTCCCAGGATCTCAGAAAAAAAAAGAAAAAAAGAAGAAGACCTTATTTCTGATAAAGTCAAAATCTTAAGGGTCTTTGCTCTGGAATTTCCTCCATGAGCACAAATGCACCCAACCCCTGGCACTAAGTATTCAAGAAATGTGTACTGTTGAGCTGGTATCATTTCAGACTGTCTACTGAAAACCTAAAGCAGAAATTGTACAAGAAGCTGTGGGTTATACTGCACCTTGTTATTTTCCTCTTCGTACTCATCACTGCTGTTATCAGCCATAGTCTTGTTAGGAAGACAGCCAGAATGAGGAAGTCCTTAGAAGAAAAATTTCCCCTTTCGGTTACTATTTAAGTGATTTTTGAAGACAAATCGATTTAGTTTATAATATTTTGTGCTTTAACCATTCTATGGACAGGGTTTATAAGAACATTAAGGTAAAGGACAGGAGACCGAATTCTAGTCATGGCTGTATCAATTCAATTCAAAATACATTTACTAAACATTACTGTACTTAAAGCATTGGGTTAGATGTTATACTAGTGGATTATCTGCCATTCTGTAATAGAATCATTAAATTAGTATATTTATGTTAGTATAATATGATAACTATTATTATAGTATATTACTATTATTAGTTGTTCCATTGGCAAAATGAAGTAAGTGATTAGTAAAGTGAAAGAGTGCTGGATTCAGAGTCAGAAGACTGGATGTGATGGAGAATGCTCTCACTTGGCCAAAATGCCTTAACCTCTCTCAGTCTCAGTATTCCCATCTCTAAGTAGGGTCAGTAATATTTCTTACCCAGGACTGTTGTAAGGATCAAGTGAGAAAACTTACATGGAAGGAAGAGAACTAGAGCCTGGCAAATAATGGATAGTTACAAATTTGAATCTGAATCAGTATCTGTAACAGTCATAAAAATATTCTGAACAATTGAAGTATAATCAGATATAAAGTATTAACTGGCATGAAAACATGTTAGATAACTTCTAAATTGAATAAATGCACATTAAACACCATTTTTTAGCTTATTAAATGAGCCAACTGAAAAGAAGTTATAATTTCCACGGCTGACAAGAGCATAAAGATGCTCAAGTTAAAAACCTGGTGGCGGGCTGGGGTTGTGGCTCAGTGGCAGAGCGCTTGCCTCACATGCGTGAGGCACTGGGTTCGATCCTCAGCACCACACAAAAATAAATAAATAAAGATACTGCATCCATCTACAACTAAAAAAGAAAAAGAAAAAGAAAACCTGGTAGCTAGATACATACCCAATATAATTGAAAACAGAGACTCAAACAGACACTTGTACACCTCTGTATATAGCAGCAGTATTCTCAACAGCATAAAGGTAAAAACAACCCTAGTATCCATTAAGAGATGAACAGATAAACAAGTGTAGCATATCCATACAATGGAATTAGATTCAGCCATAAGAAGGAATGAAGTTCCAAGACACACTATAGCATGAATGAACCTTGAAACATTTTGCTATGTGAAATAAATCAGCCACAGGCCAGGTGTGGTGGCCTACACTAATTCCAACTACTTGGGAGAGTAAGGCAGGAAGATTATAAGCTCAAGGTCAGCCTGGGCAACACGGTGAAACCTGCCTCAAAATAAAATGAAAAGGGCTGTGGGTGGGGTTCAATCCCCAGTACTGCAAAAAATAAAAAGGAAAGAAAGAAAAAAGTCATAAAAGGACAAATATAACATGATTTCACTTATGAATGAAGTATCAGAATACGCAAATTTGTAGAGACAAAGTGAATAATGAACAAGAGACTCAGAAGAAGAGTTATTGTTTAATAGGTTGGCATAATGAAAAAGTCCTGGAGAAACAGACAGTAATGGATGTACTTAATGTCATTTAATTTTATACTTAAAAAGATTAAAGTGGCAAGCCGGGCGTGGTGGCTCAAGCCTGTAATCCCAGCACTTAGGAGGCTGAGACAGGAGAATTGCAAGTTCAAAGCCAGCCTCAGCAACAGGGAGGCACTATGCAACTCAGTGAAACCCTGTCTCTACATAAAACACAAAATAGGGCTGGGGATGTGGCTCAGTGGTCGGGTACCCCTGAGTTCAATCCCCAGTACCAAAGAAAAAAGATTAAAGTGGTAAATTTCATGTTATGTATATTTTACCATAATAAACAAAATCCCTGGCCAGGTACCATGGTGCATGCCTGTAATCCAGCAGCTCAGGAGTCTAAGGGAGGAGGATCACAAGTTCAAACCCAGCCTCAGCAACTTAGTGAGGCCTTAAGCAACTCAGCAAGACCCTGTCTCTAAATAAAATATAAAAAAGGGCTGGGGGGGCTGGAGATGTGGTTCAGTGGTAGAGCACGTACCTAGCATGTGTGAGATACTGGGTTCGATTCTCAGCACCACATATCAATAAATAAATAAAATAAAGGTCCACCAATATCTAAAAAATTATTTTTTAAAAAAAGTGGGGGGCTGGGGATGTGGCTCCATGGTTAAATACCCCTGTGTTGAATCCCTGGTATATAAAAAAAAAATCCCTAAATGGCATCTTCGGTTCCTAACTCAAGAGTCAAATCCGGGGCTGGGGTTGTGGCTCAGTGGTAGAGCACTTGCCTTGCATGTGTGAGGCACTGGGTTCGATTCTCAGCACCACATATAAATAAATAAAATAAAGATCCATTGGCAACTAAAAAAATATTTAAAAAAAAAAGTCAAATCCAATGCATCAGCAACTCTTAGTGATTCTATAACAACAGTTTAGATTATATTTGCCTCATGTCTTTTTCACTTCCTCACCATGGTCCAAGTCACTGTCATCTCAACTCAGCTATTTCAACAGTCCTTCCAACTGCTTCCTCACTTTCACTTTTTTTTTTTTTTTTTGGTACTGGGGATTGAACTCAGGGATACCCGGCCACTGAGCCACATCCCCAGCCCTATTTTGTGTTTTATTTAGAGTCTCACAAAATAGTTGCTTAGCACCTCGCTGTAGCTGAGGCTGGCTCTGAACTCACAATTCTCCTATCTCAGCCTCCCAAAGTGCTGGGATTACAGGCGTGCACCACCGTGCCCAGCTCCTGCTTTCACCTTTTTAAACTTCAATCCATTCCACATAAAACAGCAACATATTCATACATTTATAATATGTCAAAATACATCCTACTGTCATGTATATCTAAAAAAAAAAAACAAATAAAAAAGTTTTTAAAAACAGCAACATAAACCAGGCACGATGGTACACCCCTGTAATCCCAGTGGCTGGGGAGGCTGAGGCAGGAGAATCGTGAGTTCAAAGCCAACCTCAGCAGGGAGGCCCTAAACAATTTGAGACCCTGTCTCTAAATAAAATATAAAAAAAGGGTTATGGGGGTCTGGAGTTGTGGCTCAGTGGTAGAGCACTTGCCTAGCATGTGTAAGGCACTGAGTTCAATTCTCAGCACTGCATATAAATAAATAAATTAAATAAAGATCCATCAACAACTAATAAAAATATTTTTTAAAAAATAGCTATGAGCCGGGCGCGGTAGCTCAAGCCTGTAATCCCAGCACTTAGGGAGGCTGAGACAGGAGAATCGCGAGTTCAAAGCCAGCCTCAGCAATGGCGAGGTGCTAAGCAACTCAGTGAGACCCTGCCTCTACATAAAACACAAAATAGGGCTGGGGATGTGGCTCAGTGGTCGAGTACCCCTGAGTTCAATCCCCAGTACCAAAAAAAAAAAAAAAATAGCCATGGAAGGGCTGGGGTTGTAGCTCAGTGGTAGAGCACTTGCCTAGCATGTGTGAGGCACTGGGTTCGATCCTCAGCACCACATATAAATAAGTGAAAAATAAAGGTCCATTAACAACTAAAAAATATTTAAAAAAAAAAAATTGCTATGGATGTAGCTCAGTGTTAAGCACCTAAGTGCCCCTGGATTCAATACCTGGTACAAAAAAAAAAAACCAACCAGCAACATAGCTGCTAAAGTTTGCTTGTTTTGGCCTGGGGTTGTGGCTCAGTGGTAGAATGCTTGTCTAGCATATGTGAGACACTGGGTTCGATCCTCAGTACCACATAAAAATAAACAAAAATAAAGGCATTGTGTCCATCTACAACTTAGAAAACATTTTTTTTTAAGTTTGCTTCTTTTGCCTCCTGCCTACCTGTCTAATCTGACCATATACCACTTTTCTCTCCCATATGATAGACTCTTCTCCTTTCATCTTCCCTGACAACTGTATCAAAAATACATCCCTTACAGGGTGTGGTTGTATATGCCTGGAGTCCCAGCAACTCAGGAGGCTGAGGCAGGAGGATTGCAAGTTCCAGGCTAGCTTTAGCAACTTAGTAAGACTCTGTCTCAAAATTTTAAAAAAGGGTTGGGGTTGTGGCTTAGTGGTTAAGCACTCCTGGGTTCAATCCCTAGTGCCAAAAAAAAAAGGTCTCCTTCCTCACCATTATTTTCCTTAACAGCAATTTGCCTCCATCAATGCACTTATCACATTTGTAGCCATGTTTATTTGTTTATTCATTTGTCACCTGTCTCCCATGATTACAAACAGCAGGATGTCAGGGACAATGTGTCTTTTGTTTAATACTGTCTATCCAGTGCCAGGCATAAAGTCGACATGACATAGAGTAGGCATTCAAAAATGTTTGTTAATCCCACTATTATGTAAAATTATAATGCACCAATAAGATGTGGTGGTATGCAGTTGTACTTTGGAGGCTAAGGCAGGGGGAAATCCATTTGAATCCAGGAGTTCAATACCAGTCCAAAAAACATAGGGAGACTCTCATCTCAAAAAAAAAAAAAAGAAAAGAAAAGAAAAGAAAAATGTTGAATAAATGAATGGTGTTAAATCATCTAAAAATATTCTGTTGCTGGGCACGGTGGCACAAGCCTGTAATCCCAGCACTTAGGGAGGCTGAGACAGGAGAATCGCAAGTTCAAAGCCAGCCTCAGCAATGGCGAGGTGCTAAGCAACTCAGTGAGACCCTGTCTCTACATAAAACACAAAATAGGGCTGAGGATGTGGCTCAGTGGTCAAGTGCCCCTGAGTTCAATCTCCAGTACCAAAACAAAACAAATAAAAATATTCTGTTGATATTTTGGCTGGGGTTGCTGATTAAGGGCAGAAGCAGTGTAAAACATAGTTTTGATAAGTTAAAACAACAACTACAACAGGGACTAGGGCTCTAGCTCAGTAGTAGAGTGCTTGTTTAGCATGCAGGAAGCCTGAGTTCGATCTCTAGCATCACAAATGGCCAATGCTTGATAGACCAGACCATGAGCAGAGTAGTAACATAAAGTAAAAAGGTTGGGTTAAAGGAAGATCCTGCAATTAGCAAGCTGTGATTTCTCCCTCCTTAACTAGTTAGAAAACAGAAACAAGCCGGGCGCGGTGGCTCAAGCCTGTAATCCCAGCACTTAGGCTGAGACAGGAGAATCGCAAGAGTTCAAAGCCAGCCTCAGCAATGGCAAGGCGCTAAGCAACTCAGTGAGACCCTGTCTCTACATAAAACACAAAATAGGGCTGGGGATGTGGCTCAGTGGTCGAGTACCCCTGAGTTCAATCTCTGGTACCAAAAAAAAAAAGAACCATTTTTCTTCTTTCCTCTTACCTTGGTGTCCTGGGGTTGGAGTACAAATACTTGCAACCTCTTCAGGATCGTTAACCTCTAGACGCTCATCATATGCCTGATTCTCAACAATCTTGGTCTAAGCAAAAGGAGATACGATTACATATCATGGAACGTACACTAAGCACTCTGCCGGGAAGTGCGTTCCAAACCGTCAGGGTTTCCTCTTCCTCACCCAAGACACCAATTCTATATAAAACCTTCGACCCCATCCAAACTTTCCTTAAGGCTGTTTGGCCCCAAGTCAAACAATTCAGCCATTCTGCTGTAGCCCTTAAGTAGGAACTGCCAGCAGGCTGGCTGAGGACCAAAGGAATCTTGAAGGGAAATGACTTCTCCAGGAGCTCCCCCAAAGCTGTAAGATACACATGCAAAGGCATACGGCAGCTTTTTTCCCAGGTTCGGTCAGTTTTCCCAAAGCTGCTGGGATTTCTCAAGGGAAGTTATAGAGGTTCTAGAAACAAGTCTGTCTTGGGATCATCTCTGGGAGTGGGCTGGGGGTGGGGGCGGTGTCCCGAAGAGAGGGTAAACTCCAGTCTCTTTATGGGTCCCATTTAATAATCCAAAAGCGTCACCTCCATCTCCACTCGTTTTGCAGATCGAATTCCATTTAAGTTTCGTGGGGAGTGAAAGAAGCTGGACAGTTGGTAGTTGGGTGGGGAAAGGGAAGAAGAGTTGTCGTGGAGATGGGAAGAGGCGTCCTCTTGAGAGGTAGGAAGGTTGTTCCCTTTCCGCTGAGGTGAGTACGAATTACCTGGAGCCCCTCTGAATCCGTCTCCTCTATATGGAAAGAACCCCAGCCTAGGACTGGGGTCTCACTCCAATCCCACACCAGGCCACTTCAAGGATTCTACTAGGAGCAACCGGCCTGTTGTCAGTCGCTAGGCAAAAAAAAAAAAAAAAAAAAAGGAAAAAAGAAAAAACCGCGAGACTTAGTCTTACTATCGTGAGATCTCTCCCATTCACCCGAACTTACGCCTTTTCCAATCAAGGATCTCTAGGCCCAGGAAGGAGATCCAAGATCCCAAATGAAGCCTCTCTGGGCGCTGTGGGCGGCCAAATCCCTTGTTTGTCTATGGTTTCAGTAAATGCGTCTGTTGCGCCGCCATCTAGCGGCCGCAGGTGGCAGAGCCGGTTTATTAATTTCGGCCTTCCAATTGGAAACTGTTTTTTTTTTTCCCGGTTTATGGACAAAGATCATAGGGCGTTTTCTCCTGCATGTGTCTAATCATAAGTTAGACACATTTAACGAGCGGGGTGGTGCACACTTGTAATCCCAGCACTTAGGGAGGCTGAGACAGGAGAATCGCGAGTTCAAAGCCAGCCTCAGCAATGGCGAGGCGCTAAGCAACTCAGTGAGACCCTGTCTCTACATAAAACACAAAATAGGGCTGGGGATGTGGCTCAGTGGACGAGTAGCTCTGAGTTCAATCCTTGGTACCAAAAAAAAAAAAAAAGAGGAGGAAGAAGAAGAATTTAGACACTTTCCACGGAATATTCTAAACATTTTTTTTTGAGATTTTTTTTTTTTTTTTTAGATGCTGGAGATCAAACCCAGTATGTCACCCGTGCTAAGCAAGTGCTCTACCACTGAGCTACATTCCCAGCCCTTCCACTTTTAAGGTCCTTTTATAGCATTTATGTTATTTTATGGTCCTTCCCTTCCAGTGTCCCATTACAGCGGCATACTTACACTAACAAATTATTCCTCCTTTATCTGACATTCAGACTTAACCGTATCCTGTATTTTTATTTACTAAAAATTCATGTGAGTTTAAGGCAGGATCTGTGTGTATCTATTTGATTTTTAAACTCTTTCTAGCGCATTTAAAAAGTGCTCATTGGACAGGATGAGGTGGCACACGTCTGCAATCTCAACCACTCAGGAGGCTGAGGCACAAGGATCCCATGTTCAAGGCCAGCCTCAACAACTTAGCAAGACCCTGTCTCAAAATAAAAAGAGCTGGGACCCCGGCACGGTGGCACATGCCTGTAATCCCAGCAGCACCGGAGACTGAGGCAGAAGGATCACGAGTTCAAAGCCACCCTCAGCAATTTGGCTAGGCCCTAAGCTACTCAGTGAGACCCTGTCTCTAAATAAAGTATTTTAAAAAGGGCTGGGGATGTAGCTCAGTGCTTATGCTCCCCAGATTCAATCCCTGGTACAATAAATAAATTAATTTTTAAAAATTAAAAGGTCTGGGGATGTAACTCAGTGGTAAAATACCCCTGAGCTCAACCCCAGTACCAAAAAGGAAAGCACAGGCAAGCAAAGAGTGTAGTTCAGTGGTGGGTTCAATCCGTAATTACTAAGGAAGGGGAGAGTTTTTTGCGGGGCTTGGGGTAAGGATAGCAGGGATTGAACCCATGAGCACTTAACCACTGAGTCTCACCCCCAGCCATTTTTATATTTTATTTTGAAACAAGGTCTTGCTAAGTTGCTTAGGGCCTCACTAAATTGCTGAGGCTGACTTTAAACTTGCAATCCTCCTGTCTGAGCCTCCCAAACTGCTAGGATTACAGGCATGCACCAGATTTAAATTTTTTAAATTAGTGCATAAAAATTGCACGTATTTACGGAGCATCAGGTGATGTTTCCCTACATACATATATGTGTAATGTACAAATCAGGGTAAACATCTGTCTCTTCATTTATCATTTCTTTGTTGTGAAAACATTCGAAAACCTTTCCTCTAGCTTTTCTTTTTAAGCATATTTTTAAAAAAATTGGTAGTTGTTGATGGACACCATGTCTTATTTGATTTGTTTATTTTCATGTGGTGCTGAGGATGGAACCCAGTGCCTCACACATGCTAGGCAAGTGCTTTGCCACTGAGCTACAGCCCCAGCCCCTCCTCTAGCTTTTTTGAATTATACAGCACATAGCACATTATTGTTATCTGTAATGGTTCTACTGTGCGCTAGAACACTAGAATACATTTTTCCAAGCTGTAGTTTAGTACCCATTGATCAGTATTTCGCACTTGCTTTCTCCCTCCTGTTATTCTCAGCCTCTGGTGACAACTATTCTACTATCACCTTATATGAAGTCAATATTTATAGATTCCAAATATACGTGAAATTATGTGGTCTTTGTCTTTCTGTGCCTGGCTTTTTCACTTAACAGAAAGTTCTCCAGTTTCCTCCATGTTGTAGCAAATGACAGAATCTCATCCTTTTTATGGTTGAATAGTATTTCAGTGGGGGAGGGTAACCAGGGATTAAACTCAAAGCCTTGCACATGCTAGGCAAGTGTTCTACCAGTGATCTACATCCCAGTCTTCTGTATATATGTACCACATTTTGCCCAGCATCTCAGCTCAGGCCTATACTCCCAGCTGCCCTGGAAGCTGAGGCAGGAGAATTCAAAGTTTAAGGCCAGCGACAGCAATTTAGCAAGGCCCTAAGCTACTTGGTGAAACCTTGTTTCAAAAACAAAACTTTATAATTTAAAAAAGCCTGGTTATGTGACTCAATGATTAAGGGCTCCTGGGTTAAATCTCCTGTACCAAAAAAAGAAAAAAAAAAAAAAGAAAAAATCATATGTACCACATTTTACTTTATACATGCACATATAATGGACACAGGTTGATTCTATTTCTTTGCTATGGAAAGTCACCTCTTCTGAGACTTCTAGTTTAAAATGGAACTGCAGGATTGGGGATGTATTTCAGTGGTAGAACACTTGCTTGGTGTGTTTGAGGTCCTGAGTTCAATACCCAGCACCACACACACACGCACACCTACAAATTATTTTCTTTTATTTTTGTAATATGTTATTGACCATAATAATAGATATATATTGTTGAGCATTTACTATGTGGGAGCACTTAGAGATTATATAATTTATTCGTACTTTATAACTTCACAAATTTATCTGATAGATGTCACTGCCAATTTACAGATTAGGTAATTAAGGCTTAGAAAGTTAAAATAACTTGCCTAGTCACTCAGCTAGAAAGTTCTGAAAGCAGGAGTCAAACACAGGTTAGTCTGACCCCTAAGTTTTTGCTTTAAACCATTATAATATACAACCTCTAAGGCACTCCTTGCAAAGCCTGCTTGCAGGGATACATTTTCTCCTTCAATTTAATTCAGCTAATATCACATTTCCAACAAATCAGCATCAATCGGTCTTTTATTTATTTTTTTCCTTTTTTTTTTGGAGATGCAACCCAGGCTGTGGTGAATGCTAGGCAAGCACTCTACCACTGAACTGCATCTCCATCTACCATCAGTTGGTCTTTGTTGATCTGAGTTCTATAAGGAAGGCCCTGCAAACTGCCACAAAAAGGCAATAATTAAAGGATTTTACTTTTTTAAAAATAATAATTTGTTTATCTTTCTTAAAATATGTAAGTTTTGACCAGGTGTGGTGGCTCATGCCTGTAATCCCAGTGAATCAGGAGGCTGAGGCAGGAGGATTGCAAGTTCAAAGGCAGCCTCAGCAACTTAGCAGGACACTGTCTCAAAAGAAAAACTAAATAGGGCAGGGGCTGTGGCTCAGTGGTTGAGCATCCCTGAAAAAAAAATTTAAAAATTGTGTTTTATAACAAAAACTAAAATATAAGTTAACATAAATCCTTCCAGCAATGCAAAGTTTTAAAATATTTCCTCATTCCATTAAGACAGAATGTAAATGAATAAGAGTGGGAAGTCTATACAGCAGTGCTTACGGGTACAGGTTCTGAAGATGAGTAGACTTCAGAAGTTGGGATTCTGAAGCCGTTTGATTCTGGCTTTTTTATTTTTTAGCCATGAGAATTTTGGTAGAAGAATTTTCCTTTGTACCTTGATTTCCTCACAAGTGAAATGAAGATAATAATGGTACCTACATTCGAGAATTCTTATGAAGAATAAATGAGATAATCTGTAAAGAAGTTAATGTCTGGCAGCTTTTATGTGTTCAATAAGCATTAAAGAATACACAAATGAAAAGAGGCAATGTGTTATAATGAGAATAGCTTGAAGCTGGGCGCAGTGGCTCATGCTTGTAATCCCAGCACTTTGGGAGGCTGAAACAGGAGAATCACGAGTTCAAAGCCAGCCTCAGCAAGGCACTAAGCAATTCAGTGAGACCCTGTCTCTAAATAAAACACAAAATAGGGCTGGGGATGTGGCTCAGTGGTCGAGTACCCTGAGTTCAATCCCTGGTACCAAAAAAAAAAAAAAAAAAAAAGAGAGAGAGAGAGAGAGAATAGCTTGATTTGAATCCTGGGTTTACCACTTAATGCCTGTGTGAATTTGTGCAAGTGTTTACTCTTTTTTTTTTTTTGGTACTGGGGATTGAACTCAGGGGCACTCAACCACTGAGCCACATCCCCAGCCCTATTTTATGTTTTATGTAGAGACAGGGTCTCACTGAGTTGCTTAGTGCCTCGCCGTTGCTGAGGCTGGCTTTGAACTCCTGTGATTCTCCTGTCTCAGCCTCCCTAAGTGCTGGGATTACAGGCTTGCGCCACCATACCCGGCTAGTGTTTACCTTTTTTGATCTTCAGTATCTTTATCTAGATTATTGTAAAGGACTATAGATAACATATAAATTATTGACACAAAATAAGTACTCAAAAAATTTGCTGTTATCCTTTATTGCAGACATATAGGTTTAATATGGGTGAGTGCTGTAGGGTTGAACCAGGAGGGATATGGGATAAAATGATAAAGGGAAGAACTACTGAATCAATTATATTCTGAAAGGCCTGAAATTTGTCATGAGAGAACTTCCAAAAGAATCAGAAGACTAGATTTGAGTTCTAGTCTAGAAACTTTGGGTAAATCACACTTGTCATCATTTTATTCACATGCAAAATGGACATAAGCACAATATCTACCCTGCTTTATGCATAGGCTTGTTTGTGGCACTGGGGACTAAACTCAAGTTTTTGTTTTTTGTTTTTGTTTTTGTTTTTGTTTTTACAGTAGAATGCATTTTGACATATTGTACACAAATGGAGCACAACTTCTCATTCCTCTGGCTGTGCATGGTGCAGAGTCACTCCAGTAGTGTAATCATACATGTATATAAGGTAATAACGTCTGCCTCATTCTACAGTCCTTCCCATTCCCACAGCCCCCCCCCCACTCCCCTCTACACAAACCAAAGTTCCTTCATTCTTCCCTATCCCTCCGCCCTGCTATAAATCAGCAACTGCTTATTAGAGAAAAAATTTGGCTTTTGGTTCTTTGGGATTGGCTTATTTCACTTAGCATGATATTCTGTAGTCCCATCCATTTACCTGCAAATGCCATAGTTTCGTTCTTTAATACTGAGTACTATTCCATTGTGTATATGTACCACATTTTCTTTATCCATTCATCTGTTGAAGGACGCCTAGGTTTGTTCCATAGTTTAGCTATTGTGAATTGGGCTGCTATAAATATTGATGTGTCTGCATCACTGTAGTATGCTGATTTTAAGTCCTTTGGGCATAAACTAAGGAGTGGGATAGCTGGGTCAAATGGTGGATCCATTCCAAGTTTTCTGAGATATCTCCATATTGCTTTCCATAGTGGTTGCACCAATTTGCAGTGCCACTAGCAATGTATGAGTGTACCTTTTCCCCCACATCCTCACCAATACGTTTTTTTTTTGGTACTGGAGGTTTAATTTCATTTTGCTACATATGGATTTCCAATTTTCCCAGCACTATTTGTTGAATAGGCTATCTTTTTTTAAACATTTTTTTAGTTGTTGATTGACTTTTATTTTTTATTTTTTTAAATTTTTTTTAGTTGTAGATGGACACAATATCTTTATTTTATTTTTAATGTGATGCTGAGGATTGAACCCAGGGCCTCATGCTTGTGAGGTAAGCACTCTACCACTGAGCTACAATCCCAGCCCCAACCTTTATTTTTATTCATTTATTTATATGCAGTGCTGAGGATTGAACCCAGTGCCTCCCACATGTGAGGCAAGCGCTCTACCACTGAGCCACAATCCCAGCCAGAATAGACTATCTTTTATCCAATGTATGTTTTTGGCACCTTTGTCTAGTATGAGATAATCATATTTATGTGGGTTTGTTTCTGTGTCTTCTATTTTGTACCACTGGCCTACATATCTATTCTAGTACCAATACCATGCCATTTTTGTCACTACTGTTCTGTGGTATAGTTTAAGGCCTGGTATTGTGATGCCTCCTGCTTTACTCTTTTTGCTGAAGATTGCTTTAGCTATTTTCGGTCTCTTATTTTTCCAAATGAATTTCATGATTGCTTTTTCTAGTTCTATGAAGAATGTCATTGGGATTTTAATAGGAATTGCATTAAATCTGTATAACAGTCTTGATAGTATGGCCATTTTGACTATATTAATTCTGCTTATCCAAGAGCATGGGAGATCTTCTAAGATCTTCTTCAATTTCTTTTTTTCTTTTTTCTTTTTGGCACTAGGGATTGAACTCAGGGGTATTCTACCACTGAGCCACATCCCCAGCCCTATTTTGTGTTTTATTTAGAGATAGAGTCTCACTGAGTTGCTTAGCACCTCGCCATTGCTGAGGCTGGCTTTGAATTCATGATTCTCCTGTCTCGGCCTCTCAAAGTACTGGGATTACAGGAGTGTGCCACTGTGCCAGCTGATCTTCAATTTTTTTAGTGTTCTGTAGTTTTTGTTGTAGAGGTCTTTCACCTCTTTTGTTAGATTGATTCCCAAGTGTGTGTGTGTATATATATATATATATTTTTTTTTTTTTTTGAGGCTATTGTGAATGGGGTGTAAACCCATGGCTGTTGTAACACTGAGCTACATCTCTAGCCCCCCCCACCCTCTTTTTGAGACAGGATCTTGCTAAATTATTCAAGTTCCACTTGAACTTGTGATCCTCCTGCCTCAGCTTCATGAGTAGCTGGGATTACAGACATGTGCCACTGCACTCAGTCTTTATTCCTTTTCTATGGCTAAATAATATTCAGTTTCATTGCTATACTACATTTTGTCCTTCTGTTTATGAATGGATTTGTTTGGAAGGTTTCCGTTTTTTGGCTACTATAAAAAAATGTTGCTATGAACATAAAGTACATGTTTTTGTGTTGACATATTTTTAATTATCTTCAGTATGTAGGTACCACCAGATTTGCTGATTTTTTTTTTTTTTTTTTTTTTTTTTTTTTTTTGGTACTGGAGATTGAACTCAGGGGCACTGGACCACTGAGCCATATCCCCAGCCCTATTTTGTGTTTTATGTAGAGACAGGGTCTCACTGAGTTGCTTAGCGCCTCGCCACTGCTGAGGCTGGCTTTGAACTCGCGATCCTCCTGTCTCAGCCTCTCTAAGTGCTGGGATTACAGGCTTGAGCCACCGTGCCCGGCTAGATTTGCTGATTTGTGTAGTGACTTTCTGAAAAACTGCAGGACTGTTCTAAAGCGGCTCTACTATTTTACATTCCCACCAGCAACTTATGAATGTTCGAACTTTTCTGCAAAAACTTATAGCCATCCTAGTGGGTGTGGTTCTCACAATGTATTGACATGCATTTTCCTAAGGTCTAAGGATGCTAATTTTTTTTTTTTTTTTTTTTTTTTTTTTTGGTGCTAACCACTTAGGCACATTCCCGGCCCCCCATCGCCTTTTCTTTTTTTTTTTTTTTTTAAAAATTTAACCTTTGCTTGCTTATTTATTTATTTATTCATTTATTTATTTATATGTGGTGCTGAGGATCAAATCCAGGACCTCACCCATGCTAGGCAAGTGCTCTACCACTGAGCCACAACCCCAGCCTATCCCCAGCCCTTTTTATTTTTTTAAGACAGTGTCGCTAAATTGCTTAGGGCCTCACTAAATTGCTGAGGCTGGCCTGGAATTTGCAATCCTGGGCCCTGAACCTCCGGAGCTGCTGGGATTAGAGGCGTGTACCACTATGTCCTGTGATGCTAAACATTTTTTAAATGTTTTGTTTTTTTTAAAATCAGTCACTGTGTAGCTTCTCGAGAAATGTCTATTCAAATCCTCTGTCCATTTTTAGATTGGGTGTTTTTTTTTAATGGAGTTGTAAGAGTTCTTTTTTTTTTTTTTTTTTGGTACTGGGGATTGAACTCAGGGGCACTCGACCACTGAGCCACATCCCCAGCCCTATTTTGTGTTTTATGTAGAGACAGGGTCTCACTGAGTTGCTTAGCAACTCGCCATTGCTGAGGCTGGCTTTGAACTTGCAATTCTCCTTTCTCAGCCTCCCTAAGTGCTGGGATTACAAGCGTGAGCCACCACGCTCCGCTGAGTTGTAAGAGTTCTTTATGTATTCTGGATACTAGTCCCTTATGCACACAGATTATTTTGTATATTATATTATCCAGTACCTATGAGAATGGCTTTATAAACTGTAAGAGGTGACGCAAAATGAACGAAGGCGATGACAGACAGTGAGCAAGGGCAGAGGGGCGACCTTCCACAGCTGGAGCCGAGGCCCCCATAAATTGTGAGAAAAGCCGGTGCAGCATCCTGGTACCCCTGCTTCCCACAGCCCGTCGGCCCGCCCTCCGCCCTTTGACCCGCGCCGTTTCCGGTTGGAGACGTGGCTCGGGACCGCCATCTTGGTAAGAGGCGAAGCGGCAGCTGCTCCTGTCAGGGGGCAGCAGGTCCAGAGCGGCCGGTGCTCCCCTTGCCGTGGGCCCGGCTTTATCCTCAGTGGAGCCAGAGCGCGGGAGCGCGCCATCACCGCCCTCACCATGGTAAGACGCGGGCCAGGCCCGAACTCGGGGGCGCCGGGCCTTTTCAACCCCTCTGCCTGCCGGCGGGCCCGGGACTGGCGCCGGAGGGGCCCCGCCCCGAGGGTCTGGAGCCGGCTGCTACCGCTAGGACTCCCGGCGCGGTGTGGCCGCCTGCGCCCCACGCCCAGCCACCCAGGAGATCCGAGAGAGCTGACTCTAGCCCCTCTCGTCGTGGCCGCTGCACCCCACCCCCAGCCAGCCGGACCGCCGTCTCTGCCGGGACCGGCCCCTGAGAACGACTCCGGGATTTTGTCCTGCTGGGAACCTGGTGGTGGTTGTCGCGTGGGCCCTGAGCGCTGATGTCCAGCCGGTTCCCTGAGCTCTCAGAAGGCTGGGCCTCTCTCGGGAAGTTCCGGTCCTTCTGTTATCAGCTCGCCTTTTGTTTGTTCGAAAGGGGGAAATGGAAGCCCAGAGCGGGGAGTAACTTCTAACACTCATTCTTAGGACTCAGGTGTCCCTGAAACCTTCCACTTCTGTAAGCTTACCGTGCGACCGCTTGTTAGTGTGACTAAGTGTACGTTGTGTATAGAACACTGGGAAAACGGGAGTTACGAGAACACAGGGTTTCTGTCTTCAAGGAACACATTGTTGAGGTGAAATAAAATGTGTATGTGGCATATAGTAATCAGATGCCTCATAGGAGGAGGAGTAAGGGGTGGGTCTTACTCTAGGCCTGTTACTTGCCTTCGGATGCATTATCTTTGTACAGCTAGGAAAAATTAATGTGGGTGAGGATGGGGGAAAACGCACAACTGCTGACTCCATTAACTTGCTTTATCCCTGTGATTTGTGGCTATTCATGAAGTAGAAGAATTTCCCTGGTTTAGACGAGCTAGTAATTTATTTTTTAGTACACCTTATGCCCTTCAGTCGTTTGAAGATGTCCTTTTTTTGTCAATAGATATGCTTGGTTTTTGTCAATATGTATTTTGATTTAAAGTATCTTCCTGTATACCTAAGAGGTGACAATATAATTTGGTGCCATTCTTACTAAGTTCTACTGACAGCCTTTCAAGTGTGAACATGGGTAGTGGAAAAATTCCTGTTTGGGCTTGAAACCACTGAAAAAAATTTTTGTCAGCCTCAGGTATATAAACTACATCAAGCAGGTTTGCCTCCTACAACTTTTTTTTTTTGGTACTGGAGATTGAACTCAGGGACACTCGACCACTGAGCCACATCCCCAGTCCTATTTTGTGTTTTATGTAGAGACAGGGTCTCACTGAATTGCTTAGTGCCTCACCCTTGCTGAGGCTGGCTTTGAACTCGCGATTCTCCTGTCTCAGCCTCCCTAAGTGCTGGGGCCTCCTACAACTTTTGTTAGAGTAAAAAAAAATTTGTTACCAAAAATTGTAAGATTGTCAAAACCTCATTTTTTTCAGTTCCACCAGGAGATTCAGTATTTGGACAGTGATTGTTTTTAAAAACTCCATTTCCTTTTACATTCAGAACATATTAATAGTGTATTTTAGACTGTATTATAATTTTAATAGCAAAGTTAAAGTCTTGTATTATGTAAATGGAACATAGATCTTTACAAAAATATTGTTTTTACAAAATGTTCTTGAAACTTAGTTTTTTAAAAAATTCATTGATAATCCAGGGATGGTACATCTCTGAGTAATATATATATTATAAAATATATATATATGAATAAATATAACGTGTATTTATATGTACATGTAAAGTAAATTTTGCATGTTATTTTGACATATGTATACAATTATGTCAGGTGTTTCTGAATTATTAGGGACTTGGCATGACCCAGATACCCACAATTTTATGTGTTCAGGAGAACAGTTTATATCAGTACATTCTTACATTCTGCTCTGGGGAGTCTTTTTTTTTTTTTTTTTTTTTGGTACCAGGGATTGAACCCAGGGGCGCTTAACCACTGAGACACATCCCCAACCCTTTTTTATATTTTATTTAGAGACAAGGTCTCACTGAGATGCTTAGGGGCTTGCTAAATCACTGAGGCTGACTTTGAACTCATGGTCCTCCTGCCTCAACCTCCCAAGCCACTGAGATTATAGGTGTGCACCACCAAACCTGTCTTCTGTTGAGTCTTAATATGTGGTATTGTTTCTGTGTAATGTTCTTGGATCCTACTATATTACAAAGAGCTCTCTGTATGGTAGACATGTCCGAATAGGGTGAAATTTTTTATCTATATTGAAACTTCTAAAAGTTGATTTTCCTTGATATGGATTTTTCAAACATCTGGAAAAGTTGAAGAGCTTTACAGTGAACAGTTTTATAACTACCAGCTAGAATCTATTATTAACATTTCACTATACTTATTTTGTCATACATCTCATTCATCTATTCCTTTTCATCTTTATAAAAATACACTTCAAAGTAAATTATAGATACGTAAACATTTTTTAAAAAATAAATTCCCTTTGGCTTTAGTTATTGAAGTTAGTGTAAAATGTCCTAGACTACAAATTCTCTATAGATACATAAATGAACAAATGGAAAAACAAATCGTTTATGGGCTGGGGATGTAGCTCAGTGGTAGAGTGCTTGCCTAACATGCATAGGGTTCAATCCCCAGTACTGCAAAAAAGAAAAAAAGGCCAGGGTGAGGAGGTTATGATTGATGACTTCATTATAACATGAAATACAAAGAACTATTTTTGTTTTTGTTTTGGAGTGAACCTAGGGGGGCTTAACCACTGGGACACATCCCCAACCCTTTATTATATTTTATTGAGAGACAGGGCCTCACTAAGTTGTTTAGGACCTCACTAAATTGCTAAGGCTGGCTTTGAACTCAGGGTCCTCCTGCCTCAGCCTCCTGAGCCACTGGGATTACAGGCGGGCAAGCACCTGGCAAGAAAGGTATCTCTTAATTTGATCCTCCTAGTTATCTGCAAAGTAATGACAGTGTGTTCTTATTTTCTTAACATTTGTCAAATATGATTACATGCAGTTCTTTTTCTCACTAAACTTATACTTTAATAAACTTGATGTTAAGTCTCATGATAGCCTCCATCTTAAAAATTTTTACTTGTCTAAAGAATGCTGTTTTCATTTACTTAAAGAGCAGACCTGTTGTGGTGAATTTTTTTTTTTTTTTTTTTTTTTTTTTTTTTGGTACTGGGGATTGAACTCAGGGGCACTCGGCCACTGAGCCACATCCACAGCCCTATTTTGTGTTTTATGTAGAGACAGGGTCTCACTGAGTTGCTTAGTGCCTCGCCATTGCTGAGGCTGGCTTTGAACTCGCGATTCTCCTGTCTCAGCCTCCCTAAGTGCTGGGATTACAA
>CM053399.1:91001764-91078016 GCA_028644305.1 Xerus rutilus
CTTCCTTCCTTCCTTCCTTCCTCTCTTCCTTCCTCCCTTCCTTTCTTTCCTTCCTTCCTCCCTTCGTTCCTTCCTCCCTTCTCCTCTTCCTTCCTCCTTTCCTCCCTCCCTTCCTCCCTCCCTCCCTTCCTTCTTTCCTTCCTTCCTCCCTTCCTTCCTTCCTTCTTTCCTTCCTCCTTCCTCCCTCCCTCCCTCCCTTCCTTCTATTTTGAGACAGGGTCTTGGTAAGTTTCTGAGGCTGGCTCTAAACTTGTGATCCTCCTGCCTCAACCTCCCCAGACACTGGGATTATAGGCATGCACCACCATGCCCAGCCCTACTATTTATCTTTACATACTCAAATCCCTGAATTCATTGAAGTATGATTAAGATGCTGTTTCTTCCATCAGGTTGGTCTTACTAGCTAGAGATAATTTCTTTCTCTGAATTCCCATAGCACTTTATCAGCAACTCTCAGGTTATTTACCAGTCTGCCTCATATTACAGTTTTGGGTTTTTTTCCTCACATTACTTTTTTTGTTTTGTTTTATGTTCTCTACTGAACTTCTTGACTTTAGAATGCCAATATGTTTCATCTTCATTCCCAGAGAGCATCTAGTAAGTATAGAAGATATTCAGTAAATAATTATTCAGTTTATTCTGATTTTTTTTTATTTTATTTTTTGTGGTACTGGGGATCCATCCCATCACTGATCTACATCCCAGCCCCCCCCCCTTTTTTTGGTACTGGAGATTGAATTCAGGGGCACTCGACTACTGAGCCACATCCCCAGCCCTATTTTGGGTTTTATGTAGAGACAGGGTCTCACTGAGTTGCTTAGCGCCTCGCCATTGCTGAGGCTGGCTTTGAACTCGCGATTCTCTTATCTCAGCCTCCCTAAGTGCTGGGATTACAGGCTTGCGCCACCGTACCTGGCATCCCAGCCCTTTTTATTTTGAGACAGGGTCTCACTAAGTTGCCTAGGCTGGCCTTGAACTTGCCATCCTCCTGCCTCAGCCTACCAAGTAGCTAGAATTACATGTATACACCACCACACCCAATTAATTCTTATAATAATATTGCTAAAATAAAGATTACTAGTACCTATAGTGAGCCTTTGAACATGCCCAGTCAATAAAGTGGATGGGTTGCCCCCTGGATAGCATACATGTATACACATCTTTTTGTTCCTTTTTCTCTCTCATATTGCCCTTGATGTTAATTTTTAGCTAAATTCTCTCTGCATGATATGGAGGTGTTTTTAACCACAGCTTGAACCCTAAGAACTACCCTTGTATTTGTAAGCATTGTTTTTTATCTGTCTTCTTATTAGATACGGGCTTTGAGGTCTGAAGTTTTGATCTTGCTCTAAATATACATTTGATATATCTTTACTCATAACCTTCAAGACGAAATTTTAATGTAGTGGACTATAATTACAGGGCTGTTAATCAACTTTTTGGAGTGAGAATGGAGGCTGTACAGGGATTAGATTTACAATATGCTTCCATTTCTTAATATTTCTCACTGCTATGAAGTGATTCTCTGTGGATATTAGAGAATTAATATTCTAGAAGAAGGTCTGTACATTTCTTGAAATAATATGTAAAATTTTTTCCTAAATTTTTTTTTTTAATTTTTTTAGTTGTAGATGGACACAATGTCTTTATTTTATTGCTTTGTATGTGGTGCTGAGGATCGAACCCAGGGCCTCATGCATGCGAGGCAAGCGCTCTACCGCTGAGCTACAATCCCAGCCCCCTAAATTTTTTATGGAAAAAATTTCCATTATTTGAATATCAAAATATGAACAGACCCATAAATGTACAAATCCATTGGCTTGAAGTGGTATAAATTGTTTTAATGAGAAATGCATGTTTATTATTAACAGTACTGTTTTACAGTGTGAACATGCATAATCTAAGTCTATAGTATTTTGGCTTATAATTTCTAAGCTTAGAATATTTGCATCACCCAAAAAGAAACTTCATACCTATTAGTAATCACTCCCTATTTCCTCCCCTTTTTTTTTTTTTTTTTGGTACTGAGGATTAAACTCAGGGGTACTCAACCACTGATCCACATCCCCAGCCCGATTTTGTGTTTTATGTAGAGACAGGGTCTCACTGAGTTGCTTAGCACCTCACTGTTGCTGAGGCTGGCTTCGAACTCACAATTCTCCTGTCTCAGCCTCCCAAAGTGCTGGGATTACAGGCTGGCGCCACTGCGTCCGGCTCCTATTTCCCTTGTCTCATCTTCTGGCAACCACTGATTTCTTTCTCTGTCTGTTTGGATATTTTATTTATTACAATTATTTTTATTCTTCTTCCTTTTTTAGCTGCACCGTGGATGGAATGTAGTCCTTGCACATGCTAGGCAAACGTTCTACCACAGAGCTATACCTGCAACCCTTTTTATTTTTTATTTTGAGCCAGTGTCTTGCTATATTGTCAAGGTTGGCCTTAAACTTGTCATCCTTCTGCCTCAACCCCTGAGTAGCTGGGGTTACCAGTGGGAGCCACCATATCTCATTCCTAATTATCCTTATCCTTGATAGATAAGGATGGCATCTCTCCTAATTATTCTAAAAGCATTAATGTGTTAAAACTATAAGATTATTTATTCAAACTAACTTTTCCCCTCAAACTGCTCATCTGTAGGGGATAAGTTTCTATAAAATTGAAAAGTAAATAAATAGAGGAAAAAAATGAAAAGTCTAACTAACAGGATTTGGATATTTCAGAGGTCATATTCTAGCATTTAGGCTTCCCAGATGTGTAAATATCTTTTTTTGTTATTTGTGCTTATGAACTCTTGGATTCTAACACTCAAGAAACTGTTAAGTCTGTACTTAATTTTCTTACTCCTCTGTATTAGCATTGAAGGTCTCCCTTTCTTCCTTTGGTGGTTTGTTTTATTTAGTGAAATGACAGATGCTGGAAGAAGGCTGCTGGGTCTTGTTCATTGCTTAGTATCAAAACCTTCATTCAAGCTGGGCGCGGTGGCTCAAGCCTGTAATCCCAGCACCTAGGGAGGCTGAGACAGGAGAATCATGAGTTCAAAGCTAGCCTCAGCAATGGCGAGGCGCTAAGCAACTCAGTGAGACCCTGTCTCTACATAAAACACAAAATAGGGCTGGGGATGTGGCTCAGTGGTCGAGTACCCCTGAGTTCAGTCCCCAGTACCAAAAAAAAAAAAAACCTTCATTCAATATTGGGTTACTTAGGTTTTTATTGTACAGATTGTTTGACTATCTGAGAATAACACAGTGGGGGATGGAGATGCAGATGATAAATTTAGACTGGCTAGACTGGTTTCATATTCTAGGTAAAAAGGAAAGGTCAGGGACTTCTTAAAAGGTTACTTGAATACATATAATCTGCCTGATCACACTTTTGGTTTTATTTTAATTTTAACTTTTTAATTTAAAAAAATTGGTACTGGGGATTAGACTTCTGTTTTGACCGGAATTTTCTGAATTTTTTAAGAAAAAACTAAAGTTATTCTTTATGGATATGCCAAATCAGAGAGTAACCCAGTTCTGGGACACAACCAACCCATTAGTAATATATGTGTAGAATTGGAAAAGATTATTTATTTACTAAGTTTTCCTTAGGTATATTATTATTGTTATTATTTAATATTTTTTTAGTTGTAGATGGACACAATATCTTTATTTATTTATTTTATGTGCTGCTGAGGATCGAACCCAGTGCCTCAGGCATGCAAGGCAAGTGCTCTACGACTGAGCTACAATCCCAGCCTCTCCTTAGGTATATTATTGAGAAATAGGAATAACAATTTCATTTTCTTCTACTTTACATTTGTCTTATAAATACATACCACAATTAAGCAGTGGAGTTTGAAAGCATTCTAATAGTAATCATGTCACTAAATAACTTGAATGTGTCAATCTATTTAAGATTCCCTGAGACGCTGAGAAAACAGATGTGAAGAAATATTAATTAGTGCTTGCTTATAATGTGTGTTCCCTGTAGGTGCTCTTGGCAGCAGCAGTCTGCACGAAAGCAGGAAAGGCTATTGTTTCTCGACAGTTTGTGGAAATGACCCGAACTCGGATTGAAGGCTTATTAGCAGCTTTCCCAAAGCTCATGAACACTGGAAAACAGCATACGTTTGTTGAAACGGAGAGTGTAAGATATGTCTACCAGCCTATGGAGAAACTGTACATGGTACTAATTACTACCAAAAACAGCAACATTTTAGAAGATTTGGAGACTTTAAGACTCTTCTCAAGAGTGGTAAGAGTCCTTCTGTAACAGTACTGTTACTCTTTTTTTTTTTTTTTGGATACTGGGGCTTTCATGAACCTAGGGACACTTTACCACTGAGCTATATCCCTAGCCCTTTTTATTTTATTTTATTTTAATTTCTTGTATCAGGGGTTGAACTCAAGGGTACTCGACCACTGAGCCACATCCCCAGCCCTATTTTGTGTTTTATGTAGAGACAGGGTCTCACTGAGTTGCTTAGCAACTTGCTGTTGCTGAGGCTGGCTTTGAACTCGCAATTCTCCTGTCTCAGCCTCCCAAAGTGCTGGGATTACAGATGTGCGCCACTGCACCCATCCCTATCCCTTTTTATTTTTAATTTTGAGACAGGATTTCACTAAGTTGTTTAGGGCCTTGCTAAATTGCTGAGACTGGCCTTGAATGTGCGATCTTGCCTCAGCCTCTAAAGTTTATGAGATTACAGGCATGACAACACACCTAGCTTGGTTCCACATTTTTTGTGTGAAACTAGTTTTTCCTCCAAGACAGCTTATGCTTATCTGTTTGTAGGATCTGCTTCTCCCGTTTCAGCAGTTTATTGCTACAACTCCTTATTCATTCAGCAGATATTTATTAGGTCCTCTCCTAGACTATAAGTGTCACAAAAGAGAATACAGGAATTCATTTCTTCCTTCTTTCCTTCCTTCCTTTTTTTGGTACTGGCGATTTGGAACCCAGGGCTTCACATGTACAAAGCAAGCACTCTATCACGGAGCTACATCCCCTGTATCCCCCTCAACCCAACCTCCGCCTTGCTGTTTTTTGTTTGTTTTTCTTCAAACAGCCTCACTAAGTTACCAAGCTGCTGGTCTCAAACTTGCAATCTCCCTGCCTCAGCCTTCCATGTAGCTGGGATTACAGGTATGTGTCATCACACATGGCTAATATCCTGGTTCTTAAGTAGTTAATCTGCCTTTATAGTTAGGAAATTTGTTTGGCCATGTATTTTAAATAAGACTGAATGATACAAACACAGAAACAAAGACTTTATGCCAAAGTCTTGCTTAAAATAAAGACTGGAAGGAGCTAAAAACGGTATTCAGGTTTATTGAAATTTGTGTACTTTAAAGAATAAGACCTAGCTGGGTGCAGTAGCACATACCTGTAATCCCAATGACTTGGGTGGCTGAAACAGGAGGATCATAAGTTCAAAGCGAGCCTCAGCCAAAAAGCAAGGCACTAAGCAACTCATTGAGACGCTGTCTCTAAATAAAATACAAAATTGGGCTGAGGATGTGGCTCAATGGTCAAGTGCCTCTGAGTCTAATCGGCATTAACCTCCCAAAAAAAGATAAAGAATAAGACTTGGAGTGCTTGTCTCACATGCACAAGGCCCTGGGTTCAATCCCCAGTACCACCAAAAAAAAAAAAAAAAAAAAAAAAAGAATAAGAAACAGCTGCTGATAAATACAAAAATCTTTCTTTTCCATTGCTGTCCATGGTTAGATTCCTGAGTATTGCCGAGCCTTAGAGGAGAATGAAATTTCTGAGCACTGTTTTGATTTGATTTTTGCTTTTGATGAAATTGTTGCCCTGGGATACCGGGAGAATGTTAACCTGGCACAGATCAGAACCTTCACAGAAATGGATTCTCATGAGGAAAAAGTGTTCAGAGCAGTTAGAGAGGTAAGTGGGGTCTTCTTTGGGACTGCTGGTTTGAATGTATTTAGCTTTCACTAATCTGATTTTCCTGTTTTTACTAGGTAATGTAGATTGTACACAAAGTTATATTCATGTGTCTCTTTTTATAGACTCAAGAACGTGAAGCTAAGGCTGAGATGCGGCGTAAAGCAAAAGAATTACAACAGGCCCGAAGAGATGCGGAGAGACAAGGGAAAAAAGCACCAGGATTTGGGGGATTTGGTAGCTCTGCAGTGTCTGGAGGTAGCACAGCTGCGATGATCACAGAAACTATCATTGAAACTGATAAACCAAAAGTGGCACCTGCACCAGCCAGGTATCATCCAGTGTATCACCAGCCAGATGAAGGCTGTATTTGTATACTTGAGAGTGATTAGTGAATATGGTGTTAATTCCTTTTATGTAAAAGAGAGTGCTTTTACAGATCATGCCATGGCCTCAGTTTCCTACTAGAATTGCCTTATGTGGGGAAAGGAGAGGATGTTTAACTGTTTATGAAACATGGATTTTTATTTTACTTTTTTTGGTACTAGGGATTGAATTCAGGGGTACTCGACCACTGAGCCACATCCCCAGCCCTATTTTGTGTTTTATGTAGAGACAGGGTCTCACTGAGTTGCTTAGTGCCTCGCCGTTGCTGAGGCTGGCTTTGAACTCATGATTCTCCTGTCTCAGCCTCCCAAAGTGCTGGGATTACAGGCTTGCGCCACCGTGCCCAGCTCCAAATATGTATTTTTATAGTCACATATGATCAGATAAAAACTGTAGATTCCATTCAGATAAAGTAGCTGCACATACAAAATTGTGCATATGACTTCAAGTAGTTCATAAATTCCCCTCAAACAAAGATTGGGCTAGGGATGCAGCTCAGTGGTCGAGTGCCCCTGAGTTCAATCTCCAGTACCAAAAAAAAAAATACATATTTGGGCCAGGTGCCGGGGTGCATGCCTGTAATCCCAGCAGTTTGGGAGGCTGAGGCAGGAGGATCTTGAGTTCAGAGCCAGGCTCAGCAACTTAGCAAGGCCCTAATCAACTTAGCGAGATAACTGTCTCTAAATAAAATGTAAAAAGGGCCGAAGATATGGCTCAGTGGTGAAGCATCCCTAGGTTCAATCTTTGATTCAAAAAAAAAAAACCCCACATTTTGTCTGGGTACTTGAAGCTTACATATTAATAATGACTATCAGTTTTGTCAGATTTCTATTGGGCTATCATAGTCTACTTATCCAACAACAGTAGGAAGCTTGGATTTTCCATTGAAGTCTTCACATTCCTCTTAAAGAATAGTTTTAGGGGGGAAAATAGTTTTAGGGAAAGCTTCTTTGATATGGGGTCATTAATGTTTTGGGTTTCTTATTTTGTATTCTTCCACCTAGGCCTTCAGGCCCCAGCAAGGCTTTGAAACTTGGAGCCAAAGGAAAGGAAGTAGATAACTTTGTGGACAAATTGAAATCTGAAGGTGAAACTATCATGTCCTCTAATATGGGCAAACGTACCTCTGAAGCAACCAAAGTGCATGCTCCGCCTATTAATATGGAAAGGTAAGTATTAATTCTTTCAGTAAATTCAGAGCATTACATTTTTAGAAAATCTTCTTTCAAGGGCTGGGGATATAGCTCAGTTGGTAGAGTGCTTGCCTCACATGCACAAGACTCTAGGTTCAATCCCCAGCACTGAAAAAATTTTTCACTGTGCTATAAATTCTTTTTTTTTTATTTGGCATGGGGGAAGGTGGTCAAGTAGTATACTAGGGTTTGAACCCCAGGACCTCACACATGCTGAGCAAGTACTCTGCCACTGAGCTACACCCTCAGTCCCATTTTTTGTGCCTTTTAATTTTTCCTGATTTGAAAGATATATACAGAACACATTCTAGATATTAACCTAAGGGTTTTGGTTTTTTTCCCCCTTGCTTTAACCATGATTGGGGGCTGACTCTCAGCCACCCATTTTGTGCAAAGTTTAGAACTTGCCTTTTATTGGGTAAATTAAGCAAAAGTGATGTCTTCATGTAGTGTGGAGCATGTCTCTTAAAATGAGCTTGAATTAGGTGGGCATGGTGCTGCAGTCAGATAATCCCAGAGACTAAAGGCTAAGACAGGAGGATTCCAAGTTTGAGGCCAGCCTCAGCAACTTGGCGAGACCCTGTCTCAAAATAGAAAATTAAAAAGAACTAGGGTCGGGCTGGGGTTGTGGCTCAGTGGTAGAGTGAGTGCTTGCCTAGCATATATCAGGCACCAGGTTTGATTCTCAGCACCACATATAAATAAATGAATAAAATAAAGGTCCACTGACAACTTTAAAAAAGAAAGAAAGAAAAAAGAAACGTAGCTAAGTAGCTGAGTTCAATCCTTAGTACCAAAAAAGTTTAAAAGTGAGCCGGGCGTGGTGGCGCAAGCCTGTAATCCCAGCACTTAGGGAGGCTGAGACAGGAGAATCACCAGTTCAAAGCCAGCCTCAGCAACAGCGAGGCACTAAGCAACTCAGTGAGACCCTGTCTCTACATAAAACACAAAATAGGGCTGGGGATGTGGCTCAGTGGTTGAGTGCCCCTGAGTTCACTCTCCAGTACCAAAAAAAAAAGTTTAAAAATGTATTTGAGTGAGAAGTCTAGAGCCATGGTAACTCTACACTATATTTTGGCATGTCTTTCTAATTAAACTATAAGGAAAACCATTCTTCAGTCCACAATTTGTAAGGAACTTTAATAGCAGGTTAAAGTATTTTGCCTTTTAAGTATTTGAACCCAGTGTAGAATATTTTTGGTTTTGTCTTTTGTCTCATAGTTGAGCCAGTGGTTTATAACATTTTTAAGTAGTGGTTGATCAGGTTCACATTTTCATGACTCAGATTTCTTCTCTTGAGTCCAGACTTTCTACTGTTGCTGATGGTATTGAGGTCAAGTGAAAGATGAGTCTGGGAGGATATCTCAGTGAAGTCTACATAAAAGTATTTAGTCTTTTTTTAAAATATTTTTTAATTGTTGATGTACACAATACCTTTGTTTTATTTTTATTTATTTTTATGTGGTGCTGAGGATCGAACCCAGTGCCTTACACATGCCAGGTAAGCGCTCTACCACTGAGCCATAATCCCGGCCCTGGATATTTACCCTGTAGATGTTCTATTCTGTGTGAAAATAGTTACATTTACATAATTCTCTTGGCTCACTAAAGTTCCTGTGCTATTCCTGTTGGCTGCTTTAAGTGAGACAAAGGCATCACATTCTTAAACACAGGTTGGACACCATGACATATTGGATTGGACACCATGACATATTGGATATTGAAGTTGGTTGGTTGGGGTTTTGTTGTTGTTGTTGTTTTAATTTTTTTTGGTACTGGGATTGAACTGAGGTACTTGACCACTGAGCCACATCCCCAGCCCTATTTTGTGTTTTATATAGACAGGATCTCACTGAGTTGCTTAGTGCCTCACTGTTGCTGAGGCTGGCTTTGAATTTGCAATTCTCCTGTCTCAGCCTCCCAAAGTGCTGGGATTACAGGTGTGTGCCACCGCATCCGGCTTGAGGTTCTTTTTAATCATGAAGAACCTCTTGAGTGCAGAAAAACTCTTGTGAAGGTAAAATGGTACCCTGCATTATCTTAAGACACAGTCCTCTGTGGTCTTGAGTCTGAAACCTTTGTTTTGAGGAAAAGAGGTTGAAATAGAGAATGAATATTCTTTTTTTTTTAAAATATATTTTTAGATGTTGATGAATCTTTATTTTATTCATTTATTTATATGTGGTGCTGAGACTCGAACCCAGTGCTTCACACATGCTAGGCAAGCACTCTACCACTGAGCCACAACCCCAGCCCGAGAATGAATATTCTTTGTAGCTTCCACAGTTAGCCCAACTAAAAATAGTTTTATTACAGAATTTGAGTAGATTGTATTTAATAATCACCCATAGTAGCAGCACTTTTTAATTTTAACTTATTTTGTTATTAAGTTATATATCCCTATAGCACAGAATTCAAAAGGTTCAAAATGTGTTATAGAATATAAGAAGTCTTCCTCCCACCTAGACATGCAAGTTTTTCATTGTGGAAGCAACTGACATTAACTAGCTTTTTGTGTATTCTTTTGTGTATTCTTCTAAAGAGATAGTCTATGATGTATAGTAGAATAAAAATGTTTGTGTATCTTTTTTATTTGTTTATTTTGTGGTACTGGGGATTGAAACCAAGGGCACTGAGCCACATCCCCAGCATTTTTTATTTCTTATTTTGAGACAGTCTTGCTAATTTGCCCAAGCAGGCCTTGAACTTATGTTCCTTCTGAGTGTCCTGAGTAGCTAGGATTATAGGGTGTGCCACTGTGCCTGGCTTCTTTTTTCATTTTTATACAAAGCACAGCATTCTAACCAGATACCTTGGTACACAGAGCTAAGCCCAGCAGCTGGGGAGGCTGAGGCAGAAGGATCCTGAGTTCAAAACCAGCCTCAGCGTTCTGGGGTTGTGGTAGAGCACTTGTCTAGCATGTGTGCTAGGTTCGATCCTCAGCATCACATAAAAATAAATAAATAAAATAAAGGTATTATGTCTGTCTACAATATTAAAAATATTTTTTTAAAAACCCAAAAAACAGCCCCAGCAACTTAGCAAGGCTGTAAGCAACTCATCAATGCCCTGTATCAAAATAAAATGTAAAAAAGGGCTGGGGATGTGCCTCAGTGGTTGAGCACCCCTGGGTTCAATCCCCAGTACCAAACAAAACAACAAAGCCAAGCAGCAGCATTCTAGACACATTCTCCAATTGCTTTTTTGCATTTAATTATTTTGTAGATAAGTATTTCCTAATTTGATAGAGTATTATTATTGTTATTATTGGGGCATCCATGGGTGCTCTACCACTGTTCTACATCCTCAGGCCTTTTTAGTGATTATTTTGAGATAGAGTCTCCCTAAATTAAAAAACAGGCTTGCCTGGAACTTGCTGTCTTCCTGCCTCAGCCTCCCAGGTAGCTGGCTGGGATTACAGACATTTACCACCATGCCCTGCTTATTTTTTAATTTCTTAAGATTTATTATTATTTTGAGGAGAGGGGTACCAGAGATTAAACCCAGGAGCCTCAACCACTGAGCCACAGGGTGTCACTAAGTTGGTCAAGGCCTTGCCAAGTTGCTGATGCTGGCTTTGAACCTGTGATCCTCCTATCCCAGCCTCCCAAGATTCTGGGATTACAGGCATATACCACTGCACCCAGCTAATTTCTTAAAGTTTAAATATTGTTTTCAAATAAAAATATTTTTCAATTTTTTCTTTTTCCGCCCCCTCTCAGCTGCCTTGTACTCATTCATATTGATATACCTTTATGTGTTTAAACAGCTTCCCACTGATGGACATTTGAACTTTTCTTACTACAAATGATTGTTTTTGTTAATAATATTTATTGTTGTTGTTTTGTTTTGTGGTACTAGGCACTCTACCATTGAGCCATATCTCCAGCCCTTTTTACTTTTTATTTTGAGACAAGATTTCACTGTGTTGCCCAGGCTGGCCTCAAACTTGCAGTCCTCCTATCTCTGCCTTCAGAGTTGCTGGGATTACAAGTGTGTACTACCATACCCAGTCTACAAACAGTTTTTCAGTGAATAACAATACATTGTTTTGTACAGGTGAAAATTTATTTTTAGAAGAAATTCTAGAGAGGAATTACTGAATCAAAGAGAATAATGCTTTCAATTGTGATAAAGCAGCAGCATCTTAAAAATTGTTGATTGCTAATCACCATTAAACCCTGGACAAAGAGAGTTTTGGTTTCTACCTTTCTCAATAAATTAACTACTTTTTCTTTATAGTGTGCATATGAAGATTGAAGAAAAGATTACACTAACCTGTGGGCGGGATGGAGGATTACAGAATATGGAATTGCATGGCATGATCATGCTTAGGATCTCAGATGACAAATTTGGCCGAATTCGTCTTCATGTGGAAAATGAAGATAAGAGAGGAGTACAGCTACAGGTATGTATTTAGACTTTGGTCTACCCAGCACAGTTGTCATCTTCTTATTTTATTTATTTATTTTAATTTTTTTGTAGTGCTAGGGATTGAGCCAGGCCCTTGTACATAGTGGACAAGCACCCCAACACCAGGCTATATTCCTAACCCAAAGCACAGTGTTTCTCAACTAGAACGCCTCATGAACCACAGAATACAGAAAAGTATTTAAGGAATAGAGCTAGTGTCGTTGTAGATACATAGGAAAGAAGTTAATATGTTATGTGCAGGAGTTCCTGAGTGATTGACAGTAGCAGTATTAGAATGACTTTTTAATATTGGGATTGAATGAAAGATTTTGAAATTTGGTAGGTGACTTCATATCACTAACAAGAGGCAAAGAGATGTTTAGCTATTATGAAAAAAGTAAAATAATTTAGGTTCTCACTCGAAATACAGTTTTTTTGCCAGGCATGGCAGCAACATGCCTGTAATCCCAGTGACTCCAGAGGCTGAGGCAGGAGGATCACAAAGTTTAAGACCAGCCCGAGCAACTCAGCAAGACCTGCTTCAAAATAAAAAAGTAAAAAGGGCCAGGAGTGTGGCTCGGTATACTAAATCCCTAGCTTAAAAACAAAACAAAACAAAATTTCATGCGGTGTTTTATTAAAACAGGAATGACACTCAATTGAATCATTCTGACCTTTATAAACTGCCAGTATTTATTAGCTGAATGACAATATCTAGTAATGGTGTATTTGAAAAGTGCATAAAATACTTAAAGAGTAAATATGTGTGTTCCAAGTATTAAATGTTTTTGAGTCCTTTTTATCTGCTTCTTATGGTGGTTCTTGTCACATTTTATTTAGGTTGTTGATTTTACATCTTGTTCAACAACAAAGCGTTTTCAGGGAGAGTATATTTTTGTCTGTTTTCCTCTATAATAGCAAAATTCTCTTTTGGAAGTAGTGCTTTTATAATTTGACCACAACTTTGCTGGCTATTAAAGTATATGTAGGCTACACCCCAGAAATGACTTATTTTTTCTTTATTTCTCCTAATACAATTTATTTTAAAAAGAGGAGACTTTTTTTCCTTCCCCCCAAAACCAGGGACTGAACCCAGGAGCACTTAATCACTGAACCAGAAACCCAGCCCTTTTTAGCTTTTATTTTGAAACAGGGTCTCACTAAGTTGCGTAGGGCCTGGCTAAGTTGCTGAAGCTGGCTTTGAATTTGTGGTCCTCTTGACTCAGACTCCTGAGCCACTGGAATTACACGTGTGTAGCACCATACCCAGCTAAAAAGATTAGGCAATCTTAATGGCCTGAGTTTGAATAACTTAAGTTCTCTATTTTTTTTTGTACTAGGATTGAACTCAGGGGCACACGACCACTAAGCCACGTCCCCAGACCTATGTTGTATTTTATTTAGAGACAGGGTCTCACTGAGTTGCTTAGTGCCTCGCTTTTGCTGAGGCTGGCTTTGAACTTGCAAACCTCCTGCCTCAGCCTCCCAAGCTGCTGAGATTACAGGCGTGCGCCACTGCACCTGGCTGAATAACTTAAGTTCTCTAAGGCAAAATTGCAGCTAGACACTACATAGAGCTTTTTCTTCTCTTATCTGTTTTATGTAAGGCCAAGATTGCTATCTGACCCTGGCAGCTAATTATCATCTGACTCCAGTCATCTTTTGTGTTTGTGTGTGTGTGTATGGTGCTAGGACTTTGTGCACTTGTTTTATGCTAGGCAAGAGCTCTACCACTGAATTACAACCCTATCCCCTGATTTAGTGTTATGCAAGAAACAGCTCCCTTGAAGTATTTTTGGAAAAGACTTGGTTATTGATCTTTGACTTTGTCAATTATGAATTTTCTTTGTTTGGTTATTGGAGATCGAACCCAGGGACACTTTGCATCTGATCTACATCCCCAGCCCTTTTAAATATTCTATTTAGAGACAGAGTCTTATTAAGTTGCTTAAGGCCTTGCTAAATTTCTGAGGCTATCCTCAAACTTGAAATTCTTCTGCCTCAGCCTCCTGATCTGGGATTACAGGTATGCACCACTGTACCCAGTTTAGACACTTTATCTTAGATGTTCAGATTATGGGCCATGTAAACCCAGAGGGAGTTTATTTCTTGTCTTATACTTTCTGAACCTAAGTATTCCCTTCTGTCTTATTCCAGACCCATCCAAATGTGGATAAAAAACTTTTCACCTCAGAGTCTCTAATTGGCTTAAAGAATCCAGAGAAGTCGTTTCCAGTCAATAGTGATGTAGGAGTGCTAAAGTGGAGACTACAGACCACAGAGGAATCTTTTATTCCACTGACAAGTAAGTCCCTCTGACCATTTCCACTGAGCCAGTCTACATTGAGAACTTGAAATAATCCTAGCTTGTACACTTTTATCTTCCTTGCCATAGCAAACTTTTTTTTTTTTGTACCAGGGATTGAACTCAGGGGTACTCGACCACTGAGTCATATCTCCAGCCCTCTTTTGTTTTTTATGTAGAGACAGGGTCTCACTGAGTTTGCTTAGTGCCTCGCTGTTGCTGAGGCTGGCTTTGAACTCATGATTCTCCTGTCTCAGCCTCCCAAAGTGCTGGGATTACAGGCATGCGCCACTGTGCCCAGTTCAAAATTACTTTTAATCATTTGCTGTAATTTTTTTTTTTTTTTCGAGTTACTGGATGTTAAAGCCAGAGGAACTCTACCACTGAGCTATATTCCCAGCCCCTACTCCCCACCCCACCTTTTTTTTCCCTCCATTTTAGACAGTGTCTCACTAAGTTTCCCAGGCTGGCCTTGAACTTGTGATCCTCTTCCCTCAGCTTTCTGGGTAGCTGGGATTATAGGTGTGCACAACAGTACTTAAAATTCACTTAAATTTTTCATTGCTTTAATTTTGGAACCATTATATTTAATATAGTTTATATGAGGATGTTTTAGGCCTGCAGATGTTAATTAGCTTGGGTTTGCCATCTTACCTTTTATCCATTCTTTTTCCACACTTGGTTTTAGTCAAAATGTCGAGAGGCAATTTCACTCTTTTTCTGATGTTCTAGTATGACTGCTTTGCTTTACTCTTCAGTTAATTGCTGGCCCTCGGAGAGTGGAAATGGTTGTGATGTCAACATAGAATATGAGCTACAAGAAGATAATTTAGAACTGAATGATGTAGTTATCACCATCCCGCTTCCGTAAGTGGTGTCCCCCACATGATCATGTTCCCTATGTTAGCTTATAGAACTGGTCTTTTTGGAGGAAGCACCTTGCTGCCAGTGCATTCTAAGATATTTGCATTTTAAAAAGACCAGTTGTAAAAGAAGCAAGTCACAAAAGGCTACCTACTATATGATTCTACTTCCAAGACTTTCTGGAAAAGGTAAAACTCTTGGAACAAAATCAGGAAGTAGAGGGGAAAGTATTTGGCTATGAAATTACAGAAGGGAACTTCAAGGGTTAATACAAATGTTCTGTGACTTGATTTTGATGGTGCTTACAAAACTACATACAGTTGTTAAAATACATTGAGTGTACACACTTTGGCTTTCAGACCAAACCAATCATACAAAAAAGCCAGTTGTAGTTCTGGAGCTGGGTGTTAGTTCTTAGCTTCTTTGTGTAGTAATGAAGATTTCCAGAAGGAGGAGCCACTTTTCAGTCACACTTTCTTTTGTTTCTTGAGTTTCAAAGAAATTGAGTCTGTCAGACTGAGTTTTTATTTTTCACGTACTTTTTTAACTGTCACCAAAGAAGAAAGTATATTCAGTAGAACTATTGATTCTTGCTGAAACAAAATATCTACATTAGTTTCAGTAAACTTTCTAATAGTTTTATTAAGTATAATTAACATCTCATAAACTACACATATTTAAGTTGTATAGCATGGTTAAGTTTTGACACATGTACCTATGAAACTGTCAACACAGTCAAGAAAATGAAAATGTCTATCGCCCCTCAAAATTTAGTCTTAGTAAATTTTTGCTGTGCACTTAAATGACCTACTGTCTTTTTTGTTTTTGTTTTTGTTTTGGTACTGGAGATTGAACTCGGGGGTACTCAACCACTGAGCCACATCCCCAGCCCTATTTTGTGTTTTATGTAGAGACAGGGTTTCACTGAGTTGCGTAGCACCTTGCCTTGCTGAGGCTTGCTTTGAACTCGCGATTCTCCTGTCCTAGCCTCCCTAAGTGCTAGGATTACAGGCTTGCGCCACCACACCTGGCTGCCTGCTGTCTAGGATCATCAGGAAATACTCTACCCTAAATTTATTTCCTCAGTTACATTTTCAGTGAGTTGTACATTTGTACTTGCAGTGAATCCCAGCTGCACCCCTCTACCCCTGAATAAGTACCAGGTTTAATTATGAAAAACAGTGAGTATATTCTTAGAGGATCTTTACTATTACATTGCTCAGCTATTAATATAGAGAAAATGGTACTAACTTAATTTGTATTTTTGTTCCCTTTTTGATAACTCAGTCCGTCAAGTCTGGTTTCAATCTTTTTTTTGTATTGGGGATTGAACCCTGGGGCACTTAGAGACAAGGTCTCACGAAGTTGCCTGGGGCCTCACTAAGTTGCTCAGGCTGGCTTTGAACTCTAGATCCTCCTGTCTGAGCCTGCTGAGCTGCTGAGATTACAGGTGTGCACCACTGCACCTGGCTCTTATTTCCATTTTTAAAGATATATTTTATTACCAGTATCATATATATACACATATCATATATATAAATTTTAACCATCTTATTTACAACTTGGTTATTCTTGTGGAACAATAGATGACTGCCTTGAACCATTGTAGGATTTGGGCGTTGGTAACAGGTGGGTTTTGTTTGTCGAGATTTATTTTACTAGACTATTTTTAGGATGCCACAATTTTTAGGCCTGTCTGTCTACCCTATAATTGTGGTTATGGTGGTTTCCTGTGTTTTAGTTCAATTTTGCAATGGTCTCTAGAAGAAACCCTTAGACAGCATTTTACTCCATTGTCTATAACTGATCAAATTAGAAGAGATCAGAATTGGAATAAAGGGCACAGAGAAGGAATATAAAAGAACTAGAACCATAAAATTGGTAGGGAAGAGTTAATAAATGTCTTATGCTACCCTTAAAGCTTTCTTTGTCTCCCATATTTACCCTTCCCCTAATACAAGCATTGAATGTCACTAATGAATTAAAAGATGGTAAATTTAGAATGTGTAGGAGTTGGTGACACTGCATGTCGGCCATGTGTGGGGGTACACAGTATATTCTGACTAGCCCTGATTCTCTTGTAGAATAAAAACAACCATATAGTTCTTTCTCCCATCATGTTTTCACTTTGCCCAGGGATAATTGTGCTTCCATTTATCAAATAAGAGTCCACTGATTGGATTATAAATCAAATAAACATAAAAATTTCAGTCCTAGAAAATTTGAAGCTGAATTTGAGAAGCATAATCAAATTTTGGGGTTGGTTTTCCTTGGAGTTCTTTCTTTCAACCTCTGACACCTAACTTGACCAGATGTTTCTCATGACAGATCGGGTGTCGGTGCACCAGTGATTGGTGAGATTGATGGGGAGTATCGACATGACAGTCGACGAAATACATTGGAGTGGTGCCTGCCAGTGATTGATGCCAAAAATAAGAGTGGCAGCCTGGAGTTTAGCATTGCTGGGCAGCCCAATGACTTCTTCCCCGTTCAAGTCTCTTTCATTTCCAAAAAAAATTATTGTAACATACAGGTACTCCATTTTTTTTTAATTATTTTTTAATTGTCAATGGATCTTTATTTATTTGTATGTGGTACTGAGAATCGAACCCAGTGCTTCACGCATGCTAGGCAAGTGCTCTGCCACTGAGCCACAACCCCAGCCCCAGGTACTCCATTTTAATAGACTGCATGTATGAGAAGAAGAGTGAGATAGATGGCTTTTGGGTAGCATGGCTTCATGTCAGAGGAACAGTCAGAAAAGATAATGTCCCCTGCAGATTCCATTTCTGACTAATTGATCATGGTCAAATTTCTCACCTGCTTCGCTTCATCTAAGGTTTCCTATGTAGATCAGACAGAAAATTGAATATGGAATGTGCATAAAAGTATTTGTGGGGTGTACAGTTAGTCGTCTCCTATTTATTTGTTTGTTTGTTTGTTTTGGTGCTGGAGATTGAACTCAGGGGTACTCGACCACTGAGCCAAAGTCCATTTGTCAAACACTCCATGCATGATTTTGTAATACCTTGTTCTCAGTTCTACCCAAGAAATGAAAGAAAGTTTTAAGAGTGAGGATGTGGCTCCTTGGTAGAGCACTTGTCCAGCATGCATGAAGCCCTGTTTTTGATCCCTAGCACTACCACTACCACCACCAAAAATAAAAAGTGGTTCTTATACAAATGGAAATGATTTAGGGATCCCTCCCCCCCCCCGCTGCCCGCCCAGTGTTGGGGATTGAACCCAGGACTTCACATATGCTACATATGTTCTACCCCTGAGCCACATCTGAAGTTCTGGATTTTTTGTTAGTGTGTATTATATAGAATAGTGAATTTCATTGTGTCATGTTTGTACATGCCAATTTTCAGATTATTTATGTCATGGATCCCTTAATTACTGCAAATAATCATGAACCGTTTCTGTTGCTTGCTTTGTCTTTTAGGTAGACAAAGCAATGGAAATGTGTAAACTATTCCTGTAGCATTTTAAATTCACCTCTTGTGTTTGGCATTGCATTAATAGGACCCAGTTTACAGTGTCTTCTCTTCTATGTGACTTCTTTGTTACTCGGGCACTACCTTATCTCCCCATATGGCCTCTTTTTCCCTGGGAAGTGGTTGGGAAGTTACAGCTTCCTCTATTGGTTCTGAAGAGTGGTATATGCTCTTCTCAGTTAGTGGCATAACCCCGTCAGTATTCGGAGATACTTTTTAAAACCCAAAATGGGTTTTCCTCTTTGCTGTCATTATTAGAGAAAGAATCTCATTGAAAGAAACCAGCTGTGTCTTAGAAAATCAGTATTGTGGAATAGCTTAGTGGAACATTGAACACAAGAGACTTTTTTGAACAGATGAAATGAATAACGTTAAAGAGTTAAAATATTGCATTTTGGGTTAACATGTTAATTGATCACCCTGATAGAATGTTGATGAGCTTCATAGGTTCTGTAGGGTAGGGCTGTGGCCACTCATTCTGGAGCTTTTACTTACTGTTATTAATTTTGCTCTACATCTCATGACAATTATCCTTTCTCTTTCTAGAGAGCAGATGAGTCATGTTGATGGGGAAGGAGTATGCAGTGAACTACAGTTATGAATTGAATTTTTAGTATTAAAATTTTTTAGAATTTTTAGTATCTAAGCCACTTTTAATAGTATGTTTAGGAAATTTGATCTGTAATGTGAATTTAGTTATTAGCTTCTTGGAGACTAGAATCATCCTCCTTTTGCTTTACAGTACTCTTTGTTTATTTTCCTAGGTTACCAAAGTGACCCAGGTAGATGGAAACAGCCCTGTCAGGTTTTCCACAGAGACCACTTTCCTAGTGGATAAGTATGAAATCCTGTAATACCAAGAAGAAAGAACCAGAAAGGAAAATTTTCAAATTTATAAAGAAGAAGCCAAAAGTGGCTGAAGAATTTTTCCAAATTTACAAGCCATTGGAGACCTTTTTTTCTGATACAGTGCACGTTCTCTGCGCGCAAGGACCCTCAACTCACCCCCAGTGTTTCAGTGTCATGGAGACATTCTTTGACAAAGAAATGACACAAACATAAAGGGAAAGGCTGCTGATTTCTTTGGCAGATTTTACTGGCCAGCAGGAAAGCAAACTCTCCAGAGAATGCCCCCTGTAAACACCTCCTCTGCCTTCGCCTAAGTTGCTCCTTTCTTTGAAACTCTAAATATAGTTATATTTCATACTTTGTTTTTAAAAAGTTTTCTCTGTAGAAGATTTTAATCTTTCATACTCCTTTCCTTTACCATTAGTTTTTCTTTCTGTACATTCAAATCAAGCACTGGGATCATCTGTACATAGGCATTGTATATGGCACTCCTGGAACAAAGATTATCTAATCCACTGATTTTTGGACAATACAGGTGAACTATTTAAGGGGTTTAAAGTCTAGAAGTTAAAAGATAAAGTTGTTTTCTGTCCATCCATCCCTCCATTATTTGCCAAGTTGTTTTCCTTTTAAGGCCTGTTCTTCCTACTTGTGTCAATATTAAAGATAGCTGAGAAGCAGCTTTCAGATGGTGCAGTCCCCTCTCCAGGATGTCTAGAAGAACGGTTATGTTCAGTAAGGAATTTCACATCCACATGTAATCATGTCTGCTGCTAGTGCAACCCAAGCTTTCAATTCTCTACATTTTGGGTACTTGAGCCAAAACAGCCTTTGGAATCCATTCACATTCCTCAAGCTCACCACCTCCCTCTTCTTGGCTGCTCTTTCATCAGTCCTCTCCTTTCCAGCAGAAAAGAGGTTATGGTTTTGGAGGCTGTGGGTTCAGTGAGTCTTTGTGCCAGTCTACTTCACCCTGAACTATCGGAGAAACTCCATCTCCACCACTGAAGTTGTAGTATGGCAAGAGGCAGTTAATTATATTGGTTATTGAGGGATTATTCTTGTGTACTATATTTCCTTGCAGCCAGCCCAGCATTTTCCACCAGCCTGTCTATCCCTGTCTCTGAAATCTTTTTTCTCCCCCTAAACCTTTTGAGTGTTATCATGTAATGATTGTTTCTCAGCTCCATTTCATCCATTACTTTTTCAGTGGAGAACAGCATCAGCCAGCCCAGCTTTGGCCTTTAAACCCAATATTGCACTTGGTAGGGTGGGGGTTGAGTGGCTGCAGGCCTGCAGGCTCTGGCAGTGGGAAGAGGCAGGTGACGGTAGATGACCTCCTGCTCTTTGTAGCTGTTTGGAGAGCACTGTTCCCTCTGAACATCTGGCCCTCCCTGCAAAGGGTACTGTACTTGAAGCAAAGCAGTCACAAATAGTCATGGCTGGAATTGCTTGCCAAAGAAATTTCTGGCCTTTCCCTTTCCCCTAACTACATCAGGGAAGAATCCTTATCTCTAGCTTAGTTTCCACATGAGGTTTTTCTGAGGAAGGGGACTGGGACAAGAAGTCTGTCATGTAGTTAAGTAGGCAAGAAATCTTATTAATCCATTTTTGTTTGAGAGTTGCTTGTCTATATGATTTTTAAAAAGTCAAGTTTAATTTCACATTTTTTGTTTTCTGAAATTACTTTTGGGGTAATATTTAAAATGAGAGACATTTTGTAACCCTGTAAAATACATAGGGAATATAACATTCCAGTGTACACAAAGAAAGTAAATTCTTTAATCAAATAAAGAGTATTATAAAATGAGATGTTTAGTTGGCTCTTGACTCACACTTTGGTGTCTGCTTGCTGATTCAGGATGCTGTAATAGGATCTAAGATTAAAGATTAATGATACTTTTTTTAAAGAGAAAATAATCTCTATCCAAGAGTATTCGTTGCCTTTTCCTCCATTTTATAGGTATTGTGTCTCATGTGTTTTCTCCATTTGAGCATGTACATACATACATATATTCCTGACAACATAGCTTTTGAATTTGATGTTCTTTATGGGTTTTGGTGGGGGGATTGAAGTCTTAATTTTGTCAAGGGCAATTGTACAATCAGAAAAATGAAGTATCATCTTGAAAGAATAATGTTATGCAGCATCTTGGAGCCTTCTCCCTGTGAGGCAGTGGTAAGACATGAACCAGGAGCTGGGCACAGTGGAACACCCTTATAATCCTAGCTACTCGGAAGCTAAGGCAGGAGGATCACAATTTCAGGTCAACCTGGGCAACTGTCTCAAAATTTTAAAAAAGACTGGGAACATAGCTCAGTGGTAGAGTACTTGGCAAGCATGCATGAAGTCCTGGGCTCAATTCTTTGTATTAAAAAGAAAAAAATTTAAGGTGAACAAGGGAGGTGCAATGAATGCCTTGGGAAATATTGGTTCCCTCAGAAGGTGTCTTACTTTCTTATGCTTATTTAACTTGGAAAAATTATTGAATGTTATTGTTAGGAAAGCAGATATTTTGTCTGTAAATGTCTGAAGTGAAAGTTTTAATGGTAAAGGCCAAGATTGTGAATTTTTTTCTTAGTGAAATAGTAATGATTTAATGATGTTAAAATGTGGCTTGCCTTGCCTTGCTGAGATTGTAACCTTAATCTCATGGAGAATACAAAAATGCCATACATGGTTAGAGTTGCTGATCCCTCTGTGATATCACATGGACTTTTTGTTGGCCTCTTGTGAGGGAGTCTGGCAAAATCGATCTGGTGGAGGCTTGTGGTTTATGCTCTGGATTGATTAATGCTATGTAGAGAAGGTAGAGGACATACCTCTCTGGACAGGAGTTCCATCTCCTGGTAGCAACAAACCCTGAATCTCAACCTGTGCCATCTCTGATAGAAATTTTGCCCTTAAATTGATTTAAAATTGTTCATACTGGGTAGAATCTGAGAGATTTCCAGGGTTGATGTAGAATATAGCCTTTTGTTAAGGTTCACATCTGGCAGGGCTTATTTTAAGGAAAAGAGAAAGAGTTCTCATCTTCAAAAAAATTGAAGTTCAACTAGAAGCTGTGATTACCTGCTTAGGAAGTCTTTTTTTTTTTTGGTACTGGGGATTGAGCTCAGAGGTACTCAACCACTGAGCCACATCCCCAGCTCTATTTTGTGTTTTATGTAGATACAGGGTCTCACTGAGTTCCTTAGCGCCTCGCCATTGCTGAGGCTGGCTTTGAACTTGCGATTCTCCTGTCTCAGCCTCCCTAAGTGCTGGGATTACAGGCTTGAGCCACCGCGCCCGGCTATGAAGTCTCTTTCTAAGCTAGACCAGTATTAACTACAACTAGTGATAACATGGGTCAAAAAGAGTGGGGAGTATGGTTTCTTGTCAGGTAGGCTTTAGAAGGAATCAAAGTGAAACACGGGGCTGGGGGTGTAGCTTAGTGGTAGAGCACTTGCCTAGCATGTGTGAGGCCCTAGGTTCAATCCCCAGTACTGGGGAAGTTGAGGTGAGGCAAAAACTCGGAACTGACTATACTATGCACATCTACTAGCAACACCCCCCACATATGTCCATTCCCCCCTTTTTTTTTTTTTTCTCCTTGGTACCAGGGATTGAACTCAGGGGCACTCGACCACTGAGCCACATCCCTAGCCCTATTTTGTGTTTTATGTAGAGACAGGGTCTCACTGAGTTGCTTAGTGCCTCTCCCTTGCTGAGGCTGGCTTTGAACTCCTGTGATTCTCTTGTCTCAGCCTCCCAAAGTGCTGGGATTACAGGCATGTGCCACCGCGCCCGGCTCATTCCCTCTTCCTATCTCATTTGGCACTGTTTACAACTCTAGAACTTTGAAATTCCTATTATATCTACAAGTAGATTGGTAGTAGTTAGCATTCCTGTTACCCAAGGGCAGACCCCATCTCCATAAGTGTCTTCTATCTTACCCTGGGGAGTTAAGTGATAAATACAAGGCAGGCCTTCAGAGAATTAGTCTAACTTTCCAGGCTGTTTTCCTTCTCACAAACACAAGAAGTCAAACTACCAGTCACTTTTTGGATGCTGAGGCCATTCTTCCCATCTCCCACCGAAACCGAAGTTTCTTGCCCTGCTGTTTGTAGAGTGCACTAACTGCTTAACCCCTAAGTGATTTGATCCAATTCTGGAAAGCTCCTCTAGGTGTCTTCTGTGTGATCAGGTTGGTTACCAAACCAGGACAGGAGCTGTTTGAAAGAGAGGCATTACAAACTGAAGACAAAGAAAAATGGAAACAGGTCTTATTTCTCATTCCTTTGTCCAAATGAGTGTGATGATAGGAACTGAAGGCAGGCCCTGAAGTTAATGCAACAGGCTCTCTACAACTGACTGCACCCACAACCCTGAATGCTTGTTCTTTTCAGCCTACAGGAAGATCCTGAGCCACAAGACCAGTCATCTGTCCTGCCCAAATCTCCCACTCAGTTTGGATCCATTAGATTTGGGTAGAAGTGTGGATTGTGCAATTTTTCTTAAGATAAGCTGAGAAAAGAGCTTCTGCTGCTTTGCAGCTCCTGCGACAAAATTTGAACATTTTCCCAAGTTGAATGAGGAGGTATTTGGCATCATTGCTGCTACCACACCTAACACTAATGATGCCTGAGTTCAGGATTCACAGACAGAAAGGGATAGCTTTCTCGGAGAGTGTGTGTATCTACAGGGACTGCTGGTTCTGTGAGCAACAATCACCTCTTTTTGGGGTAGAGGGAGTGCAGTTTGAGAGGAGGGACAGAGTTAGAAATATGCCAAGGCAAAGGCAGGAGGAGTGTGGAAATCCACTCCTGACATTCATAGTCAAGTACAGAGGCCTTAGAAAAAAAATCCACTCTTCCTTCCACACCCATCTTTGCCCTCTCCCCCTGCTTCCATTTCGGAAAGTCTGAAGCATGCCTGGAAAGCTGTTTTCTGCTTTCTTCTCCTCTCTTCCTCCCCCTTTCCTGAGCTCCCAGCTGCTCGACCTCTTGCGTAACTGTGAGAGAGCACTGAGTTATTTGATGGGCTCCAGATGTGGAGTGGGAAGAGGGTGGAGGGGTGGGGGCGGTAGGTCTTCAGTCCCCTGAGTGTTCTTACTGTGGGAACATAAAGACCCGACACAGCAGGAGAGAGGACACATTACACAGAGCCTTCATCACAGGGGTCAGCTGGTCCCTGGATTGGGAGGACAGTGAGAACAGTTAGGTGCTGTTTCAACCCCCTGCCTCAGCAGCAGCTGCCTCTGTGACCAGCTTGTCTATTCCTTGAAATTCTTCCTCACGGAGACAGTAAAGAGGAGCTAGGGTTGGAAGTGAAAAGTTCTGAGGTATCCCAATCTGAGCCCCTCCACAAATGTTGGGTGTTGGCGTACAACAATTTTCTTTTTCTTTTTCTTTTTTAAACACACCAGAATAGCCTGAAAATTACTATTGTGATCTGCCTCATGAAGGCTGGCCAAAGTTAAAATCCTTTCATGAATCTCAAACCTGTAAGAACAGAGGAAGAATAAGAGGCTTGCCTCCCAAATCCTGGGGTTTCCTGGTACCCACAGTGTGTGCTGGAACCTGACTGTCCCACCTGAACTGCCTAGAACAGGTAGCAACAAAGAGTACCCTCTCCCCTCCTCCTCCTTGTCCACTGCATGGCTGGAGTCAGCCTCTGGTGGTGGAGGGCCTCCTGCTAATGCTAACCCTGTCAATGAGTGACCAGAGATTCCTGCTGTTCAGACTCTTGCTGTTTCTGGGTTAGGGACAGAGGGCAGAAAATAAAACCACCAGATCAGAATAAGTCTTCTCCATCTCACAGACAATTTATTTTTTGCTATCCTCCCAGCTGGAATTTTAGGCCAGACTTGGGGTTTCCTGATCCTTCCTTCAGCCAGGAAGAGTCTCTGGGGTCCCTCTATAGCATTCAGGTTAAAGAGATCCAGTCTAGCTGAGTTCAGCTCCCTGGGGCCTCCCTAGCCAGTCTCCTGGGGCAAGAGTTGGCTCTGCAAATTAAAGATCCACTGTCAGCATTCGATTTCCAGGTGGTGGTTGAGATGGAGAATGATTTTGACCAGGCTCAGTTTCCAGGCTGCTCAATTTCTTAAGCATTTAATGCCCCCTCTTTTTTTCTCTTATTAATCCCTGCTCTTCAGAGACCCAACATACTATAGTTTGGTGTGTCTCTAGCCTGCCTCCCCATTGCCCACCTGTAACCCAGTAGATCTATGGTGGGATAGAGCTAATTGGGGAGCTGATGGTAACTCCACTCAGTTTTCCTCTGCTTTACAGATTGCATGACACTTTAACATGCCTTCTTTACCTATTCTTAGGAAACTCTGTGAAGCCTGATGTGCAGGATTCTCAACCTCATTTATGGCTCTTCATAGTGGGGCTTGGTATAGGGTGAGGAGAGTTGGTAAAGAAGGAAGACCTGGGTGTCCTCAGTAGATGTTCTAGAGGGAATGTTGAATTGAGAGTATGTTGTAGGGGGAGAGGAGGGGATGGAAGGGGAGAGGAGGGGGGGAGAGGGGAAAAGAGGAGAAGAGGAGAGTGCTAGCTGTCAAAAACACCCTCTCAAAACAGCATCAAAGCCTAGGGGTGCGGGGTGGCCTAGGAGAGCCTGAAGGGGAGGGCGAGAAGAGAGGCGGTGTGCGTGTGCTGTGGTGGTGGTGGCAGTGGCAGTGGTGAGCCCAGCTGTACAGATGAACAAAGCGGGCGCTGTGCAGGCAGGGGGCGGGGGGGGGGAGGGAGGTGCTGCTGTGGGAAAGGGTGGGTTGGGGACCTTGAGCTCCAGCCCCACAAGGGCGTCTTCTCTGGCTGGCCAGGCTGACAGGACGGGGGTGGGGGCGGGGACTCGCGGAGGTGGGGGGCGGGACAGGCTCACTCTCCTCCTACTCAGAGGGCTCCCAAGGAAAAGTAACAGTGTCCTCCCCAGCTTGAGGCCGCCGTGGCGGAGCCGGGCCAAGGGACCAGTGTCCCCCTCACCCCTCGAGGTAAGCGCGCCTCCTCCCACTGCTCCAGCGGGCAGGTTCACTGCACCGCTGGGACTGCGTAAGGGAAAGTCCCCGGGTCCTGGAGAGATCAGCTCTAGGGTAGGGAGCTTAGAAGAAACCCCTAGGGGAGAAGAGGATATCTCAGGTGAGTGCGTGGGGATGAAAAGGGCTTTGTGGGAATCAGCTCCCCTGCTTTCCCTTGAGCTGCTTGATTTTGCCTTCCCGAGCCGCTGCCAACGCGGCCGCCAGAGGGGGCCCTTGTGGACTCCCCCGGGAAGGACTCTGAGACTTGCGGATCCAGGCTCTCCTTTGGGCACCACCAAGGCTAGGCGGACACTCGCGGTGGCGTGTATGTGCGCGTGCCCTTGTTTCCAGCGCCCCACACCGCCCTCTCGGCCAACAGCAGGAACATAGGAAGGGAGATCCCCAGGGGCGTATCCGTTCTTGTCCCCGGGTCAGCCGCCTTGCTGGATAAGGAAGGGATGAGGAGTTCTGCTCCGAGAAACAGGAATCCAGGAGGGATCCTTGGGGCTGTCCAGGATATGGGAAGCGCGTTTGAGGTTTCCCAGGCACTCTTCAAGACCCCATGTCTTTTGGGGTCCCGGAGGCCACATGGGACATCTTAGAAGAGTAAGTCTCAGGTTCTCGCCACGCCTTCGCGGTCTAGATTCGAATGCCTAGCGGAGTTCCCCCGAGCCGACGCTGAGCCAAGTCATCGGGCTCCCCCAGGATGGGGAAGTGCTGGCGGGCGACTGGGTGGGGCCGCCGGGCGCTGCGTTGCCGAGGCGCCGCGGACGCTTCCGCCGAGGCGGGCGCTAGCTGGGATTTGGCCCGCTACCGCACCGCCCGGCGGGGGACCCCGGGCGCCGGGGCGGGGCTGCATTCTGGGCCCGTTAGCTCAGCGGTCCCGGAGGCTCCCGGGGAGCTGACTCATCCGACGGCGGGTTCATCCCACAGCCGTCACACAAGCAGAAGCTCCCACGTCGGGCATCCACACAGCACACACACATAGCTCCTCACTCTCCACTCCCACACGTTGCACATACACAGTCCCTGTGCTACGCCACTGGGACACACGCAGAAACCTCAACACGCCTAGACCTCACCCCACACTTCACACTGCACGCCCCACGCACAGGAAACCGTCCCCCGCGCTCACGCAGCCCCATTCACACGTAGCCCCGCTTACACACCTAGGTTCCACTCACACAAGCAGCCTCACTCACACACGCAGTCCCTTACACATGCCAGTCCCTTTCCTGCAGCTGCCCAGCTGCAAGTTGCAGTGTGTAGGGGGCCATTCCCTTTCCCCACCGCGCAAACAAGCGATTCCTTCTCCTTGCCCAACCAAAGAAAGGCCTCTTGTCCCACAGTCAGAGCGGGCGGGGCAGCCGCGGCAGTTGGCCCAACACTGCGGCCTTGTCCCACCCGACGGCCTGGGGAAGGGCAGGCAAAAGGGTGACAGGGGATTCTAGCGTGCAGAAATCCTACGCGACTTGCCGGTTTCGGAGAAGTGAAAGAGGTGAACATTTCCCGCACCTCCCAACTAAAAAGCACACCCCCAAACTACACTCACATCTTTTCCTGGGACTATCTCCTCTGTCATCTGGCTGCATATCCTCGTCCCCCACTTGTGGGGCCGCTGATCTGCCCCTAATCTCCCTCTTTTTTCCTCCACCTCGCCTACCTACCGCTCTAGGGTTCCCCCTCCACTGCCCTCTACCTCCTAGGACCTCCCCAATCTTCCCCATCGTCTGTCCTCAATCTCTCCTCTCATCCTCTGCACTCAGTCTTCTCCCCTGATTTCATTTTTGCTCATCCCCCCAGCCTCCCTCTTAAACTTGCCCCTCCAAATCCCCGCATGCCACTCTTCCCTCCCAGTCCCTTCGCAGACGCCCTTCTTCAAGTTTTCTTCTTGCCGGGCCCTTGTACACTCCTCCCCCGCCCGGCTCCGTTGTCCCGCCCTCAGGGCTCCTAGCCTCAGTTTCCTTCCCGTCCTGAGTCTTTCCTCTGACCGTGGCCCTTCCCCGAGGGCGGATGTCGCGCTGTGAAGGCGAAAGCCACAGCGGACCGAGAGGCCCCCAGGCCAACGGCCACAGCCATGCGACATTGGGGGCGAGGCCTCGGCTGGCCCCCCGGGACCCAGGTGAGCGCCGAAGTGACCCGCAAAGGCTTGGGGAGCACGCAAGCAGTGGCGCCACTGCGGGGCCGGGCTTTTCTTTCGGCGGCTGGTTTTAAAGCTCTCCTCTAGGACGTCATTGGGAGAAGCACTCCTTCAGTGCTTGCTGGTGCGAGAGCTGGTTGGCCCGGGACCGGTGTCCGGTGTTGCTCAGCTGCTGGCGCGTTCCAGCTGGGCGAGGAGGCCAAAGGAGCCGGGCCGGGGTCACCTGCTTGGCCGCACTTGGGGACCTTCCTTGTAGTTCACCAAATCCAACCAGTCAGGCCTCCACCACCTTGCTCCGGAGGAGGCATTTGGGCATGTATACGGGTGTGGACGAGCCGGCTTCCTTGCCCCAGAGCTGGACTCGCACCGCAGGAGCCTTTTTTTGGCAGCGGGGCGGGGCGGGGTTTCCCAGAAGGGCCGCAGAGGCCGGGGCGGGAGGGCGGGTGGCTAATTACAGTGGAGGGTAGTGGGTAGCAGCCGGGTGGGACTGAAGCAGGTCAGCCAGTGAGGGGCGCCCTGGCGCAGAGCCACTTCGCCGCCCCGGCCGGTGTTGGGGTCGCAGGAGGGGGCGCCCCCAAGTGGCAGCTTTCCCCGGCGCTGCGAGACCCCTGTGTCAACGCAGCTCTAGTGCTGGGACAGGTCGGTTTGTTGTCTTGCACTTCACTTGGTTTAGGTTTCTGAGCTGGGACCACAGCCTAGCACCTCCTAATCTCTACAGCGTTTCTTATCTTTTCCCTACAACTCTCTCCTTATCTGTTCCTCTCCTTTCACCTCCTTATTCCCTTCTCACCTCTCTTCTAATCACTCTTATTCCCCATCAACCTTATTCTTTTATCTCCACTTGAATTTCTTGGGTGTAAATAAATGAGCACAGCCAAAGTCTTCAGAGTGGCATTGACAAACACTCCAGGGTGACAGATGAAGCAACTGAGGCCCAGACAGGTGAAGTGCTTTGCTCAAGGTCACACAACTCATAATAAGAGCTGGCATTTTTCATAGGGCTTTGCATTTTATAGAATGTCATTTAGTATAATACTTGAATCTCCAATCTTTTTTTAAACGAACAGTTTTATTAATGTGTGATTTGTATACCATAAAATCTACCCAATTTAAGTGTGCAATGATTTTTAGTATATTTACAGAGCTGTGCAACCATCATCACAATTTAATTTTTTTAATATATATATTTTTAGTTGTTGGTGGATTTTTATTTATTTTATTTATTTATATGTGGTGCTGAGAATCGAACCCAGTGCCTCACGCACGCTAGGCAAGCACTCTACCACTGAGCCACAACCCCAGCCCCATCACAATTTAATTTTAAACATTTCTAAAAATCTTTGTGCCCATGTATTCACTCTCTATTCTACCTTTAGCTTCAGGCAACCACTAATCTAATCTTTTAAAATTATTATTATTATAGTTTTATAGGAGATTGACTTGACAATCAGAGAAGTTAAAGAACTTGTCCAAAATTTTAAATAATAAAGTCAGCATAGAATTTAAGACTTTTGCATCCCAGTCTAAAATTTTTGTCAGCTGAGCGTGGTGGCACATGACTATAATTCCAGCAACTCAGGAGACTGAGGCAGAAGGATTACAAATTCAAGGCCAACCTCATCAATTTAATGAAACCCTCTCTCAAACTAAAAAATAAAATGGGCTGGCAGTATAGCTCAGTGATAGAAGCCCCTAGGTTCAATCTTCAGTACCACATAAAAATAAAAATAAAACTTTTTTTCATTGAAGGATAATGCCTTTATTCACCATTATGTACTTTTAAATTTTTCTTACCCATTCTTTTACATAAACTCCCCATTCCCAGTCCACTCTCTTGTCTCTACTCCCTCAAAAAATGCTGAGGGGTTTTCTTGAGTCTAAGGAAGCAAGACAGCAATCTGTCCCTGGAAACTTCCCTGTGCCAGGATGCCTGGGCAGGTGCCAGGCCAGCTTGGGGCTTGGTGTGGGTTAATAGACTTTGCCTTCCCTCTTCCCAGGCAGGATTGGGGTGGGCCCCAGTCACTGTTCCGGCCTCTCTTCCGCTAGCTTGGTTGGAAATGGTGACGGAGATGATGTAGTCCTGGCCCGGAAGGGTGGAAGCTGGGAAAGTAAATTTAGTAACTCCATGACCGAGGCCCTTGGGACCCTCTGCCAGAGTCAGACACTCCTTGGAATGCTGGCTTCTGCCCCTACTTCCTCTGTAAGTCACCTGGTAGACGCAGCAAGAAAAGCTCAGGGACACCCTACTTTCCTCATCTACCTCCCTAAACCCTTAACTTTCCTGGGCAGCATTTTAGCAGCCAATGAATGTTTCTCACTCTGACATTTTGGCCAAAGGATGGACATGAGACCCACAGTAACATACAAAGGTTCTTCCTCACATTTTTCGGGTACCAAAATCATAAGCCAAGGAAAGAGGGATGGGTGGCGGTGGTAGGTGGGTGGGGATTCAAGTTCTGGTTCTGGAATCTAAGCTTCCTTCAGCAGCAAGCCAGGTAAGAACACAACAGTCCTATATTGCCAGTAATAGTCACCATTGAGACTTAGCTGATTAGGTTGGGATGAGGTTGCTTTCTGGGGAAGAGAAGGTACGGGAGTTGAGACAAACAGAGATGGCAAGAATAGCTGTGTTTTTCCTGCGTCTCTTTTAAGAAAACATCCTGTTAGCTGGGCCAGTGGCTCATGACTATAATCTCAGCAACTTGAGAGGGGAGACTAAAGTAGGAGGATCACAAGTTTCAAGGCTGGCCTGGGCAATTTAGCAAGACCTTATCTCAAAAAATAAAAAGGGCTGAGAATATTGCTCAGTGGTAAAGTGCCCCTGGGTTCAATCCCTAGTACTCCCTCCCAAAAGAAAGAAAGAAAGAAAAAAATTCTACTGAGGACCCCTTGGAAAGAGACGAGGGAGAGAAGGAAAGCATGGGGGATGGAGCTCTTTTCAGCTCTTTTACCCACCTGGAGACCCTCTAGCTACCAGTGTCCCTGGAGGGGCTTCCCTGAATTTTGCTCCTCCTATCATCCCTTAGTGGGATCCCTCCCCCCTACTTAAGACTCCAGAGGGCTGGAGGTCTTTAGCTGCTAAGACCTGAGTTCCGGGTAGCATAGAGCAAGAAAGCACAGAAATGCAGGCCAGGCCCTATTGGGCTATTTGTGCTTGCTCTGGCAAGGGCCAGGACTGGTATGGTGTGGTGGCTATGTTGTGGCTGGTGAGGACAGGGTGGCTGCTGTTGCCTCTGCCCTAAGAACCCTGCCACAGAGCCTATTCCTTTCCCTCTTCTCCCCTAAGCTCTCCATCTCACCGTTATCCTGTGTCCCCAGGAACTCTGGAGTCCTAGGACCATGGATGCTCTCAACAGGAGCCAGGTAGGCCCTGGATGCAAGACCCAGGCTGTAGTGCAGGTGAGTGGGTTTGGGGCCATGGGGTAAGAGGGCTGTTGATGGGGATGGGTTCAGCCCCTCTACCCATCTGTGGCCTTAGTCTAAGGATGAGAGCAGCAGTTCTGTTCCTCTCTGTCCTTCCCCAGCTCCCAAGCCTATTAACAGCTGAGTCTTTATCTGAATCAGGTTAATTGGTTCACCTAGAAACTCCCCTTTGAAAGTCAGAAAGCGGTTTACAGGTTGTCCCTGGGCTGTATCACTGGGCTGGATCCTGGATTGATGCCTCCACCCTTCCTTGTAGCTTAGTTTAGCAGGGACAAGCAATAGCCAGGTGGATAGCCACAGACAAAACTGAAAGGAGTTGGACTGGCGCTCCTCTACAATGCCCCTTCCTCCTTACCCAGTGCCCTGCCCCCACCCCTCTCTCCTTGTTTCTGTTTTAATAGACAAAAGGGGCAGTTGAGCCAAGACTTGAGATAAATCCAGTGGGGCGAGTTAGTGGCCTAGATTCAGATCTAATTACAATTTAGTGGAATAATGCTTTGTGTAAGATTTTGTGCTAAGCCTTTCAGCACCTCAGAGCCCTTTGGAGAGAGAGGGACCAGGGCTGGAGAGAATGCTGGTGTGACTGAGACTAGGGCGGTAAGGTGCTGGCCCGATGTCTCTAATGATGCTCATCTCCCACCCCCACTACCTGCAGAAAGGACCCTTGGACCTGATCGAGACCGGCAAAGGGCTGAAAGTGCAAACGGACAAACCGCATCTGGTGAGCCTGGGCAGCGGGCGCCTCAGCACAGCGATCACCCTTTTGCCACTGGAGGAAGGTAAGCGTGGACAGGGAGCTCCCCACCCCCATCATTACAGGCATTCTGTTCTGTTCTAGAGGTCATTCTCTTGCATGTGTGTTGGGGGCCCTACGGCCTCTGCCAGCAATGCTGGCCTTGTCTCAGCCATGCTTCCCCAGGACCGCCTGCCTTCTTTGGTAGATAATCTGGCTCCATTCTGGGATTAAAGATCAGTTTAGAAACAAGAAGGAGAGCGCTGAGGAAAACAGGAGAGCACATTGCTCTTAGCAACCAGTATGTGTGTGGGGGTCCCACTCCAGGATGATGCCTGCATAAGAGGCAGGACGGGTGGAGAATGGAGAGATGGAAGTGGGGGGCTCGATCTCCCAAGAGGAGGTCCTGGCATGGCTCCCTTCAACTCTCAGCTTCTCTTCTCTCCTGGCTGCACCTGTTGCCTGGGTGATACTACATTCTCCACATTCTCCAAATACCAGTCCCAGGGGCTCTGCCAAGGAGGGGCTGGGGGAGAGCTGTCCTGGAGTGAAAGGGAGGATGGAGGGAACGGGTTGCAGGTGGCAGAAGGAAAGGCAAGAGCAAGATTTAGAAGAAAAGAGGGGAACAGCAAGAAGGGGAAAAAGGAAAAGGAACTTAGGGAGGGGACGGTTAGGGGGACTAAAGGAGGTCTGCAGAAAAGAGGTCCTCCTTTTCTACTCAGTCTGGTTCCCGTGCCCTTTGGGCCTTCCCATTCCAAGGCAGTTTTCTGTTTGAGAAGAGTTTTTGTCACTTACAGTCTTAGCCAGGCTCAGGGACCCAGTAGGGATGAATTGTGGGGGGCAGAGATTCTCCCTAAAGTAGCAGGTGAAAGGTATTTCCACCATGACCCTCCTTGCCCTCTCTGCCTCTTCAGCCTGGACAGTCCCCTGACTTAGTTTGCCTCCTGTCTCCAGGTAGGACAATGATTGGCTCCGCAGCCAGGGACATCTCACTTCAGGGTCCAGGCTTGGCTCCAGAGCACTGCTACATCGAAAATCTGCGGGGTACCCTCACCCTCTACCCTTGTGGCAATGCCTGCACTGTTGATGGGCTCCCCATCCGGCAGCCTACCCGGCTCACTCAGGGTAAGATTTAATGCCCCTAAACTGAGGAGAGAGCCTCTTTGTCACAGCTTGTGCATGTTGGGTGCAGGGGAAGCCTAACTGGTGGTTACCATGGTAACTGCCTGAGTGGCCACAGTCAGGTGTGCCTGGACTTACAACATCTCAAACCCCTCCAGCATCCAGACTTGTCTTCAACCTGTTTTTCTTTTCTGGGTATGCTTACCTTGCCTCTCCCCACCATAAGGAGAGAAGGGGCTCTAATTCCTGCTGCCAGGGGGCCTGGGCTGGGGGTGGCTGTTAGTGGTTGTGGGAGAGAGCAGTGGAAGGGCAGTGTTACCGGGATCAATGGTGGTGTTCCTCGATGCCAAGAGGGAGTTGTTCTGAGAAGCCAGTGAGGACGATGAGACTCCTGTAGAGATGGGGCAAGGCCTGAATCTGATGGCAAAATCTGAGGACCTACCTGCTCCTGCTACAAAACTGTCAGGAATATGTTTACCATTCTGTTCCCCAAAGCACTGGCTGTTCTCTTATGCAAGGGAGACCCTGTTGTGTAAGGACCCCTGATTAGGATGGTTACCAGGCTGGTAAAGTGCTGGCCTCATGGCACTTTGACAGGCCAGGTGTGTTCACTCTGGAAACAAGATTCTGAGCATCACTTCATACAGTGAGTTGTTTGATTAGAGGAATGAGAAAAGCAGATTTGGGCGGGGTCAGAGGTGAGGTTATAATGAGGATGAGAGCTTTGGGCTAAGCCTGGCTCGGCACAGAAGGGCTGACAGTGGCACCATTTTCTGGGGACTCTCACTGGTTGGAAGCCTCTTGTCAGGAGAAATCCCACTCATTCCATTGTCTCCCATGCGCCTTTTGTTTCCGTCCCTGGGGCCATTGAAGGCCATTTTCTTCAAGGCTGACCTAGGAATGACCAATACTCCTTCCTCCTGCCCTTGGGGTGAGCACAGACAGGGTAGAGAAACAGACTGCAGGGAGACAGGTTCCCAGCAGCAGCAGGCAAGCCCTTGCCTTCTCTAGGGCTTCAGGGTTTCTGACTCTGGATGAGAAGAGAAGCCGCCAGGAAATGGGGCTTTGGTCATGATGCCATCTGGTTCCTGACAGTCTGGTTCAGTCTCAGAAGGAGCATCTGCTCCAGGATTTGAGTGCGTGCAGGTGAGACAGCAGAGCAAGAGGAGAAGCAGGACGAAGGTCAAAGGTGGCCCAGCCCTTATTACCCAGCCCCAAATCCCATTGCTTCTGTGGTTAAGAAAATGTTTGCCCTGTGTACTGTGCGCGGGGTGGAGGGCTTTGTGAACAGTGCTCTGTATGCCTCTGTGCTGGATCTTCCCAGAGCATCTTCAGTTCCTGAGAAGAGGGAGGGCCTGAGGCCATGATGGAATTTTTAAGTATTTCCTGTGGCCCCAGTGACCCCCCTTCCTCAGCCAGAAGCCCACCCTGCCAAGTATGTACCCTCCCACTCTCTTTTGACCCTAAACTCCCTTTGCCCCCCCACGCCCCCAGTAGCCTTCTTGTCTGGGCTCGCCTGTCTCAGAATCTTGGCAGCCTGTGGAGGGGTAGGCGGAGACACAAAGGAATGGGTGTTCTTCTCCCCAGCCCTCCCCCTCCCTGAGCTCCAGGAGCTGAGGCTTTCCTTGTCTCGTCTCTGGAGCAAGGCACCAAGCCCAGCCTTGCCTGGCCCCACTCCGGACATTCTTGGGAGTGCGTTTCCTTGGGAACTGGGTGGCTCGGGGGTGCATGTGCTATCTCCGTGTGTCTGTGTAACAGGAGTGTGTTTATGTATCTCCGGATATGTTTGTGACTCTAGGCTTGTGTATTTCTGCATTTGTTTGTGTCTTTCCTTGTGTTTATGGATCGGTGTGTTCAAGTGGGCGTGGGGGAGAACCCAGGACTGATGGTACCAGAATGCCCACGAGTGTACTTCTGTGTGTATATGAGAACTGGTTGGCCATATGCCTTTGGGTGGGCAGATGCACAAGAGGACTGTTTAGGGCTAGGGGCTGTGGCTCAGTGGTAGAGCCTTTGCCAGCATGTGTGAAACCTTGGATTCCATCCTCAATACAAAAAAAAAAAAAGGAAAAAAGAAGAAGCACTATTTTTTCTGCCTTATTTCTCTTATTTGGCCTTGTGGAGCAGACCCTCCTCTATGAAAAACAGAGGGTATCTTGGGAATAACAAGGAGTCTGCTCCGGCTGGGCCAGGCCTTAGAAACATCATTCTGGGCACTGTGCCCAGCCATGGGCAACTTGGAGAGACACACTTCATGACAGGCAGAGATGGCAGTGACAGGCTCTTCCAGCAGGAGTATGCTTGGGCCAGGAGAGGGAGGAGGCGGGCAGAGAGCAGATGCCAACCCTTATCCTAGAGCTGTCAACATGGGAGCATGAAGTGAGGGAGCCAGGGGGACCTTGATTCCACCCCTGTACCAGAGCATCTTGGCAAATTCCATGCTGCCCTCTCCCCTACAGAGCAAGAGGTGGAGTTGGGAATAGGACCAAGGAAATAAGGCAGAATCTCAATCTGGGTCTAGGCTGCCCCACCCTGGGATCACAGAGCCAGACCACATGAAAGATCAGGGAGGGGACTAAGAAGGGGAGGATCCAGAAAGCCACACAGCTCAGGGTCCTGGCTGTCTAGACAGTAGGTCCCTATCCGATAGCTGCCAGCCTTTGTCTCCCAGTGTCCTTTACTTCCGAAACCCCTCATTGGTGGGTAAGGGCTTGGGTGGGACCAGCAGAGGAGTGTGCTCTCTGGGATCCAGGATGTTAGGCCTCTTCTTCTCCCACCCAGTTATCAATTATTCCTTCTGTAAATTGGGAGGGAAGACGCCAAGCTTTCTGATAGAAGAGTGATGAAGGTCTTGACTAATAAGGCTCCAAGGAAGGAGGGCACAAGCAAAGCCTCTGAGCTTTCCCATTTCCTTGTGTCTGCCTCCTGTCCTGCTGCTCACTGGCGGGCATCCTCTGCCTGCCCGGGTCTGTCCAGCTGGCCATCACAGTTTCCAGACCGATGAATCACTCTTCCTGAGGAGGTTTTGTTTTCTAAAACCTCCCCTCAGTTTGCATTTGACCCTATATGGTTCTTCCTTTTTCCTTCAGAAGGGGAATGTTTCACATGTACATGTGTGTGTGTGCACATGTGTGTGCGTGTGTGTGTGTGTGTGTGTGTGTGTTTGTAGTATGGCAGTGAGTGACTGGGTGTGGGAGCGGGCTCTTCAGTAACGGTGGAAAATTTCCCTCATTATTTCTCTAAGGAGGCTGGTGTATGTGTGCATATACGCACATTTGAAAACAAATACTAAGGATTGAACCTAGGGGCACTTTACCAGTGAGCTACAGTGGTATTTTGATTATTTTTTTTATTTTGAGACAGAGTCTCTCTAAGTTGCTGAGGTTGGCCTCAAACTCATGATCCTCCTGCCTTAGCCTCCTGAGTTGCTGGGATTACAGGTGTGCACCAGCATGGCTATATTTATTTGTTTTTTGTTTTGAAATGGGGGTCTCACTATGTTGCCCATACTGGCCTTAAACTTGAGATCCTCCTGCTCAGCTTCCTAAGTAAGTGAGATCACAGACAAGCACCACTGGAGACTGACTTTATTTCAGAGTCTAAAGTCTGAGCAAAAGGATAGCTGTGTCTGAGTGAGAGTGAAACTAAGACAGGGAGTGGGGCCTGGGAGGATGTGTGCATGAGAATAAATGTGTGCGAGAGACAGAGTGGTCTGTGTGAAATGAGGTGTTTGTGAGACCCTGTGCTCAGCTGACGTGGTGTGTCAGTGTGACTGAATAGTGTTGGTATGTCTCTGAGAGACGGTGTGGGGTTGTGTGAATTGCCTAACATATATTGTGTCCCAGGGTGAATGTGGTGTGTCCCCTAAGGTTCTAGTGTCCAGGGTCAGGTCCTTGGGACAAGAGCAACTCTCTGGGGCTCCAGCTGGGGTGGTAGGTACCAGCCTGGCTCAGAATCTTCAGCCTGGCCCTGGAGACACCAGAGACAGGTGGCTCTGTTTTCCAGATAGGAAGGGTACCTTATTGGGAGAGAGGGCACTTGGGAATCCCAGGAAATGGGTTGGTTTCGAAAGGGCAATGCTTTGGTCCAGCCTGGGTCAATGGGGGTGAGCTCTGGGGAGTAGGGACTGGAAGAGAAGGTATTTAGGATGGAGATAGGATCTGGGCTACGCTGCCTGTATCGCATAGAGCATTGCTTTGATCTGAGTTCCCAGCTTGGGTAACCTTGTCACAGTAGGGACTGAGGTCCAGAGCTGAACGTAGTTCTTTATCCTAGAGCTGTGCGCATGGGAGCATGAAGTGAGGGAGCCAGGGGGACCGTGATTGCACCCCTGGACGGGAGCATCTGGGCACATCCCATGCTACCCTCTCCCCTACCTGGATCCCACTTTTCTCCTCTTCCTCAGTGGAGCCACGGAATATCCTCTATGGTCACTGAGGGCATCTTCCTCATTCTTTGGATAAGTAAACCCAGGCCGGAGGATGTGACTGGCCCAAGGTAACACTGGCCTGAACCTCAGGCTTCGGTCACAGACCTACCCTAGAGGGTTCTGGGCGAAACCTGCGCTTGGCCTCACTCCAGCCTCCTGGCTCTTCAACCTCTGGCCTCTATATTTACTTCTCACTTTTCCTTCCGGCGTCACCTCCCTGGAACCTCTCCTCCCTCTCCGCCCCACTTTTCCTCCTGCCCTGGCGCGGGATCCCTAGCCTGCTGCCTGTCTGCATCCTCCCGCCCCGCCCTCTCCATCCAGCTCCACACTCGTCTCCTCCATCACTTCCTCTTCCCCTCCTCCTCGCCTTTGTCCCTCCCTCCCTGGCTCCCTTCCCCCGCCGCTGGTGGCCGGCCCGCCCCTCCCCGGGCATTGGCGGCTGCTCGCTGCCTGGCTGCTCGCTCGGAGCCTGGAGCCGGCGGCGCGGGAGGTCGGCCCGCCCCCTCAAAGGCCCCGGGCGGGCCGGGGACCTGCGGGGCCCGCGCTAGCCGGGGCAAGCAGTCCGGAGGTCCGGGTTCAGCGGTGAGTGCTCAACCCGGCAGCCACAGCCCCATACAGCTGGGGCGTCCTGGGGAGGGTGGGCTCTGGAAGGGGGATGGGGTGCTCGACCTCTCTTTGGGAGCTTGAGGCTGAGACTCCGTGGTACTGAGACCCTGAATATTTCTGAGTGGGGTTCTGGGCTTGGGGGCACTTCTCAGCTGTGCAGACCTCGTCTCCCCTAGTGCTGGGCAGCCCCCTCCTGGGATCCGCCTCCCAAGGGGTTGAGGGATCATGGTTAGGATGAGGGGAGCCTTGTTATGGCCAAGAGGGGTCTCCGGTGGGAAAGACCAAGCAAGGCTCTTGTTCCTATCTTCCCTTCATGCATCCTCCCTTTGGCCAGTCCATTCTATGTGTGACCAGCAGGGCAGTGACTGTCGCTCTGTGTGTGTGAGTGAGCATGGCTGCCCGTGATTCTGTATGTGTTCTTATGAGTGTGTCTGTGTGTGGTGTTTTCCCTGTGCATCTCTCAGAGGCAGGATCCACCCTCTTCTTTGCCCAGTGTTTACCCTCCAGATGTGTAGATAGATTCTCCACCCACCTGCACACAGGTGAACCTTAGGTGCTCTGTGCATGGGGGTCAGGGACCATGCCTTTGGTTGGGGTTCCTGTGCTTCCAGAGAGGGCTAGCTTTGTGGGTGTGGAGCAAGAAGCCACTTCTTCCCAGAAACCCATTGGCCAGGCCCCTGGGGGCTGTAGGTGCCACAGTTGGGGCTGTGCCTGAGGCCCCTGAGTGCAAATAGAAAGTTAATTTAGGCAGGAGCTGGGCTACTCTCAGTCCTGCTGCCCTCCTGCCCGGCTCTATTAATACAGTTCCAGCTCTGCTGGCTGGCATCACTATTTATAGCTCAGAGGGAGTGTGGCCACACCCCCTTGTGGGGTAGGGGTAGGGGCAGGTGCCTCCACTCCTATAGGGGCCAGGGTAAGAGGGTCCCATAGATACCCATAGCCTCTGTGGGTGGGCCAGGCACTGCTGGGATGGGATCCACCCAGATTCCCCCCTCCTTCCCAGTTTGGACTATGTGATCAGCCTCTCCCTCACCCCTATCCCTCTTCCTCCATCAACCTTGGGTGTAGTGGGTCTGTCTAGACCCTGCAAACTCATCATTAATTGGTTTGTTAAATGGCTGAAAGGAAGGAGAGGGGCCAGGCAGGGCTGTTTCTGAAACAGCTGTGGTTGTAATTAGGTGGACGGTGTGGTTGACTAGCATTTATTTCAGTTGTGATTACCCTGGGATCAGCTTCTCTGATTGGTGGCTTGGCAGGGAAGGCTATCCCTTTTCCTAACCACCCATCACCCTGGGCGGGCCTGTGGGTGCGCCAAGGTAGTGAGCGGCTTTGTCTGCTGTGGGCTTCTTGTCTTGCTAGTCCTCTGCCCCACAGCAATGCCAGGGGTCTTACGAATGGACTCCTGAGCTTCTCAGTAGGGGGCCTGCCAAAGTACCCACGTGGCCTGGGATGCCCTCTGCCCTTGCCGCCTCCCTGAGCTGAACTGTCTCAGCGTCCAGGAATGCAGACTTCCCTGCCAGTCTTAGCTCAGACTGGCATGAAGTTTGAGGTGCCAAGTGGCACTGGACTGGGTAGACAGGAGGCTGAGGCCAGGGATGTAGACAAATTGGAATGGTGGGTGTAAGAGAGCAAGGGCTCTGGCCTCTGGCTTCTCCTAGCACAGCATCTTCTGTAGGAGCTCTCTAGCACCTGGCATGGCAAGGAGGTGGATTTCTGCCAGCCAGGCTTAGGCGCCTTTGGGCATACCTGTCACTGTGCACACTCCTGAGCCCCTGGCTACATTTTCTGGCTCTCACATAACCTCCCCCTTCCATGTACTCACACTTCCTGGGCAGGATTGGGCTTGTGTCTGCGCCTGGGAATGGGCTTTACTGAGCCAGGCCCAGTGATCTAGGCCTGATTAGATACCAGGGGAGACTAGAGGAATAGAGGGTGCCTTGTCAAAAAGAAACAGGGTAGCTAGGCACCATGGTGCACGTCTGTAATCCCAGTGACTCAGGAGGCTGAGGAAGGAGGATCACAAATTGGAGGCCAGCCTCAGCAATTTAGCAAGGCCCTAAGCAACTTAGTGAGACTGTCTTAAAATAAAATAAAAAAATAAAAAATAAAAATAAAAAATAAAATAAAAAATAAAAAAAGGGCTGGGGATGTAACTCAGTAGTAAAGCACCCCTGGGTTCAATCCCCAGAACAAAAATAAATAAATAAAAAGAAAGAAAAAAAAGAAACAGGGTGGTGTTCACTCCTTAGATTCTCAGAAAGGGTGGAAGCTCTCCTGAGGCCATACAAGAAGGCGTCAAAGTAAATTCTGGGCCCAGTAAGACATGTGCCCAAACCATGGCTTTTCCCTTGTCCACTGTCTCAGAGCTTTATTTGTAACTCTGGAAGTTGCTGTCTTTCAAACTAACCCTTCTAGCTGGGCACGGTGGTGCATACTGGTAATCCCAGTGATTTGGGAAGAAGGAAGGAAGGGAGATCTTCCTGAGGCAGGGAGATCAAGGCCAGCCTGGGCAATTTAGTGAGACTCTTTCTTGAAATTAAAAATAAAAAGGAGCCAGACGTGGTGGTGCACGCCTGTAATTCTGGTGGCTCAGGAGGCTGAGACAGGAGAATCGCCAGTTCAAAGCCAGCCTCAGCAACAGCAAAGCGCTAAGCAACTCAGTGAAACCTTGTCTCTCAATAAAATACAAAATACAGCTGGGGATATGGCTCAGTGGTCGAGTGCCTCCGAGTTCAACCCCCCCAAAAATAAAAAAATAAAATAAAAAGGGCTGGAGGGCTGGGGATGTAGGTCTTGGATAGAGGTTTTTGTTTTGTTTTTTTTGGTACCAGAGACTGAACTCAGGGATACTCGACCACTGAGCCACATCCCCAGCCCTATTTTGTGTTTTATGTAGAGACAGGGTCTCACTGAGTTGCTTAGCACCTCGCCATTGCTGAGACTGATTTTGAACTCGCAATTCTCCTGTCTCAGCCTCCCAAAGTGCTGAGATTACAGGCGTGCACCACCTTGCCTGGCTTTGGATAGAGTTCTTGCCTAGCATGCATGAGGCCCTGGGTTCAATCCTCAGCACTTGGGGGAAAAAAAAAAGGCTGGGGACATGAGGATGTAGCTTAGTGGTAAGTGTAGCACCCCTGGGTTCAATGCCTAGTAATGAAAAAACAATAAAAAACAGACTAGTCCTATTCAAAAGACGATTAGATGTGTCATGAATCTAGGTTGGGGGTAGGAAGATGTGGTGTTCATGTTCTCTGAAGAACTTTCTCCACTGATGGTATTTTTCACACATGGTCTTATTAGCCCGGCAAGCTCAGTGGTATGGTCCCATTTTTCTGAGAAGAGAACTAGAGTTGGAGGTGAAGTGACTTCACTCACAGATCTCACAGGTAGTCAGAGGAGGGATTCGGAGGGTGTAGTTTTGGGGACTTGTCCGCCAATGTTCTTTCTACTCTGCTCTGCGCTGTGGAGCTCCACAGGGGCCCAGCTCGGGGACAGGCAGGGTCAGGAGTGCATTGTATGGATACTATAAGTGTAGGTGGGAACTGCATTTTGGAGCTGGGGGTAAACCTACTAGTGCTAGGGGTTGGGGTGGCTTTGGCCCTGCCTGTTCCTTGCAAGCATTTGCTTTCTCTGCAGGCTGCATGTTGTGCCTGGGTCAGTCCACGTTCCTCCGTTTTAACCACCCGGCTGAAGCCAAGTGGATGAAGAGTATGATTCCAGCAGGGGGCCGGGCCCCTGGGCCCCCCTACAACCCTGGCTCTGGTAGGTGTCGGCCTGGGCAGGGAGGGGCTGGGTTAGTGGTACCCCTGGGACCCTTCTCACCCACTCCAACCACTCTTGTAGTGTTAGGGTGGGACAATATACATGGTTGTGGCCTGCTGCTACCTACCATGGTCTGCTGGAGAAGGCCAGGCAGAGGAGCTGCTAGGAGAGATCCAGGGCAGTGCTGCTTGAGTGAAATTGAGAAATCATGTACCTTGAGGGATAGAGGAGCCTGCCAGTCTTCACTCTGCTGCCCTAGAAGAGGCTACTCAGTGTCTGGGACCCTGCCTTCTTGTGTTACAAGAGGAGCCTCACTCTCAAGAGTGGCCTGAGCTGGGCATAGTGGCACATGCCTGTAATCTCAGCACTTAGGGAGGCTGAGACAGGAGAATCACGAGTTCAAAGCCAGCCTCAGCAACAGCAAGGTGCTAAGCAACTCAGTGAGACCCTGTCTCTACATAAAACACAAAATAGGGCTGGGGTGTGGCTCAGTGGTCGAGTATCCCTGAGTTTGGTACTGGGTTGGGTATCCCAGTACCAAAAAAAAAAAAAAAAAAAGAGCCAGGCGCGGTGGCTGAAGCCTGTAATCCCAGCACTTAGGGAGGCTGAGACAGGAGAATTGCAAGTTCAAAGCCAGCCTCAGCAATGGCGAGGCGCTAAGCAACTCAGTGAGACCTTGTCTCTACATAAAACACAAAATAGGGCTGGGGATGTGGCTCAATGGTCGAGTACCCCTGAGTTCAATACCCAGTACCAAAAAAAAAAAAAAAGGCCTGAACCCCCAATAAGCCCTGGTGGGTCCCACCTGCTGGTGATCATGTCCTTGGGCCCTGCCCAACCCTCAGGCCATGCCATGCTCACAGATGACTCAGAGGAGCAGCTGCAGTTTGTGTGTGAATTATTGATCCCCAGAGGAGAATCGGTGATTGTTCTACGAACCAACACAGGCCTCCTCAGCCAGCTGCCTAGGGGTGGGTGCAGATCAGGAGGCTAGCAGTGGGTCTCCCATTCTAGACTTTGCAGTGGCATTCAGATGGCTGTAGGACTACAGGTGCTAATATAGCCCTGGGGCAGATGGACACATGTGTCTGGTACATCTGGTAGAGTAGTTATCAGTGAGCTAAATGTATAGTCTGGGGACCTAAAGAAAGTTGAGTTGTTGTTGGGATTACCACTCTCCATGGCAACCCCTCTGTGTTGCACAGAGTCCCAGAATTTTGGACCCACACTCTGTCTTGCACAGGTGTTCCTTCTTCTGTTTATCACTCCTAGTCTCTTCAGTCCCCTCGGGCCCGGAAGCCTAGATTCCCAGTCCACTCCCTGCCTCCACCCCAGCCGTGGCATTGCCACTTCTTTAGCTGTTTGAGGCAGTGGTTCCAGGGACTCCAGTCCCCTGGTTGGTTGACAAGCGGCCAAGCAGAGGCAGGCTCTTGTTGGCGTGGCTTAATGGGATAATTGGAGGCATTGAGCTGCACCTCGTGGCTGGCCAGTGGGGCTTCCAGGAACCAGCCATTAGCCCTGGATCCTTCCCCTGCCTCTGATTGGACAGAGTGCTACAGCGCACACCCCTCGCCCAGCCCTGAGGCTTTGTTTTTTTTCCTTGGGTCTCTGGCTGCTGTGTTGGGAGGAAGTGATGTCCTATTAGAGTAGGAGGCCCTGGAACTTCTGGCCCACTCCACAGTAGGCCTCAGCTCCTTTGCAGAATGTCCCATTACCCTTCCTGAAGAGAGGTGTAGGATGTTGAGAAAACCAAGGCAGGAAGGAGTCTAGTCCAGGGGCAAGTTGGCAAAAACTGGGCTTCGATGTGTCCTGGCATTTTTGCTAACTCTGCCCTATGTCATAAAATGTCAGAGCCAGGAGGGGCCTGCCCATCCTCTTCCTTTACAGAAGGAGACACTGAGGGCAAGTGACTTGGCTAAGGTTGCAGAGCACATCGGTGGCAAAGCTGGCTGATGCTAGAACCTGATGAAGAACCTAGATCTCTTGGCTTCTTTAGATCTGTGCTAGGAAGAGGTGGGGTGGTGCCCTGGCTCTTGTGGGTATGTGGCTCCCCAAAGCTGAAGGCCAGAGTCTGAGGCCTCTTTGCATTTTCTCTCAGCTGAATCAGAAAGTCTGGTGAATGGGAACCACACCCCACAGCCTGCAACCCGGGGACCCCCAGCTTGTGCCAGCCACAGTTCTCTGGTGAGCTCTATTGAGAAAGATCTGCAGGAAATCATGGACTCACTGGTGCTAGAGGAACCTGGAGCTGCTGGCAAGAAGCCTGCTGCAACCTCCCCACTGTCGCCAATGGCTAACGGTGGCCGCTACCTGCTGTCCCCTCCAACCAGCCCCGGGGCCATGTCTGTGGGCTCCAGCTATGAGAACACCTCTCCAGCCTTCTCTCCACTCTCTTCACCAGCTAGCAGTGGGAGCTGTGCCAGCCATTCACCCAGCGGGCAGGAGCCAGGACCTTCCATACCCCCACTGGTGCCTGCCCGTTCCTCTAGCTACCATTTGGCCCTGCAGCCCCCACAGTCCCGCCCAAGTGGTGCCCGCTCCTCTGAGAGCCCCCGACTGGGTAGGAAAGGGGGTCATGAGAGGCCTCCCAGCCCTGGCCTCCGGGGCCTGTTGACTGACAGCCCTTCAGCTACAGTCTTGGCAGAGGCCCGCAAAGCCACTGAGAGCCCCCGGCTGGGTGGGCAGCTGCCCGTGGTGGCTATCAGCCTGAGTGAATACCCAGCTGCTGGTGCCCGCAGCCAACCCACCAGCATTCCTGGCAGCCCCAAGTTCCAGTCTCCGGTCCCTGCTCCTCGCAACAAGATTGGTACCCTCCAGGACCGCCCTCCAAGCCCTTTCCGTGACCCTTCAGGCACTGAGCGGGTGTTGACAACAAGCCCCTCTCGGCAACTGGTGGGCCGAACATTTTCAGATGGGTCAGCCACCCGCACCCTGCAGCCTCCTGAGAGTCCCCGCCTTGGCCGGCGAGGGCTGGACAGTATGCGAGAACTCCCTCCCTTGAGCCCATCTCTGTCCCGACGAGCTCTCTCCCCACTGCCTGCCCGGACCACCCCAGATCCCAAGCTCACCAGGGAGGTAGCAGAGAGTCCACGGCCCCGGCGGTGGGCAGCCCATGGAGCTTCACCAGAGGACTTCTCCCTGACTTTGGGGACACGAGGCCGCAGGACGCGGAGTCCCTCACCTACCCTGGGGGAGTCCTTGGCACCCCGCAAGGGTAGCTTCAGTGGCAGGCTGAGCCCAGCCTACAGTCTGGGTTCTCTTACTGGGGCTTCACCACGCCAGAGCCCTCGTGCCCAGAGGAAGCTCTCCAGTGGGGATTTGCGGGTGCCTGTCACTCGGGAAAGGAAAAATAGCATCACGGAGATCAGTGACAATGAAGATGACCTCCTGGAGTACCACCGGCGACAGCGCCAAGAGCGGCTCCGGGAGCAGGAGATGGAGAGGCTGGTGAGCAGATGCCAGGGAGACTGCCACCATCCAAGGCAGGGTCTCTGCCAGGGCGTGGGCAGGCCAGCTGGCAGAGCAAGAGGGGCCCTTGGATAGGGCCTGGGCTTATGCATCCCCAACTTCAGGATACACCTTAATGACTAGTACCTCATGGTCCTGGTGCCCTGAAGAATAACTGAAACCTCTAAGGCTTTATTTTAAATTCTTGCTAATTTTGCATGTATTCTGCAACAGAGCGTTTGTTTTAATGTATAAACTAAGTTTTGTATTATTTACCCAAGCACAAGGAATCTCTAGGAAAGCATACCACTTTTATGGTGAGGCCTCGTATCTCTTAGTTTGAGAAGCAGGTCGTGAGGATGAAAAGACTGAGGCCCAGAGAAGGAAATGGATTTTCTGAAATAATGCAGCAAGTTTTGGCAGAGCTGGAATTGGAACCCAAATCTGTTGTCTTTCCATCTCTGTCTGGGGCTCCCCCGCAATTTTGGTACTGAGGATTGAACTCATGGACACTCCACTACTGAGGTGCATCCCCATCCCTTTTTATTTATTTATTTATTTGTTTGTTTGTTTTGAGACAAAGTCTTGTGAAGTTACCCAGGCTGGCCTTGATCTTGTGATCCCCCTGTCTCAGCCTCCCCAGTAGCTGAGATTACAGGTATGCGCTACAATGTCCAGCTTGAGGCTTGTTCTTTTTTTTTGGTACTGGGGATGGAACTCAGGGGTGCTTAACCATTGAGCAACATCCCCAGCCCTTTTTTTTGTTTTATTTTGAAACAGGGTCTCACTAAGTTGCTCAGGGCCTTGCTAAATTGCTGAAGCTGACTTTGAACTTCTGCCTCATTCTCTGAGCTGCTGAGATTACAGGCATGTGCCTTGCACCCCTCATTGAGGCTTGTTCTTTTTTTTTTTTTTTTTGGTACCAGAGATTAACCTCAGGGGTACTCAGCCACTGAGCCACATCCCCAGCCCTATTTTGTGTTTTATGTAGAGACAGAGTCTCACTGAGTTGCTTAGCACCTCGCCATTGCTGAGGCTGGCTTTGAACTCGCGATCCTCCTGACTCAGCCTCCCGAAGTGCTAGGATTACAGGAGTGCGCCACTGCGCCCAGCTTGAGGCTTGTTCTTTAGAATACTTCCTGTCCTTCTTTCTTGCTTCTCTTTGACCTCTACAAATGGAAGGCAGCTGCTCATCTCAGCCCCAGCAAGATAAACTGGGAGTATGGGTGGCAGGGAATAGGGAAAGAACAGAGTGGGCAGCCCCTGACTGGCCTGTGTGATTGTGACCTATGCATCTGCATGTGTGCATGTGGGTGCATGCAGGGCTGGGTGTGGCTCTGGGCAGCTGTCCTGGAGTTGGCATCTGAGCTGGGTGGGGGCTGGGGATTCTCCAGATAGTGCAAGGATCTCAAGGCGCTCTGGCCAGTGTATACGTACTTGAGCCCGCACATAGGAAAATGGATTTTGCTCACTTTCTCTTGAGAGTGGAAGCATGGAGTTCCTGAGGGCCCAGGAACTCTAGGATTGGTTTGAGGAGGGGAAATGGAACTGGAGACCCTTTGGGAAGAAGCTGGACAGTTTGGGGTGAGGGAATGGGACAGTGTGCTTGTGCTGGGTGGGAAGTGGGATCCGTAGTCTTTCCCATTGCTACATCTTTAGTCACTGTTTTGCCTTGGCCTACACCACAGTGCTTGGCCACGCTGGGATCTCTTCCTTCCAGGGCAGTGAGCCTGGGCACAGACACAGGCAGAGTGCTGGGCATCGCTTTCCCCAACTCTTCCTCTCAGCCTCCCCACCCCCATCCCCACACACAGGCACACCTCACCACCAGCCCTGACCTGCCTCACCTGCCACTTTAAGTCTGGGAGGCTGCCTGGCCTGCCCCTCCCACCTCTGAGGCTGCTTATCTGGGTCCTAGGGCGGGGGCAGGGCATGGGCCCAGCCTTCTGGGCGCTGGGATTCTGTTCCTGCATTTTTTGCCATGGAACTGGGCAAGCAACAGGAGGAAAACTGGGTAAGTGTTGAGGGGTGAGGAGTGATGGCCGAACTGTATGTAGTAGGAGACCCTTGAAGAGGTTGACAGACCCCAGAGGGCCACGGGAGGCTTCGGGGCTAGGAGTCAGGGCTGGAGTGTTGTGAATGGGGACTGGGACGCTGACCAGGCAGAACATGGTTGCACTATTTGTCCTCAACCTCCCCATCTGCTGAGAGGTGACTGCTTCTGGGTGTGTGTAGGGAGGGCTGGATTAGGTGCCAGGGCCACAGAGCACTGTATCTGGGTCTGCACATTCAAGGACTGGCAGTAGCCCACCCTGCTGGTAAGGAGTCAAGAGCTGCCTAAGGGTGGCTTGGAGCTGAGATAGGGACAAGGAGGACTGTTCTCAGGTCTGCCTCTTTTCCATGTGTCTGGGCTGAGCGTCAGGTCCTGTGGGCCCATGGGTCTGCTTCCCAGCCTGTCTGTCTGCTTAGGTGCCCACCCAGCTGTATGTGGACTGTGTTTATCTGGTGAGTATGCGTTTGTGCGTGTCAGGGCTGGTGTGTGTACCTGCCTGTTAATGTAGGGCCAGTGCACACGTTGCATCCGCACCTGCCTGTATGCAGTATCCGTGTGTCATTGTGCCCTCGTGCCTGTAGATCTGTGTGTACCTGTGTCACCATGAGCACCTGAGTTGACATGTGCCTCACTGTGGTCTTCAGTCTGCCTACCCATGTGTCTCTGTGTATGTTCGGGTGTGTCCTTGTGACCATATGGAAGCCCCATCCTGCGATAGAATGAGAAGGGAGAGGAAACAGGAAGACAGGAGGGGCCGGCCACATGAACAGGTGGCACACAGGCTGGTTCCTTATGCTCCCTTCTGGGGCACTCACTTTGCCTTGGTCTCCCACAGTTCTGGGGGATTGGCACTCCCCTGACTTGACGCTGAGCCCCAAGCCCCTAGTGTTCCAGCTCTCCCTCCCCGCAGGGCTCGGCCTCTCTCCATCATGCCCTGTTCTGTCTACCCTCCCCAGGAGCGCCAGCGCTTGGAGACCATCCTGAACCTTTGTGCTGAGTACAGCCGGGCTGATGGGGGACCAGAAGCCGGGGAGCTGCCCAGCATTGGGGAGGCCACTGCAGCTTTGGCTTTGGCAGGTCGGAGGCCCTCACGAGGCTTTGTAGGGGCCATTGTGGCCTCTGGACGGAGCAGCGAGGAGCCTGGAGGTGCTGCCCAACGCCTGTGGGAGAGTGTAGAGCGCTCAGATGAAGAAAATCTCAAGGAGGAGTGCAGTAGCACAGAAAGCACCCAGCAGGAGGTGGGGTGGGCTGGGGGACTGGACTGGATGAGGGGCAGGGCCAGGGCACTGGAGGGAGGCTGGTGTGGTGAATGCCAGGGCCCAGTGGGAGGGAAGTAATGAAAGAATCACGTTTGGGACAAGACCAGAGACCAGAGATGTAGAAATGAGGAGGTGAGGAAAAGAAGGGAGGCAGTGTTGACTTTCCCAAGCTATTAATATGCTTTTCACCTGCCTTTCCTTGGAGCCCCACCCAGGCCTGGCACTCTGGTAAATATTCCCTGTAGCTGAACCTTTATGGCTCCCCTGACAGGGAGGCGGGTAGCCTCCCGTCTCAGTCCAGCCACTCCTTCTAAGTGTCCTGAAGAACATGTGATTGGTCTCTTAGTCTAATCTTGGAAGACGCTAGGTATCCTTGGCTGATGGCTGCCCTCCCCTCCAGCATGAAGATGCACCTAGCACCAAGCTTCAGGGAGAGTTGCTCGCCCTGGAAGAGGAGCGGGCTCAGGTGTTGGGGCGCATGGAGCAGCTCAAGGTCCGTGTGAAGGAGCTAGAGCAGCAGCTACAAGAAGCCGCCAGAGAGGTGAGCTGTCTGGGAGGGTGCAGGCCTCTAATAGGGGCCCCAGTTCACTGTCTTAATGGGGACCTTGGTGTCTGCCCCCAGGCTGAAATGGAGAGGGCGCTGCTGCAGGGGGAGAGGGAAGCAGAGCGGGCACTGCTGCAGAAGGAGCAGAAGGCTGTGGACCAGCTGCAGGAGAAGCTGGTGGCCTTGGAGACTGGCATCCAGAAGGAGAGAGACAAGGTAATCCACACCTGGCCCAGCTCAGTGCTGGGTACCAGTGGCCCAGGAGAGAAGGAGAAATGCCTTCCCTAGGGCCCTGAATCCCTCACCTTATCATCCACCCTGCATATCAGGTGGTTTCTGTGGCCCTCCAGGGCCAGGGGCCTTGTTCTCTCTGGAAGGTACCAGCTTGAAGGGTGCTGCCTGGGGCTGGGCTGGTGTTTGTGGTCTCTTCTGTTTGGGTCTCTGTGCTACCTCTGGGTGCCTGGGTTCCTGCCATTCTGGGTCCTTCATGGCTCTTTTAGGAAGTGCCAAGGTCCCTTCTCGGGCAGTGAGTACAGCTGGAGGGACTGGTGCTGGGGGGTGATTCAAGTTTGGGCCCCGCCGTCTGGAGGACACTTCCCTCAAGCATGCCTCAGGTGCTTAGGTTGTGGTCTTTGGGAGATGGCCCACAGGCCTCTGCTTCCCAAGTCTTCAGAATTTGCAGCCTCCCATCCCAGATGGTCCCAGCTCCTGCCCCTGCCCCTGCCCCTTTCAGATTTTGTGTCAGCCTGCGGGGGCCACTCCATCCCACAGGGGCCATCCCAGCCATGTCCAAGATGCCCAACAACGTGCCAAAAGCTCTGAAGTGGAGAGGGGTCATCTATTTCTGGATTTGACAGTATTTTTTCAAGAATTAAATTTTCCTTTTGGATTTTTTGAGAGTATCTTCCTCTTGCCCTCGATTTTGAAAATCTTAAAAATTCTTTGACTTTTTTTTTTTTTTTTTTTTTTGGAGCTTTGGCTCTGGCCCCCAAAACCACACTCCCAAATTCTGTGCCAAATTAACTCCATGCTTGCCAACCAGGCCTGCACTAATGCCCTGTCTAATCACTGTCCTGGGCTCTCTGCATGCCCCTAACTGCCAGGCCACCCAGGCAGGGCTGAGCCACGCCTGCTTTTGCACTAACTCAATGGGTGCCTTTGTGCCCCTGACCTCTCTCTTCTAATATTGCCTCCTTTTCTTGGTGTGGGATCCCATGGTTTTGATCAGAAAGAAAGTGGCAGGAGGGCACAGCAGCTAAACTTTTCTGTCTGGGGCATTGGCAGAAGGGCTGTAAAGGTTGGGGGGGTGCAAGTGTTTGGCTCAAGAATTGCTCAGCCTGAACGGTCCCTTCCACTGGACAGGCCTGGACGGTTAGCAGCTTCCTGCAGAGCAGGGGGAGGCAGGCTGTGCTCCTTCAACCACCTGCCCTCTGAAGCTGAGGGGTAAGGAGGTCCAGTTATGGGAATGGCCTTGGAGGGGTTGGACAGGGCCTCTCTTCCAATTCAGTGGCTCCCCATCCTAGTTTTCCCAAATCTAGATACCACAATCAGAGGGAAGAAGGGATAGCCTCTCCCATTCTTCCCCCAACCTCTGGAAGCCATTAGAACATGTGTTATTTTATTTTATGGTGCTGGGGATTGAACCCAGGGCCTTATGCATGTGAGGCAAGCACTCTACCAACTGAGCTGTATCCCCACCCCTAGAACACATGTTATTTTAAAGGCAGCATCCAAGAATGGGGAAGTGTCTGGACCCCAGGAGCTGTTGTGATCAGGGCCTTCTCTCTGGGGATGGGTAGGCGGGTGGTGTGGAGGGGCAAGGGTGGGTGAATGGTGGAGTGCAGTGTAGGGGCTTACTCCCAGGGATGAATGAAGCTCAGCATTTCAAAAGGAACCTGCCTGACCTCGCTTCTCATTGATTTGGAATTGTTTGGAGGCCTGGGCTTTGCCTTCCCTTTGGGCCCAGCTGTTTGAGGTTGTGGCGGTGATGGTTTGAGGTGCTGGTGGTGATGGTGGTAGTGATGGTGATGGCAGAGAAGGTTCATTTGGTTTCCCTTCACAGCCCTCACCCTATGATCCCACTCTGGCTTTGGTATTAGTAATCACAGTTTCTCCTTTGCCTGTCCTTGGGAGGGGTGACTCACCAACTCCTCCCTTCGTCCCCCTTGCTGCCCTCAGAGGTGTCATCTCGCCCTAGACAGAGCCATCCACCTCCTCTCTCTACCCACTCCTGGGGCTCCTATTACCATGGCAACGGCCGAACTAATTGTAACCCTCATCCCTGCTGAAGTTCAGCCTGCTGCGCTGGCACCCCACCCCCACCCCTAGCAGGAGGGGAGGGCAGCCAGGGTGTTGGGCTGGGGTCCCCTTGCTGCATTGCTGTAGCTCTAACATCCTCCCCATTCACACTCAGCCCCTTGATTTAACTCTTATCACTCTTCTTTCTCCCTGGGTTAAATTTTGGTCTCTGGGCAGTGGTGGAGTTTGGGACTGCTTTCGCCAGGTGGCATCAGCTTTGACCTTGACTGGTTTGGAGAGGAAACAGAGGCCTTGTGTTAATACCTAGACATTCCTAGTTTAAGGGACTCCAAGAGACCAAAATTTCCACCCTGCCCCACCCCCGTGCCTATCTTACACCGTCCGCTGCGCCACTGAGCCCTGTCTTACACTTCTGCTTCTGGCCCCTCTCCCTCTCCATTCTCCCTCCACCCTGTTCGCTTTCCCTTTCTGCCCTCTTCTTCCTCCTCTGGATTTCTTGCCCCGCTCGCGGTCTCGCGCTGTGCGCGCGCCCCTCCCCGCGCCGGGCCGGAGTTGAGGAGTGTGTGTTCTCTCTCCCTGTGCCCCGCCTCCCTCCCCTCCCGCCGACCAGGAGAGGGCGGAGCTGGCCGCGGGACGGAGGCACCTGGAGGCCCGCCAGGCGCTCTACGCCGAGCTCCAGACGCAGCTCGATAACTGCCCCGAGTCAGTGCGGGAACAGTTACAGGAGCAGCTGAGAAGGGTCAGTTCCACCAGCCCCCTCCCCCGGCCCCCGCGGGCCACCGCCCAGACCGAAGAGAGGAGAGCGGTGGGACGGGACCGCCTGGCCCCTGCAGTACCTGCCGGACACCAGGGTCGGTGCTGTGGCTTGGAGGGGACCGGCGAGGTTGGGGGGATCAGCGCTCCAGGCGTGATGCCCGCGAAAGGCGCACAGCCAAGCAGAGCAGAGGGAGTCGGGTGGGGGCAGGTGCTAACCCCAGTTTCCCCGGGTGCAGCCCCCCAAACTCACACCTCTGTGGCCTGGCTTTCCCGGTCCAGAGTGGCGTTGTGAGCACCACCCAACTCCCCATGTCACTGTCGTTGAAGGAGGCAGAGGCTCTGGAGACCGAGACAAAGCTCTTTGAAGACTTGGAGTTCCAGCAGTTGGAGCGCGAGAGCCGCGTGGAGGAGGAGCGCGAGTTGGCGGGCCAGGGGCTGCTGCGGAGCAAGGCCGAGCTGCTGCGCAGTGTCGCCAAGAGGAAGGTGTGCTCTGGTCCACTCCTGCTGCAGGCCACGGGTGGGGAGGGGGTTTGGAGGCCAGTAACCTGGTTTAAATCGTAGTTGGTGACGTCATGAGAGTTAGCTTCACTTTTTGTGCCCTCCGTTTCCTGTCTGTAGAATTAGAACTGTAACAAGATTCTATGAGAATCAGTATGTAGAGGCAGAATAGGACATGATGGTAGAAAGTGCTCAACAAAGGATGGCTAAAATTAAGCCCTGACTCCTCTCAGTCTTCCAGTAGAAAGTGGAGTGGGCTCACATTGAGAGCTGGGCACTGATGGGTCAGAGAAGTGAAAGATGGAGGTGGAGAGCTGGGCATGGTGGCATAAGCCTGTAATCCCAGCCACTCTAGAGCTGGGGCAGGAGGATCACAAGTTCAAGACCTGCCTTGGAAACTTGGTGAAACCCTGCCTCAAAATTAAAAAATGGAGCCGGGCATGGTGGCTCAGCATTTTGGGAGGCTGAGACTGGAGAATCGCGAATTCAAAGCCAGCCCCAGCATCCACAAGGCGCTAAGCAATTCAGTGAGACCCTGTGTCTACATAAAAAACACAAATAGGGCTGGGGATGTGGCTCAGTGGTTCAGTACCCCTGAATTCAATCCCCAGTACCAAAAAAAAAAAAAAGATAAGAGCTGGTAATGTAGTTCAAGGGCAGAGTGCCCTTGATAGTAGGGATCAATCCCTACTATCCCCACCCCACCAAAAAAGAAGAAGAAGAAGAAGGAGGAGGAGGAGGAGGAGGAGGAGAAGGAGGAGGAAAGAAAGATGGAAGTGGCAGAGGAAGAGGCTTGCTCTTGTCCTTATTGTTTATTTTGGTTTTGGGCATTGAACCCAAATGTATGTCCTAAGCACATACGCTACCACTGAGCTACATCTCCAGCCCTGCCCCTATCCATATAAGGCTGGGACACATATAGAGACCTATGATCTGAATATTAGAGCTAGCTGGGGGCCCTAGGATAGGCTTCTTCTGGATTCTGTCCTTGCTTCAGCCCCCACATGGCTGAGCAATAAAACAAGGGGATTGAGTATTGTGTTCTGGTGGGTTCTGCTATGTTAGTAATGTGATAATCTGCTCCTGATGTCAGCCAGACCAGGCACGAATGATGGGGCAGGTGTGTGTTAGGCTGAGGCAGGGGAGGCAATGGGAAGATGGCCCAGGTGGTTCACATCCCTGTGGTTGAGCCTTGAGCTTGTGCATCTACATACGCACGTGTGCAGTTTGCCTGGCCGGACTAAGTGTGGAAGGCGAGGATGCAGATATGGGTAGCAGTGTCCAAAAGTGGTGAGTTGGGGGGCTTGCTGGTTTGGTGGCAAGAGGGGAGCTACTGGACCTCCCATGCCCAGAGAGTCCATTCTTCCCTTTTGGAGCGGCTCTGCCTTACAAATGCATCTACTTTCCAGTGTAAGGTTGATGCAAGGAAAGAAGAAAACTGGCATTTCCCAAGCCCATGGTGTGTGCCAGGCACCCTGCCAGGAAGCCTCCTTGTATTCTTTCATGCTCACAGGTGCTCTTATCCTCATTTTATAGACAAGGAAACTAGGACCTGCAGAAGCCATGTTTGTCTAAAGCCTCCAGTCTATGAACTTCAGAGTCAGAGTTGGAACCCAGGCCCGCCTCGCCCCACAGCCCATGTTTCTTCCGTGGTGCTCCACAGGGTCTAGGCGTTGGCACTTTTTCAGCCTCTGTTTCTTTCCTCCTAGAGGGAGTGCAGCAATGAGCCTTAGATTAACTAATGTTGTGCCTTTGCAGCCCTGGTGGATGTGAGCTCCAGGGAGTCTGGGAGGGGTCAGCGGTAGTGGTCTCTGCTTCACTCCTCTCCACGCCCACCATGGCCTCTGGGTGCCCTCAACCAGTGAGGCCCTGGGGGTCACTTTCTTCCCCATACTTCTCCTAGTGAGCCTTGCCTAACTTTCATCCTTGGCTCCCAGTGTCCCACCCCAGGCTCTGTCTGCCCTGGAGCTCTGTGCTCCTCTGTCCACTCTGGTTCGGAGCGGTTGAAAGTACCGGCCTTGGAATCCAACAGATCTGGTTTAGCTGAAATACTTACTAGCTAAAAGATGTTCATTTCTAAATATGTCTGTTTTCACTTACGAAATGGGCATAAGAGCACTTGCCTCATAAGATTCTTTTTTTTTTGGGTACTGGGGATGGAACTCAGGGGCACTTGACCACTGAGCGACATCCCCAGCCCTATTTTGTGTTTTATGTAGAGACAGGGTCTCACTGAGTTGCTTAGCACCTTACCGTTGCTGAGGCTGGCTTTGAACTCGCGATTCTTCTGTCTCAGCCTCCCTAAGTACTGGGATTACAGGCGTGCGCCACCGCACCCAACTTGCCTCATAAGATTAAAATGAGGTAACAAATGCAAAATGTTTAGCAGAGTTCCTGGCCCCTATTAGATTCTTGGCAAATGGCAGTCCTGCTCTGAGGGACTGCCTGGCTTGCTTCAGTGCTGGCTTGGGCTGACTCCAGGTTAGGTACAACTCCCTTCTTCATGCCTTCCTCTCCCATGTGTTGCTCCAAAGGTGGTGCTTTAAGACCATGATCCAGAAAACCCTCCTGGCAGTAACCCAGCCCTAACCCTCATGCTTCCCCCTCACTAGTGTCTTTTCATTTCCTTTCAGCACATGATTGTTGAGTGAGGCACCGTGCTACGCCCTATTGGGGTTATAGAGATGGAAAGACACTGGTTCTGCCCTTGGATCTTATAGTCAGCATGGGGTGGTGGTAGAGACAGATACATTCACATATAGTAATAGGACAAGAAGGACAGTGATGTGGAATCACGTGAGCACAGAAAAGGGAGCAAAGAAACTGGTGATCAAGGAAGGCTTGGAGGTGGGTAGCATTTGTTTTGGGAGTATGAGGAGGCTCAGGATGGGTGGGCAAACCTGGGACTGAGGAAGGCTTGAGTCCAGAGGCACACAGCCGAGTGTATAGCATGCTGAGCTGGGGGTACAGACGGCCAAGCAGGCAGGGAACTGCAAAAGGTAGGACTAGTTACCAGGTAGGGAGTTTGTGCTTTAGCTTGTGGGCAATGAGAAACCACTGTAAGATTTTGAGGAAAGAAGTAGTCTGACTTTAGTTGTGGATTAAAAAAAAAAATTACTGAAGTAATATATAGTCTTTCTAGAAAGATTAGAAAACTCAGATAAAGCCAGAGGTCATTTTAGGAAGACATTTTGAGGCATGTAGAGTAGATCAGAAATTTGAGAGTGGAAGCAGGAGGCTGGTGAGAAGGCCCAGCTGGGTGGTGGCTGTGGGGGTATGGGACAGGGAACTATTCAGTGTCTCTGGGCTTTGGGACCCATTGGCTATGGGGTGAGGGAAGGGAGATTTGGGAATTTGGGTTCTGGTGATTGTGCCTGATGGCACAGGGTCACTGGTTGAGGGAGGGAGGAGTGAGGGAAGGAGCTGGTCATGGCAGCCACGTCTTCCTGGATTGAGTGGAGGCCAAGCTGAAGAGGTGGTTGATTCCCTTCTCTAGAGCCTGGGGTCTCTGGGCAGGAGAGAGTCAGCCGTGCCTCACCTTGGGCTCAGCCTCATCTCCCCAGGGCCTGACTGACCACTCCATCTCCTCAGGAGCGCTTGGCCGTCCTGGACAGTCAGGCTGGGCAGATCCGGGCCCAGGCCGTGCAGGAGTCGGAGCGCCTGGCCCGGGACAAGAATGCGTCCCTGCAACTGCTGCAGAAGGTAGCTGCTTGGGTTGGGTGGGGCTTGGGAGTAGGGTGAGTGCAGGGAGCACAGAAGGGCTGGGGTGGACCCTACCCAGCATGGAGCCCGGTCACAGGGTCCCCCTTCCATCACCCTTGCTCCCCCTTCCCTCTAACTCTGCCACTTTGGTCTCACAGGAAAAGGAGAAACTAATTGTGCTGGAAAGAAGGTACCACTCACTCACGGGGGGCAGACCTTTCCCGAAGACCACCTCGACCCTCAAAGAGGTAACATCGTTGGGTCAGCCCCCAGCTTCTGGTCAAGGGGGGGTTCCTGTAAGCCTGGAACAACATGTGCCGCCTTCACCCCAGTGGCATGTTCCTGAATGGAGAGATTTGAGGAATGTCCTGAGGTCTGAGATCGGCCCTCCATGGCCACCTACTTGCTTCCTTTCAATTGCTTTCGAGAGCCACCAACCTCATCATTTTGGGGGCTGAATGTGTGTGAGGGGCTCTGTGGACAGCTCAGAGGTTTGGTATGACGCAGGGCTGTGTGGACTTATCTCAAGGGGTCCTGATCCTAGGGCTCCCTGGGCTCTAGTCAGGAGACAGGCTCTCAGTTCAGAAGTGGGCAGTGAGGCCCCTCAAGCAGTTCTTCCCCGTCTGCACATTGCTGTGTGTGAAGTGCCCCTAGGATAGGCCTGGTTTCCTGACCTCCCTCTATCCCTCCCTGTTGCGTCCATTGCACAAGCAGTTTAGGCCTGGGTAGGCTGACTGGACTCAGCCCCTCACCATGTACCTTCCCTGTAGGCTCAGCTGCTCATCTCCGAATCCTCAGAGATGGGGCTGGGGACCAAGGCTCTGGGCCCATTCTCAGGGTCTTCTCAGGCTGGGGTCTCCTCTGTCCCCTTCACCCTGTCTGCTTCCACTCCACTCTGCCCCAAAGCACAAGAGGTAATCACAGCTAACTGCCTGCTCTGCTTTGCCCGCTGCCTGCCCTCCTGCCCGCTGAGCTCCTGCCTATGGCTCCTCCTAGGGCCCTGCTGACGGGCGTGTGATGACAGTTCTTTGGCTGGGCAGAGTGTGGGAGTTTGTGTGAGTGTGCCATTCTGCCATCACAGAGTGCCTGATCAGCCCTTGCAAAATGAGAACATTTATTTGCATATTAATTTGCATGTATTCTGCATACCATTCATCAGTTTTCACAATACACTGTACCTTCTGGCTCATTTTCCTTTTCTGTGACCCCCAGAGGACAGTCTGGCTATGGAGCTTATCCTGGGTGGATGCCCGGCATAGAGAAGGCCAAGGAATCAGTGCTTTGATCCAGCATATATTGTGGGGGCCTGCTGTGCCCCCAGCACCTAGATAAGCTCAGGTTCTGAGTTATATGATAGGTGTGAGAATCCTTGTCCCCCAACTCACAGTCAAGTGTGCTGACATCTTTGCAAGTACTTGCCCTGGGCAGTGGGCCCATATTCCTGCCAGGGCTTTTAGTTGCTCTTAAGGCCTTTTCCTCAGAGGTTGCCTTGCTGAGGCCCTAATGGGGTCTCCACTTACCCCACTCACTCTTTTCTAGTTCTGCCCTGGTGAATGGGGTGTGAGGGGCCCTGGGGAACAGTGTGCCCGGTGTTCAATGCTGCATGTGTGTGCCCCACTGGGGATGCCCAGGGTGTTGAGATGGGTGGGGTTTCTAGGAACTGTGTCCTACTCCTCATGGGCTCCTGGAAGGCCTTCTCTGAGCTTCTTCACCTGCCTTAGCCCAGGGCCAGCTCAGGGATGGGGCCTTTAGGATATTCTGCGGGCAATGACTAAATGCCAATGTGGTCCCCAAAATGGAGGTCAGGAGGAGCCTTCGGCAGTCAGCCCTTTCCAAGTCTCCTCATTCTCATAGCCTTGGTGGCCGCAGGGAGCACCCCACCCCTGCTCTGGGCTTTGTTTTGACGTGGAGTGATGGCTGTGCTGGGCATGGAGCTCGGGTTATTGGAGACCTCGTTCAACCCTGTTAACCTTTTCTCTGCCCTTCTCCTGGCCCCTGCGGGCATCCTAGGAGTATGTGAGCCTGGCAGAGGTTTTCCAGCTGTGCTTCCGCTTGGACCCTTATGCTTCTGCCACCTCCCCCAGCGTGCTCACACAGCCCCTGCCTGACAGTGAGGTACCAGCCACTGAGTGTGCCCATCCATGCCCAAGGGCCTCCTTGTAGATGCCTTCCATTTCCCCTTGGGCCTGGGTGGCGGGGAGGAGCAGCAGGGTCTGTCTTCAGCAGTGAGGGAGAAGGACTTTTGGCACAGCAGGGTCAAGACTGGTTCCCTTTCTTCCCTGGAGCCTAGAGAGCTGTCCTTAGCTCCTGATGACCCTAAGGGGAGTGGGCTTTCTGCTCTGAGAGGGCATCCTGCCCAGGGGACTCTGGCTGTCCTGGGCTGGACTCTGCTCTCTGCTTCCTCCTTTTCCCTCCCCTGTGAGAAGGGCATCTCTTGAGTTCCAGTCCCATTAACCTCTTATATTCCTTCCTGCATCTGGCCTTCCCCCAAGTACGTGACGCTTGAGCAGCTAAAGGTGCTATGGGGCACCTCGCCCACACCCGCAGCCCCTGCGCTGGGCCTGCCTCTCTGGGCCTCTGCCTCCCGGGACCTGGTTCCCACCACCTGCCTTCCTCCCGCGCCACCCTCCTTCGCTTCCATCACGCCTTCACCCAAGGTCGGTGGTCTGTGTGTTCTTGCCGCCTCACCATGGCTGGCTGGCTGTCCGTGTGTGTGCCACCCTTGTTTGCCAGTCTCAGCCCTGGGCTGGCCCCAGAGGAGTGCCTGAGGGCTGGCTGGCTGGCTGGCAGATGCGGGTCTGTGCTCTGGGAGCTGTGTCCTGTTTCTCTTTGCCCTTTAAAGGCATCTCACTGTTTTTCTTTTCCTTCTCTTTATGCTCTCCTCTCTCCCTCCCTTCCTTTCTTCCCTCACCTTCCTGTCCATTTCTCCACCGTGGCCTTCCTTTGTCCTCCCTCCAATCCCCCCCTCCCTTCACCCTCTTCCTCTCATCTCCTTTTCCCTCCTGTCCTGGCCCTTCCTGTCCATCCCCATCTTCCCCTTCCCCCTTCAGATGGAGAAGCTGCTGCTCCCTGCTGTAGACTTAGAGCAGTGGTACCAGGAGCTGATGGCCGGGCTGGGGACTGGTCCCACTGCAGTCTCCTCTCGCTCCTCTCCCCCGCCTCTGCCCGCCAAAGCTTCTCGTCAATTGCAGGTAACCCCCGGCCATCCAGCCTCCCAAGTCTTGCTCCTGTCTACGCTGAGTGCCTCCTGCTAATCCCTTAGCCACACAGTGCATTCTGGGTAATGGGTCATCCCAGCATGGCAAGGAGGGCCTCTGGGCCCCGGGAGAGTGAAGGTCTCTCTGTGGGCAGCTATCTTGGCATTTAGGACAGTTGAAGGATCAGCCTCCTAAGCCCTAGGGTGACATGGTGGTGGGAGGGGCTTCTTCCCAGAGCTTTTCTTCCAGTCTGGGGGCCTGACACATGCTTGGGCCTGTTGCAGATAGAACCACTGTGTGCTTGTGTCAATATTTTGTTCTCATGGTTTCTTGGGGTGACAGTTGGGGGCAGAAAAGAAGGGACATCCCCTTCTGAAGTTGCATCCTCAGACACATGCTCAAGCCTCCTTGGCAGGGCCTTCCTGAGTCTCTAGCAAGCTGGTGACCATGGGGCAAGGGTGCTTGGCATTATCTTCCCTAAGCTTTGCCTACCACCTGCTGCCCTGACTGAGATTCTACCATCCAGTATTCATTTTTTTAAAATTTATTTTTATTTTTGGGTACCAAGGATTGAACTCAGGGGTTCTTGGCCACTGAGCCACATCCCTAGCCCTATTTTGTGTTTTTATGTAGAGTCTCACTGAGTTGCTTAGCACCTGGCTGTTGCTGAGGCTGGCTTTGAACTTGCAATTCTCCTGACTAAGCCTCCCAAAGTGCTGGGTTTACAGGCTTGTGCCACTGTGCCTGACTCCTTTTATATGTTTTAAGACAGGGTCTCACTAAATCCTTACGGCCTTGCTGAGTTGCTGAGACTGGCCTCAAACTTGTGATCCTCCTGCCTCAGCCTCCTGAGTCTCTGGGATTACAGGCATATGCCACCATATCTGGCTCCGTGTTCCCTTTGAGAAGTTTGATTCATAGAACATCTGTGGCACCTCTCCTGTGCCCAGCTGCCTTGAGCCTTTGACATGTTCTCATTCATTTAATTACCACCACAGGCTTTTTTTTTTAAATATTTTTTTAGTTGTAGATGGACACAATATCTTTATTTATTTTTATGCGGTGCTGAGGATCGAACCCAGCGAGGCAAGTGCTGTACTACTGAGCTATAGCCCCAGACCCACCACAGGCTTTTGAGGTGTTGTTAACTCTCACTTCTCACCTTTGAGAAGATGTTAACTCTCATTTTACAGATCAAACTCTGGGGCATGGAGAAGATGAGTGTTCTCGCCAAGGCCACATGGCTAGGAAGTTGCAGAGAGTCAGATCTCTTAAGTCCAAAGATCATATTCTCTGTGTTAGTGTTGCAAGGGAGCTTGGCAGTTATTTAGTGTAGAGCTGCCCCTTCCTTTTGCAGATAAGGAAGCCGTGGCCCAGAGTCAAGAAGTACGTGGCTGAAGTCACACAGCCTGTTAGTGCAGAGCTGGGACTAGAAGGAAACTGGCCTCCAGATGGTCTTCTCTACAGATCTGCCTGACTGACATGAACTCTTTGCATGGGTCAATTTACAGGTCCTTTTTCAGACCCAGGGTTGAGCCAGGGATTGGCCTAGGAAGAAACAGCCTGTGAAAGAGGCTTGCAGAGAACCTCTGCCCACTGGCCTGGCTGAGGAAGCTCAACCTTTTGTCAGCTGGGGCCAGAAGGTCACAGAGGCCCAGTGCCAGGCAACACCTTGGATGACAGCCTGCCTAGCTTACAAGGGGGTATAACCAATGAGGGAGCCCGAGGTCACAGGGCAGCGTCTTTTCCTTCCAGGTTTACCGTTCCAAGATGGATGGAGAGGCCACCAGTCCCCTGCCCCGGACTCGCAGTGGCCCCCTCCCCTCCTCTTCTGGCTCTTCTTCCTCATCCTCACAGCTCAGCGTGGCTACTCTGGGTCGTAGCCCTTCTCCAAAGGTCTGAGGACAAGGTGGTGGGAAAATGGAGACTGCCATGTTGGGGAGAAGCGAAGGCCACCCGTGCAGGCCTTGGGGGTGAGGTTAAGGTGCTGAGCCCCAGATGACAGCGCTCCATTCCCTCTGCAGAGTGCTCTGCTCACCCAGAATGGCACTGGCAGCCTTCCTCGCAACCTGGCAGCCACACTGCAGGACATTGAGACCAAGCGCCAACTAGCTCTGCAGCAGAAGGGTGAGTGGCCTCAATGCCAGCCCCATTGCTCCCTGAGGGACCCCCCATGCCCACCTTTCACAGGATGTTTTTCCTTCACTGGGTTCTGGGCAAGAGCAGAAAGGATTTTGACTAGATACCAAAGGAAGAGCTTCCTGGATATTAAGAAGACTCCAGAACAGGGGACAAAGGGCCCGGGGATTGTGACATCTTCTTTCCTAGAGAGTCTAGTCAATAAGGGAAATGTTTGTTGACCTGAGTAGGTCTAGACATTGCCCTGCATGGAGGCAGGGAGATGGACTGGATGACCTCCAGAAATGGTTCCCTGAGACATTGGCTCTGGGGACCCAGGAGTCCTGTTGCTCATGTGCATTTTGGTTGTTTTGAAAAGTCCATGTCTGTGCCTCTCTCTCCTCTCACCCCCTGTGTCTCTCTTCCGTACCCTCTGCCTGGGGTTCCCCACGCCAGTCGAGTTGCTTCCTGCCGAGCCCCTCCCAACTGACGACCCAGCAGGTAGAGCGTTGGTCACTGAGGGCATTGCTTTGGCCAGGCAGCCCCTGCCCCAGCATCAGCATGATTTGTCCTGCCCAGGGCCCTGCTACCTGCAGGCAGGCTCTCAGACCGAGCTGGTCTGGGTGCCGGCTGACCTTTCCCCTCCAGCTCGCCCTGGGCTGCCCTCAGCTCTGCTCCTTGTCTGTGGTGCCTTCTGTCCTGCTCTTGTTGCTCTTGCTTCTGCGTGGCAGGGGGCCTGCATTGGCAACCTGATGCTCTTAGGGCTTCTGCGTTTCCTTTCCCCCACAGCAGGCAGGGTGGGTGCATGTGTCCTGCCCACCTGTTCAGGCCTTGGTTGTGAGCTGGAGCCAGCTGGCCATCGTGTTGCCAGGGCACCACCTGGATGGGTTTTGTGCCCTGTGTGGGCTCAGGATGCAGAAAGAATGCTGAAGCCAGACTGTGCGCTGTGGCCAGTTGTGCAGGCGACAGAAACCTTGGCAGGGTTGCTGGTCTGGAGCTGTGGGGGCTTCAGGGAAGCTGGTGCGGGGAGAGGGCTGCCCTGTGTTAACCTGTCCCTGCTCGCCTCCTCCCTCTGTGATGATTTGTGATGATGCCAGTATCTCCTCTCCTCGGTGGGTGGGGAACCCACTGTGACTCCCACCTGTCCCTCCTCCAGGGCAGCAGGTGATAGAGGAGCAACGGCGGCGGCTGGCTGAGCTGAAGCAGAAAGCGGCAGCCGAGGCGCAGTGCCAGTGGGATGCCCTGCACGGGGCAGCGCCCTTCCAGGCAGGCCCCTCAGGCTACCCCCCACTCATGCACCACTCCATCCTGCACCACCTGCCAGCCGGGCGGGAGCGTGGGGAAGAGGGTGAGCACGCATACGACACGCTGAGCCTGGAGAGCTCAGACAGCATGGAGACCAGCATCTCCACGGGGGGCAACTCGGCCTGCTCTCCTGACAACATGTCCAGGTACCTCCGCGCCAGGCTCACCCACTCCGCCATGTCCCCTCGGCTCATTGATGCAGCCTCTCTTCTCTTTCCCTTCCCAGTGCCAGTGGTCTGGACGTAGGCAAGATTGAGGAGATGGAGAAGATGCTAAAAGAAGCTCACGCAGAGAAGAGCCGGCTCATGGAGTCCAGGGTGAGGCTAACTTGGGCCAAGAGGCAGAAGGCAGTGGGGCCCAGAGCTGCCCTCTGCCTGCCAAGGGCTTGTGCTCTGTCCCAAGCCCTTCCACCCCATTAACTGCCCAGTATTCCCTTGGGGGAGAGTGTTTCAAAAGTCTATGTTCCTCAAATGGGCACAGGAGGTTTGTCCAGGCTACAGCTTCACAGCTCTTCAGAACAGGGAAGGCAACACAGTCCCCTGTCCAGCCATGCATTTCTTGAATGGGAACTTCCAGTCTGAGTGCTTCCTTCTGTGGGCTGTTTGGGAACCATGGGAAGTTTGGTTTCTGTCTAGCAGGTCATTCCTCTTGGGGATGGTTAGGAAAGTCAGGAACTGGGGGTTAAGGCCCAGGACAGGAAAGGAGGCAGTTGTCCAAGCCAGAGCAGAGGTGTTGGCTGGGGAGCTCTGGGAAAGTCACATCCCTTTTATATGTGCATGGAGCTGGGACTCAGAAAAGAGGGACTAGTGGTTTATCCTGGGCGTAAAGAGGCAGAGGAATACTGCCTGGGAGAGAAGTTCAATAAAACGTCTGCAGAAGCTGACCAGGCACTCTGCATTTTTTATTTTTTATTTTTGTTTAATGGATCATGCTACGTTGCCCAGGCTGATCTTGAACTTGCGGACTCAATCTGGGACTACAGACGTGTGCCACCACACTTGGCTTACTTTAAAAAAATTATTTTTTTTCTTTTGCTCTGCATCTCTTGAGATGAGAATGAGAGATTTTGTTTTGTTTTGTTTTAAAAAGGCACTAAACATTTAGATGGCTGACCAGAATAGAGTGCCTCTCAGTCTTACTTACATCAAAGTAGAACAAAGCATCTCTTGGTGAATGGAGGGAGTGGATGTTCCTGTAAGTTTTAAGCTGGGAAGAAACTGAAAATGGCATAGTCTTTAGCATTGGTTAAGATATAAAGTATTGCAGACATGCTCGGTATTTAGGAATTGTTTTAGTGACTCTAATACTTTTGGAATGGCTTATATAAATACTTTGTGAACTTGGTGTCCTATCGTATTTTTTCCCCCATAAAGTTTAAAGTTCGACAACAAATATTACTAACTTGAAGTTTCCAAGGGCCTTAAATCAATGATTAGGGAAGGACTACTGAATATACTAGCTGTCAAAAAAAGTTGTTAAATAGTCCATGTTCTAGGAATTCAGAGAAAATATGAAGAGATTTATTTATTTATTTTTGGTACTGGAGCTTGAACTCAGGGGTACTCGACCACTGAGCCACATCCCCAGCCCTATTTTGTGTTTTATGTAGAGCCAGGGTCTCACTGAGTTGCTTAGCGCCTCGCCATTGCTGAGGCTGGCTTTGAACTCGCGATTCTCCTGTCTCAGCCTCCCTAAGTGCTGGGTTTACAGGCTTGCACCACCGCACTCGGCTCCCATTTATTTATTGAGTGCTACTTTACTTCTGAGATCAGTGGTGGGCATTTAATCATTTAATTAAATGATCTCATTTAATTTTCACTACAATTTCAGGAGTAGGCATTCTTTAGTCTCCTCCCCACTCCAACCCCCCTCCCCTTTTTTTGGAACCAGGGATTGAACCTAGGGGCGTTTAACCACTGAGCCACATCCCTAGCCCTTTTTATTTTTTATTTTGAGACAGGGCCTCGCTAAGTTGCTTAGGGCCTTGCTAAGTTGTTGAGGCTGGTTTTGAACTTGGGATCCTCCTGCCTCAGCCACTGTGTCTGGAAGATGTAGGCATTCTTAAACCCATTTTCCAAATGAGGCAGTTGAGGCTTACAGAGTTTAATGATTCTGTCAGGGTTGTAGTGGTGGCAGAGCCAGCATTGGAAGCCAGGACAGTCATGCTGTAAAGTGCTTGTCCTTAGCTGGCCGGGCTTTTGGAGATGGTGAGCTTTGAGGACGGTGCTGCCTCTGCCCTGGCCACTGTTGTCCCAGGCCTCCTGCAGCCCTGTGCAGCCCTGAGGAGGACCAGCAGGAGGCACAGAGGGCTTCCTTGGGACCTGACCCTTGACCTTGGGACCTTGGGGACAGGAGCGGGAGATGGAGTTGCGTCGCCAGGCCCTGGAGGAGGAGCGGCGGAGGCGGGAGCAGGTGGAACGGAGGCTGCAGAATGAGAGTGCTCGGAGACAGCAGTTGGTGGAGAAGGAGGTCAAGATGCGGGAGAAACAGTTTTCCCAGGTGAGTGGGTGCCGGGGTGTGGCAGTGGTTGGCTTGGTGGTGAAGGCTGTGGAGGAGGATGGATGTCCCCTGGTGGGCTGTCAAACCTGTTCTCCCAAAAAGATTGCTGTTGGCTCCCCAAAACAGACCCACTGGAGCTTGTTCAAGTCCGTGTGTGTGTGTGTGTGTGTGTGTGTGTGTTGGTGGTGGGTGAGTTGTGAGGACGTGGCAGGCCACCTGCAAACCTCTGGGGTCAGAGAAGAGCATCTGGACAGGCCTCTCCGATATGGGAGCTGAGAGTCAGGAGTCAGTGTGACTGTCCTCGGCCTCTCTCCAGGCCCTCCTATCCACTTTGTGAGTTTGTGCTGCCCCTCTTGCATATGGCACCCCATAGTGTCCTGACCCTCACCTCATGGGACCTTTCAGCTCCATCCCTCATTGGTGGATGACCTCACTCCTGCTTTTGGTTCACAACTCCAGGAGACTTGCAGTAGCTTCCCCTTGGGCAGAGATCCCTCCTGGCCCAAAGCTAGCCCTTACACAGGAGGTGTGGGAGAGTAGAAAGGAGAAATGGGGCTGGGAAAGGACATCTACTTGTGTCCCTAGTCCCAGCTCCTGGCCCTGTGAGGACCTACCTGTAGGACCCAGATGAACTGCCCCTTCTGATTGGTTCTCTGCAGGCCTCCCCAGGTGGGGGTCCTCTGGGATCTCCCCACAATGGTGACAAGCAGTCACAGCTCCTCTGTTTTCTAATGCAACAACAAATTCTAAAGGGCAAATCACCTGGGTGGGTTTGGGAATTAAGAAACTTTCAAGGTTGGGCACGGTGGCACACGCCTGTAATCCCAGCACTTTGAGAGGCTGAGACAGGAGAATCGCGAGTTCAAAACCAGCCTCAGCAACAGCAAGGCGCTAAGCAACTCAGTGAGACCCTGTCTCTACATAAAACACAAAATAGGGCTGGGGATGTGGCTCAGTGGTCAAGTACCCCTGAGCTCAATCCCTGGTACCAAAAAAAAAAGAATAAAAGAAACATTCAGGGACTTGGTCAGTTGACCTCTGGTCAGAATCTTTTTTCTTTCTTTCTTTTTTTTTGGCGAGGGTACTGGGGATTGAATCCAGGGGTGCTTTACCACTAAGCCACAACCCCCAGCTCCCTTTTTATTTATTTTTTTATTCTGAGACAGGATCTTGCTAAATTGAGGAGGCTGGCCTTGAATTTGTGATCCTCCTGTCTCAGCATTCTGAGTCACTGGGATTACAAGAGTGCATCACTGCGCCCAGCTCAGAATCTTTGTCAAATGCCTAATTCTCTTTTCCTGCCTCACTTGGTGACTCCCTCTTCCAGTCCTTGTTGCGAGGCTTCAGCATGCTGCAGGGGCTGCCAGTGTCTGGTATCAGAGGGGACAGGACTCAGCCCATCTTTGGGGTTCTTCCTAGAAGTTCTGTGTTTTGTTTTTCTTTAAATAATTTGTGATGTTTCCTTTTCCTGCTATTTTAAGATTCTACAAGGAAAGGGAGAATAAAAAAATATTCCAGTTGACTAAGAATTCTAGTTAGTGTGGGCAGTGGAGGAGACCTTAGTGATTATCTGGTCCTTTTACATGTAGGGAAACTGAGGCCCAGATAGGGATATGACCCACACAAGGTCCCATGACTTGAAGTCAGAGCGCAGATTTTACTTATTTATTTATTTATTTATTTATTTTTAGGGAGACTAGGGATTGGACCCAGGGGCTTTACCACATCCTGCCCTTTTAATTTTTCATTTGGAGACAGGGTTTTGCTAAGTTGCTAAGGCTGGCTTTGAACTCACGATCATCCTGTCTCAGCCTCTCGAGTTGCTGGGATTACAGGTGTGCGCCATCACGCCCAGCTTTATTGTTTTTTGCATTGCTGGGATTAAACCCATGGCCTTGAGCATACCACCACTAAGTTATACCCCAGTTCTAGAGAGCAGATTTTTTTATTGGACTTCTTTTCTTGGAGTATGTTCATATTTGGTCTCTTGTTCAGCCTAGGAGGGAGGAGGGGCAGGAGCAAGATGAGAATGACTGTGTCTTGGTCACAGGTGGGGAAACTGAGGCAAGGATCCATTCAGCATTTTGCTCAGGCCTAAGTAGAGTTAGCATGCTAGGTCTCCACTTTTGCCACCAGCCCTGTGAAACCAGAGGGTCAGAGGGGGCTTTGAGAGAGTGTCAGGTTGTAGGGGATACAAGATGAAGCTGCTGGGCCAGGACAAAGGAATGATGGGGAAAGAGGAGACTGCTGATCCTACCCCTGCTCGTAGGCCCGGCCCCTGACCCGCTACCTGCCTATCCGCAAGGAAGACTTTGACCTGAAGACCCACATAGAGTCATCAGGCCATGGCGTGGACACCTGCCTGCATGTGGTGCTCAGCAGCAAGGTACTAAGCTCATGTGGCCCCAGACTGCTGGGGAGAGGGTCCTGTGCTCGGAGGCACTCCCTAGGGCCTTGGAATAGTGGCCTCTGTCCTGCCCCACCCTGACCAAGTCTGTGTCCCAGGACCTGGTGTGCTGGCCTAAAGAGATATTGGGGATAGCCCCTGGGGATACAGGCACAGGGAATAGCACATACTTATGGTGGCTGCTCAGGGAGAAGGGCTTAGGGGCTGCACTTTGGGTACTTTCTTACTCCTGCCTCCACCAGGTCTGCCGTGGCTACTTGGTCAAGATGGGTGGCAAGATTAAATCCTGGAAGAAGCGCTGGTTTGTCTTCGACCGGCTCAAGCGCACCCTTTCCTACTATGTGGGTGAGTACCTCCAGGAGCCGCCCAGAAATGGAACCCCTGGGATCTGACACCCAGGACAACTGGCCTTCCCTCCCTGGGAGTATATAGAGTCTATGCGGTTCACCTCCATTTAGTTATCATTCGTTCATTTGCTCAGTGTTACTGAGCACCTAACAAATTCCAGGCACTGTTGTAAGTTCTGGTGATAAGCAAGATGGCCATAGCTCTCTCCCTTGGAGCTCACTGTCATGAGGGCAAATACTAAACAAAGATTAAAACAAAGCACTGTGAGTTTGCTGATAGGCGACACCCACACACTGCAGGTGCACAGGTTGGGCTAAGGACTCCCTCTTGGATAAATTCTCTCAGAACTTATCCAAGATAAGCAATTAAGCAGCACCAAGGGGCACTCAAGATAGTCCAGGGATAGACAACTGGCCCCTACTGCACCCTCAGCTCCCTCACCCCTATCTCTGGTGTAATTTCCATCCCTGGAACTCCTTTTGGATTTTTACCTCTTGGAGTGTATCCTAGTCAGGTTAGGCAAGGATATATTGCAGTAACAACCAGTCCTCAAATCCTGGTAGCTCAAAGCTGCAGTTTTCCTTTTTATTCCCAGTATGTATCTAGTGTACATTGCGGGTTGGTAGGGGCTCCATATCATCGTTGTCTTTGCTTTAGAATATGTCTTTCTGGACCATTGCTGGCCACAGTGGCAGAGGGAAAAGAGACACTTAAGTGGGCCTTGCAATTGGCATTAAATACCCCTGCCAGGAAGTGACACACATCATAACTGTCCACAAGTCATGGGTGGGGCCTTCTAGTCCCACTGCCACAAATCCAGGAAGAGCAATCATACTAGAAGCCTGGAAGGGGGAAAGGGCTGGTATCAGGGAAGCCCAGACCTGGAGTGTCCCACTTCCCCCTCTAACCTGGGCCCCTGGTGTAGAGAGGCAGAAGCACGGTGTCCCCACCTTTCTTCCTGGGCTGGGAAGGTGGAGGGACTTTGTTGGGAGAGAGAGAAATGCATGCCATTTTAGGCATGTTGATATTGAGGTCCTCTGGGACATCTAGGTTTAGAAAAAAGTATTAGAGTCAGAGTGATAGATGGCTCTGTTGGACTAATAATAGTAACAATCACAATATAGCAGATCCTATTTATCAGGCACTTGTATGAGCCAGGTGCTGGGCTAAGCACCCTGTATACATGGATTTAGTTATTTAATTTTTGTAAATAAACCTTTGAGGAAAACACTCATTTTACACATAAGAAAAATGAGGCCAAGAGAGGCAGGTAAATTTCCCAGGGTCTCACAGCTGCTAAGAGGTAGAGCAGAGAAGAGAGAGCTGCATCCAGGGCAGGCCTCCCCTTGTGGAAAGGGAGAGAGACCAGCAAAGGCAAGAGACGCAGGCAGCAGGAAGCCAGTGCCACCATGTGTCAGGTGCTGCAGGGTTGGCCCTTGGCATATGTGACCTTACTTACTGTCTATGAAATAAAAGGGGACCAAGTTCAGGGAGACAGCGGATACAGGGAAGGCAGCCAGCCAAAGGGGCAGGCATTTGAAAGCCAGAGATGTCACCAGCAATACTGAATGCTGCACGAAAGGCCAAGAATAATGTGGCCCAAAGGCTATTAGACTCAGGGACTGGAGCTTGTGGAGAGAAAGGTTTCTGCTGTGCTTGGAGCAGGAGCCAGATTGCACAAGATCAAGGATGGGTGGGTGGTAAGAAGGGGAGGCAGGAGTGTTACTATTTCCAGTGAAGGAAGGAACAGGAGATAATGGGAACTGGAAGCCTGGCCAGGCCTGGAGCCAGGGTCCTTGTCCTAAGGAAGAAATGGAGATGGGTGTGGGGCTGGATCAGGACCAGGATGGGCCTGGCCTGTTCAGCCTGCACCTCCTCCTGCCTCCTGCTGGAAAGCCCCTATACGATCAGACGCGACCCCCGCAAAGCCTTTGTGGCTCCACCTGACCACAGTGGTTCCCACCCTCCTCTGAGCTCCTGTCATTATCTGGGGTCTGTCTGCCATGTGACATCAGCCCACAGCACAATGACAGACGCTGCAGTGTGTGCCAGACACCGTGCTGCACACACTTTGTGTGTATTCTCCCATTAATGCTCTTGGCAACCTAGGATGCGTAGGTGCACGCGGACTTCCCACTACGCCTGCTGATGAACAGGCCGCTGTGCCTTCATCCCGCTGTGCTGTAGTTTCCTGGGAGAGGGATTTTTGACTTTGCCCGAGATGCCAGGGCCTAGGGCTCATACGCTGCACATTGATTGAGCATCTGCTCTGGGCCTGGAACCTAGCTGTTGGTGTTGGGGAAGGTGGATTCATGAACGGATGATAGTCTGATTCAGCATGGTAAATTCTATATGGAGAGTGTATCACAGCGTGCGACAGGTCCTGAAGATCGCGTAGGGGCTTGCCAAGGGAATGGGCTGGAGGCCATTCATTTCAGTGTGCTGTTAAGGGGACAGTAAGAAGCTGGGCCAGCTCCATAGAACTTGGCCTTGCAGGGGAGGTTGTGAGACAAGTTGGCGGGTCGCGTTGGCACCGGTCTGTGAGAGGCCTTTGCCAAGCTGAGGAGGCGGCTGGCTGAAGCGGCAGGCTTAGATTTGCTTGGAAGATGAGTAGTGGAGGATGGGCAGGCACCTTAGGAGGCTGGAGCAAGGAGGCAGCGCAGCCATGACACAGGTGGGCCAGGACTCAGGCTTGAAGTAACCCAGGGTGGGGGAGAGAGGAGCCCACAGGGAGGAGCTTACTGCGGGCTATCACCTCTGAGTTAGCGATTGGTGTGACCTCTCCTGCAGATCAGAGGTTCACGGTGGAGGGCATCAGTCGCAGCTGCTGAGCAGTGCTTGCCACACACAAAAGACGGCCCAGGCCCTGAGTTCTCCCTTCCTGATGCCCCTGCCCCTCTGCATTCAATGGCCATCCTCCTCCTTCCTGCCACCCTTGATCTCTGGATGCTTTGTGCTCTGGAGCACATCAGGGCTCTGTGTTGGGCTTGCTTTCTTTTTTTAACATGAAGTAGATGTATCTATATGGTTTAAGAATCTAAATATAGGCCGGTGCCATGGTGCATGCCTGTAATCCCAGCACTTGGGAGGCTGAGGCAGGAGGATTCCAGGTATGAGGCCAGCCTCAGCAGCTTAACAGTGCCCTAAGCAACTTAGTGAAACCTTTCTCAAAATAAAAATTAAAAGGGCTGGGGATGTAGTCAGTGGTTAAGTATCCCTGGGTTCAATCTCTAGGACTAAAAAATAAAAAAATATATAGGACTGGAGATATAACTCATGATGGAGTGCTTGCTTAGAATGCCCAAGGCCTGGGTTCTAGCCCCAGCACTCAAAACAACAACAACAACAACAACAAATCACTATGAAAAAGTTAGTTTAGGTTGTGTTGCACACCTATAATTCTAGTGACGTGGGAGTTTGAGGAAGGAGGATCGTAAGTTCCAGGCCAGCCCGGGCAATTTAGTGAAACCCTATCTCATTTATTAAAAAAGTAAAAATAAAAAGGGCTGGGGATGTAGCTCAGTGGTAGAGCACCCCTGGGTTCAACCCAAGTGGCTCCCTGTAGTGGGTGAGGGCATATTTCTCAACTTAAATTTTTTCTTTTCTTTTTTTCAGTGGTAGAGAGCACCTGGATTGAACCCAGGGACACTTAACCACTGAACCACATCCCCAGCCCTTTTTATTTTTTATTTTGAGACAGGGTCTTGCTAAGTTGCTTAGGGTCTCACTGAGTTGTTGAAGCTGGCCTTGAACTTATGATCCTATTGCCTCAGCCTCCCAAGTAGTCGAGATTACAGGCATGTACCACTGCAGCTGGCTTGACTTTCTAATTTTGATAGACATGAGCAAGTTGTCCATAAGTATTTTACTACTTTATATTCCCTTTGTCATTATATTCTCCATAGCCTTGCCAAAAGTATAGGATTTTTTTGTGTGTATATTTTTGCTAATTTTGATAGGTGAGCAGTGGCATCTTTCTACACCGCTAATTTGAATTTCTCTAATTATGTGCTGAGCATAATCCATGTCTTCAGGGCTCTCTTTTGGGCACTGATTTGGAGTCCAGGCAGCTAGGACCATCACCCCATTTCCCAGATGGGGAAGTTCTGGCCCGTGTCCTGAAGGATGGCAGGCCTCCTCAGCCTGGCCCTTATTCCCTTTGCAGACAAGCATGAGACGAAGCTGAAGGGGGTCATCTACTTCCAGGCCATCGAGGAAGTGTACTATGACCACCTGCGCAGTGCAGCCAAGGTCAGAGGTGGAGGGCACCAGAGGGGGGCAGCAAGGAACCCCCACAGGGAAGGGTGGTCCAGCAGGACTGTGGGAACACAGGCCTCCAGCCTGCCCGCTGCGGAGGCTCCGGCCCAGTACCTGTTCTCTCTGTCACCTTTCTCTTCCTTTCTCCCTCTCCCCTTCCCAGAAGAGGTTTTTCCACTTCACTATGGTGACTGAGGTACCCCTCCCCATGTGCCTGTAACCACAACTACGCACATTAACACTTCCTCCTCCATCCGTCCTGACCTTGACTCTCCCCTCCATTGCTCTAACTTGCTCAGGCCTGAGGGAGGAGTGGGAGCAAGAAGCCCCTGAGGGCTCACATACCAGTGGCAGCAAGATGTTGTGCAGTGGCGGGTGGCGTGGGCAGTCAGCAGGGAGAGCTAAAAGGGGCTGAGGGCCCTCACAGACTAGACCTGAGAGGGAGCTGACGAACAGGAGATGTCTGAGGCGGGGCTGGCAGCCCTACTGCATGCCCTTTCTCCCGGCAGCTCCAGCCTGGCCTCTGCTCTTTCCCTCCTGGCATCCTGCTGATAGCTCTTACCTGCCTCTTTTTTGCTGAGAAACTCTGGTCCTCACTGAAAGAGCTAGTTGTGATGGATTCTTTCACACTTGCTTTTGAACCTGGGGGTGCCAAGGAACAGTGTCCTGAGGGATGGTCCCCTGCCAGGGGCCAAAGGGCACAGAGAGCCCAGGACTGCCATGATGTGACAAGGGGAACATTTCAGCCTGGGGCCCATGTGGACATAGCCTTAAGCTCCAGGGTTTCCTGGGGCTGAGGGAAAAGCAGACAGGAGGCAGGTGAGGAGAATATTCCAGGCTGGTGAGCCTTGTCTCAGCCCTTTTTCTTTTCCCTCGGCAGAGCCCAAACCCAGCCCTCACCTTCTGCGTGAAGACCCATGACCGACTGTACTACATGGTGGCCCCATCTGCAGAGGCCATGCGCATCTGGATGGATGTCATCGTCACAGGGGCCGAGGGCTACACTCAATTTATGAACTGACTGCCATGGCCTCCTGGACCCTCAGGCTGGCCCAGGACCCATGCCCAGCCAGCCTCTTGCTGCTCTGCTGGCCCCTGCAGGCAGTTGCACAGCGGGCGCCAGCCCTCACGGGAGCAGGATGTAGCAGAGCGGCCAGGGCCTTTGTGCAAGAAGACTTTGTAATATTCTGTAGAGAGTTCAGTCCTGTGAGTTTCTGGGCTCAGAAGAGGAAAGGTGGGAGGGGATTTGCTGTCTCCTAGGAGCCCGGAACTCGCAGAACCTGTTCAGGATGCTGCTGGGTGCCTGGCCCACAGCTGGAGGAACTGTCACAGAGAGCCTCAGCTCTGACCTGCTCTCCTCAGTCTGTTTTCTCTTTGTAAAGGACAAATTATGGTACCAGATTCTGCCAAAGATCCTCTCTTGCCTCACCCCGTCTGCAGGGGCCTTGGGGGCCAAGCAGAGCCACATCTAGAGGGGCAACAGTGCAGGCAGCGCACTGCTCAAGCGCCCTCTGCCTCACTGTTCTCCCTCGTTTCTATGTTTTTAATTTGCTTGAGGGACAGACACCTCGAGTATCATCCTTGAGGTCCCAGCCCCATTTCCTTGTTGGAGAGCCACCACCATGGTCTCCGTGGTGATTGCTTCATTGCCATGGTTACATACTAACTGCAGCAGCTCCATGGCTCAGCCCACTGCTCAGCCATGGGCCATCTGAGGGTACGCGCCATCATCTCTCCAGCCCAGGCCCAGGGTCATCTCCTGCAGGGGAAAACACCTCCCCACCCCCTGCCTGTGTCTCTGGTCCCCAGATGCACGGCCTGCGGCCTCCTACTCCAGCCCTCTCCCTTCCACTCGTGCCTTGCTCAGAGCCAGAAGGGATGATGCAGAGGATCCATGACCAGAGGAACAGCAATGCACACAGGAGAGGAAGCCAAAAGGGTGTCCTCTGGGTCCTGACAGGGTTGAGTTCCAGACAGGAAGGAGGGTGGCTCAGAGTTCCCAGAGGGAAAGACTGGGCACAAGGGAGCCACAGAGGGAGAGGCCTGACTCCGTTGCTCTCCCTTCAGCCTCCGAAGGTGATGGGAAAGGAGAGCAGAGGACCAGCCTCCAACTGGCCTCAGCCCTTTGCTGCCTTAACACTAAGCCCATCTCTCCTGCCCTCCACCCCAGCATGGGGGCCCCTGGTTGCCTGGGCCCGGCTGGGTGTTTTTCAGTATTTGTAAACATTTACAAATAAGCAGAACAATAAAGCATTTGGACTATGTAAGTGTGTGGAAGACCAGGTCGTGTGGGGCATGGGGCTGGGGTACACGGGTGGTAGGGTGACATCTCTACAGAGCAGGATTAACACCCATTGAAGGTTTCAGAAGGGCCCCAGGCCCCATCCCCTGGCCTCCAGGCCACTGCCCTGCCCCACTGCACTGGGAACAGAGAGCAGGCTGGGAGATGGGGCAGAGGAGGCAGGGGAGAGAGGGCGGCACAAGGGTTTAATGGGGCAGGAGCTGGAGCCAGACGAGCAAGTGCAGCAGGCAGGGCCAGGCGGTGAGGTCGCCCTGCTGGTCCCTGGTCACCATGGCAGGAAGCTGAACAGGAGCTGGAGCAGAAGGGCAACCACCAGGCAGTGGGGCCCCTGAAGAGTCAACTGGGTCCCCGAGGTCAGCCGGTCACCATAGCGGTCCAGGAGCATCAGCGCCATTCCATTGGTCCAGCCAAACCCCTCCTAGAGAGAGGCAAGGCCTGTGGGGCCAGCTCTCTGGGGGAGCCCAAGCCCCTGTTTGTGGGGTATGAGGTTTCCTATCCCAGGAGCTCTGGCCCTGCCCAGCCCCTCGGGTACCAAGGAGCACCAGTCAGTTCCTCCCTAGAGGGTCAAATTGGTTGCTGTGGACAGTGGAGCCCAGGAGTTTCCTGTAAGGTGTTGGCCAGCTCAGCCCTGGCCTGCTCACCTGAACTTCATACTCGCCTCCACCACCTGGCTGTCCAC
>CM053399.1:91078516-91098958 GCA_028644305.1 Xerus rutilus
TGGAATCCCATGCTGGTAGGTCAGGACCTGGCTGTCCTAGAAGGTTCCAGACATTGCTGGGACTGTGGGTGGAGCTTGGGCAGGGAGCCAGGATCCTGGGCCCTGAGGGAGCAGAGGAGCCCTTCCTGTCCCTCCTCTTCTTGGCTCAACGCTGCCCTCTGGTGGCCTGAGTGGGACCCGCAGGCGAGGACAGGCACAGACAGCAGTGGGTGGCTGGCCTGCCAGGTCCTGCTCAGTGAGTAGAGGGCAGTCCTGTCTCCAGGGGCTCATACGGGCCAGCTCTTCCTCACCTCCAGGTATTTCAGAGCCTTGTCCACGGTGCCAGGGTCAGAGAAGCAGCCAGCCCAGAGCGGGGTGAGGTTGGACGGGTAAAACTCCAGGTTCTTGCCTTTCTGTATGTCGAAGTCGAACCAGGCGCCTTTCTGCTCATCCCACAGGAGGGCGTTGAGGGTGGCCAAGCGCTGGGCCCGCAAGTCTCTGTACCTTTCAGCCTGGGAGTTGTTCCCTGGGGGTGGCATTGCCCTTGGACTGAAAAAGCAGGGCCTTGCCCTTGGCTCCCCATGCCTTAGATGATTCTACTTTGATCTGCATTGTGCTCCTCTCCAGGGTTAAGCAATCCTGGTCAAGCTTCCATGCCCCCCCAGAACCCACCACCTTTCAAGTGTCTGAGTCCTGAAGTCCTTGAGCAAATTGCCTTGGACACCTCTTTGGGCCTGCTCTGGTCTCTGTGTGTGTATTCCCCTGGCTCTGAGGGGCCAAGGGCAGGTTTGGGGAAAGGGAATGGAGGGAATTTGGATTTGTGGACTAGGGTGTCCCCTCACAGGCCCTAGAGGCCCTCACAGTAGAAAGGGGAGAGGAGTGTGAAGATAAGGGTGACCCAGTACTCCTGTGCTAATGCACAAATGGCACAATGACCTTGCCAAGGGGAGGGTTTGAGCAGGCAGGGCTTCCCTACCTCTAGACCCATTAGCCAACCATTAGCCAAGGCAGGAACCCAAGGTGATCAATCCTTCACCCCCCAGGGTGCTGTGCTCACCCAGTCTGGAGTAGAAGTTGCTCATCAGTTCCTCCGCCTGGCACAGGAAGGCATTCAGATCAACAGGCACCAGTTTGCTGGTTCAGATGCTGCTGAGCGAGTCGGGGTTTGGGCCGCCAACCAGCCATCGTGAAGAGAAGTCCCAGCCAGACTCAGCCCCAGCCTTGAGCTCGGCCCAAAGAAACTCTCGGTCCCCTGCAAGGACAGAGCAGAGCAAGGCAACAGCAGACCAAGGCCTGATGCACACTGCAGAGGCCCAGCTGCCCTCCCTGCCAGCCCTCCCTCACCTGGTGCTGCTCACCTTCTGGCAAAGAGTCCGCCAGTTCCACATCTTTGCTATAGGATTCAGGCCTGGCAAAGAGGAGAGGTGGGCCGAGTGACACTAGGAGGTGCTTAGTCCCTCTGCTCAAGCGGGAAACTGAGGAGACTGAGCTCTTTTGACTCAGCTGTCCCCATGGCCCTGGGTGGCCCAGGGCTCTCAGTGTTACCATCTGAGAGGCCAGGCTAAGTCGCAGCTCCTCCAGTCCTGGGTCTGTGATGCTCAAACCACAGTGAATGGACAAAGAACTGTGTGTGTGTGGTGGGGTGCAGCTCCTTACCTGGGTCCCCCAAAAGGGACATAATAGTGATTCAGTTTATAGCTCTTTCCCCCTGAGTACACAAGGATGGTCCTATTAACAGCCCAGAAGTTTAATTCCAAGTCTAGGGTCTCAATGTTCTCCCTGCAGTGGAGGCGGCAGAGCCTCAGCCCAAGCACAGGGCTGGCCTCCTGCCCTGGGAGGTCTCAGGTAGGGGGTAGTCCTGCAGGGCAGCACAAGGTGGGGGTACCCACTGTAGGAAAGTGATGTCATTGGTATGAGCCACATATCGATCCATCATGAGGGTCAGGAGTGGGGGTTGACTCCGCTGCAAGTAGTATATACGCCCGCCGTTGGGGATGTGCCCATAGCTGCCAAAAAGGGGCCTGATGAGATGGCCTCTTCCCGCAGCTGGAGCCAAGGCAGACCCAGCCCCATCTGGAGGAGCCCTCTTACGCTTTCACCAGGTCCAGGAAGTTCTGCAGCATGCCTCTCACGGTCTCGGTCATCTCAGAGAGGAGGAGACCCTCCATTACCCAGTAGGAGTCCCTGGGAAAGGGGGCAGTCAGGTGTAAGCCCTCGGACCCTCCACTCTGCACAGCCAGGCCAGTCAGGCACTGTCCTTGTGTCCCCCACCACCGCCAGCCCCTGAGGATTCTCACCAGTAGTAGAACTCAACGAAGCGCCCGCCAGGCACAATAAAGGGGTTTTTTGAGTAGATCAAAGAGAATCGCTCAGGCTGGCTAAGAACCTCTGGCTTTATCTGGAGTCAGAAGAGAGGATACAGGGGAGCCTACCTGCCACACGAGGGTGGAGGCTGTGGGTAGTGCAGAGGCCCTGGCAGCCATGGCTGAGGAGCCAGGATCTGTCTGTTGCTGCTTGGCCATGGCGTCCAGGCCTAGCCTCTAGGAGCCTTGGTGTCCTCACTCTCCCACTGCCTTCGGGGTCCTGGCTCAACTTAATGGCGTGTGTAGAAGCTCAGGCCACTCAGCTTGGCACCTAGCAGGTGACCAAACAGCAGCAACCCAGGGGCCTAAGCAGGAAAGGGGGTGCTGGCCCTCATTTCCCTTCCTCTCTCACATCTCTGTTGCTCCCACCAATCTAAGTCAGGCCCCGTGGACTAGCCTCCCACCTCCAGTGCTGGCAGGTGGGAACAAAATCCCAAATGCTTTCCCAGGCATTGGTGAATGCCTTTCCCCCGGAATGAGGCTGAGGGTCAGCAAGGACAGGAGCAGTGTGGGGCTTGCACAGGGCTCAGCAGCTCCTTTCTCTGCCCATTTCTGTAAGTTCTAGTGTGCACGGTGTCAGTGGGAAGTTCAGCACCTCAGTCATTCTGAGGGACTAGCAGAATGGGGTGCAGGTGTGTTTGTGGGGAGAAAAGGGGCCAAGCTGTTGAGGGTGCCCTGAGCAGCTTCAGTGCCAGCGAGCACCAGGCCACTGGGGGCCCAGCAAGAGGAAAGAGCTCAGGTGGTTCTGGGTGACCACCTAGGAGGGTCCACCGGGTAGACAAACTGCTGGCCTCTCTGAGCCTCAGAGACAGGAGAGAAAGTTCCTTGGGACTGTTCTGAGCAAGGGCTCCCCACACACAGCAACAGCAGTTACTGTCCCCAGGCAGACACCTGGCTCAGGAGCCCAGAAACAACCATCCCTCTTCCATCCCCAGGACTGTAGGCCAGGCCCTTGGGCAGCCCCAGGACACTGATACCTGCTTCCCTAGTTTCTTCCAGATCTGGTTCAGCTGCCCTGCCCAGACACGCAGCTTGGCATCCGAGATCTTCTGCAGGAACTGGGGGCTGGAAGAGTGCCCGCCCCACAGGGTTCAGGGAGGCAGTCCTGTTGGAAGGGTCTTCTCCCAACCCCGTCCAGAGTCATACCTCTCTTTCCAGTCCCCAGGAGTCCAAGGCTGCAGCTCTTGCCCCACAGCCTGGAAGTGTTGCTGTATGAACTCCTGCAGCTGCTGCCTGGGGATGCTATGGTTGTGGGCCTCAGCCAGCTTGTTGAACCTCAGCAGGACTTGGTCTGGAAAGCACCAGCAGGGAGGGCTCAGCAGGCTGTCTCTCTGCCTGCTCTCTCTCCTGCTTTTTGGTTTTTTTTTTTCCTAGTACCAGGGATTGAATCCAGGGGTGCTTAATCACTGAGCCACATCCACAGCCCTTTTTTATATTTTATTTAGAGATAGGGTCTTGCCAAGTTCCTCAGGGCCTTGCTAAGTTGCTGAGACTGGCTTTGAACTTGCGATCCTCTTGCCTTAGCCTCAGCAAGGGTCAGCAAGGGCAGAAGCCCTTGGAATTATGGGCATGCACCACCATGCCGTGCTCTCCCCTGCCTTCTTTGGGTAGGAGGTTCAGGAGAAGGTGAAGTGGTCTCACCTGGGGATATAGACAGTGACATATCCACAAACTGCTTGTCGTCTGGATAGAGCTTGGCCATCTGAACTTGATGCAGGAGCTCTCCATGGCAGTAAATTTGGCTGCAGTGACATTCATGGGTGAAAAGGGTCAGAGAAAGGGCTGCTCAGGGCGTGGTCCCTGGGACTGGACAAGGACCGTGTGTGTGCGCGCGTGCGTGTTTGTTGTGGTGGCAGTTTGCGGGTAGGGGTGACGCACAGGACTGGGAGAACAAGCAGGGTCTTTGTGTAGTGAAGGAACTGCACAGTGGCCTGGGCCCAGGCTGGTTGTTCACAGGACAGCTGGTGAAGAAAGGAGCCAAGCGCTTTAGTCAGTGATGTATTAGCAGCTGGAGAGCCGGCGTGGACCAATTCTCTGTAAAACGGCCTTGTGTGGACCCAGCCAGGATCAGGAAACATTCTAAGAAAGGCCTATGAGTTGTACCCAGTGGAAATTGTTGAGATTTCGGACCAGAGAATTTCCAGATGTGGTGTACAACAGATGCCATTTAAGAGAATTACTAGTTTGCTCTTGGGTGCTCATTGAAACTGCTCCATGACTACAGGATACTAAGTGATTCTGAAACCTGAAATGCCCATAATGTCTTGATGATGTCAAAGGGGTTTTCTGATGGAGAAGGCAGGGCCCAGAAGAGCTCCTCATGCCACGGTAATGGTTCGCTGAGGAACGTGCTGCGGGGCAGTGCCAGGAGGGGCCCACTGCATCTATGAGCTAGCAGCTTCCTTTCCCCCACGGCCAACTTTGGAAAGCCCCAAGGGGTTGATGGATCCTATGGCCACCTGGGAGCTCTCTATTGACCAACAAAAAGCTGCTGGGTTTTGGGGTTTGTTTAAAAGGCCACTCTGACAAAGAATCTTTGAGGAAGGTAAGAACAAATCAGCCTAGTGGACTGAATTACATGCCGTTGTCTTGCAGTGAGGGCAGAGTTGATTAAACCCCCTACATTTGGTTTTTTACTGACTACAGGCAGTGGCCAATGGCCTGGCAGATAGGCAGTGAGAAACTGAACTATTAGAGATGTCCCCATGGGGCGTAACCCAATGGAAATCACTACAGAAATTTAAGAGGGGGTGCTAAAGTGACAGCGCACACCTGCCTGTATAAGCGAAAGCTCAGAATTCTGTAAAATGCTACCTTGGAACAGAAGATCCAGCACCGATGTGGAATGCTGGGCAACTTTCCTTCAGATCAAGAAACACAGTGTAAAGCTGGCATGGTGGCACACGCCTGTAGTCCCAGCAGCTCAGGAGGCTGAGACAGAAGGATGCCAGGTCAAGGCCAGACTCAACAACTTAGCGAGGCCCTAAGCAACTTTGAGACCCTGTCTCAAAATAAAAAATAAAAAAGGCTAAGGATGTAGCTTAGTGGTAAAGTGTCCCTGGGTTCAACACCCAGTGTGTGGGGCTGGGGTTGTAGCTCAGTGGTTGAGCGCTTGCCTTGCATGCATGAGGCACTGGGTTCGATCCTCAGCACCACATAAAAATAAATAAATAAATAATAAAGATATTGTTAAAAAAATACCCTGTGTGTGTGTGTGTGTGTGTGTGTGTGTGTGTGTGTGTGTGTGTTTATATGTATATAAAATCAATGGGAAATGGAGAGAAAAAATGTAACTGTGGGTAAAGAAATAAATAAATGAGGTGTGCAATGAGGAAAACCTAACATCATGTTGGTGCCTGAGAGGGACTTGGAACAAGAGAATAATACCATATCTTAGCATGATCATCCCAGATGCCTGCAGGCGGGGAGCTGTGCTTTTGCTAGGACTCCTGCTTTTGGAACCTGCATGGCACTCTCTGAGAGCTTCTGGTCATATGATAAGGTGATGAGCTGGACAAATTGCTGAGGACTGAATGCAACTCAAGGAATGTGCCAGTCTTATTTTTTTTAATTTTTTTTAGTTGTTGATGGACCTTTTTTTTTTTCATTTATATGTGGTGCTGTGAATCGAACCCAGCGTCCCACGCATACTAGGCGAGTGCTCTACCACTGAGCCACAATCCCAGCCCCCTGTGCCAGTCTTTTGATGCTTAGGTTCAGGTTACGTTTACTACACAGAGAGCAGAGCATTTGGGAAGGAAATTCTGGAAACTTCTCCCTACTGGTCCTTTGAACTGTGTGATTTACCCTATGGCAGACAAATCACTGTGTAACTGTAAACCTTGATAATCAAATGCTTAGAAAGTCCCTGGTTACAGTGGACAAAATATAACAGCAGCAGCCGCAGCAGCAGCAGTATGGTTGAGCCGCCACCACGCACTGTATGCACAAAGGTGGACCACCTTTGTTTTGGGGGACAGATGGTTATTCAACAGAATAAAGGAAGATGGTTTTCTAAGGGGACTGAAGCATTGCAGCACATGGATTGTACAACTGCTTCTGAGGAACAGCTCATCCTGAAACAAGGAAGGCTGTGGGTCACCTACAGTGTGCTCAGTTACATCTCAGTACGGTGACCATGTCTCTAACTCTAGAATGGGAACCCACTGCTGTTGTTACAAAACATGTATTCAAGCTGCGCTCAGGCCTTCAACGCTCAAAGGCAATGACAGAATGGATTAAACACCACCGGCGCAGGAGACAGAGAGGGCCTTGGGGGGACAGATTCCCCTAGTGTGAAACAAGCTGAATGTACTTTTAATGAGGAGGAGCACTCAGAGGAAAAGGATTTATTAACTAGATCAGGCAGGCTGGGGAGTTCTCTTCCAGGAAGGGATCAAGCAGTGGGAGTCAGCCTGGAAAGACGACAGGGAAGCTCTAGCAAAGAGTCAGGCCAAGGCCTAATCATGGGGGATTATGGCCGGATCCAGCATGCGCAAGGCCAGTGCACTGCCCCAGCAAGGCCTCTTGATTAGCAAACAGAGATTTAAGACCAGAGTAGCCACGCAACACTCTCCATGCCAGCTGCCATCAAGGGCCACAGCTCTGGGGACCTTAGGGGCCTTCATACTTGTGGAGGTTCTCTGGGGGCACCTGCAATGTGCATTGATACACTGTCTGTCCTTGTTCCCAGAATACTGGAAGACCTACCCTGCAGGACAGTTAGCAAGGATAGGACTACTCTGAATACCACCATGTGCTGCTATAGGAGGGTGAGTCCTGTAATATCGTGGCACACAGTGAAACCAGTCTCAGTACAAGCCTATGAACTAAGACAGGGTAACTGGCCTTGTCCCTAACCAAATTGGAACCCTGAAAATTACCAAGTCACACCTACATTAATGCTTATTCATAATAACATTTGGTATATGGGCAACAGCCCCTTCTACTGGGAAGGCTTTATAGAAAATACCTCTGTAATTTTCACAGGTTCCTCTATAATGAAACCGAATTGTTCTATGACCATGCCACAATATGGTATATGCTGGCATTGCTGGTAAGATTTAACTACCTTATAAAAACAAGTCATATGATAGTGATGATTGAACATATTAGGAGACTGAGTTAAAGCTTCCTCAGGATATGATACCAATGGAAAGTGACTGGCCTGAGGAGGAATTTTTGTTTATTCCTTTTTTTCTTCTTTTTTTTCTTTTTTGGTACAGAGGATTGAAGCCAGGGCTGCTTATGCTCTGAGCCACATCCCAGCCCTTTGTTTATTTTTTTATTTTGAGACAGAATCTTGCTAAGTTGCTGAGGCTGGCCTCGAACTTGCCATCCTCCTGCCTCTGGGATTACATGCATGTGCCACCATGCCCACTGCTAATTTCTTTCTTTTTTTTTTAAATTTTTTTCTTTAGTTGTAGATGGACACAATATCTTTATTTTATTTGTTTATTTATTTTTTACGTGGTGCTGAAGATCGAAGCCAGCACCTCACACATGTGAGGCAAGCGCTCTACTGCTGAGCCACAATCCCAGCCCCCGCCACTGCTAATTTCTATACTAAGTAGTTCTGATGCAGAGCCAGTACCGCCCCCACCATAACTAAGCTTCTCCAGAAACCCCCACCATATTTGTAAGATATAAGCTTCTCTCCCAGTCAACAAGATCTTTATGAAGAATGTCAGCAGAATTTCTGCAGAGAGCTCAGTGTAGTTTGAAGCTTCCTCTTTCTTATAAAGGCCAGGTTTCTCTTTCTTGTAAAAACTAGGTCTACAATTGAGCTTGTTGCTGTGCTAAAGATACTATCTCTGTTTTCCACAGTAAAAACTTGAAAAATCTCTATCTAGCCTAAAACATGGGATAAAGAATAACTGTCATGTACCCACCCACTGTCAATATAACCACCCCACTGAGTATAAATCTAAGAGAATTTCCAGACTTGAGATCCAGAGATTTTTAGATATTAACCCCTCTGGATCACTGCAGCTTAAATAAAACTGCTTCCTGAAAATTGCTCAGGTGTCCAGCCTCATTTGTCCTACATCAATTCTGCACAAGTTTTTGGGTTTTTTTGGGGGGGAGGGGGTACTGGGGATTGAATTCAGTGGCACTGAACCACTGAGCCATATTCCCAGCCCTATTTATTTATTTATTTTTTAGAGACAGGGTCTCAGTGAGTTGCTTAGCACCTTGCTGTTGCTGAGGCTGGCTTTGAATTTGTAATTCTCCTGCCTCAGTCTCTCAAACTGCTGGGATTATAGGCGTGCACCACTGCACCTGGCAAATTCTGCACAAGTTTATCATAAGATACAAATTGGTCACATTAGTTGTTTCTTTAAATCTATCCCTAGTCATCATTTCTTTTTCTTTTTCTTTTGTCTTTTTTCTTTTTTTGGTACCAGGGATTGGACTCAGGGGCACTCAACCACTGAGCCACATCCCCAGCCCTATTTTGTGTTTTATGTAGAGACAGGGTCTCACTGAGTTGCTTAGCACCTCGCCGTTGCAGAGGCTCTGAGCCTACTTAGAAGTAGGAGCCTAGGCTGGCACCACCTGGCTCAGAGTTTCTCCTCCTAACCACATGGTCAGGCTCCCCCCCCAACCCATGGCCTGACCCCCCTGCTGAGTCATTTCTTTAGCAAAAGCTATTTAGCATAAGATGGCCATGAATACCAAAGGCAGTCCTATCATTTCAGAAATTCCAAGAGTTTAAAGGTCACTTCCCAAGAACTGAGGTCAAAGAACAAATTTTTAATTATACAGCAGTCCACCCTCTAGTCCTTGGCCACCGGTCCCTTACAGCCAAACAGTTATACTTTTTTCAGCATTTATGTTTGGTATAGCATTTTTTTAACGCATAAAGAAACAGCATCAACATGCTACAACTAAAATTTAGAGGAACTAGCAAGGAGGAAGAGATGGGAGGTTTTCAACTCGATTTCCTAACACATATGACCATTAATATTAATATTATAATCTTATCAACAATGCCAATGCCAGGTGCGGCAGCGCACACCTGTAATCCCAGCACTTAGGGAGGCTGAGACAGGAGAATCGCGAGTTCAAAGCCAGCCTCAGCAATGGCAAGGTGCCCCTGAGTTCAATCCCTGTACCAAGAAAACAAACAAACAAACCAAAACCAAAACAAAACAAAAAACAATGCCAGTGATTTACATTATCACCACACTGGCAGATAAAACTGGAACAATGAAAGTGAAAATATGTTGACATAACACTAGAGCCCTATTGTCCTTAATGACTAATCCAGTCTATGATCACATCACAGGACAAAATGTCCTCCGGGATAAGGCCACTCTGGTGTGCAAGCCCCATTTGATCTTATCAGGCGCCAATGCAGTCACCTGGGGTAAGTGACTAAGAGGCAATGTCATCTCTTACTTTGACCTCCTTCAGTACGCTAATGGAACAGGGGAGTTCCCTCACTGCCTTTATCATTGATCCATCTATTCATTCCTTTACTCTCCCAGCTACAATTCTTCTTTCTCTACATTTATACCCAAACATTTCCTCCTTTGGAAAGGACCTTAGGTTCCGCCATCGTGCCTGTGCAGATCGCAGTTAGCAATCTGGTCTAGCAAGTGCCTCTCCCTCAGTCCCTTCATATAGGGCAGGGCTGCATCCCTACAGAACAGGTGGGCTAACCCAGCCAGTCAGTCCTGCAGCTGTCTCCACTGCTGGCCCCATATTGCCAGATGGAGTGAAGGCCCAACCCACCCCATCAGGCGCTTAGAAATTCTCACATGAAGGTTTAAAGGTTTAGTTACATTTTCTTGCTTAGGAATCATTGCTGCTTCTTGCACTTGGTATTGGGACTGTTGTATCAGGCAGAAAAGAGAAAGTTTAGATGACGTGGGTAAGAAGGAAAAAAAACAGTCACACTGTTATCTCCTCCCATGGGAAGAACTGGATTGTCATACCAGCACCCCACATCTCTTACGTCCCTAGAAAAGTGGAGCCCTCTATCTAGCAGGGACCCTTCTGTGGTGCTCCCCCACATGGAGTGTGAGCACATGTGCCTGAAGGTGTGTAAGCCAGCCTTTCATGCCTTCATCTCTCCCTGTTGCAGACAAGAAATGTTTCAACTGCTGCATCTTCTGTCCTGGTCCTCTGACAGTACTTTGAACATTTCCATCTGCACTGGCTGCGCGAAGTCCTGTCTATTCCTGTTAGGACACACCTGCAGCCTTCCAGGACCACTGGCATCAGTCCAACTTGCCCCTGGGTGCAGGGCCTTCTCCCAGGGGATTCTGTACAATAGCCAGGGGTCTCAGTCTCTTTTGTTGACAGAACAGCTCTTATTGGCATTTTATGCCTCAGAGGGAAGTAAAGAAGTATGTTTACATTCTGCCCATCTCTGCTTTGTTCATTTGTTTATTTTGGTACCCAGGACTGAACCCAGTGGCACTTAACCACTGTTTGCTAGAATAATATAATCCTGAGAACAGTCCCTTGGTTCAGGGAGCAGCTTGGAGGGCAGGCTCTACTCAGCAGGCTCCTGGACCGCGCATCATTCTCAGGCAGCTTCACCTTGTCGCAGGACTGGAGGCTTGGTGCCTGGCACAGAGCCTGTACACAAGGAAACATAATTTCCTTCTTCCCTCTGAAGAGCTGACACTCAGAGCTTGAGGTCTCCCTCCAGTCTTCGGGCCTAGCCCACCTCCCCACCCCCAGATGCCTTCCCAGCAAGCCTACCTCTCACAGGGTGGCGGTAGGGACCCCTGGGACCTTAGTCCCAGCCCCAGCAAAAGCAGCAGGTGCAACTCCCAGGTCCTCCAGGCCATGGAGGCTCTGACTATGGCGGAGGAAGCAAGCCCTGGCACCTTGAGCTCCCTGGGCACAGCCTGGCTCCACTACCTATCCAAGTCAGTCAAAGTCCACGCTTTAGGGTGTGGCCACCCAAGGGGATGTGGCCTGCCTACCCCTACTGATCTCAGGCCACAGGGCTCACCCTCCTCCTTCCACTTTTTGCCTCTTCTGTTTCTCAGTCTCAACTGGGGCCACCTGCTCAGGCTCCTCCCTCAGAGTCACTGGATTCCGGGGAATGGGCACCTGAAGGCTGGGGATAGTTACAGCCACACAGCCATGAGCTAGATACCAGTTCCTTGTGTAGCCCCCAAGACTACTAGCCTCGGAGGGTGACCCTTCTTCATCATTGTAAACAGAATGGCTGAGGATTCTATCCTCAGCGTTGCATAAAACTCAGAGACCCGCATTATCTACAGGAGTACGGGGGGAACTCAAGGTAGCCTGACCATTCTGGCAGGGAGGAGTCAGGACAACCCAGTGTATAGTGACACCTGCAATGGGTCTTGAAGATCGTACAGGAGTTTGCCAAAGGGAATGGGCTGGAGGCCATTCATTTCCGTGTACTCTAAAGGGAGCAGTGAGAAACCGGGCCAGCTCCACAGAACTTGGCCTTGCAGGGGAGGTTGTGAGACAAGTTGGTGGGTCGCATTGGCACCAGTCTGTGAGAGGCCTTTGCCAAGCTGAGGAGGCGGCTGGCTGAAGCGGCAGGCTTAGATTTGCTTAGAAGAGGAGTAATGGAGGATGGGCAGGCACCTTAGGAGGCTGGAGCAAGGAGGCAGCGCAGCCATGACGCAGGTGGGCCAAGACTCAGGCTTGAAGTAACCGGAGTTGGGGAGAGAGGAGCCCATGGGGAGGAGCTTACTGCCCGCTGTCACCTCAAAGTTCGTGATTGGCGTGGCCTCTCTTGTGCAGATCCCAGGCTCGAAGTTGGATGCTGTCAGTCTGAGCAGTGTTTGCCACCCTTAAAAACTTCAGCTAAGCCTGGCGCAGTGGCGCAAGCATGTAATCTCAGCACTTAGGGAGGCTGAGACAGGAGAATCGCGAGTTCAAAGCCAGCCTCAGCAATGGTGAGGCGCTAAGCAACTCAGAGAGACCCTGTTTCTACATAAAACACAAAATAGGGCTGGGAAATGTGGCTCAGTGGTCGAGTGCCCCTGAGTTCAATCCCCAGTATGGGGGCGGGGGAGGGGACTTCAGCTAAATTTATCAGTATTTGAGCAAATAAGCGATTCATGAACCTAGGTAACACCCGGAATCAGAGCGCTCCACTTAACATAGGGCAGGCAGTATTTATGAGGGGGGAGGGCGTGGGGGGCGAGGAGGAAGTGCCACACAGAAATAACCTGATTGGTTACCCGTTTGCTTTATTTGGACGTGTCTGAGAAGTTTACGGACAGTGATTGGCTAAAAGCTCAGGTGCAGTGATTGGCTGAGACTCCACGGGTTAGGAAATTGTACTCTCAAGTGAAGCTGCAGTTTATTTGCATAAAAAGTTTGATTATAAGCCGGGCGCGGTGGCTCACGCTTGTAATCCCAGCATTTAGGGAGGCTGAGACAGGAGAATCGCGAGTTCAAAGCCAGCCTCAGCAATGGCGAGGCACTAAGCAACTCAGTGAGACCTTGTCTCTACATAAAACACAAAATAGGGCTGGGGATGTGGCTCAGTGGTCGAGTGCCCCTGAGTTCAATCCCTGGTACTCCCCCCCAAAAAAAAAAAAAAAAAAAGTTTGATTATAGTTTGCCACGGTGTGAAGGGAGCTTTAGGACAAATTTAATTGTCTTCCTTGTTTTGGTAAGCTTCTCAGTTTTAAGAGATTGGTTAAAACCTTGAACTCTGCCACCACTTTCTGCCACCACTTTCTGCCACCACCATAATGGACTTGTTTTGTCTCAGTATGGAATTCACAAGTCACAAAAATCAAATTAATTGGGAGATGCTTTATGCTCTTCATGTTTTTGTCGTTCTGTGTATAGGAATCATTTGGTATATAAAGGATATCTACAGAGGAGTGTTTAGGACTTTTTTTTTTTTTTTTTTTTTTGGTTCTGAGGCTGGCTTTGAACTTGCGATTCTCCTGTCTCAGCCTCCCTAAGTGCTGGGATTACAGGCTTAAGCCACCACGCCCGGCTGTGTTTAGGACTCTTGAAGGGTTGCAACACACCAGAGATTTGATTATAGTGGCAATCCGGAAGACGACACCAACAAATGAAATATGCTTTTTTTTTTTTTGAGTATAGTATTTATTGAATGTTTATCACTTTTGCACCATTGTGAAGTAAAAAACTGTGAGTGGAACCGCTGTTAGGAAGGATTGTCTGTGTTATTTCCTTCAAAACAAGTATTTGAGTATTATAGGAATACCTTTTCACTGACTTATTTCGATTTTGATTGTAATGATTAGTTATTTCCCTGAGGAAAATATAAGTCTTTTCAAAAGTAAGAAACATCTCAAGAGGTTTTGCAATTTTTTTTCCAGTTTCAGTATAAGTAGCTGCATGGCCCTGATTCAAGCATGTATTGATTACCATACACTTAAAGGGTGAGTTTAAAAAGGTTATTTGTAAAAGTGTACTTTTAAAAAAAAAAAAAAAAAGTATGCTCCTTAACACCTGGCTTCATGAACTTAACTGACAAAATCAAACGATTCAAAGTTCAGACAATAAAGATAGTTCAATAGTATTCTAGTTCAATTGGTCATAGTCTTTGTTCCAGGCATGACTGTAATTAAGGACCATGGTTCAGTATAAAATGGTTTGATTTAAAGGGGCATCCATTTTTGTTGTTAGCCTGGTAACACAAGTCATAGTCACCCGGATAACCCACCGAAAGAAACATGAAGATTAGAAAACTGCGGGGAGCGGGGGCAGGGATGGTGTTACACCCCTGAATCCCAAGGACTTGGAAGATTGAGATAGGAGGACACAAGTTTTAGGCCAGCCTCAGCAACTTAGCAAGATCATGAGCCATTTAGTGAAACCCTGTCTCATAGTAAAAAATATAAAGTGCTGGGGATGCAGCTCAGGAGTAAAGCATTCATGGGTTCAATCACCTATACAAAAAAAAAAAAAAAAAATTGGAGTAGCCTAGTTTTTTGTCCACCATTCAGGATGCCTGCAAACCAAATGTTCGCGGCTCCTAGAAACACCTCCTGTTTTCCTTCCTCCTGAGAAACTTTCTTAATGTATCCAGGAACTGGATCAATCTATAGCAAAAGCAGTATTTAGTGACTTATTAAGTGTAGCTTTTGTAGTAGTAAAGTCAGGGGAAAGATAAGACAATGTTCAGTTTTGTTCAGCACTGTAAGCCTCCAACATGGGCAAAGAGACCTAGAGCTTCATGATGAGCCATTAAGTACTTTTGTTGGTCACTGTAAGGAGCATCTGTCATAGACATGCTGGGACATGCTGGGACTCCCTAAGTTGCTGGCCCTAAGGAACAGCAGACATTGACATACTTAGTCATGTCTGATTGCAATTGATAAGGAGCTGTAAGGGGCACTAGCCATAGGCTTGCTTAGCAATGACTGGTTACAACTGATAGGGAGCTTGGCTCCATGGACATGAACAAAGAACATGCCCAATTGCAATGACACCAAACATAACCAATGGACATTGACTCTCACTGGGTATAACCAATCACCAGTGTACACCACCAACTGGGAACTGTATTTATTTATTTATTTATTTACTTACTTTTTATTTAGTTGTCAATGGATCTTTATTTATTTATATGTGGTGCTGAGAATTGAACCCAGTGCCTCACACATGCTAGGCAAGCACACTGCCACTGAGCCACAACCCCAGCCCTGGAATTGTATTTAAACTGCTTGTCCTGCCACACTGGAGAGTTTTGCTCTGAGGACATTAGTGAGACCGGCTGCCTTGCTGTCCACCCCCAGATAGAGTCCACCATTCCCTGATGTCCAGCCTTCAGCTGGAGAGAGAACCACCAGAGTATGATGACGTCTGCTCTTTGGCTAAGAGAAGTGTGGCATTGGAGGTTCTTTGGGGCTCATGGTTGCCCTAGGATTGTATGATTTGCTTGTAGTGTTTAATTAGTGTGCATTGAGTGCTAGTTGGGGTGCTCCAGCACACCCAACACTTTTTGCATTAATTGTTTATATTTGATGATTGGTGTGATCAAATATACGCTTGCATTTAAAGACAATCTGCCTCCAAGTAATTATTAATAGCACCGTTGGCGACAGTCGCAAATGTTCTCTTCACCTCTGGGGAGTGTCTTCTATCCGTCTGAACCCTTGGGAGGTCTGATTGGTTACAAAACCCAAGATTCTCCCCAATTTATGGATTAGCTTTAGATTCCGTACAACTGGCACCCTACCACCAAGAGTGAGCTGCCAGAAACACTCTTGGGAAGTTTTCTTGGTAGAACTAATCTTTATCTACTTTGAGGTTAGAACTAATTCCAGTTAATGATTACGTAGGCCTCTCACTGTGGGAGGTATCTTGGGAGCTTTCAGGGAAAGTTATTTGGAAGGCAAGAGAGAGCCAGTTCAAAGAGCAAGATTCTCCAACCAGAGAGGAGGCAGAATATAGTAAACAAATCTCCCTATAGCCAATAGAGGCCCTTAGAGGCTGGAAAGAGCACCACGTGGTGGCATTGGAGCAGAGTTCAGTTAAATTTGTGATTCTGCACTGATCTTGAACAGGGTCAAACAGAAAACTTACTTTATTATGGTTTCTAAATAACATGCCATAAGGATACATAACCATGGTTAGTGGAAAGGGACCTTATTAGATTTAATACAGTGAAATCATATGTAAAATCCAAACTCAAAATGGAGTCACTCTGGCTCAGGCCTGCACGTATCTGTTAACCTGCTCTTTGTGCTTCTGTGATTAATGCTTTGCTATGCTTGTTTCTTACGGATGGGGGGGGGGAGCAAAACCACAGGCTGCCAGACCCCCTGGCCAGTTACCTAAAGTTCCAGGAACTGAAAGGGGACATAGGAGGCACTGTCACGGTTGAACTGTAAATAACTATAGATTGAATATCTGCCAAATCATGTTTTCCTGAGTCATGTACCTAGCCCATCCTATAATAACCTCTGAAACCCTCACTTCAGGGTCACTCTCTGAAGGAAAGGAGAGCTGACCCCAATTGATTGGCCTGTGTGCCTACTTCCTCAATAAATTTTGCTGCTTCTGCAGAGTTGTCTGGGCTGCCCTTCTTGGGGACAGGTGCAGGTTGGATGCAACATTTGGTGCATTGGCCAGGAAGCCCCTTCCCAGTTGCTCCACCCGCTCTCCTTCCTGGGAGTGTGGAACCGGGAATTGATCCTCTCTACTGAGGGGAATTAATGCCCCTTGAGGAATAGGTCAAATCTGTATTGGTATACCATTTGGGACTCGAGGGCCAAGCTGGACGCAGTGCGTTGCCCCAAGTCAGGACTCCACCCGGGACACTGGTGGACTCCATCTGGTCTGGTTCAGTTTCAGGTAAGAGCTCATAAAACCATCTTGATATTAAGTGGCCACAGAGGCGTTATAGCCTCGAGATCTCTAGCCTAACTGTGGTGTGTTTATTGTTTGTCTTGTCTCTGTGTACTGTCTCCTTGTCATTTGAAATAATGAGTCAATCTTCATCCATACCTAGCCCTTTAGATTTGATCAAATCACACTTTAAGGATTTTCAGCAGAAGGCAGCTGAATCCAGGGATGCCGTTTACTCAGGAAAACTAACCACTTTCTGTTCCTTTGAATGGCCCACATTCAAGGTCAGATGGCCTCTGGAGGGGGCCACCAAACTCCTCACTGCCTGCCTGTTCCAAAAAAAATCATTTTGGGGCCGCCTGGCCACCCAGATCAAATACTAACCAAAGGAAAAAAAATGGTTAAAAAGATTTTTAGCTGTGCTCACTAAAGCTTGCATTAAAATATAAATATGGCTGCCAAAAGAATTTTAAAAAAGGTCAAAAATAAAAGCTAAAAGGTAAAAAAGAGATATGCAAAAACATCATTTTGTCTAGAAAATTTGGCTTTTGTCCCTCAATCAGCCCCAGATATTCACAGAAACCTCCAAAAACTTAAAGGGTTTATAGAGTAACTTCCAACTATTGGCAGTGACCCAAAAGTTTTTAACCATGGCAGACCAGGTAATAAATGTTTTTCAAAATGCCAGGCTATGGTTTTGGTGGCCACTATCCAAAAGACCAGAAAAACTGGTTTAGAATGGGACCCTGAGCTGAGGGGGGTCTCCCAAGGAGAACAATGGAAGCAGACTCCCTTGCTGACTCATTGGGAGATTCCCTCAGGGAGAAATGGGGCCCCATTTGTATATCTTCCCTTAATTATTTTCACCTCTGATGAGTGGGACCATATCAGGACGAAAACCAGGAAGGCTTTTAAACTTCTATTTTTGAGTTCTTAATTTTGATGTGGTGCTCTAGGTTAATATATTTTTCTGATTAGAACTGTTTTACAAGTGTTAGCTCTGAATCTAATAGGTTTTAAAAAGATAAGCTACAAGGCCTTTGTTCTGTGTAGGTACACCTGTGTATTGTCAGTCTACATGTATTGCCATATCTACATATGTTTGGTACCAAAATTGACATATGAGCTCATAAATTAAAATTTAAAAAATAAAATGGATCCAAATACCTTTGGTTCAGGTCATTCAAAAAGTTCAATTTTGTTAGGTAAAATCAGTTCTCCCCATACTGTTTGGGCCCCTCCCCTCTCTAAAGGCGAAGCAGCTCCAGCAGAAACAAAGCCTGGCTGCTCCTGGCTGCTCAGGTTACCTTTTCAGCCACATCAAAGAAGTCCTCCGCTGCTTATCTGTCCCGCGGGTTTTAAAGTGACCAATCCCTGGCTCGCCACGTGGTTTTGTAGTGGGCTCTATAAAATCCCTCCCGCGCGTCCCCTCTCTCTCTTTCCTCTTTCCTTCACCCGGGCACCCACTCCCCTGAATAAAGGATCTCCTGGCTGCACAGAGGTGTCGGTGTCTGGCTGGCCGCTACCCTAACATTTGGTGCCGTGACTCGGATGAGGGAGTAATTCTCTATTGAGACCCCCTCATCCCGAACCTCGGACCACACCTCACAGCCTTGCTCATTCTTTGGATTGCTACTTTCCATGCCCACCAGGAACTTCATTTGGTGAGTCCCCATTTCAAGGAGATTGCAACTTTTCAGGCAGAGAAAATCAGAGGTGACCAGCCGTGGATCATCCGGTGGTCCCTCTGACTGCCTCAAAGGGAAGACCGCACCCCACCACGATCTTCACGGTTACAGTGGACTTCCAGAATCTCCACCCCACTTTCCTAAATTCTTCATCCCTCAGGTCCTTTACCCCCTCTCTCTCCCTCCTCTCCTTTTAGCTCAAATTCTGCTGGCTGGGAGTAGCCCGATCCCTCCTTGTTTACCTCCATCTGCCCTGGATCAAATTTTCCGACTCCTCCAGGAGGGGTCTCCAAAAATCCTGGCGCTAGGTTGATCCGAGGCTCTGCCTCTCTGGGAGAGGTTAGACCCAGGAGGACTCGGGTGATGACCCTTCTCCCCCTGTTTGGTCTTATTCCTGTCTATTGATAGCTTCAAAGGGACACTTTTGAAGCTGTACTAATAGACATTTCTAGGTGACAGAATGGAATCAAACTCTTCCCTCCCAGCAGACTCTCCATTACATTGCCTTCTTAAAAATCTTTCCACTCTTAATCTTCTTCCCAATATTGAACCAAAGAAACTTATAAAACTTTGCACTCAGGATTGGCCTGTGTACTGATTGGATAACTCTTAGCCACCTATGGGTTCCTTAGATCAGTCTCCTTAAAAATCTACATAACTATTGCAAGCAATCGAAAGAACGGATGGAGATCCCTTTATTCAGCTCCTTCTCCCTTCTCCAAGCCAACCCCTTCCTCTGCACTCTCTCTAAATCTCACCATGTCCTCCTAACTTACAAACCAAATTCATCCAAGTTTCTGTCAACCCTGAAATTTGCCTCACATCGCTTTCTTCCCTGGATACAACAGACTCCAATCACAAGCTTCTCGGCCATCTGCCCTCTTCTGGCTTATTTACACCTCCCCTCCACCTCCAGCTTTCCCTTCCCCTTACAAGCTGTCTTCTAAAACATCTTGACAAACTTTACCCCTTTTTTTTTTTAAATATGGAACACCCCAGGTACCCCCATCCAATCCTTAGCTCCTCAGCACAAAACGATTGGAATGAGGGTTCTGACTTTTCACTCAGACAAAACAGCCAAAGCTCTTCACAGCCTGGCCTGCTACCTGGCCTGCTGTGGCAGCCCCTCCCCCACAAACCACTAGGCTTGCAGCTTTTCACAGCTGCCTAGGCCTCATTTTTTCAGACCTCAGCTCAAGGAAAAAAAAAAGGGGGGAAAGAAGGTTAATTTACATCTACCTAAACTGCCCCACCCATTTCTTCTTCCTTCGTTCTCTCTTGTTGCTTTACTGAAACAATGGCCATAATTTTTTTATCTCTCTCTAGGACTCTTCAGTCTTACATTTTTAAAACTTATAACTTTAATTCTGCATGCTAAAGTTGAAACCTCTGATCAGATGTATTTTATCCAACTATAAAAGTTTTTTTTACACTCTACTGAGACTAGGTATACCTACCTTTAATTCAGAAGGCCTTCTCTGCATGCTCTATTTTTTGTGTTTATGTAAACTGAGCGCTCAAAAACTAAAATTAAAAATGGATCCAAATACCTTTAATTCACATGATTTAAAAGGTTCAATTTGAATTGGGTAAACAAAAATAAAGATGTCTTTAAAATTACTCAACTCACAAGTCTTTCCACGTGATCAAAGGACTAATAACTTGTTAATGTCTATAAAATGTCTAATATATATCTCATTGTCAAAAATTTCTTCAAGGGAAAATGTTATTGTTAAATATGCTTGTCTAATGTCTTGATTTTTTTTTAATGAAAATAAGCAAATCAGATCTGATATTGAGTACTCATATGTTTATTAGATAAGATGTTAACTGTTAAATCCAATACCAAATACTTTTAATTCCTTTAAATTTCATAGGATAACATTTTAATGTTTTCATAAATGGTAAATTTTATCAACGGGATATAAAATTGCTTTGTCATCATTAGAAACAGAATTACTTAATTTAAAGCCCAACAGGTATAATTCTATATACTTAAACATTGTGTTTTCATAAATGGTAAATAAATTTAATTCTCTCACCCAGCCTAATTCTATCCTAAGATTGAAAGCCAACTCAACAAGAGGTCATAAATGTTTATTTTTGTTTTATTTACTTGGACTATG
>CM053399.1:91105565-91119381 GCA_028644305.1 Xerus rutilus
GTTGCTTCTATACAAACCAATCAGGAGTCATCAGGGACATATTAGCTTTGGTCCAAGAAAACTTGAAAAAAGAGATAAATTGGGGCTGGGATTGTGGCTCAGTGGTAGAGCGCTTGCCTCGCATGCGTGAGGCACTGGGTTCGATCCTCAGCACCACATAAAAATAAATCAATAAAGATATTGTGTCCACCTAGAACTAAAAAATATTTAAAAAAAAAAAAAAAAGAAAAAAAAAGAAAAAAGAGATAAATTGAGAACAGATAACTCCAATTGGTATCAGGGATTATTTTGGTCACCATGGCTCACAACCTTTATATCTGCTATTTCAGACCCCCTCATACTTTTGCTTTGGGGATTTCTAGTAGGCTCCTGAATTATTTAACTGTCTAGTTAACTATAAAAGACAAAGAATTAGTGCTGTTAAACTCATAGTACTTGGTTTCCACTATAACCCCCTCCTGATAGATGACGACGAGTCAAAGGTTTGACTCTATTCACTAGAAAAGGGGGGAATGTAAAATCCAAACTCAAAATGGAGTCACTCTGGCTCAGGCCTGCACGTATCTGCTAACCTGCTCTTTGTGCTTCTGTGATTAATGCTTTGCTATGCTTGTTTCTCACGGATGGGGGTGGGGGCAAAACCACAGGCTGCCAGACCCCCTGGCCAGTTACCTAAAGTTCCAGGAAGTGAAAGGGGACATAGGAGGCACTGTCACGGTTGAACTGTAAATAACTATACATTGAATATCTGCCAAATCCTGTTGTTCTGAGTCATGTAGCTAGCCCACCCTATAATAACCTCTGAAACCCTCACTTTGGGGTCACTCTCTGAAGGAAGGAGAGCTGACCTCAATCAATTGGCCTGTGTGCCTATTTCCTCAATAAACTTTGCTGCTTCTGCAGAGTTGTCTGGGCTGCACTTCTTGGGGAGAGTGCGGGTTGGATGCAACACATAAAGCGATTACTTGTACCTATGTAGATAGTCCCCAGGTCATGAGGGCTCATGCCCGGAAGCACAAAATTCTTTTTTTTGGTACTGGAGATTGAACTCAGGGGCACTCAACCACTGAGCCACATCCTCAGCCCTATTTTTGTGTTTTATGTAGAGACAGGGTCTCACTGAGTTGCTTAGCACCTCGCCGTTGCTGAGGCTGGCTTTGAACTCGCAATTCTCCTGTCTCAGCCTCCCTAAGTGCTGGGATTACATGCTTGTGCCACCACGCCCGGCTAAAATTCTTTTTGCTTCACTCAGATAGGTTTTATAGATTTGATAGTAATTTGGTTATAATGGAAAAGATCAGGGTATTGTATTAATCATGTTTGCATTACTATAATGAAATACTTGAGGCAATTAACTTATAAAGAGAAAAATGGTGTATTTTGGCTTAAGGTTCTGAAGGTTCTGGTCCAAGATTGAGTGACCCCCTTGCTTGGGGCTTCTGGTAAGGGAGGGTGGCACATCATGGTAGGAGCAAGTGGAGCAGCAAACCATTTACATCACGTGCCAGGAAGCAGTGAGGCTGAGAGGCTGGGAACCCACGGTCTCCTTCAAGAGTATGACTCCAGTGACCTAAAGGATATCCCTCCAGGCACCATCTCTCAAGGATTTCACCACCTCCCAATAGCTCTTCCCTGGGGGTGAAGCCTTTAACACACAGATCTTTGGGAAATAGGGCCTATTCCCAGCAAGTACAGGAAATCAAGTAGCAGTGATGTTTAGAATTTCAAGGGCAGTTTTCCACTTTTCCTTTTGGGCTTCAGGGTGGCTCTCATTGAGATCATGGAGAGACACTGGCGTTAGTGAAATTGTTTCCTGACTTAGAGGCATTAACCTACAAACCCAGCAACTACTCTGGTTTCTGGATACAGCATAAGTATAGGAAGCCTATTCTCCTGTAATAAAACCCCATGTATCTCCTGCTCATAACCCCTGAGATGAATCTACAGAGCAGGGCTCTAAAGCATTATGCCAGAGCATACTCTACCATGTAGAAGAAGCCCTTTAGAACTCAAAACACTTAACATCAAAAAACAAATAGCCCAAGCAATAAATGGGCAAAGGAACTGAATAGGCACTTTACAGAAGAAATACAAATATATGGTCAACAAATACATGAAAAAATGTTCAACATCTCTACCAGTTAGAGAAATGCAAATTAGAACTACACTGAGATTTCATCTCACTCCAGTCAGAATGGCAGTTATCAAGAATAAAAGCAACAAGAAGTGTTGGCAAGGTTGTGGGGAAAAAGACACACTCATACATTGCTGGTGGGACTGCAAATTGGAACAACCAATCTGGAAAGCAGTATGGAGATTCCTCAGAAAACTTGGAATGGAACCACCATTTGGCCCAGCCATCCCACTCCTTGGTCTATCCCCAAAGGACTTACAAACAGCATACTACAGTGACATAGCCACATCAATGTTTATAGCAGCTCAATTCACAATAGCTAAGCTTGGAACCACCCTAGGTATCCTTCAACAGATGAATGGTTAAAGAAAATGTGGTATATATAAACAATGGAATATTACTTAGCCTTAAAGAAGAATGAAATTATGACATTTGCTGGTAAATGGATGGAACAGGAGACTATCATGTTAAGTGGAATAAGCCAATCCCAAAAAGCCAAAGGCCAAATGTTCTCTCTGATATGCGGATACTAACCCACAACAAGGGAGGGTGGGGAAGAGAAGAATAGAAGTTCACTGGATTAAACAAAGGGGAATGAGGGAAGGGAGCGGGGATGGGAATAGGAAAGAATAGGATGAATCGGTCATAACTTTCCTATGTTCATATGTGAATATACAATCTCTACATCATGTACAACTACAAGAATGGGATCTTAATTAGAATCAGTTATACTCCACGTATGTGTAATACACCAAAATACATTCTATTGTCATATATATCTAAAAAGAATAAATAAAAAAATAAAACTTTGTGACCCACCAATGAATGACAACCAGACCTTTCATGATCTAGAACCCAGAGGGATTGAAGCTTTTGGAAATGACACCAGAGCAAGACTACCCCTTGAACTCCATTGGAAAGGACTGTATCAAATGCTATTACCAGGATTTTGGGAGGCTGACAGGAGAATTGCGAGTTCAAAGCCAGCCTCAGCAACGGCGAGGCGCTAAGCAACTCAGTGAGACCCTGTCTCTACATAAAACACAAATAGGGCTGGGGATGTGGCTTAGTGGTGGAGTACCCCTGGGTCTAATCCCTGGTACCAAAAAATAAAAAATAAAAAAAGATCTGCCACAGGTGTGCAGTTCCAGGGATCTGGAAGGTCTCTTTTGAGTTGAGAGACATGGTTCCAAGACTCGAGGCCCTGAAGTTCTGCTGCAGAGAAGTATTTGGCATGATCCTTTCCAATGGGGTTCAAGGGTAGTCTTTCTCCAGTGTCATGTCCAAAAGCCTCAAACTTTAGCTTCTAGATCTTGAAAAGTCTGGTTGTCATTAGTTGGTGGGTCACTTCTTTTCCGTGGTGAAAATATGCTTTGGCATAATGCACCAGAACCTTTCTCTATAGAGTCATATCAGGGGAAATAAGCGGGAGATAACGATTCCCCAAGGTGTCAAAGGTTTTCCAGTGGGAGGGCATCTGAAGGCTGTCAATAGGTAATTGCCTTTGACCAAGGCAATCCAAGCCATTCGGTTAGCTTTGCCTAATGCCATTGTTTGTAATACCTTATTTAATTGCTTTACAGTTTCATACCTGTATCAGTGAGGACTTTGCCACTAGTGCTCCATAAGGGCAATACATTTCTAATAACCTTGTCACTATTATTCTAGCACCAAACTTCCTTCACAGGAAAGCTTCTATTCAGCCAGAAAACAAGGTAACAATTGAATAAAATCCATCTTTATGTGTTCTAAACGACCTACCAGGTGCTGGGTATGTGTCCTCTGAAGCTTGTTTTGATTTTGTTTGGGGGTACTGGGTATCGAACCTAGAGCCTTGCACATGCTAGGCAAATTCTCTATCCCTGAACCACATCCCCAGCCCCTTTAGTTTTTTTGAAACAGGGTCTCACTAAGTTGCGCAGGCTGGCCTCAAACTTGTGCTCCTCCTGCCTCAGTCTTCTGACTACTTGGGATTACAGGTGTACGCCATCACGTCTGGCTTACCTGAGGCTTTTATTGTCTTACCTGAATTATGGGTTTGACATACCAAATGCTAGTTATAAACCATTTCAATAATTTTAGAACAGTCACCCAAGCCATGTTTTCTCATAATTTGGGTCATTTTTACCTTTCCCATGATGAACTGTTTCACAGAAAACTTTTTAAAAAAATTTTATTTATTTTACTTAGGTATACATGGCAGCAGAATGCATTTAGATTCATTGTACACAAATGGAGCACAACTTCTCATTTCTCTGGTTGTACATGATGTAGAATCACACCATATGTGCAGTTACGTGAAGCTAGGGCTATGATGTCCACCATCTTTCCTGCCCCATGTCCCCTCCCCTTCCCTCCTTCCTCTTTGACCAAAGTTCCTCCATTCGTCCCATGCCCCTCCTTCATTATGGATCAGCATCCACTTATCAGAGAGAACATTCGGCATTTGTTTTTTTGGGATTGGCTTATTTTGCTTAGCATGATATTCTCCAACTCCATCCATTGCAAATGCCATAATTTAATTCTCTTTTAATGATGAGTAATATTCCATTGTGGATATATACCACAGTTTCTTTATCCATTCATCTAGTGAAGAGCATCTGGGTTGGTTCCACAATTTAGCTATTGTGAATTGAGCTGCTATAAACACTGAAGTGACTGTGTCACTGTAGTATGCTGTTTGTAAGTCCTTTGGGGATAGACCAAGGAGTGGGATGGCTGGGTCAAATGGTGGTTCCATTCCAAGTTTTCTGAGGAATCTCCATACTGCTTTCCAGATTGGTTGCACCAATTTGCAGTCTCACCAGCAATGTATGAGTGTGTCTTTTCCCCCACATCTTTGCCAACACTTATTGTTGTTTGTATTCTTGATAACTGCCATTCTGACTGACATGAGATGAAATCTTAGAGTAGTTTTGATTTTCATTTCTCTAATTGCTAGAGATGTTGAACATTTTTCATATGTTTGTTGATCAATTGTATATCTTTTCATGAGAAGTGTCTGTTCAACTCCTTAGCCCATTTACTGATTGTGGTGCTTTTTTTTTGTTTTGTTTTGTTTTGGTGTTAAGTTTTTTGAGTTCTTTATATATTCTGGAAATTAGTGCTCTATCTGATGTGCCTGTGGCAAAAATTTGCTCCCAGAATGTAGGCTCTCTGTTCACTTCATTGATTGTTTCTTTTGCTGAGAAGAAACTTTTTACTTTGAATCCATCCCATTTATTGATTCTTGATTTTATTTCTTGCACTATAGGAGTCTTATTAAGGAAGTTGGGACCTAATTCGACCTGATGAAGGGTTGGGCCTACTTTTTCTCCTCAATTAGGCACTGGGTCTCTGGCCTAATTCCTAGGTCCTTGATCCATGTTGAGTTGAGTTTTGTGCATGGTGAGAGATAGGGGTTTAGTTTCATTTTGCTGCATATGGATTTCCAGTTTTCCTAGCACCATTTGTTGAAGATGCTATCTTTTCTCCAATGTATGTTTTTGGCAACTTTGTCTAGTAAAAGATAACTGTATCTATGTGGGTTTGTTTCTGTGTCTTCTATTCTGTACCATTAGTCTACATGTCTATTTTGGTGCCAGTACCATGCTGTTTTTGTTACTATAGCTTTGTAGTATAGTTTAAGGTTTGGTATTGTGATGCCTCCTGCTTCACTCTTCTTACTGAGGATTGCCTTGGCTATTCTGGGTCTCTTATTCTTCCAATGAATTTCATGATTGCCTTTTCTAATTTCCATAAGGAATGATGTTGGGATTTTAATTGAAATCGCATTGAACCTGTGTAGCGCTTTGAGTAGTATGGTCATTTTGACAATATTGATTCTGTCTATCCAAGAGCATAGGAGATCTTCCCATCTTCTAAGATCTTCCATTTCTTTCTTTAGTGTCCTATAGTTTTCATTGTAGAGGTCTTTCATCTCTTTTGTTAAATTGATTCTCAATTTTTTTTTTTTTGAGGCTATTGTGAATGGGGCAGTTTTCCTAATTTCTCTTTCAGAGGATTCATTGCTGATGTATAGAAATTCAATTGATTTATGGGTGTTGATTTTATGTCCTGCTACTTTGCTTAATTCATTTATTAATTCTAGAAGTTTTCTGGTGGAATTTTTTGGATCCTCTAAGTATAAAATCATGTCATCGACAAATAACAGTAGTTTGAATTTTTCTTTTCCTATTCATATCCCTTTAATTTCTTCCCTCTGTCTAATTGCTCTGGCTACTGTTTCAAGGACTATGTTGAATAGCAGTGGTGAAAGATGGCACCTCTGTCTTGTTCCCATTTTTAGAGGGAATGCTTCCAGTTTTTCTCCATTTAGGATAATTCTGGCCTTCGGTTTAGTATAGATAGCTCTTACAATGTTGAGATATGTTCCTACTATCCCTAGTTTCTCTAGTGTTTTGAACATGAAAGGGTGCTGTATTTTGTCAAATGCTTTCTCTGCATCAACTGATAAAGTCATATGATTCTTATGTTAAAGTCTATTGATGTGATGGATTACGTTAATTGATTTCCGTATGTTGAACCAACCTTGCATCCCTGGAATGAACCCCACTTGATCATGGTGCACTATTTTTTAAATATGTTTTTGTATGCAATTTGCCAAAATTTTAGTGAGAATTTTTTCATCTATGTTCATCAGGGATATTGGTCTGAAATTTTCTTTCTTTGATGTGTCTCTGTCTGGTTTTGATATCAGGGTGATACTAGCCTCATAGAATGAGTTTGGAATGGTTCCCTCCTTTTCTATTTCATGGAATAGTTTGAGGAGTATTGCTATTAATTCTTCTTTGTAGGTCTTGTAGAACTTGCCTGAGAATCCGTCTGATCCCAGGCTTTTCTTGGTTTGTAGGCTTTTGATGGTGTCTTCTATTTCCTTGCTTGAAATTGATCTGTTTAAGTTGTGTATATTTTTCTGGTTCATTTTGGGTAAGTCATATGCCCCTAGAAATTTGTCAGTGTCTTCAGGATTTTCTATTTTACTGGATTATAAATTTTCAAAATAGTTTCTAATTATCCTCTGTATTTCAATAGTGTCTGTCATGAAATTTCCTTTTTTATCATGAATTTTAGTAATTTGGGTGTTCTCTCTTCTTTTTGTTAGGGTGACTAAGGGTTTGTCAATTTTATTTATTTTTTCAAAGAACCAATTTTTTCGTTTTTCAATTTTTTGAATTGTTTCTTTTGTTTTAATTTCATTGATTTCAGCTCTGATTGTAATTATTTCCTGTCTTCTACTTCTTTTGGTGTTGGTTTGTTCCTCTTTTTCTAGGGCTTTGAGATGTAGTGTCAGGTTGTTTATTTGTTGACTTTTTCTTCTTTTAATGAATGAGCTTAATGCAATGAGCTTTCCTCTTAGCACTGCCTTCATAAGTGTGCCAGAGATTTTGATATGTTGTATCAGAGTTCTTGTTTACCTCTAAGAACTTTTTTATCTCTTCCCTGATGTCTTCTGTTATTCATGCATCATTCAATAGTGTACTATTTCACAGAAAACTTTTAATAATGAAAATTTTGAGGACTCAGGAAAGACCAGGCAACCATCCAGCCTCTCCACAAGTTCATGTTTAACATTGGATTTACAACCAATTAAATACCAGATTTTTTCCTCCAACTTAGGTGCATAGCACCATTTAATAAATAGGTTGTCATAGGCAACTTGATTTGGATGTCACTCACATTGCCTGTCTTAATTTTGGTATTGGCTGACTTAACATGAAAATCTGCCAAATCATTTTCTTGTTATTTAATTGATTCTTGTTTTGCTTCATGTTGTGTTAGCAGTTTAATGAACTAGTTCATCCAATGGTGTGTTTCTTGTGGGGAAGGTCTACTGGGGATTGAACTCAGGGGCATCTAAACACTTAGTTCAACTTTGAACTGAGCTGGCTTTCAACTTGCAATCCTCCTGCTTCAGCCTCCCAGCTGCTGGGATTATAGGCCTGTGCCTATCCACTCGGCCTAATAGTGTGATGTTAAAGTGATCAGAAACAAATATGTGTCAGAGTCCTTGCTGTGAATCTCCTTGAAGATGGAATACTTCAGGCTTATAGTTGTGCAGGAATATAACCATCTATGACAAGACCCAAAACAACTATGATTAAATATCTGATGAAGCTGGGCACAGTGGTGCATGCCTGTAATCCCTGCACTTTGGGAGGCTGAGACAGGAGAATCGTGAGTTCAAAGCCAGCCTCAGCAACGGCGAGGCACTAAGCAACTCAGTGAGACTCTGTCTCTACATAAAACACAGTGGTTAAGCGCCCCTGGGTTCAATTCCCAGTATTCCTCTCCCCCCAAAAACAAATCCTTCCTAACTTGTCCTATGAGGCTAGCATTACCCTGATACCAAAACCAGATAAAAACATAACAAGAAAAGAGGATCAAAGTCCAATATCCTCTATGCAAACAGATGTGAAAATCCTTACCAAAATACTAGCAAACCAAATCCAATGGTTTATTAGAAAGAGATACACTATGAACAAGAGATTTATTCAAGGAACGTGAAGGTGTTGTGCACTGTGAATGTAAAATTAATAATTGAACTGCATACCTAAAATGATTATAATGCCAAATTTCGTAGTATATATATTTGTCCATAATAAAAATTTTTTTAAATACATATTTTTTTAGTTGTGGATGAATCTTTTTATTTAATTTTTTACTTATTTATTTTTATGTGGTGCCGAGAATCCAACCCAGTGCCTCACGCATGCTAGGCAAGCACTTTACCACCGAGCCACAACCCCAGCCCCATAATAAAAAAAATTTTAAGGAAGGAAGAAGGTATAGGACATCTGGACATCAGGGTGGCAGGAAGGTGATGACAGTGCAGTGGGTGGGGAGAGGAGCCCTGTCAGGGCCTCTCAGGATTGGGCCACCTTGCCTGTGTTGAGAAATTAGACTGAGCTTAAAGCTACCTCCCTAAGTGGCAAACTAACTTCATATGTTATTGAACAGTCTGCAATCTAACTTGGGAATAAACCTTGAAACAAGTGGTTGAGTCTCAACAAACCATGGAGCTGAGCTTTCCAATGATCACAGGTGCAAGCTGCTCAGACCAGTTCAAATCAGCAAACACGAAATGGAGACCCAGCAGTCTCCTCCCTCTCTCTCTCTCTCTCTCTCTCTCTCTCTCTCACTCTTTCTTTCTTGCACTGGGCATTGAACCTAGGAGCACTCTACCCATGGGCTATCTCCCCATTCCCTTTCATTCTTCATTTTGAGACAGGTCTCCATAAGTTGCCACTACAGAGGCTGGTCTTGAACTTGTGATCCTCCTGCCTCAGCTTCTGGAGCAGCTGGGATCACAGTCATGTGCTGCCATTCCCAGCTCTCTAATGAGGCTATTTCTCTATGGCACTTTCTTTTTCTCCCTATAAATACTTTACTGGTTCAGGGTGCTGCCTGACTCATAAATCACTTCTTTGCTCAAGTAAATGCTGCAAAATTTAATTTGTTTAAAATTTTTCTGGAAGAAAAACTGTTAGAAACAGATTGGTATCAGAAGTGGAATCCAAAGTAGACCTCCAAAGATCCCCCAGAACACCAAATACCCAAGCAAAGTTACCACCAGGGTTCATGGTGCCCTTCAATCTCTTGTAGCAACTGAGTTCATGGGTGAGTTCTCTCTTAGACTCAAGCTCCACAAATTTGTATTTTAAACTCTCTGGATTTAAGCAAAAGAAAAATGACTCATCACAAGAAAAGCTCAACAAAAGTAATACCTAATTTTTCATTAGAAACAAGGGAGGACAGTGGCATATTCAAAGTACTTAAGGAAAAACCTGCCAACCAAGAATTTTTTAAAATATGTTTTTGCTGTAGATGAACACGACACTTTTATTTTGTTTATTCATTTAATGTGGTGCTGAGGATCGAACCCACTGCCTCACACATGCTGGGCAAGTGCTCTAGCACTGAGCTGCAGCCCCAGCCCAACCAAGAATTTTTTTAATATTTTTTTTAGTTGTTGATGGATCTTTATTTTATTCATTTATTATTTGTATGTGGTGCTGAGGATCAAACCCAGTGCCTCACGCATGCTAGATAAGCGCTCTACCACTGAGCTACAGCCGCAGCCCAAGAATTTTTTTATTTGATATTTTTAGTTATACATGACAATAGAATGTATTTTGACGTATCATATATACATGGAGTATAATTTCCCATTCTTGTGGTTGAACATTATGTGGAGTTACACTGGTTGTTATAGGAAAGTTATGTCCAATTCCTTTCACTGTCTTTCCCATTCCCATGCCCCCTCCTCAATCTGGTGAACTTCCACCCCACCCCAACTATTGTGAGTCAGCATCTGCATATCAGAAAGAATATTCACATTCGGCCTTTGTTTTGGGCGGGGATTATTTTATTTCACTTAGCGTAAGTCTCCAGCTTTATCCATTTACCAGCAAATGCCTTAATTCCATTCTTCTTTGTGGCTGAGTAATATTCTATCATATTGTAGTGGCACCCCCTCCTCCACAGAAAGTCTTAATTAAGCTTCTCCAGAAATCTTTACCATAACTGATCTCAGGACTATTAGCAAAACAGCCTCTACCAAAGAGTTCAATATACTTAAAGTTCTATTTCCTGTTGCTCTGTCTTGTTTGGCTATTGGCCTAAAACAGATCAGCACTCCAGGTCCTGAATGCCCCCTTACTAGTTTTCCAAAAACATTTTTGGACTATCTAGTATAGTAACAATGTAATGATTTATGAAAGTTTTTTTCTTTTTTAAGCAGAAAGCTGGTTTGTAAATGCAGTGTAACAAGAAGGACAGATCCTTTAACAAGGCCTCTTGCCTTGGGCCTGAGCTTCACAGAGATGTCTACATTGGGCTCCATGGTAGCAGCTGGCAGGGGGAGGAAAGAAAGGGGAAAAGAAGCTCTTCCCTTCTCAGGTGCTGTCTTTTAAGTGTTAACTTGCCCAAAGCAGTAAAAGAAAAGGCTGCTTTTGTGTGAACTTCTGCAGACTGTGAACTTCTGAGCCCCTCCCCTTACACGCTGGGTATAAAGTTCTGAAGCTGCCTGAACTTGGGGCTCAGGGGAATGGATTGATTTCAGCAAAAGCTCTACCCTCTGAACCGACTGTAGTCAAATAAACCTGCTTCCTGTTTCCTATCTGGTGTCTTGCCTCATCTGTCGCTACAACAATATATATACATATATATCACATTTTCTTTATCCATTCATTTGTTGAAGGACACCTAGCTTAGTTATTGTGAACTGAGCTGCTATAAACTTTGATGAGGTCACCTCACTGTAGTATGCTGATTTTAAGTCCTTTGGATATAAACCGAGGAGTGGGATAACTGGGTCAAATGGCGGTTCATTCCAAGTTTTCTGAGGAATCTCCATACTGCTTCCCAGAGCGCCAACCAAGGATCTTATATCCAACAATGTTAAACTGAGTCTAAAGCTGTGCTAAGCAAACATCTCATGGAATCACAGTGGTACATATGATTCATCACTGACTGGACTATTCTTTTGGTTTTAGATTCACAGCAAATTTGAACAGGAAGTAAAAAGAATTCCCAGATCCCTGGGATGCTGCACAGGCACCATCTTCCCCCATGTGGGCACTGGGCACCCCAAGAGCACCTTTGTTACAATCAGTAAACTCCCAGTGCCACATGATCACCGTACACAGGCCAAAACACACACTGGGGCTCACTCTTGGTGCTGCACATTCTGTAGGTTTAAAAAAATGTCAAGTGGTGTGTACCCACTACCACAGTGTCACACAGAACAGTTTCAAAGTCCTAAAAACCGGGGCTGGGATTATGGCGCAGTGGTAGCGTGCTCGCCTAGCACGCATAAGGCACTGGGTTCGATCCTCAGCACCACATAAAAATAAAATAAAGATATTCTGTCACCTACAACTAAAAAATAAACATTAAAAAAAAAAAAAAAGTCCTAAAAACCCTCTTTGCTCTTCCTGATCATCCTCTCCTCCTCTGAGTCCTGCCAACCACTGGTGTTTTGTTGTTGTTGGTGCTGGAACTGGACTCAGGGGTGCTCAATCACTGAGCCACACCTCAGCCCTTTTAAAAATATATTTTATTTAGAGATGGTCTCACTGAGTTGCTTAGGGCCTTGTTAAATTGCTGAGACTGGCTTTGAACTTGTGATCCTCCTGCCTCAGCCTCCTGAGTCACTGGGTTTACAGGCCTGTGCCACCACTCCTGGCTCAGCATCCCCCACCCCTTTTTGGCTTTTTATTTTGAGATGAATTTGCACCAAGTTGCTGAGGGCCTCGCTAAGTTGCTGAGGATGGCTTCAAACTTGGGATCCTCATGTTTCAGCCTCCCAGGTCACTGAGACTACAAAGTATTTTGCCAAATATTTTATCTATTGTTATAATCATGCAGTGTTCCCCTGTAGCCTGTGGATTACTTTAGTTGACTTTCAAATGTTGAACCACCCTTGCATAGCAAGAATAAATCCCACAAGGTGGTGGTGTACAATTCCTTTTATGAATTGTTGGAGTCAATTAACTAATAGTTTTTTGGAGTGTATTGGGGATTGAACTCAGGGGCACTCGACCACTGAGCCACTTCCCCAGCCCTATTTTGTGTTTTATTTAGAGACAGGGTCTCACTGAGTTGCTTAGCACGTTGGTTTTGCCGAGGCTGGCTTTGAACTCGCCATCTTCCTGCCTCAGGCTCCCGAGCCACTGGGATTACAAGCATATGCCACTGTGCCCAGCTGTTTGTTATACTTTTAATATCTGTACTGATGTTTCCTATTGCTTTTCTTTTCTTTTTTTTTTTTTAAATTTTTTTCTTTTTTCTTTTTTTCAGTAATATAGATGTCTATTTTATTAAAAAAGTTACAAACAGGTGGACTCCAGGGTTGTCTCACAAAATGACAAGAATAAAATCTAAATTCACCATAGCTAAACTGTGGAGCCAACCTAGGTGCCCTTCGATAGATGAATGGATAAAGAAACTGTGGTATATATACACAATGGAATATTACTCAGCAATAAAAGAGAATAGAATTATGGAATTTGCAGGTAAATGGATGGAGTTGGAGAATATCATGCTAAGTGAAGTAAGCCAATCTCAAAAAACCAAAATGCCGAATGTTCTCTCTGATAAGTGGATGCTGATTCATAATGTGGAGGAGGACACGGGAAGAATGGGGGAAATTTGGTCACAGATGTGGGAGTGGGGAGGGGACATGGGGACAGTAAAGATGGTGGAATATGATGGACATCATAGCCCTAGCTTTATGTATGACTGCATGTATATTGTGATTCTATATCACATACAACCAGAGAAATGAAAAGTTGTGCTCCATCTGTGTACAATGAATCAAAATGCACTCTATTATCATGTACCCCTAAGTAACATAAATAAATAAAGTTATATAAAAAAAATTAAATCCATTGGAAAAAAATTCTTTTACAAATTTTTATAGGTAATTGTTCAATGTTTATACTTGCTATTCAAGATTTTACCTTTCAGAGCCGGGCGCAGTGGCTCACGCTTGTAATCCCAGCACTTAGGGAGGCTGAGACAGGAGAATCGCGAGTTCAAAGCCAGCCTCAGCAATGGCGAGGCGCTAAGCAACTCAGTGAGACCCTGTCTCTACATAAAACACAAAATAGGGCTGGGGATGTGGCTCAGGGGTCGAGTGCCCCTGAGTTCAATCCCCGGTACCAAAAAAAAAAAAAA
>CM053399.1:91126651-91141780 GCA_028644305.1 Xerus rutilus
TGGAATCCCATGCTGGTAGGTCAGGACCTGGCTGTCCTAGAAGGTTCCAGACATTGCTGGGACTGTGGGTGGAGCTTGGGCAGGGAGCCAGGATCCTGGGCCCTGAGGGAGCAGAGGAGCCCTTCCTGTCCCTCCTCTTCTTGGCTCAACGCTGCCCTCTGGTGGCCTGAGTGGGACCCGCAGGCGAGGACAGGCACAGGCAGCAGTGGGTGGCTGGCCTGCCAGGTCCTGCTCAGTGAGTAGAGGGCAGTCCTGTCTCCAGGGGCTCATACGGGCCAGCTCTTCCTCACCTCCAGGTATTTCAGAGCCTTGTCCACGGTGCCAGGGTCAGAGAAGCAGCCAGCCCAGAGCGGGGTGAGGTTGGACGGGTAAAACTCCAGGTTCTTGCCTTTCTGTATGTCGTAGTCGAACCAGGCGCCTTTCTGCTCATCCCACAGGAGGGCGTTGAGGGTGGCCAAGCGCTGGGCCCGCAAGTCTCTGTACCTTTCAGCCTGGGAGTTGTTCCCTGGGGGTGGCATTGCCCTTGGACTGAAAAAGCAGGGCTGAACAAGAGCTGTTAGACTGAACACGAGCGTCTGAGGTCAGAAGCAGAACATCTACTTCTAACCCTAGATCTCAGCCTGGGAGCCTCCCCAGCTTCCTCAGGCAAACCTAGACTATCCAGCCACCTCTGGGCTGTCTGGTGCTGCCTCCTGTGCCATGTGGCCAACACTCGCTTCCCACCGGCTCTCTCCTTCCTGGCTCCTGGGCCAGGCCTCTCCACCTGGAATTATAACTGGTGCCACTGTGAGCGGGGAACTCTCTCCCCTTTCTCTGAGGCTAAGAGAGGCCAGCAGTTTGTCCAAGTTCACCCAGGACCTGGTGCTCCCTGGCACTGAGAGCTGCTCAGGGTGTCCTTGCTGGCACAACCACCTTCCTCCCTGACCTGAAAAACGCCTGCACCATCTTTTGCTGGTTCCTTAAAATGGCTGAGCCTCCCAGTGGTGCACAGTAGAGCTAGCAGAAATGGGCAGAGAAAGGAACTGACGTGCAAGCCCCACCCGGCTTCTGCCCTTGCTGTCCCTGGGCCACAATTCCTCTGTATTCACCACACTGGGGGAAAGCATTTGGGGTTCCATCCCCACCTGGGCCAGACACTGGGGTGGAGGCTGGCTCTCTGGATCTGGCTTGGTGGTGACAACAGGGATGTGAGGATAAGAGGAGACGGTGGGCCACAGCCTCTCAGCCACTGCCAGGAGGTCACTTGCCTGGTGCCAAGCTGAGTGGTCGGGCCTTCTACTCAGCATCAAGTTGAGCCAGGTCCTCAAAGGCAGGAGGTTGAGGACACCAAGTCTTGGCATGACCGGGCCCTGACCACCTGGAACTGGAGCTGGAGCCTGGCTCCACTGCCTGCTGCTGCCAGGGCTGTGATGTGAGTGGGTGCTGTGGAGCCTGGAGTGCTGGAGAGCCCAGAGCCAGCAACGTGTCCTGGGCAGGGACAGGCACGTCGATGTGATGTGCCCAGGGACTGGAGAAGGCTTGGTGTATTGGTGCGTGTGTGAGCGGGTTTCTATGTGTTTGTTGGGGGGTCTTAGGAGTCTAGTGACAAACATGGCTGAGAGAAGGAGGGTCCTCTTTCCAGACATGGCAATCGGCTCAACAGGAAACACTTGCTCACACGACCTCTCTGAAGTCCTCATTACAATTGCTCAAGACAAAGCCTGATTGTCCCAAATACTTTCTTTCCCTTCATGCTCCACAGCTGATCACCAATAAGGCTAAATAGTTCAATCTTCAAGATAAATCCCTTTATCGAACCACTCAGCACCATCCCCAGCCCGGCCACTGGAGACAAGCCCGGGTCCCCTCTTCCTGGGAGCTCCCTCCTCCCCCTACTCCAACCTGTTCTCACTCTGTCCTGGCCACATGGGCCTTCTTCCAGATCCTTTGCATGCAGTTTCCATGCCTGGACTGTCCCCTCCTGATCCACTCAGGGACGGTTCCTTCCACTGTTCTGCTCTTCTTGTCCAACACCGCCTGCTCACCCCGGAGCAGTTCCCTGACCACGCTTCACTGTGGCTTGTGCTCCTCTCCCTATTTAGCTTCTCTTTGTGCTCTTCCTGCAAGAGCTGGTGAAGTGGTCATGGTGGATGAGAGCTCCGCCAGCCCACATGGAATGAAGAGTGGTCGGTGCTCTGTGTGCAGGAGGCAGGACTGGCTCTCTTGGCTCTGTATTGGGCGATGGAAGCCAAGGCTCAGGAAGGAGGTTTGACTTGCTCTGGAGCAGAGAGAGAGTATTAGGTCAGAGCTTACCCAGGTTCTCTGGACGGGCCTTAGGCCCCCTCTCACACCCGGGTTGGGGACATTGGGCAGAATGTTTGCTAGAACAATCCTGAGAACAGTCCTGTGGTTCAAGGAGCAGCTCAGAGGGCAGGCTCTGGTCAACAAGCTCCTGGAACATGCACAGGCCATTCTCAGGCAGCTTCACTTCGTGCCAGTTCTGGAGGCTTGATGCTGAGCACCGTGCCCACTGTGCAAGGGAATGGGCCACAGGCTAAGGCCTTACAGAGAACCTCACAGAGCTGCAGGGGAGACTTGCCCAGGGATGGTGACTTGGCAACAGAAGCAGGCCAGGATGCCTGATGGCAGTTTCCCAGAATTGTAGTCTCTGCTCTGGGCTGTCCCTGGGGCAAGAGAGATCCCAAAGGGCAGAGTCAGGAGCCTTAGTGAGGGGGATGTAGCAGAGCTCCCTGGACCAGAGGAGAGGAGTGGGCCAGGGAGAGGGACAGGGATAAGGGCAGATACATGGGGCTTGCTCCTCTGCAGCTTGACCACGGCCTGTGCACCAAAGCACTGCCCTCTCCTCCCAGGACAGAGCCTCCCACTTGGCCAAGATCTGGTACAAGACAAGAAAGGCTCATCTTTCCTCCCCCTACTCCTCCACTCAAACCACAGCCACCAGGGCTGGGGTGGAGCTCAGTGGCAGAGTGCTTGCCTAGCGCGTGTGAGGCCCTGGGTTCAATCGTCAGCACCACAAAAAAAAAAAGAAAGAAAGAAACTCATCTACAGTCAAACCACAGCCACCTGGAGATCAACAAAACCTCTCTCTTTTTAAATTTAACCCTCAGTTGCCTGAAAGATGTGCATGACTGGGGCTGGAGTTGAGTCATGGCACCGGCACCGGCACACCGAGGACTGTGGGCACTCACCCTCAGCATCTGCACGTTTCTGCATTTCAGCACCTGACAGCAAGTTTTGAAGCAAGGGTGTGGAGCGCGCCTCTGGGCCAGGCGCTGGCAAGCTGCAGCTGCCTGCAGCCGCCTCTGCCCACCAGTAATGCCTCTTGTTCTCACCTCAACCACTGTGGCTTCCTCTCTTCCCGTGGGAACGGGGCAGGGGGTCAGGGGCACCCACCATGCTCAGGCTACTGGGCTTCTCCCTGCCAGGTCGGGAGTCCCACTGCTGCTGCCTGTATCGGCAAAATCAGATGTCACTGTTGGCCCCAACTCAAGTCACACGTTCTTGCCCTGCTGTCCCTGGGGTTCACGGTGTTCCGAAATCCCCACAAAAGACATTTTAAATCAGAACTGCATCCCAGGAAAACGAATTGAAGACTCAGCTACCGCATCACAGGCCATGTGCCCTTGGGCAAGTCCCTCCTCCTTTTTAGGTCATTTAATATGAATTGAAGGCTTTGCTCTTTATCTGCGGGTGAAACTCAAATTCCAAGTTGGACAGGTTGGGGATAAGGGAGCCAGCAGTTGGGAGGGTGATGAATGGTAGGGTATGCTGAGAGTGACGAGACTAGGGTGACCTGGACACATGCCGCTGTGTCATGAGGGGCTCAGCTGCAGGGAATGGTTGCTGTAGGGCGCATGGATTTCTGATTTAAAGAAGTCCCTGATTTGTTAGAGGAAGGTGGAAATATATATTTCTAAATGTTATCTTTCCAATTTTCAACGTCTCGAATTCTAACTGTAAATCTGAGAGCAATTGCTGTGGGGGGGGGGTATGTGTTTAACCGGGGCCATGGCCATCAGAGGGTTCTGTGTGTGGGCTCTCCTCCTCCCACAGTGCTCAGGGCTCTGCCTTGGAACCCAGCCTGAACCTGGGACGTTTTGTTGTTGTTTTTTTAAAAAAAATGTTTTAGTTGTAGATGGACACAATACCTTTGTTTTATTTATTTTTGTAATGTGGTGCTGAGGAGCAAACCCAGTGCCTCGCACATGCTAGGCAAGCGCTCTACCACTGAGCTGCAACCCCAGCCCCTGAGCCTGGAATGTTGACTGAATCATTGGTGCCCCCTTAAATCAATATACTATGGGTACACTGATATCCTTAATAGATAGAGATCTCTTACAAATTTAAAAGAAAGAAAACAGTGCTTTCACACATAGAAAAGGTGTAGTGAATACATTTGAATGGTCAATAAACATAAGTTGTGTTCATTCTTCTCTAGCTGTACACTAGGCCTCGGTCCAAGGACCCAGCTCGTGACTACCCTCTGGGTTGTCTATGTCCTGATCCTCCAAGGCTCACCCTTTATCTTCGTAGTCTTTGACATATTTATAAGCAGATACATCATTGATAGGAAAACCAGCACTTTAATCTATTTATTCAGCTTTGATTTTGAGGTGACATTGCAGGCTGGGTGGAGAAGGACAGAGATACCCCCACCCGAAGCTGGGGATCAGGCCTATGTTAGTGAGGCCTAAGGGGTCAGCTTTCCCTTAATCCTCAGTAACACAACCTGATCCCAAATTACACCCTGTCAGCATCGGCCCTGGATTTCCTGGGCCCAGCATCCTTTGACAGCCTCTTGGCCACTATTCCTAAGTATTTCTTTGAGGAAGAGCTACCTCTGTCTGTTTGTAACCAAGGGAAAACCTAAATAAACCCTCTAACTTCACTTAAAAATCACTAATTTCGAAGGTCACACAACTCGGAAATATATATATATATTTTTTAAATATTTATTTTTTAGTTGTAGGTGGACAGAATATCTTTATTTTATTTTTATGTGGTGCTGAGGATCAAACCCAGTGCCTCACGCATGCTAGGCGAGCACTCTACCACTGAGCCACAACCCCAGCCCTCAGAAATATATTATTATTCTCCCACTAGTTTTGTTTTTGTTTTTGTTTTTTTTGGTACCGGGGATTGAACTCAGGGGCACGCAACCACTAAGCCACATCCCCAGCCCTATTTTGTGTTTTATGTAGAGACAGAGTCTCACTGAGTTGCTTAGCACCTTGCCGTTGCTGAGGCTGGCTTTGAACTCGCGATTCTCCTGTCTCAGCCTCCCTAAGTGCTGGGATTACAGGCTTGCGCCACCACGCCCGGCTTCTCTCACTAGTTTTTGACACCTCTGATGTGTGTGTAATGATGGTAACGGTTGCCTAGGTTACTTTCCAGGGATCTGAAGGCCACTTTTTTTTTTGGTGCTAGGGATTAAACCCAGGGGCAATTAATCACTGAGCCACACCCCCAGCACTTTTTTTGTATTTTATTTAGAGACAGAGTCTCACTGAATTGCTTAAGGGCTCAGCTAAATTGCTGAGGCTGGCTTTGAACCTGTGATCCTCCTGCCTCAGCCTCCCGAGCCACTGGTATTACAGGTGTGTGCCACCGCGTCCAGCCTGAAGGCCACTTTTGCTGAAAACACACTCTTCACTTGGCCTGCAGATGTTGGTTGTGGGGCTGGAAGAGGGTGAAACAGCTTGGCATCTGTGCCTTCATATGGCGTCTCTCTTTTGCTGCCTTAACCTTCGGGTCAGATTCTATTCAGCTCTGCATGTGGACATGTGGAACATTTGAGAAATGTTTTGTCCAACACTATGATACAGGGTTAACTTGACCTGGACTTGCCTAGTCTCCCCACCCCGGCCATTCCTTAAGGTTAAAGACACCTCCTCGCTGCCATGAAAGGAATGAAAAGAAGCAGCACTGGAGTTCCTGGAAGATCTCCCCCTATTCCCAGAAAAGACGTGAATATCCCTCCTGGTCCTTAGCCTCTCTCTCTCCTGCCTTGTTCTATCCTTTGTCTCTAACCCCTCAACCCCTGCAGTAGAGAAGCTGATTTGTGAGCTGAGCTTCCTCTTCTCCATTCTTTGGCTACTGAACAGAGCCTTCCTTTCACATTTGTCCCTTGGACATTGTTTTTTCCATAGGATGAACAAGAGAAAGTTCCTTTTGCTTTCCCTGGAGAGGGTCAAGAGAAAGCTCCTTAAAGGAGATTCATCTGGTCCAGGCACAGTGTGCATACCCGTAATCCCAGTGACTTGGGAGGCTAAGGCAAGAGGATCACAAGTTTGAGGACAGCCTCAGCAACTTAGTGAGGCCCTAACCAACTTAGTGAGACCCTGTCTCAAATTAATTACACTGGGGATGTAAATTACACTGGGGATGTAACTCAGTGTAAAAACGTTCCTGGGTTCAGTCCCCTATATCAGAGACAGAGAGTCATCTGACTTCACTATGTTCTTCACTTTTTACCCCTCCTCCTTCTTCCTGCCTGAAGGACAGATGAAATGTCCTGGAGCTGCAGAAGCCACCTTGCAACCAGGAGGCAATGGACAGCTGCAAGCTTCAGATGGCAGAGCAGGAAAGTGGAAAGAGACTGACTAGGCCTTTGATGGTCTCTTTTGAGTCACCATAGCCCTGGGATCCTGTTGTATGAGACAGATAAACCCCTGGCTTGTTTTCAGATTGTTCTGGTGTTATGGCTGAAGGGAGTCTTTAACAGAGCCTTCTTGTGGGCAGTCCTTGTTCCCCAGGTGGCTTCTGGCCAGGACATGTTCCTTCATCCCCACAACTTTTTCACCCAGGATCCAATGTCCCAATGCTATTGTAGCGCTCCTGTCCACCTGTCCTAACCCCAGCCCAGTTCTAGGGGTGCAAGAAGAAGGTAAAAGGAAGGAGAGGATACCTTTTAGCATACAACTAACAAAAGCCTAACATTCCTACTCACACGGATCCACATATTCATGAATCAGGTGATGCTGAGCATGTGCATTGGCTGTCTCCCCAGTTTGCCCCAACATGAAGAAAGCAGTTTCAGATACCTGAACTTGACATCAGCACTCTTGGGCAAACAGCTCCTGGGTGCCCTGGAGGGGGCAGTGAGGCCAGGGTACTTCCAGCTCTGGGTGCTGGTGATGCTCAATTTCACAACCCCACAATGAGGTGTCTGCATACAATGATCTGTTAAACTGCATCTTCCTGTGTCATGTTATGTATATCTGATAACAAAATCATTTGGAAATTTTAAAAACAAATCCATCAGACTACATGGTTTGGCCCCATTTGGACAGGAGGGGAAAGAGCCTGGATGGCCAATGGCTGGCCTTGGGACGTGGACAGCTGCATCTGTTGGAGGATTGGTTTTCAGCCTCCCAATTGGTCAGCATCTGGAGTTGGGCTCTCACTGACCCCCAGAACCCTGATGGGAAGCCACATGCTGTTCATCTCTTAGAATAGCTGCTGCACCTGCAGATAAGCAGTTTCTGTTGTGGTGAGAAATAGTGAAAAAACTAAATAAAGCAGAAGAAGACAAGCTCATCCTTACAGACAGCACTTGGCTGCTGTAAAACTACTACGGTCTAACACCTCCCACGCACTGTCCTCAGTCAGTGCCCTGGGAGACGGCAGCGGGACTCGGCCACAGCCACCTGCGAGGAGGCTGCCCAACTACTAGGCTGAGGCAGCCCTCAGCGGGGGTCTTGAAGACACGTGCTCTGGTTCTGCCACATTCGGTCTCATGAATGCAGGCAAATGTGTGCAGAGCCCTCACAAGCTAATCACTTCCTAAAGGTCCCACCTGGTCCCATCTCTCAGTACCTCTCAATGGAGATTAAATTTCACCATAAGTTTAGGTGGGACTTTCAAACCATAGCAGAGGTTTGAGGAGGAAGGAGGAAGCTCTGGTAGCAGACGCCGACCTGGAACATTGACCATCTTTCCATGGCATTGATTGCTGGCTGAAAAACATGCTTCCAGGTTTCCACCCGGACAAGGCAGCCTTCCCTGTCCTGCCCACCTGCCGTGGTTTGTCTAGCAGCTCGGTTCCCCTGGCAGTTTCTCCACCTACCATCCCTGGGGGTTACAGTGCTGATGTGACTGGTCCACTCAAAGAAGGTTGTCAGGTGGGGTCTTCTGACATGAAAACTTTCAGGGGAGATAGCAACACACAGGAGGTTCTGCCCTAGACTTGTCAACAAGATCCCCAAATCAGTGTGGGCTGCTGCAGGCTCCAGAAGAAGGGAGGAGCCTGTCTATTACCAAGGAAGAAAGAAGGAAAGAGAGAATGGAAGGGACTTGAATGAGTGAATTCAATCCTCTGCCCTTTCAGTGGTGTGGGGACACGGTAACGAGGTACCACATTGGAAGGAGAAAGTGAAACCCCTCTAGACACCCAGTTTCCTGGCACCTTGACTGTGGACTCCTGGGATCCCACAGGTGGATGCCAGTCAGTTTCTTGGTTCCAAATGACCCAGCTCAGGCTATTTGGATAGAGCTGCATGAAGGGACTGAGGCATCTGGGATGCCTCCATTTCTCTGCACTCTGGGAAGGACACTCACTGGCCATATGGTGCTTGGCTAACAGGTTCACCCTTCATCACTTTGAAAATACCAGCCCGCTGCCTTCTGGGTTCCAAACAGGGTTCTGGGGAGCAATGTTATAGGACCTTGTGGAGAAGGGATGATGGAGGTGCCCTTCTTCTCAGACCCACAGATGTTAGAAACGTGGCCATGAGTCTCAGGGGCCAGAGCATTTTGTTCCAGTGTGGTGATGTAAGTGAAGTGTGACCATGCTTTTGACACCAGTCAATCCAAGTTGGAAGGAGGAGGAATTGAATCACTTGAGAGGACATAGGATAGTGTCTGTACAACGTCCTGCTGGATGCGGGAGGCACTTTCAAGCTGCGACTTTGGCCTGGCCAAAGTTCATGTTCACGGCTGGGCAGAAGCTGGACGTGCTCTGTGGCACCGTCACCTCCTGGGCCCCAGAGCTGTACCACGGGCTGGAGTACAAAGGCCTCGCAGTGGACATCTGGAGCCCAGGTGTCCTCCCGCACCACGTGCTCATGGGGTGCCTCCTGTTTAACCACACCGCCTTGGCGCGGTTCAAGAGGCAGGTCCTGCAGGCCAGGTACGACCCTGTCTCCTGCCTCTCCCACGGAGGGGCTAAGCCTCCTCTCCCAGATGCCGACTTTGGAGCCTGTACACAGGCCCACGCCAGAGCCGATCCTGGGACACCTATAGCTGAGCCAGGGTGAGGAATACTCACTGAGTCCTCCTGCTGAGCCGCTCCCCAAGCACCTGGACCCCTCCATCTTGCTGGCCATGTTGGACCTGGGTTACAGGGTGCAGGAAGCCTGGGTGTTGGTGATGAACCACAAATCTGATGAGTCCATGGTGACCTACCTTGTGCCACACTACCAGAAAACCCGGGTCCCGGGGCAGGCTGCAAGGTCCAGCTGAAGCCTGGGCAGGCAGAGGTGGGGCCTTGCCTGTCCCCCTCCATCCCTTCCAGCTTCACTCTGGGCCCAAGGAGGAACGCCAGTGGGCTTACCCTTCGCTCCTGGCCCCTCTTCCCTTGTCAGTAGCCACTGCCTGAGGAGTGCAAGCCGTCAGGGCAGAGGAGCAGCAAAAGAACCAGCCTGCCTGCTGTTCCCCTGAGTGTCCTGCTGGCCAGCGGCCCCTCTCCCATCCTTGAGGGCCCTCTGCCTGGCTGCTGGCCAAGCAGCAGTGGGCAGGAGGCAGAGAGCACATGCTCTCAGGCCCTGGCATCAGAGCCAAGCTCCCACTCTAGCGAGCAATCCCCTGCTGGGACTGGGACCCTGGCTGTGCCAGTGACACAACAAAGGACTGGAGCTGAGTGGCCAAGAGATGGCTGCCTGTCTGGCACACCTATGTTACTGTGTGCAGGCCCCCAAGATGGGCCCTCCACACCGAAACAGAGTGGCTCCCATGCCAGGAGGTCTCACATCACCTGCACCAAGGGATCCGGTGACTCCACCCAATGGAGGGCAGCCCCACAGAAGGTGGTTCAGGAAAAAAGTGGCTCCCTCACCAGCACACAGCTGAGATGCCAGCAGAACCACGTAGGTGGGGCGCTGCCATTTTTGTTCTCACATGTGCTTTGCTTGGTGTCCTTTTCCAAAGGACAAATCAGCACTGTACACACTTGTCGGATGCCGTGAGGTTTAGGTCAATCTGGGTGCCATGGAGGGTTTGACTCTTGCCCATTCACTTATCTGTGTCCTCAGTTAGAATCCATGGGGTCTCACCTACGAGGAGTGGCTGCTGCTGGAGGGAGATGTGTAACCTGCTGTGGCCGCCACCTCTCGCAATCCAGGCAGGAGGATCCCTGAAGCCACCCAGACTCCAATGGGTCTCTCCGCCCCACCCCAAACAGACATCAGGGACCCTCCTGGGACACCTCCTCCTGCGCTGCCCTTCTCTGCTCTTTCTCCCACATTCCTGGGGTAGAGATGTTTCTCAGTAAGTTCTTGATATGTTTCCATTTCTCCCAAATCTTACAATAAATTTGGTGCTTCATCAATGATCAGATATTTCATTCCTTGGCCTCCTCCTTGCAGCATTGGAAGAGTGGGCAGTAATGTCGGAGCGGGAATGTGTAAGGTGGTAGTGACTTCAGAGACCTACTGAGGTCCCCCAAAGGCAACACGTGACTCAAAGGGTTCCAATGGACAAGACTCTGAGCTGCCTGGGGACAGAACTGTGGACCTTGTGTGTGACTTGACACTGAAGGTGCCCAGTTGCCAATTTCAGAAGGGAACCACTGAGAGGGGGAGCCATCAGCTAGCGTATACCCTGGGGAGACACCAAATAGCTCAGAGGCCTCGTGGTACAGACCACAATGGGAGTCCGGGTATTGGTGGGTGCCTCCCCCAGAGCAGCATGGGGGCTATTGCTTACTCCAATGTTTGACCGTATCGTGCAAGGAATCAGTCTTGCAAAGGTGATGCTCTATCCTCTCTTGAGCAACTCCATGGGACTGTCCCTTTGAGAGTCCTGACCCAGGGATGGGCCCTTTAGCCACCCTGAGTTGCTAAGAGGTGCTGAGCAGTGAGCCAGATGTCCTGGGGGCGGGCGGGGTGAGGGGAGCAGGGGAGGGTTACGGCCAGAGATACTAGCCTGGAGGAGTGGAGGGGTAGCTGGGAGGAGTTGGTTTCCAGGGAAAGTTTTTGGAGTAAAACATTTCAATTCCCATCACTTTAACTTGGAGTGTGTGCTCTGGCCCTTTCTTTGTGATTCCTTTAACTTGTGAAAGAGGTACGAGTCTGATGTCAATCTACAGCAGCCTCATTTCAATAATATTCTAAATGCTGATTCTGTGCAGCCCTGACCCCATCTCCCTCAGTTGCTAATGTCACAAAGCCACCTGTGCATACACAGTGTGTTCATTATCACAGACTCTTCATTGCGTGTTTTTTCTAAATTAGTCCCTTCCATGTAGACAACAAAAGTAATTTCAGCTCTTACAATTGTCATGAACTTGCATGTCCAGAGACCTGTGTGTCTTCATCCATTTCTGAATTCCTGTCTAATGTCATTCAGTTCATCATGAGGGACTCCTTTCATGAAGGGGATGTTCAGGGGTGACCAAGTCCTTTGCCTTTTGTTTCCCTGTGCTGTGGTTTGTGAATGTGTCCCTCCCAAAGTGCTGTTGAAATTCAAATGCCAATGCAGTAGTATTGAGAGGTGAGCTTTCAGGAGGTGTTGAGGCCACGAGGCTCTGCCTTCCTGGACAGGATGTGTGTCTTACAGCCAGTCCTTGTCTAGCAGGCCACAAGGCCCAAGTTTCATCCTCAGCACCACACATGTGCATTCTCAGACACATGTACAAACACGCACAAGCGCACGCACACACAGACTTATAATGCTGGGCATGGTGGTAAATCCCTCTATTTCTTCTTTGTTGGGAGGCTGAGGCAAGGGGATTGCAAGTTCCAGAACAGCCAAGTCAACTTAGTGAGACCTTTTGTTAAAAGAAAATAGAAAGGTGCCAGGCACGGTGTCACACTCCTGTAATCCCAGAGCAGCTCAGGAGGCTGAGGCAGGAGTATCAAAGCCAGCGTCAACAAAAGTGAGGTGCTAAGCAACTCAGTGAGACCCTGTCTCTAAATAAAATATAAAATAGGACTGGGGATGTGGCTCAGTGGTTAAGTGCCCTCAAGTTCAATCCCCGGTACCAAAAAAAAAAAGAAAAGAAAAGAAAAAAAAATAAGAAAGAAGGAAAATGGAGAGGGTTACAGGAAATTATGAATGGGGTGGTTTTCCTAATTTCTCTGTCAGAGGATTCATCACTGATGTATAGAAATGCGTTTGATTTTTGGGTATTGATTTTATATCCTGCTACTTTGCTGAATTAATTTATTAATTCTAGAAGTTTTCTGGTGGAATTTTTTGGATCCTCTAAATATAGAATCATGTCATCGGCAAATAACGATAGTTTGAATTCTTTTCCTATTCGTTTCCTTTTCATTTCTCTTGTCTGTCTAGTTGCTCTGGCTAGAGTTTCAAGGACTATGTTGAATAAAAGTGGTGAAAGAGGGCATCTCTGTCTTGTTCCTGTTTTTAGAGAGAATGCTTCCAATTTTTCTCCATTTAGGATGATGTTGGCCTTCAGTTTAGCATAGATAGCTTTTTATTATAATGTTGAGGTATGTTCCCACAATCTCTAATTTTTCTAGTGTTTTGAACATGAAGAGGTGCTATGTTTTGTCAAATGCTTTCTCAGCATCTTTAGAGATAATATTATGATTCTTTTCTTTAAGTCTAATGATGTGATGAATTACGTTTATTGATTTCCGTATGTTGAACCAACCTTGCATACCTGAGATGAAACCCACTTAATCATGGTGCACTATCTTTTAATGTGTTTTTGTATGTGATTTGCCTGAATTTTATTGAGAATTTTTGTGTCTATGTTCATCAGGAATATTGGCCTGAAGTTTTCTTTCTTTGATGTGTCTTTGTCTGGTTTTAGAATAAGGGTGATATTAGCCTTATAGAATGAGTTTGATAGAGTTTCCTCCTTTCCTTTCTTTTTTTTGGTACCAGGGATTGAACTCAGGGGTACTCGACCACTGAGCCACATCCCCAGCCCTATTTTGTGTTTTATGTAGAGACAGGGTCTCACTGAGTTGCTTAGTGCCTCGCCATTGCTGAGGCTGGCTTTGAACTCACGATTCCCCTGCCTCAGCCTCCCAAAGTGCTGGGATTACAGGCTTGAGCCACTGCACCCGGCTGGGATTTTCTATTTTACTGGAGTATAAATTTTGAAAAGTTTCTAATTATCTTCTGTATTTCAACAGTGTATGTCATTCACAATAGCCTCAAAAAAATAAAATACTTAGGAATCAATTTAACAAAAGAGGTGAAAGACCTCTGCAATGAAAAGTATAGGACACAAAAGAAAGAAACTGAAGATCGAAAGATCTCCCATGCTCTTGGATAGGCAGAATCAATATTGTCAAAATGGCCATAGTACCCAAAGTGCTATACAGATTCAATGTGATTCCAATTAAAAGCCCAATGTTATTCCTTATAGAAATAGAAAAAGCAATCATGAAATTCTTTTGGAAAAATAAGAGACCCAGAATAGCCAAAGCAATCCTTAGTAAGAAGAGTGAAGCAGGAGGCATCACAATAACAGACCTTAAACTACACTACAAAGCTACAGTAACAAAAATAGCATGGTACTGGCACCAAAATAGATGTGTAGACCAATGGTACACAATAGAAGACACAGAGACAAACCCACATACTTACAGTTATCTCATACTAGATGAAGGCACCAAAAACACACATTAGAGAAAAGATAGCCTCTTCAACAAATGGTGCTGGGAAAACTGGAAATCCATATGCAGCAAAATGAAACTACCGCCCTATCTCTCACCATGCACAAAACTCAACTCAATGTGGATCAAGGACCTAGGAATTAGACCAGAGACCCTGTGCCTAATAGAGGAAAAAATAGGCCCAAATATTTATCATGTCAGATTAGGCCTCAACTTCCTTAATAAGACTCCTATAGCGCAAGAAATAAAATCAAGAATCAATAAATGGGATGGATTCAAACTGAAAAGCTTCTTCTCAGCAAAAGAAACAATCAATGGAGTGAATAGAGAGCCTACATTCTGAAAGCAAATTTTTGCCACACGCACATCAGATAGAGCATTAATCTCCAGGATATATAAAGAACTCAAAAAACTTAACACCAAAAAAAACAACTCAATCAATAAATGGGCTAAGGAGCTAAACAGACACTTCTCAGAAGGAGATATACAAGCAATCAAGAAATATATGAAAAATGTTTGGCATCTCTAGCAATTGGAGAAATGCAAATCAACACTATTCTAAGATTTCATCTCACACCAGTCAGAATGGCAGTTATCAAGAATACAAACAACAATAAATGTTGGCGAGGTTGTGGGGGAAAAGGCATGCTCATACATTGTTGGTAGGACTGCAAATTGGTATAACCACTCTGGAAAGTAATATGAAGATACCTTAGAAAACTTGGAATGGAACCACCATTTGACCCAGCTATCCTACTCCTCAGCCTATACCTAAAGGACTTAAAAACAGCATACTACAGTGACACAGCCACTTCAATGTTCATAGCAGCTCAATTCACAATAGCTAAACTGTGGAACCAACCCAGATGCCCTTCAATAGATGAATGGATAAAGAAACTGTGGTATGTATGCACAATGGAATATTACTCAGCAATAAAAGAGAATAAAATTATGGCATTTGCAGGTAAATGGATGGAGCTGGAGAATACTATGCTAAGCGAAGTAAGCCAATCCCAAAAAACCAAAGGCTGAATAATCTCTCTGATATGTGGATGCTGATCCATAATACGGGGGGAAGGGGCATGAGAAGAATGGAGGAACTTTAGTCAAAGGAGAGAGAAGCCGGGCGTGGTGGCGCAAGCCTGTAATCCCAGCACTTAGGGAGGCTGAGACAGGAGGATCACGAGTTCAAAGCCAGCCTCAGCAATGGCGAGGTGCTAAGCAACTCAGTGAGACCCTGTCTCTACATAAAACACAAAATAGGGCTGGGGATGTGGCTCAGTGGTCGAGTGCCCCTGAGTTCAATCCCCAGTACCAA
>CM053399.1:91150300-91196128 GCA_028644305.1 Xerus rutilus
TGTGAACAGAGTTCCACCATTGTTCCCATGTCCTTCCCCACATTATGGATCAGCATCCACTTATCAACGAGTACATTCAGCATTTGGTTTTCTGAGATTGGCTTACTTCACTTAGCATGATATTCTCCAACTCCATCCATTTACTTGCAAATGCCATAATTTTATTCTCTTTTATTGCTGAGTAATATTCCATTGTGTATATATACCACAGTTTCTTTGTCCATTCATCTATCGAAGGGCATCTAGGTTGGTTCCACAGTTTAGCTATTGTGAATTGAGCTGCTATAAACATTGAAGTGGCTGCAGCACTGTAGTTTGCTGTTTTTAAGTCTTCTGGGTATACACCGAGGAGTGGGATAGCAGGCTCAAATGGTGGTTCCATTCCAAATTTTCTAAGGAATCTCCATACTGCTTTCCAGATTGGTTGTACCAATTTGCAGGTCCACCAGCAATGTATGAGTGTGCCTTTGTGCGTTTTGGATAGCAGATCTTTATCTGCTTTATCTGTCTTTTGCAAATATTTTCTCAGTTGGTGTCTTATTTTTTCATATTCCTAACATTTGCTTTTTTTTTTTTTTAATATATTTTTAGCTAGGCATGGTGGCGCAAGCCTGTAATCCCAGCACTTAGGGAGGCTGAGACAGGAGAATCGCGAGTTCAAAGCCAGCCTCAGCAACGGGAAAGTGCTAAGCAACTCAGTGAGACCCTGTCTCTACATAGAACACAAAATAGGGCTGGGGATGTGGCTCAGTGGTCGAATACTCCTGAGTTCAATTTCCAGTACCAAATATATATATATACATATATATATGTATATATATATATTTTTTAGTTGTTGATGGATCTTTATTTTATTCGTTTTTATTATTTATATGTGATGCTGAAGTCGAACCCAGTGCCTCACGCATGCTAGGCAAGTGATCTACCACTGAGCTACAGCTCCAGCCCCTTAACATTTGCTTTTGTAAAGCAGTTTTTAATTCAATGAAGCCCAGCTAACAATTGATTCTTTCACAGATTAGGACTTTGGTGTAACTAAAAAGTCATCACAAAACCTGAGATCATCTAGGTTTTTTCCTATGCTTTCTTCTAGAAGGTTTATAATTTTGTGTTTTATATTTAGGTCTATGCTCCATTTTGATTTAATGTTTGTGAAGGATGTAAGGTCTGTGTCTAGATTTGCTTTCTTGCATGTGAATATTCAGTTGTGCTAGCACGGCTGGGATTTTTGCTGTATTACTGCCTTTGCTCTTTGTCAAAGATCAGTTGATTGTATTTATGTGGGTCTATTTCTGGGCTCTCTATTCTGTTCCATTGGGCTATCTGCCTAATTTTTTTTTCCAGTTCTGAGGACCAAGCCCAGCACTCTACCACTGAGCTACATCCCCAGCCTTGTCTGTCTATTCTTTAGCTAATACCACACTGCCTTGATTCCTGTAGCTTTATATCAAGTCTTGAAGTCAGACAGTGTTAGTCCTCCAACTTTGTTCTTCAATATTGTGTTGGCTATTCTGGGTCTTTAGCCTCTCCATATAAACTTTAGAATCCTGTTGTCAATATCCACAGAACAACTTTTCCTGGGATCTTGACTGAGATTGCACTGAATCTAAAGCTCAGTTTGGGAAGAACTGACATCTTGACAACACTGAGTCTACTGATTCATGAACGTGAACAAGAATGTGGTTTCTGCTCGTGTGTCTTCCTGGTAAGCTGGGATCCTGGCATTTGCCCATCTCTCCAGTTTGGAGGCACTAGTTCATCCTATGTCCTCACTTCTCTTATGGACCCAAGATGAGTTATTTTTTCAGTCTGTTTAGCTTTTCACTTGCTAGGACAGTGTGGCAACTTCCAGGTTCCTTACATGCCAAACTGGAAACCCTGCTTTGTATTTTTCTTCATAGCTTCATTGAAGTACAATTGACAAAAAATAAACTGCACATATTTAAAGTTGCATTTTGATAAGTTTCAATATATGTATCACCTTTAAAACCATCATCACAATCAAGATAACAAACACATCTCACACACTTCCTCATGCACATTAACAATCTTCTACTTCCTCCTACCTTTCTCCTTTCAAGCAACCAGTGATTCACTTCCTGTTACTATAAGTCAGTTTACATTTTCCAGAATTTGATTTTATAGGGAATGTATGTATTCTTTTCTCTCTTTCTTTTCTTTCTTTCTTTCTTTCTTTCTTTCTTTCTTTCTTTCTTTCTTTCTTTCTTTCTTTCTTTCTTTCTTTCTTTCCTTTCTTTCTTTCTTTCTTTCTTTCTTTCTTTCTTTCTTTCTTTCTTTCCTTTCTTTCTTTCTTTCCTTTCTTTCTTTCTTTCTTTCTACTGGAGATTGAACTCAGGGGCACTCGACCACTGAGCCACATCCCCAGCCCTATTTTGTGTTTTATGTAGAGACAGGGTCTCACTGAGTTGCTTAGCGTCTCGCCGTTGCTGAGGCTGGCTTTGAACTCACGATTCTCCTGTCTCAGCCTCCCTAAGTGCTGGGATTACAGGCTTGAGCCACCGCGCCCGGCTAGAATTTTCTGCTTTTAATCTGATAAGGAAGCTCTGGGAAGGCTCTGCTTTCTGCATCTCTTGATTCCTATTTGCCTCCAGCTCAAAAGAGTTGTTGTGCCAAAATGACATATTTGGGGAGGTGACATATTTTGATTTCCTACAAGTTCCACCTCCCAAAGCTTTTGCAAATTTTCTTTTGGCCAATTCTGATCCAGAAACAAACAGGGAAGGGGATTCTGAGGAAAGTGGTTTTAACTTAGTTAAGTTAGCAAACTACAAATCCATAGGAGTAGAACTTTACAGGACATATTTTAGGAAATGCAGTTTCACATTAGCTACGTGTGCAAGCTACAAAACCATCATATTCTACCACTTGCTAACTTGGCATTTAATCGCATCTGTCCCCCCCCCCCCCGCCCCCCAGCGGCACTAGGAATTGAATCCAGGACCAAGTGCACTGAGCTACATCCCTATCCCCCATTCCCATTTTAAAATTTTGAGACTGGATCTTACTAAGTTGCCCAGGCTTGGTCTTAAACTTGCGATCTTCCTACTTCAGCCTCCCTTGTCACTGGGATCACCGGCATGCACCACCACGTGGGCAATCACATTTTTTAAAAAAATATGTTTTTAGTTGTAGATGAACATGATATCTTTATTTTATTTATTTTTATGTGGTGCTGAGGATCGAACCCAGTGCCTCATGCATGCCAGGTAAGTGCTCTACCACTGAGCCACAATCCCAGCTTCCCAATCGCATTTCTTTTAAAGCCATATTTAATTTCCAAATAAGACAACAACAAAATCATGCTTCTAAAGAACGTTCTCCACTTCGACTAAAAAAATCAAAGCTGGGTGCAGTGGTGCATGCCTGTAATCCCAGCACTTAGGGAGGCTGAGACAGGAGAATCGTGAGTTCAAAGCCAGCCTCAGCAACAATGAGGCACTAAGCAACTCAGTGAGACCCTGTCTCTACATAAAACACAAAATAGGGCTGGGGGTGTGGCTCAGTGGTCGAGTACCCCTGAGTTCAATCCCTGGTACCAAAAAAAAAAAAGAAACGAAACACATGTTAAACCTCTCCTTAGAAGAGGACAACAATTTATATATGTCACTTTATCTTCAGGTGATGTTCAAGGCTTTTCTAACAGGGTCAAAACTCTCTTTGTGTAAGAAGGTTAATCTCTATAAATAGTTCTATCTTAGATGGTAAGAGAATGTGAGGAGGGAGAAAGAGAAGAAATGGTTAATCAATAAAGAAGAAATACTCCAAACTATAATGGTTCTCATCTCTGCAACTGATCATGTAGTTATGAATGGTATTTACAACTTCCTTTTTTCTCCCGCCTCAGCCTCCTGATCGCTGGGATGACAGGTGTGCACCTGTCTATTTTCCTTTAACTTTTATCACATTATATAATCGCCCCAGGAGATCTGCATCACAGACATAATCTTCCTTATTCTCTTCATGTAGTCACAACCTGAGTCCACAATTCAAATCAGGATTAATCACCACAAAGTGGTTCTCTGCCTATTGGTTCATTAACTTGAGAAGCTCAAAGTAGGCAGGTGACAATCTCAATTTCCTATCAGTGGAACCACTGCTGAGCTCCTTGGTGGAGGTATTCCTCTCTTGGGAACTAACACCTCTGGGCCAGCAGAGCCCAAAGTTGTCTTATGGTACGGTGAGCCAGGCAACACATGGTTCATGATGGGCAGCTCAGGTCCCACGTTAACCTGATGACTCTCAGTGGTCTCAGTCAGGCTCTATCTACCAAGGTCTTGGTGGCAAACCAGAGCTGTTTTTCAAAAGGGGAATAGTATTACAGAGAATGGCATAATTTTTTAAAAAAACCTCAAGGTCCATGGAGTCATTCACCTAAAGGGGTATAGCAAAATCTCCACAAAACATCCCTATCTACCATAGAGACTTTAAAATCACTGGCTTTGCTGGATCAGAAGACCCAAATAACAGAACTACCTGTGATACCACCTAGATGTGTTGCACAGCCTTCTCTTGTTCTGGACCCGGCTCAAAAATGACTAGTCAGATTTCCCAGTGAATGAGTTCAAATAGCTCTCTCAACGTATCTAATGCTACCAAAAGTCAAAGAAGCCCACTGAGTGTTATACCTCTTCCTTAACATTAAGAGGCAACAGATGCAGCAATTTGTCTTTCACATAGAATGGAGTATTTGCAACCTAACCAAGTCCATTGAAACTCTGGAAATTTCACTGAGGAGGCTAGCCCAGAATTTTTTGTGGGATTTATTTCCTATCCTATGACATGCTGGAGTTTTAGTAAATTATCCAGGGCAAATGGTACATCCTGCTCTGCATTTCCATAATATAGTGTACCAGCATGATAATCTATAGCATTCAGAGGTGATTAAAGTCTCTGCAGATTAGAGGAGTAATAGAGCTCCTGCATAGGAAAATAAAGTTGTATCGGTCCTGAAAGAAAACTGAAAGTAAACTTTGTTACTATCAAGTCTGAAGAAAAAAGGCTTTCGCTACAGCAATAGCTGCATGCAGGTGGCAGGGGACATGTTGATCTGCTCCACCCAAACACACATCTAGAAGAGCAGTTGGAGCCATCTGATTTTTAAAATATTTTTTAGTTGTTGATGGACCTTTATTTTATTTATTTATATGTGGTGCTGAGAATCGAACCCAGTGCCTTACGCATGCTAGGCAAGCAAGCACTCTACCACTGAGCCACAACCCCAGCCCCTACCTGATTTTTTATAATAATTTGTCATTACCCTTGTCTCTTATCTTCTGCACAAAGCAAATATGCACATTGAATGGAGATTTGGTGGGAACCACTAATCCTGCATCTTTTGAGACTTTGTTGATAGCACTAATCTCTTCAATCTTTTCTGAGAATATATTTTTGGTTTACTATTTTGATAGAGGCAGTTCTAGTTGCTTCCATTTAGCCTTTTCTGTCACATTGTTCTTTATTCTGTGGGCTAGGGAACTAATTTGTGGATTCTGCTGGTTGCTGAGGCTGTCAGTTCTCTCTATGCTGTCTAGATTTCTGTTTATACAGATCAATTGAAGCTTTTCTAGGCTGCTGTTTATTTCAGTCCTGGGGACATGATAATCAATTAGCCCAAGATGAGGGCCCTTTTAAACTCCCAAGGAAGCCACCTTCTCTTTGAATGTTGCCTGTTCATTTCTCTGATTCTGTAAGTGCCTGAGGACCTATCGCTGTAATAATCGCCACAGCCCCCATTTCCCCATGTCTTTCCTTTTACCTGCATTTCACTCCATGGTACCCAGTCAAAACCTGAATTGTGACATTATTTGCAGTGAATTAGTTATGTTCCATCCTTTGTTCCTCCACCAGCCCTCATAAGGACATCATTGAGCTCATCAGATATGACTAACTCAACCCCAGAATCTCATTTTAAAAGGAGCCACTTCTGGTACCAATTACTCTGCCATTCTGGGTTCCAACCAGAAAAAGATGACACACTTGCAACAAAGCTTATTATACACTATTTAGGAAGTAATAGGTGTAACAGAATCTAACAAGGGAGAATAGTAAACAAAGTGAGGGAGTCAAGTAGATTGAGCTTCCATCAGAGCTCTCAAGGGATAAAGCAGCCAGAGACAATCTTACAGGTAGGGATCGGGAAGGACACTAACTCATTAGGGAAGCAGAGAACCTTCCTCTTCCATTTAATTTCTACAGAGAATCCCTGGCCAGCAAAAAAATGGAAGCCAGGGAGCAGAGGAAACGTTAACATGATTCATACAGGTTAATTCTGGAGACAGCTGAGAACAGACCTGGGGAGGCAAATCTTGTAATTAATCAGAGAATGGAAATCAGACACATATCTAGGAACTGTCTCCAAGGAAATCTGACCTTACACAAGCCTGTACAATAATCCTAAGTAATTTTCACATCCATTCTCCTTACACCTTCCTTAGGAAGGTTGGTGGCATGTCTCCCTACATGACTTCATTGTCTATAATGTATTCTAGTCAAAGAACTGTTTGAAGGCATGTCACCCAATTTGACTTTCTCATGTTCAAGCTGCAAATCTTGGACTCTCTCCTTAAATTCTGAATTTACTGGAACTAAATTCTAACTCCATTTATCCTTTTTTAAATCTTTTTATTTTTTGGTACTGGAGATTGAATTCAGGGGCACTCTACCACTGAGCCATGTTCCCAGCCCTATTTTGTGTTTTATGTAGAGACAGGGTCTCACTGAGTTGCTTAGCACCTCGCCGTTGCTGAGGCTGGCTTTGAACTCGCGGTTCTCCTGTCTCAGCCTCCCTAAGTGCTGGGATTACAGGCTTGAGCCATCACACCCGGCTTAACTCCTGTTATCCTAAGACACTATTTGTTCTGTATTTTCTACATCTCTCCATATAAGAGCATTTTCAGCTTTCTGCAAAACCCAAGATCACAGAGATTGTTTTCCCAAGTTTTAGTTATCTTTAGATCTTCATTTTTTTTTTTTTTTAAAAAAACAGAGGGGGTTCTGTTACCCAGGCTAGCCCCAAACTTCTGGGTTCAAAAGATCCTCCTGCCTCAGCCTTCAGAGTACCTGGGCCTGTAGGCATGTGCCATTGTGCTCAGTCCACTATGATCATTTTGAGTTTTAAGGCACAAAAATAGATAGAAGACGGTTCTAAAAATATGGACATCCAATTTTTCCAACACCATTTGTGGAAGGATATCTTTTCTCCATTGAATTGCCATTGTGATTGTTTAAATATCAACTATTAGCCAGTAGTAGTCACACACCCTTGCAACCTCAGCAACTCAGGAGGTTAAGGCAGTAGGATTCCAAGTTCAAGGTGAGCCTCAATAATTTAGCAGAGACCTCATCTCAAAATAAAAACCAAAAATGGGGGCAGGGGATGGTAAGGCAGTGGTAGAGTAGCCATGGGTTAATCCCCAGTAGAGCAGGGAAGAAAATAATCTTTCAATTGTTTACATCTATTTTGTTCCATTCTCATACAGGCCTATCCTTTTTTTAAAAAATATATATATTTTTTAGTTATACATGGACACAGTGGCTTTATTTGGTTTACTTATTTTTATGTGGTGCTGAGGATTGGACCCTGTGCCTCACTCGTGCAAGGCAAGCGCTCTGCCACTGAGCCACAACCTCAGCCCACAGGCCTATCCTTTTGCCAATACTGTTTATACTCTTGACTACTACAGTCTTCAAATTAGGTAGTCCTCCAATTTTCTGCTTTTACATGTTAAGGCATAGCTTGCCTTCTGATTAAGCCTAGAATGATTAAGCTTAGAATCAGATTGTGGAAATCAACAAAAAGCCTGCTGGAATTGATTGGAAATGTAGTCTATATGCATCAAATCTGACCTCACTTCTAGTATTTTCCCAATCCATGACCATTAGATCTGTCTCAACATATTTGTCTGATTTCTTTCATATTTTGTGGTTTTCAGAACATGTCCTATATATCATATCTAGGTTATCTACTGAGGGAAGGGGTGGTAAGGTCTGCATGAAAAGCTGTGTCTGAATTTCTTCATGTAGGTTTTCTGATTTCTTTCATCAGTGTTCTGCAGTCCTCTAAGAAAGTTTTTGTGGGTGTGCTGAGCTTTATGCCTGAGAACAATTTTGGGAGGTGATGACATAAATGCTTGACATTGTGGACATCTCCCTCCTTCCCAATGGATTACTGAGTTCTCTACTTAGGCTATGAAGACTGTCAACTTATGGTGGGACAGTACCTAGGCTAGATAAACACTCAGATTTTAGTCATCTGGGCTTACAGAAGTACTGTTCAAAACATGTGACTGCTTCGCCATCTAAAATTACTTTAGTAAAATGCTGCTAAGGATGTACAGCACACACACATTTGGAGTTCCAGTGGGCTTTTATTGAGATAAATTAACAAAAATCAAGATTTTACCAACCATCTTTTCTGAACCTTATAAACTCAATTGAGACTCTGGTCTAAATACGGGTACATAACAACATAACACATCCCATCAAAAACGGAGTCCCACTGGAACACTCGCCAATTAACAGAAAGCCAATTTTCCCTTTCCCCAAATGTTTTCAAATTTGAGTTTCCACTGTTCGCTTCTCAGTGGAATTGGTCCCTTGTGGCTAGGGACACTGGAATTGTCTCCCGTTTTTAACCAAACAAAAAAATTTTTTTCCCCAATTTTGTTATTTCAAAAAAAAGGGAAGCGACTTTGTTTTGTCCAGGCACCCCTCCCCGACAATCACTGGTTAAAATACAGTAGCCTGTATCTTAATGACCCAGCCCTACCCCCTCCCTTGCCCTGCCCAGCATTGTCTACTGGAGAATTTAAATACACTTCTGTTGGAATCTGTCAGCTGTGGAGGGGCAGAGTCCAGGTGCCAGGCTAGCTCCCTCTGACCTCATGAACAGTTAAAACCTTTGGACACTTAACTCTTTAACCTAACGATGAGTTTTCAGATCAGAGAGAATAGCTTTTCTTTGGGAGTTAAAAAAAAATATATAAAAACCTATCTTTATGAATATAAAGCAGAAACTACACAAGCTCACCACATTAAGTTCACCAAAAAGCTGACTTACTTCAGCTCCCACAAGGCCAATAATTTTGCTTGACAGATATTTGGCAAGAAAATGATTCCACAGTAACAACTGTAAAGATACATAGAACACTGGAAAACGCAGCAAATTAAAATAACATGGCTTAATTCCCAAGAACTTATTTCATCTTTTTGTTACTCATCTAGGTCAGGAGTGTGGCTAAAGGCAGTTTCTGAAGAGGTTATGAGCTTCCAAAGTGTTTCTAAATCCTTAGTGCAGACACCCTCCCCTTTGGGACACAGTACCCTCCCCTCCCACCCACATAAAAAAAAAAATTAAACCAAGTGATCAGAATGAGATGTTTTGATTCCAAATTTACACTCAAGGCTTTGTGCTGAGTTGTCTTGTTTTAACCAAGCATGATGGTATCAAACACAAAGCAGAGGAAAGATGCTCCCATCTCATTCTGAAAACAAATACTGATTAACCACCCACCCCCCCAACCTTTTGGACCAACTTGAAAATAATTTAGAAATATATTTTGGTTCTCCTCTCCCTCACTTCTTTCCATCAAAGATCATTTTAGGATAAACTTCTTCCACACTGAAGGGAAAGGCAGCAAGTTTCACTTTAGAACACGAGAGAAAAACAAAAATAAAACAGGCTCAGAGGCAGCAGGGTAATAAATGATCCACAACCCATTATACTACTATATGACCAGGAAACTAAACCGCAAATTGGATGTAGTTTTAATATTAAAAACAGGGCCTAGTTTCAGCCAAATGAACCACTGGAAAGAAAAATAACCATTACAAAAAAAAAAAAACCCACAACAAAAAACTGGAAAGAATCTGAAGACAATAGTAACAATGCTCCTTATAAGGGATTAAAAAAAAAAAAAAAAAAAAAAAAGGACTAGGGTTTGACCTAGTCTTTAGAGCATCTTTCCATTTAACAATTCCTATTCAAGTCAAGCACCAAAACTGGACAGCTGCCTCTCTAAAAGACAGTGTCCAATTGTGGTGTCCCAGATAGTTTTAAGTGCCACTTCCTCATCAGAGGCTGTACTTCAGTAATACTTTCAATTTAAGTCTGTGCTTTAAGAGGGACCCACAGGCATGTGGCACCAGGCAGCAGTCTAAGATTGACAAAGAAGACTGCTTTTTGTTTAGTTACCCACAGGCTCTCTGGCGAGACACAAAATTGCATTTATACTCCTTTCTTGTTCTACATGAATGATCCCTCTTATCTCGCCAGAGGAGGGGGGTGTTGTTGAGAGAGCTGCATCAGTACAAGGCCAAGATATTTTGGTCAAAAGATGACACCTTTTAAGTTCCCTCCCCCATCCCTCCTTGGAAAAAAGTTACTTCCTTAAAATAGGGTTTGTATTTAGTAACCAATGTTGACCGGATAGGGCATATGTGACTTGGATGCCAAATAAAGGAGCTTGTTCTTTTGGGGTTTGTACTGTGCAGCTCTTGCTACAGCTGTTAAGGAGTTAGGGCTATGTCTGATCAGGAGGCATCTGCAGGATTTTGATCCCCAAGCAATTTGGGGTAAGTCTCAAACAGTTTTGCTAAGAATTAGGCAGAGTCAAAAAAGCAACTTCAAATAATTGATTGCTTTATCCAGATGAAGTGAGCATGAAAGCATATGCAGGATTTATCTGTAATATTTTAGGGTTTTGAAAAACAATGGAAGATGGAAATCAATTTTAAAAAAATTGTTTTTTGCTTTTTTTCTCCCCAAGATGCCTCCTGACTGACCAAGTACACTGGGTTAAAAGGGAATTAAAAACATTAAAAAAAAAAAGTTCACTGGTTTTGATTCATCTCACTCCTTTTGCCTGGAGATCAGGCCAAACATCAAGCATGTTGGGAGGGGCGCAATTTAAAGCAACACTACTGACTGGAAAGCATTTGCCAGCAATTTACAATGCAAAATGACAGATAACAATTCTTGTCACAACACAAGAGGATGGCAAGCAGCTTTCTGTAGCATGGAAGTTAACAGCTCTCGGGGGTTGCCCATTTCTGCAGAAGTTTATTTATCAAGGTGGGCAGAGGGCAACACATTTACATACTACAGATGATCCACAGAAAACTAAGCTCCAGAACTGTTAACATTACCAAAGCTGGTACTGGCTAATATTCTGAAATGCAAATCCATGCTTTATATATATTCTGCTCAAAGACACTGCTATTTAATGTAATTCCCACACTGCACAGATTAATCTTTGCCCCCTTTTGTAGAGTTTGAAAAAGTTCCTCAAACTCTTAGAAAGGAAGAAGCAAAATCAGAGAGCTTCTCAAAAAATGACCTCGAATTAGATTTTTGAAGCTTCTTTGCTCTCTGGTGAAGACTACTCCAAAAGTACTATATGCGACAGTGTGGCAGCAAACAGTGCATTCCAGACCTCTGGGTACCTTTTCTAACATAAGGTCCCCGCAGACGTCTGCTCTTTACAGTAAGAGGCCAAAGTACTCATTTTAGAATTTAGTGTTGCAGAAAACTGAACCCCTCTCATCTTTAGCTGCTCCCATAATCACTCTAATCCCCTTAATCCCAGCAACCTTCATCAAAGAAAAAAATAATATATATATATGTATATATATATATATATGAACCCAGAAAAAAACTTATTTACAAAGTTTTTACAAGTATACACACCCAATTTTCTATGGGACACGCTTTGCCACAGAGGAAAGAGGGTCAAGGCTCTGACATGTCTACACATCAAGTGCCATACTGCTAATGGAGGCGTATGTAAACCAGTCTTTAGTGTTCTGCTATAGAGCACAAAGGCTTGTCATATGGCTCCTGCAATGATAGACTGCTCTTTCCTTTGGGAGCGATGTTGTTGTATCTACTCAGCCCAGAAGAAATTTTTACTTGGGATTGTTTTTTTAAATACATGTATTTACAGTGCGGATGAACTGCAGTTGCATATCAACTCCTCCTCATAAAGAAAAAGAAAATGGTGTTTAACATTACTAGTAAGTTTCATCTTTCAGCCCTGGGTTTCGATATTGGGTAGAAAGGGAAGAGAGACTTCAACTTGAAACCAAAATGAAGAGACAAAAAATTTTAAAATAGGGAAAAAAAAAAGACAAAAAAAAAGACAAAAGAAAAGAAGGAAAATTGTTGATTCCTCGGGCTGTGTCTAAAAGATGATAGATATTCTGAATGGTCTCATAGCATAAGGCACTTCGCACAAATAAGTAATAAGCTCTTCAGGCTTAAAAAACGGATGAGCAATTAGGGAGAAGTTGAAATGCACTTGAAGAGTCAGCTGTTGGAGAATTTTGAAATTGTAGACAAGCTTGTGTGTTCAAGATTCTTCTCTTTTTAGGGTTTCTCCCCTTCTCTTCTTTTTCCTCCTTCCTTGTCCCCTTTCCCCCAAAAAACATTTTTTTAAAAACCAGCAGTTAGTGCAACTAATGTTCAGTCAGCACACAGTGCAAACAAGTGGAACAAAAAAGGTATATTCCTTCTTTTCAGTTTTTTTTCCTCTTCACCAGTTAAAAAAAGAAAAATGTCTGAGCTCTTTTAAGTCTTCATAGCTCCAAAATAAAAGAAGATGAAAAACCCACAAAGAGAAGAGCACCCCCCCAAAAACGATGTGTCACAGATCCAAAGGAGCGTTCTGTAGTTTGTCAAAGCCTACAGAAAAAGTGAAGAAACCTAAAATTAACATTTGTGAATGCAATGCAAAGCTAGAATACATACATTTCACAATTCTCATCCCATATCTGTCTAGTAGTTCTACTGAGTTTTTGTCTACTGTAGAATCCACTGGGCACAATTCAAGAACTCCTCCCAGGCATCCTTGAGACAGAATGAGATCCTGATTGTCCGTGTGGCAGCCTTCATTTTTAACAATTAAATCAAGGAAAAAATGTTTGTTTAAGGGCTTGGGGTTGTGGCTCAGTGGTAGAGTGCTTACCTACCATGTGTGAGGCACTGGGTTCAATTCTCAGCACCATATAAAAATAAATAAAGGTCCATCAACAACTAAAAAAAATATTTAAATTAAATGAACTGTATAGTATGCCAAAGTACTAACAAATATTTGTAGTTTTGTTTGTCTAAGGGTTTTGCATTTGATATTTAACTTAGGAAAAAAGTTAAAATAAAAAGAATAATTTGAGAATTCTTTAAGCTACCTTAACATGTTTACTGTAACTCCGAAATTGTCATATTAAATTGGATTTTCCTTAGAAAATATTTTGAAATAGTCTATATTGCTTAATGTGGAGCCTTGTTTTTGTGCATTTCTAACTAGAGCCCAAGTGTCATCAGAAGATGAAGGAAGATGGATGTTCAGGAAATCAGAGTGGGCATTTAAAAAGACAGCCACCCTTATAACTGGTTTATACACTTGGTAAAATAAGGTATTATAGATAATTTTACTTCATTTATTAATGCACACATTACAAATTAAAAGAGTGAATGCTGAAAACAGAAATGAGTTTGAGTGAAAAAAAATAACAGCAGAAAATATTTTCATACTCCAAATTGAAAAAAAAAAATTAAAACTTCATTTTTGGAATCCAAATGTGTGTTAAGTATGCTATGCCATTAATCAGGAAGCTACATTCCAGAATAGCATTAATATATTCTCCAATGCTATTACTGCCTCACCCAAGCGCTGTCTGCTTCTTATTGTCATTTATGTTAACTTTTTTTACCCTATTTGCTATTATACGTGGTAGCACATCAAATTTCCCCTAGGAAAAAGAATCTTATTTCTTTCCTTTAACATTTAAAGGTTCTGCTCACTTCACTCTTGTTAAGTACATACATGCTTGTTAAGGTTTCTCATCTTCTACAGGCTCGCTGTGGTATTCTGCCACATATAGGCTCTTGTCAATGTTGCTTGGAATAGGTTTAATTTCTGTTCCCAGCTGCTCCTCAATACTTTTCAGGTTGAAACGATCATCATATGTGATCAAGTTGATGGCTAAGCCAAGATGACCAAAGCGACCTAAAAAAAAAAAAAAAAGTTAAAATATGATAAATACCTGTCTTAACCTGGTAAGACTACAAAAGATTAATATCTATGTTCAACACCATTCTAAGTGTACGAAAACATTTCTTATGGTCTCCTCATATAGACATTACCTATATCTTCAGGTCTCAGTCCAAAATAGTCTAGATGGCCTTTTCATCTGTGGGTTCCACATCTGTGGATTCAACCAACCATGGATCGAAAATATTTGGGAAAAAAGTGTAACTGCACTGAATGTGTACAGACTTTTTTTGGGGCCATTATTCCCTTAATACTACAGTAAAACTACTTCCATTGTATCAGGTATTATAAACAAGCCAGAGATGATTTCCAAGTACATAGGAAATGTACATAGGTTACATTGTACAAATGTACGACCACACGTATAGGTTATGTGCCAAGTACCATGCCATTTTATTCAAGAGACTTGAGCACCCAGATTTTGATATTCATAAGAAGTACAAGAACCAAAAGCACATGGATACTGAGAAACAACTGTATTTTACCTTCTTCAAATGACAAAATAGTTGCTCACTTGCATCAAAAGTTGCCAAAACACACACACTGAACAGTACAGTCACAAACCACACCATCTAATGAGTCGTCTACACATTAATTTCATTTCAAGTTAAGAAATCATTTTAACTCTTCTTAATAAATTACTTAGAAGTTGAAATTAGAGTTAATCAAATAACTGAATTAGTGTAAATTCACTGTTCTAGTAGATATTGTATTTTTTATTTTTTGTTTTTGTTTGTTTTGTTTTTTTGCAGCACTGGGCATGGAACTCAGGACTTTGTATGGTACACAAGTGATCTACCACTGAGCTACATCTTCAACCCCAGTACTGTATTTCACAAAGGACAAAAATTTTAGTAATTAAACTTCTCAAAAACCAACTCCCACCAAACCATCCCCTTCCTCTTCCTCACCTGATCTTCCAATACGATGAAGATAGGTCTCCGCCAGCTTTGGGAAGTCAAAATTTATTACCACATTCACAGCTTGTATATCAATACCTCGGGTAAACAGATCTTTAAAAAAATAAAAAGATAATTTTCATTTTACCTTTTAATTTAAACATGCTTCTTCTTGACATCATATTTTAAACACATTTCTTGTGTAACCCAAGTTTTAAAATTTCAGTTATTAACATGCACTTGCAAATTACTGACAATACCTTTCACAATTACATTAACATAAACAACTTTCTATTCACAAGTTACCCTTTTCCAGTCCTGTAAGTTTTAAATTATAATCTAAGATAATTGGGCAAATGCAGGAAGAAGACTATGACGACTGGTAACACTAAATTCACAAACAAGCCTCAGGAGTAAACAGTAATTTCCTTTAGTCTATTTTCTAACATTTAATCTAAGATTTACAAGCTAGAATACTTCAAAAAGAGGTAATTTCACTAATCAGTATGTTTTGTTTAGAATTCATACATACCATTCTGCTAAATGATTTACAACAGACCTGAAGTAAGCTAATGTGCCAAATTCCCTTTACTCCTTTCTAGTCCCACAATTACTATGCTAGTTTAAATTCAGTGGGTGGGGGATGGAACTAGATTGAAACAAGTATGGAGCTTGTTTCTATCAGCTCCATACTCCAAAAGAATCCATGACAGCTGGGTATGGTGTCACATGTCTTTAATCTCAGCTACTTGGGAGGTTGCCTTTGGTTGCCTCAAACTTGATGGCAAGTGTGAGGTCAGGCTCAGCAACTTAGCTAGACCCTGTCTCAAAAAATAAAAAGGGCTGGGGATGTAGTTCAGTGGTAAAGCACAGCTGGGCTCAATCCTCCAGTACCACCAAAACCAAAGCCAAAACCAGGACACAGACTAGTGTTTCTAATATACTGCTTTAAATTTTAACTTATAAAAATTGCTACTAGAAGCCAGGCACAATGGTGCACGCTTGCAATCCCAGTGGCTTCAGAGGCTCAGGCAGGAGGATCTCGAGCTCAACACCGGCCTCAGCAACAGGGAGGCGCTAAGCAACTCAGGGAGACTTTGTCTCTTAAAAATACAAAATAGGATGGCTCAGTGGTTGAGTGTCCCCCGAGTTCAATCCCTGGTACACCACCCCGCCAAATTGCTACTAGATAAAATTTAAATTGTCAGTTGAGGCCCTCTACTCCACTTTGATCCTAATTTAATTCTCTAACACATTTCTACCAAACTCATTCACTTATTCTTTCTCAAACTTACCTTCTAGCCCCTCTATGGATCATTTATTTAAAGAATCCAGTCACCTAACTTAAAATTTCTTCTTCTGTAGGTCAAAAACTTACCTAGGTTATAAAGCTAATTAAAATTCCATCTCTTCTCAAATCACCTCACAGATAATAATTTACTTTGTGCACCAATGAACACAAGATTTCTTAGTATTTGCACTTCACACTTGCGAATCACTTTTACCTCCTTTTGAATCCAGCCAACTAATGTTTTTTGTAAATTAAGTTTGACTGCAATACGATTACACTCTTTCATTTTTTTTTTGGTACTGGGCATTGAACTCAGGGGCACTCGACCACTGAGCCACATCCCCAGCCCTATTTTGTGTTTTTATGTAGAGACAGGGTCTCACTGAGTTGCTTAGCGCCTCGCCGTTGCTGAGGCTGGCTTTGAACTCGCGATTCTCCTGTCTCAGCCTCCCTAAGTGCTGGGATTACAAGCGTGAGCCACCGCGCCCGGCTACACTCTTTCATTTTTGTATTAAGGCTGCTTTTGAGCTATAATGATAATTGAGAGTACTTGTAACAAGACACCATATGGTGCACAAAGTCTAAAATATTTACTATCTGGCACTTTACAGAAAAAGCGTGGAAGCCTTGTTTTAAAACTGTTTATCGTTTTGTGTCTGATTAAATCATTGCTCCCTGAAGGGTGGAATTTAAATGTTTTATACATTTCACACCTATGTTATGCAGAACTTATTCAATGACATATTAGACACTATGCTGAAAAAACAGTAAGGAGGAAGCGTTAGCATTTCAAAGCCTTATCTGAGGGCAACCATGTAATTAACGATTAAAAATAAAATCAATTAACCAGTGTCACTATTCTTTTCAATGTGCAAGTACTAAGGACTTTTACTGTTTTATTTTTGGGTAGTAGAGATTGGACCCATGCCCTGAGACCCAACTTCCTTTTCTTAAAGAATAATTCATTCTCTAATAAGGGAATGTCTGATGGCAAATGGTATCATTTCCCTATAAATTGATTAACTCCTCTAAATATTTTACTGATTAACTATTTCTTCTAGATTATGGGCTCCCCAACTGTAGTGAAAATATAATGTGTAATAAATTTTAAAAACCACATATACAGGGCTGGGACTGTAGCTCAGCGGTAAAGCGCTTGCCTCGCATGCGTGAGGCCCTGGGTTCGATCCTCAGCACCACATACAAAACAATAAAATAAAGACATTGTGTCCATCTACAACTAAAAAATATTTTAAAAAAAAAAAAAAAAAAAAAAAAAAAAACCACATATACAAATACATATCTTCACCATTTTAAAAAGTATCTATATATGATATAGATATATGTAGTAAAGATTAATACTTGCTGAATATCAATTAACATCTGTTGAATGAACTACAACATATTTAGAATCTAGTTTATAAAGCATTTCCATCTTATAAAATTAAAAAAAAAAAAAAAAGGCATAAAAGAAAATACGACTTGCCCCAGGTCACAATTAGAGGTTTAAAGGGAGGGAGAAAAAAAAGTGAGGACTGAAACCTAATCTCAAAACTCTAGGAGTCTAACATCTTTTCCACTAAATCAAGTATTTATATTTTAAGTACTTCACTACACTTAAAGGTCAAGTGGTCAGTAAAGTTCATTCCTAGCTCAATTAATTGTCCTTTCAGATGTAAGGCAAAGAAACTATATATATGTTATTTTACAGTCACTTTCTTGTTTTTTGTCAATTACCAAATTTAATATTCTGGGAGAAAAATGTTGAAGTTTATTTTTAGAACAGCATTTTTTTATAAAAATCCAGATTTTGAAATATTCTAAAATCTTTGTCATTTGGGTGAATAACATAATACGCAAAAATTAATCAAGTAATACACAAATTAGTGTATTCTGTATGTATATTATATCTCAAATTCCAAGTTTTTCATTTTACACTATATATATATGTTTTTTTGGTACTGGGGTTGAACTCAAGAGCACTCAACCACTAAGCCATGTCCCCAGTTTTTTTTTTTTTTTATTGTATATTATTTAGAGACAGGATCTCACTGAGTTCAGGCTTAGCACCTTGCTGTTGCTGAGGCTGGCTTTGAACTTACAATCCTCCTGCCTCAGCCTCCCGAGTTATTGGGATTACAGGCATGTGACATTGTACCTGGGAATCTACACTAGATTATCAATCTCATACCAATAAGATTAGATTCCAAGTGTACAGATGGAAGGATACTGAGCCTATATGCTTTGTCTGACTTGACTGACTACCTGCCTTTTCAGTTTGTTTTTCCTTTATGTAGCAAAATAAACCAAAATAGGCTAGTCTGTTTCTGGAGAAAAACAAAGACAACTTTAAAAACATGTAATTTCTTAGCATTCATTTTGTTAGCTCATTCCTGTACTCTAAAACTACTCAGAAAACATACAAATCCCAAAAATAATTTAAGAGACAAGAGTTGAGTGCCAATGGGGGGAAGGAAGAAGGGATGGGAATGGGAAAGACAGTAGAATGAATCAAACACAACTTTCCTACATTCATATATAAATACATGACCAGTGTAACTCCACATCACGTACAACCACAAAAGTGGAAAGTTATACTTTGTGCATATATGACAGTCAAAATACAGTCTACTGTCATGCATAACTAAAAAGAACAAAATTAATTAATTAAGAGTTGTGAATGCCAGAACAAATATCCTGCAGATTCAGATAAAGAGCTCAACTTTGGGAGTTAACTAAAATTCATTCTTAATTTCAGAAATTCTCAAAGTGGTAGTAGGGTGTGTTGGTCTACATCCCAAGTTGCACTGTATGATACAGAAAAAAAGCAGAAGTAGGAAGAAAAACAATAGGTAAAAGAAATATAAAAATACTTACCAGTGCAAACAAGATTGCGGCATAAGCCATTTCGGAAATCATGAAATACACGATTTCGATGTTCCTAAGAAGAAAAGCATTCCATTTAATTAAAACTGATACACAGCCCAAATTTTTAATCACTGTTTCTCCTAACCAATCAGTTCTGTTTTTAAATTTAACTTTCTGTGGTACTGGGAATTGAACCCAGGGGCACGCTACCATTGAGCTACACCCCCAGCCTTTTCATTTTGAGACAGGGTCTTACTAAGTTGCTGAGGCTGGCCTTGAACTTGTGATCTTCTTGCTTCAGCCTTCTAGATCCCTACAATTACAGGCACGCACTATTACATCTGGCTTCAATCAGTTCTTTATACCCCAAATGATCCATGACATTAAGCTTTACTTTTCCTCTTTCCTATGTCATACTGAGGATCGAACCCAGGGCCTTGCACATGCTAGGTAAGCATTCTACCACTGACCTACATGACATTGAAGTTCCCTTCAAAACCAAATTTAAGTTCTTAATCAGTCTATAGAAACTTTTATGAAATTTTAGTGTTATAAGCTGTACACAAAAAAATGTCTTATCATAACTTTAAATTATTTCCTATTAAATTATGATATTTCGAAATTGCAAATAGTAAAGGGAAAAAAATCTATCAGGTTAGGGACCACATATAGTAGTTCAGTCTTATCTTTGTTTTGTTTTCCATGGTCTGTTACCCATAGTCGATCTCAGTCCAAAAATATTAAATGGTTAAGAAACTCCAGAAATAAATGTGTTTTAAATTGCATGCTCTTCTGAAGAGTGATGAAGTCTTGTACCATTCTGTCTGGGACATGAATCATCCCTTTGCCCAGTATATCCACACCATATGTACTACTGTATATACTATCCATAACACCTAGCTATCTTAGTTATCAGATCAACTGTCACAGCACAGTGCTCATGTTCAAGCAACTCTTATGTAATAGCCTAAAGTTGCATTACTCATAATGTCTATGTGATTCACTTTATTTAATCAGCACTGTATCACCTCACATCATTGTAAGGATGAATATACTATAGTAAGATATTTTCAGAGGCATCAGTCACATAACATTTATTAATCTGTTGTAATTATTCCATTTTATTACTATCACTAATCTATTGCTATGACTAATGTATAAATTGTAAGTGTGTAATATATAGAACAAACAGTATTTAGGGTTGGTTTTATGAAGTTTCAGGCATCCACTGAGGATCTTGGTACCTCCTCAGATAAGAGGAAACTATTATAACGAAAAGTTAAAAATCTGGACCAGAGCTTTCTGTAATAAAGGAAATGTTCTTCATTGTACTTTCCAATATGTAAGTCACTAGCCACAGGCAGGTAGCTAACTAAGCATTTGAAATACTGCTGTTTTGTCTAGGAAATTAATTTTTACTTTAACTGATTTAAATCATCACATATGGCTAGTGGTTATTATATCCAACACCGAACATCTAGAGTTTACCTAGGAAAAAGAATAAAATTTCATCATGCCTGATGGCTTAGAAAGTACTTACTCATACGTTGTTCTCAATATTTCTACCCATTCTAAGGTATGAGTATGTACCATTACCCCCATTTTATTTTTAGATAACTGAACCTCAGGCAGTGTTATAATGAAGGGTCCTTTGCTACTGAAGAACAATACTATTTTTCCCTCCTCCTGGTGCTGGGGATTAAACCCAGGGCCTTTCTCTGTCACTGAGCTATATACCCTTAGCCAAGAACAATCTATTCTTAAATCCAGAGCATCTGGAGGCACATTAAAACAGCCCAGTGCAGTGGTACATGCCTATAATCCTAGCGACTCAGGAGGCAGAGGCAGGATTGCAATTTCAAGGCCAGTCTGCGCAATTTGGCAGGACCTTGTCTCAAAATAAGAACAACTAAGGGTGTCATTCAGTGTGTAAAGCGCCCCTAGGTTCAATCTTCACACATGAATAAATAAAGTCCAAGAAATAATTAGAAAGATTTTTGTTTGTTAAGTCTGTTCAACTTCTAACTTTATACTCACCTGCCTCATTTTAGCATGGATATAGAAGCAGGAATAACCCAGTTGAGAAATCTTCTTGGCTAGCAATTCAACTCGCTGAGAAGAGTTACAGAAAATGATCGACTGGTTTATCTGAAGCTGAGCACAGAAAAAATTGGTATGAGAAAGAAAGGCAAAGAAAATTTGTTTTGCTAATTACCTAGCAAACAAGAATTATTAAAAACACTGTCTAGCCAAGGGCAGTGGCGGCTCGGGAGGCTGAGACACTAAGCAACTCAGCAAGATTGTCTCTAGATAAACTGCTTAAAATTTAGAATCTCATGATATCAGATGGAAAGTTACAAAAATTTTAAATGTTGTTTTCTTAATAATTGTAGATAATTATTATAGAACTATTATAACTCATGTCTGCTAAAAGCTTATCACAGCTACATTTTCTCTACAAGGTAAATTAGTCTTGTGTTTAGGAGCAGTGAACAAACACTTCAGTACTATGTGTAGGGGCCATATGAAACAATGAATCATCAACACAAAAACGAAAGATAAAAAACAGCCGGGCGCGGTGGCACACGCCTGTAATCCCTGCACTTTGGGAGGCTGAGACAGGAGAATCCCAAGTTCAAAGCCAGCCTCAGCAACGGTGAGGCGCTAAGCAACTCAGTGAGACCCTGTCTCTACATAAAACACAAAATAGGGCTGGGGATGTGGCTCAGTAGTTGAGTGCCCCTGAGTTCAATCCCCAGTACCAAAAAAAAAAAAAAGCAAAAAATTCGAAAAATACGGCATTAAGAGTGCAAAAAAGGACACTTGTTTACAGTATGAGAGCTAAAACAAGGAGGCAGAGTGTCCTCTTCCTAGACCTTAATTGGGAAATGTACATGTCAAGTGAATTAAATTTTTTGCCAACCTGCACAATCCAAATGATCACAAAAATGTGTTCAGCATTGATTTTGGAGCTACAAATAAATTTTAGTGACCAGGCAAATTCATAAACTGCCTGTGAATAATAAAGATAATTCTAAGTAAGGTTACATTATTGTAGACTAAAATTAAAGTACCTGTGTCAATTATAAAGTTTCAATTTCAGATCAACTAAAACCACTATTTACTGAAGATCACAGCAAAACTGATACAACTGTCTGTTTTACTGAGATTAAGTGATAGATAATATTCAGCAGCAGAAACCTACTACTTACTCTGGAGAAAAGTGTGTTGAGGCAGTGTACTTTTTGGCGCTCAGTTACATATGCGTAGTACTGGGTTACTCCCTTCAGAGTTAGTTCCTCCATCAGGTTTATCTCATAGGGTTTCTGCAAATGGGAATTCTGAAAATAAGAAGAAACACACTTAAACAAAAGCAGTATTTTTCTCTAACTGAAAAAGCCAAAAAATTGAAATAATTAGTGTAAAGCATATAATCTAAGATGTAATTATGGGTAAAAGCACACTCATAGGCAACAGGATGGCACTGATTAAAAGTACAGATTTACACTCACCATGAACTTTTGTACACTAAGAGGGAAAGTAGCAGAATATAGTAAGATCTGCCTGTTTTTAGGTAGCGTGAGAATAATATCCTCCATTATCTGCACAAAATCCTGTGACAGCAACTTATCCGCCTATAGTACAAAGAGAAGACAATTTTCAAAACAATGAAAGAATGTTTAAAGTCTTTGGTTAATGTGTGGACAAAGAATAAAAGCATAATCCAACAAAACACTCATAGAATGTTCCTGGTTATAAATAAGTTCATTCCAATACTGCAGAGTACAGTGGCACTAAGACAAACTGCCACTGATCCAGAAAGGGAAGTCTACAATCCCCATTTTTTAGAAAAAAGAAAAAAAATTCTAGACTGATAAAATCCTCCCTCTGCCCCAACAACAGAATTTTTCAGGTGATTCTCATTAAAAAGGTGATATGGTGTACTGGTTAAATATATAGGTTCTAGAATCAAACTACCTGGGTTAAAATATCTCCTTTATTCATTAGCTATGTTGGGATATTACTCAATCATTTTGTACTTTGGTTTCCACAACTATTAAGCTGGGTTATTTTCATACTGTATTATCTGCTTTATATGATACCTACACCTTATTGGGTTGTTATAAAAATTAAACAAAAGCCTGATCACAATCACAACATGATCAATAGTTACTCAAAATCCAAACCAAATGAGAGAAGTAATTATGCCAGAACATTAACAACACTGATATTTTACATTTATAAAACATTATCAGATTCCAGTGATATAGCAAGTAAAGTTCTTAAAAGGCACTTATAATCTGTTCAGATAATACATGTAACACAGACCAAAAAAAAAGTGTTACAGACTAATCAGAATTTAGACATATTATATGCCTTTAAAAATGTCTCACTGAGCCGGGCATGGTGGGCAAGCCTGTAATCCCAGCATTTAGGGAGGCTGAGACAGGAGAATCGCAAGGTCAAAGTCAGCCTCAGCAATGGCGAGGCGCTAAGCAACTCAGTGAGACCCTGTCTCTAAATAAAACACAAAATAGGGCTGGGGATGTGGCTCAGTGGTTGAGTGCCCCTGAGTTCAATCCCCATCACCAAAAAAAAAAAAAAAAAAAAAGTCTCACTGATTATAAAGAATTATAATCAAGTTGGCTTTACGGTTATTCAGTAACTCCTCATCCTAAAAAATAAACTATCTGATATCCCTAAGGAAAAAAAAAGGCTGAATTCCTTTAAATGCCCATCATCTAATACCTTAAAGAATAAACATGTTTTTATAAGTAAACCAGTTTAAACTAACTAGTCATGGTATTAAAAAGTCATAAACAGACAGATTTTGTTGTTTTCACTGGAAATTATAAGCAAAGCACAGAATTGTACAGAAAAATATCTTTCCAAATGGAGACATTACCTCATCCAATACTATCATCTGGACATGATCAACCTTTGCTACTCCTTTCTTGATAAGATCCAGGATTCTGCCAGGGGTAGCAATCACCACATGCACTACAACAAGATTTAGAAAACATTATTCTCGTTAATTTTAGTTTGGACCAAAAGGATTATAAAATACATTTTTTAAACATAAACACTATTGTAGAGACAGGAATAATATAAAAACGCACAGGATGTGTTTTAAGCTATGTATTTCCATTTTACCTCAGGGCAGCTAAAAGAATATTTATTGCACCTCTACACTGAGTAAGCTACAGCTTCCCAAATCATTTGCTCCAAGTAGGGGACATACATCCTTGTCTAAGGATAATCCACAATAAATAACAGAAGACATACTAGTAGAAATGCCTCTCATCCAGAGTGGTAGTGTTCAGGAGATACTGTTATAAGGATAATTTTTAACAATTGTGCAATATAAAAAAGTATCAATTATGGGCTGGGGCTGGGGCTCAGTGGTAGAGCACTTGCCTAGCATGCGTGAGGCACTGAGTTCGATCCTCAGCACCACATACAAATAATAAATGAATAAAGATCCGTCAACAACTAAAAAAAACTTTAAAAAGTATCAAAGTAAACAAAGATAATTATATATAAAATTCTGACTAAAATCTATGCGATCTTTTTTTTTTTTTTAAATTTTTTTTTAGCTGTAGATGGACATAATGTCTTTATTTTATTGCTTTGTATGTGGTGCTGAGGATCGAACCCAGGGCCTCACGCATGCAAGGCAAGCACTCTACCACTGAGATACAATCCCAGCCCTCTATGTGATCTTAAGTAATCTCATTCTTGCTATTTTTGTTACCTTTTCACCCTACTGTACATGGAATTCTCTTCATGGAAGTGAATAACAATCAGCTTTAATCTAACCCCAATGTATTCAGTTAGTTGATTCATTGATTTAGAGTGATCTGATTTTTCAGCACTATAACACCATTTAGTAAACAACCTTATATAGTCTTATACTTACCTAATTATTTCTTCATGCTTGAAAATATGCATTTATAATACTGAAATATTGCCAAACTGCCCACAACAGAGATCAATTTATACTCCCAAATTGTAAGATAGGCCTGTATTTCCAGTAACTGATGTTAACCATTACCAATATTTTTTAGCCTTTCAAATTAGATAAATATAAATTTTTCAGTTACATTAAAAAATTACGACTTAGGTTGAATATCCTTTCAATTATGATCAATTTTCCCATTACTGAATAAAATAGTTTCTGTATTCATTTTCTACTGCAATGTTTCTCTTAAGAATTTTTAGTAATTTACTGTAAGGAAGCAACATGTGACTAAAATTATAAGAGAGCTATACTACCTTATATTAACCATTTCCTACCTGTATCATCAAGCCTCATTATGTCATCCCGTAAATTGGTTCCTCCTGTGGTTGCCATCACTTTGGCCCCTCCCATGTGTTTGCTGACCTGGATGCAAATTTGACTGACCTGTAGAGCAAGTTCTCTAGTGGGAACAATCACCATTGCTGCAAAAACCAGAGAACAGAAAATGGAAAAAAAGATATCAAGAGTTTAAGAAGCTATAAAAATATATTGTTCCTTGTAAATTACATACGGAGAAATATTAAAAGTCTAATCATAACAACAGAGCTAACATACATTAACAATATTTTTAACAGTCTCAACCACATTTGTTTGATAGGGAGAGATTCATTAATCTAAGCATCCATATAGGAAACTCCCATTGCCCAGGTTCTATTTGCACTATATGAAGGGTTGGAAAAATGATAATCACAGATCAAGAAAGCTGAATACTTAAGAAATGCTTTAGAGGTGACATGTTAATTCTATTAGCTTATCCTGGGTACAACTACATTAACTTATTTTTTCTCTACCAAGTCTTGAAATCTCCAAATCACAACCTTTAAGCAAGATTGTTCAGGTTTCTACAAGGAACTTTGCAGACACACAGCTATGATAAGAAACAATTCAGTTCTATGATTTATAAAAATGTCCACTAATTTCCTATCAATAGGGCAATAGTACTTAGTTTGCCTACATCATTGCAATGTTGTCACAGTTTTATATGAAAGTACTCTGAAGCCAGGCACAGTGGCACACGCTCGCCTGTAATCCCACTGACTCAGAAGGCTGAGGCAGGATATCGCCAAAGATAATGAAAACTAGAATTCTCTTTAAAAAGTTGGAAATAATTTTTATAAAATAATAAGGCCCAAAGCTGTGAAAACAAGAGAATAACTCCAGATTATGTAAATTCTGTCCCCCCCAAAAAGACAGGAATAAGCCGGTGCAGTGGTGCATGACTATAATGCCAGCACTTCAGGAGGCTCAGACAAGGAGAATCACGAGTTCAAAGCCAGCTTCAGCAATGGTGAGGCACTTAGCAACTCAGTGAGACCCTGTCTCTACATAAAACACAAAATAGGGCTGGAGATGTGGCTCAGTGGTCGAGTACCCTCGAGTCCAATCCCCGGTACCAAAAAAAAAAAAAAAGACAGGAGTATCTTCTACATGGTTCTAAGATTTGAACTGCCATTTTTACTTTAAAATAAAAACAAACTTTTCTCCAACTAACCTTGTATATTGTCCTTCTTCAGGTCTAGCCGTTCAAGTAAGGGAATGAGGTAGGCACCGCTCTTGCCTGTTCCATTTTTTGCTCTAGCTAAGATATCCCTACCAGATAAAGCAATGGGAATGCTCTCCTCCTAAGAGACAAGATAATCCAAAATTATTTTTGAATAAAAGCAGTACACAAGCTACTTCTTCTCTAAAACACACCAAAGTATTCCTTTTTTGGTATCACTTTGAAGTGTCTTACATTTCCACTTTACATGAATAACAAAAACCAAAGTAAACTAACAGGACCAGTGAACATTACTATCATTGTCAACCAATATCCACTGCTCATAAAGATACATTTTAAGTTGCGTCCCAATATAATAACTGTGCATATGTATATGTGTGCACAAGGAAACAAAGAAAGTGGAGAAAACATAAAAGGCCATAAAAAGGACTTGAACATAAGAACAAAAAGGCAAAGAATATTTCTTTTTTTTTTTTTGGTACTGGGGATTGAACTCAGGGGTACTCGACCACTGAGCCACATCCCCAGCCCTATTTTGTGTTTTATGTAGAGCCAGGGTCTCACTGAGTTGCTTAGTGCCTCGCCATTGCTGAGGCTGGCTTTGAACTCACGATTCTCCTGTCTCAGCCTCCCTAAGTGCTGGGATTACAGGCTTGAGCCACCGCGCCCGGCTGCAAAGAATATTTCTATTAAAAAATGGGGGAGCCGGGCGCCATGGCGCACGCCTGTAATCCCAGCACTTTGGGAAGCTGAGACAGGAGAATCTCAAGTTCAAAGCCAGCCTCAGCAATGGCACGGCGCTAAGCAACTCAGTGAGACCCTGTCTCTAAATAAAACACAAAATAGGGCTGGGGATGTGAGACAGTGGTCAAGTGCCCCTGAGTTCAATCCCTGGTACTGTCCTCCCACCGCCAAAAAAAAAAAAAGTGGGGAAAAACACCAACAATGCCAAAGAATGACTATAGATATTTTCAAACCAGTAAACCAATTAGACTTTGTAGGTTGGGTTGAGGGTGTAGTTCAACGGTGAGTGTGTGCACTTAGAGTGAGGGAGCTCCAAGGTGCCATCCCTAGCACCAAAACCGAACACAGTAACTTGGACAGCTTACATTTAAAAAAATTTCTTTTTTAGTTGTACATGTATATAAAACCTTTATTTTATTTTTATGTGGTGCTGAGGATTGAACCCAGTGCCTCACACTGTGCAAGGCAAACACTCTACCACTGAGTCATAATCCCAGCTTGGACAGCTTGTATGTGCATAAAACAGAAATAGGCTGGAAATGTTTAACCTCAGGTCCTATCTGGCATTTTTTTATATATATTACCCAAACCTCCAATGCCTGATGTCTTATACCAAACTTCTTTACCCTGAAATGTGCTCAACTGGGAGCTCAATCCTATTTTGATTATTTTGTCCTATCTTCACATCTTTGATGACTTCTCATTTTCATATTGAGCTTACTTTATCATGTTTGTTTTACAAAGATAACAATACTTCCTATTAACTTGGGACACAATAAAGGATTCCCAACAGTTACTGAAAATTTAAATACACATATACAGAGAGGAAAGTAAAAGGGAGAACAGATACAAATAAGCAGAAAGCAGAACATATAGACAATGTTCAGTTAAAAAAAGTCTCTATAGAGCCAGGCTTGGTTACACATGCCTGTAAAACCAGCTACTTGGGCAGAAGGAGGCAAGTCTGAGGCCAGCCTGGGAGAGGGAAACCTGTCTCAAGAAAGGACCAGGGATATAGATCAATAGTAAAGCACCCTTGGGCTCATTCCCAGTACCAAAAACAAACAAAAAATCTCTATAGACAAACAATGGACAACAGCATCTCAAAGACACAATACTAGTCACTTGATAATGGCTTTTGTCTTCGCAAGAGTTTTAGGAAACAACATGTTAGAAGCATATTTCATCTAAAAACAACTAAGATTTTACACATCTGAAAGTTTTGTTTTTTTTTAAATCTCTAATTCTCTCTCTTAAGGCAAATATCAAGTAAAAAACAATATAACCTGCCACCCTCCCCCCAACAATTTGACTTTATAGGCCAGCTAATTAGATAAAATTAGCCTTCTCATTCTAATTTAATGATGCTCTGACACTTTAGAGACAAAACAATCACTATCACACTGTATGTGCTTCAGGTTTTTAATGGCTCCAAATAGAGAATAAGTGGTAATAAGATGCAAATTCAGATTCCTATTAAAGAACAAATAGATCTGTTGGTGTTATGATAAAAGTACTGGATTATAATCTAAATCAGTTATTTTAAAAGCCTATGCGATGGTGGAGCATGCCTGTAATCCCAGCAGCTCAGGAGGCTAAGACAGGAAGATCATCAAGTTCAAGGGCAGCCTCAGCAATTTAGTGAGACTCTGCCTCAAAATTAAAACAGCTAAAGATGTAGCTCAGTGGTAAACCAGCCCAGAGTTAGATTACCAGTGCCCTCCCTGCCAAAAAATTAAAAACAAAAACAACCCCAAACCTAGATAAGACAATGTCAATAGTTCAGTATAAGCAGCAACTGCTGCTTTTACTATTACTACATCAGACATATTTAGGCCTGGAAACTACTCATTACAGATTTTAGGGAAAGAAACCTGTTTTTTCTTATAAGGACTTCTATGCCTACTCAAAAACTAAAAGCTTGAGAAACATTTAGAATTTTGATTTTTAGATGAAAATGTTTTAGAAAAGTTTTTGTATACACATCAAGAGTTTTTTAAAAAATCCTAAAATAAAAGGTATTATAAAATAAAGGACATATTATTATAAATAAGGGTATTATATTATTAATTTGTGGTTCCCATATAATAAGGACAAGGTTAACAGTAATTATTAAGTGAAAAGAACTAAACACCTTTCTGCTTCTAGAATGGTATCATTTTGTACCACAAAACAAAAGAAAAATACATTTAGTGCCTTATTTGCCATTGCTTTGCTTATGGTAGATAAATTCTGAACAAGGGCAGAAAAGACTGAGTATGTGTTGTAAACATGATACTAGTAGTCAAATACAATTTGGAACCTAGTTATAGGCTCCAGTTCCCTGAATCTCAAATGAAATTAATTAAAAACATTTAAGAAAAGATCAAATATAATAATTCAGCAATTATACCTAATACATTTTACATACCTAAATTTAGAGGTGACTATCTATAAATTACTTTAAAAACATTAGACATGGGTTGGGGTTGTGGCTCAGTGGTAGAGTGCTTGCCTAGCATGTGAGAGGCACTGGGTTCAATTCTCAACACCACACTTAAATAAATGATTAAAATAAAGGTCCATTTAAAAAAAAAACAAAACAACATTAGACATACATGTTAGTTTTCTTCAAAATACTCCATACAATTCATAATAAAAAAGAAAGCTCCTTTTCCAGTTTCAAGACTACAGAAAAGTTTCCACTAATTACTAAAATATAAAGCATATGTTATCAATGGTAGATCAGTAATGTTACGTATTTGAGAAAGGACTTATTAAATGGTTCAGTCAGCTTAAAAATGTCACACTATCATTTGGCTTAATATACTATGTCACTGTAAAAATAGAATACTAACACTTTGTTAAGAAAGAAAAGATCACAAGAAGAATCACAATTCTCAGTCTTAACAGGGATTTTTTTGGGGGGTGGGGGAAATAATACTGATTAAATCCAGAGTCTTTTTTTTTTTGGTGCTGGGGACTAAACCCAGGGCCTTGTGCTCGCAAGGCAAGCAGTCTATCAACTAAGCTCTATCTCTAGCCCGTAACCCAGGCTCTTACACATTAAATTATATCCCAGCCCTTTTTTGTTTATTTTTTAAGTAATTTTTTAGTTGTCAATGGACTTTACTTGTTTATATGCGGTGCTAAGAATCGAACCCCGTATCTCACACATGCAAGGCAAGCACTCTACCACTGAGTCACAACTCCAGCCCTTAAGTTTTATTTTGAGACAATGTCTTGCTAATTTGCCCAGGCTAGTCTCAGATTTGTGACCCTCCTGAACAAGAAACATTTTTTTAACAAGCCTTCTTAAAAGCTAGAAAACACTCTTCAGTGAATTTTAAGTGTCTTATTGATACTGACAAAACAGTAAGAAAAGTCCATGACCCTGTTTGACCTGAAGTTAAAATTTAACTGTAAAATGACTGAGAAGTTCATTAACAGTCTGTTAGAAGGAAATGATATGGAATTTTTAATTTGCAAAATTAATAAATGAAAACCAGATTAATAATCACTAACATAGTTTATTCCTTGAATGCCTATGCTAATGACTGAAAGAAATATGTCCAGCACTTTAATATATAAACAAATAATTCATAAGCAGCATACCTTCCATCTCCCACTATGATACCCTTTCTACCCAGGACCCCAGTCATAGGAGTCAGATGGGTTCCAGATGGGCAGAATAACATAGCTGTCAGACCCTTGAAAACGATCCAGTTTCAATATTGTTACCTTAGTCTTATAGAGAGATTACATAATCTGCTTATTAGGGTAAGGCAGTCAAAAGACAAAAATGTTGGCTTTGATGCTTTGGCAACTTTTTTTTTTTGGTACCGGGGATTGAACACAGGGATACTCGACTACTGAGCTACATCCCCAGCCTTATTTTGTGTTTTATTTAGAGACAGAGTCTCACTGAGTTGCTTAGCACCTCGCTGTTGCTGAGGCTGGCTTTCAACTCATGATTTTCCTACCTCAGCCTCCCAAAGTGCTGGAATTACAGGCATGCACACTGTGCCTGGCTGACCCTTTGGTTTTTATTTCTTTCTTCCTACAGGATTTGAGTCAACTTTGTTACTCTTTAGCTATTTCAGAGATTCCAGGTTCATCCTCTTCTGTGGCTATGTGGTACTTGTGGACTGTGGTTTTTAACAAGCTAACTATGCATTATTCAATTCTATAGTATTAAAAAATTTAAGATGGATGGTCAGGTTCTTTAAAGGACAATACTTTCAAAAAAATGAGGACAAAAATTAGGAATGGAGGACTGACACTTGCTACAACATGAAAAAACCCTAAAAACATTACACTAAAGTGGGCGCGGTGGCGCGCCTATAATCCCAGCACTTTGGGAGGCTGAGACAGGAGAATCGCGAGTTCAAAGCCAGCCTCAGCAAAGGCAAGGCACTAAGCAACTCAGTGAGACCCTGTCTCTACATAAAACACAAAATAGGGCTGAGGATGTTGCTCAGTGGCCAAGTACCCAAGTTCAATCCCTAGTACCAAAAAAACCAACCAACCAAACAAACAAAAAAAACCACTAAATGAGAGAAGCCAGTCACAGACTACACAGTGTATGATTCTAATTACTGTTTTGAGATAGGGTCTTCCTAAATTGCCCATGCTGGCCTCGAGTTTTAGATCCTCCTGCCTCAGCCTCAAGTAGCAGGGATTACAGGCATGTGCCACCACATCCAACCAAAGATGCAAATTTTTAGGAACAGAAAGTAGATTTATGGTTGGGGATGCAGCTCAGGAGTAAAATACTTGTCTAGAATGCATGAGGCCCTTGGTTCAATCCCCACTACTCGCCCCCCAAATATTAGTAGTTGCTTAAGTTGTAAAAAAATGAGGGGTGATTGCTGAAAGTGTTTCTTTGCGGTGGGTGGGTATGAAACCAATTGTGGCAATGATCATATAACTCAACACAAAACTAATGGATTATTTTCTTTAAATGTGTGAATTGTATTATATGTGATTTATATCTCAATAAAGTCACTATCTCCTCCCTCTCAAAAAACCAAATGCCCCACAACTTTAGGTCTTTTTAAGTCTATGTTCCACCTTAAGGTTTAGGAACTGATCCATAGGTATAATTACTGTGTTTTGTTTTACCTAGGAGCCCTTTCCTAGTAGCAATCCAAATTCCTTCTAAGGAATTACATCCCTTCTTCACCCACTCCAGGTTTGGCCAAAATCCTAAACCAGGTGGTAAACAGGTAACAAAACTGAGAACAATCCAAAGTTCCCTCCTAAGAATCTAAATTGTTGGAATGCAATTCCATTACAGCTTCCTAAGCCATTCAGACCTGCCTCAGTTTGTAACCATGTCCAAGTGTTTCTGCAGGCCAAAGCACATGCTCATCTCTGGGGAGCCACTACCCCAGAAACCTCTGCCTAGAATAAGATCACTGCTTAGAGGCTGTCTGTCCCTCCATACTCTAATGGCTATAATCATATGCCAGTTACAACTAGAAAGGCACACATAATATTACATTGAAATTATCTATACAACTAGTTAGCTGTCCCTTCCACCAGACTTTAGGACTGAAACCTTATCTTATTTATCACAGAATTTCCAGTGTCTAATACTTTCTAGGTCACTCAATACACGCTTGTTCAATGATAAAATACTCAGTAATGTCATAGCATTTGTCCTTAGCACAGCATGGATTCAACTTAAACATGCATCTATTATCTTATCAAATTGGTACATGTATAGTAAGTATGTGCTTATACATGCACATGCATTTACTTGTTCTTTTTCACTGAAAACGTAAAGTAGCAAAAATGTGTACCCAGTGCCTAGAACGTGATCCCCAACACTATTCTCCATTAAAAGGAAATCAGGAAGCCGGGTGCGGTGGTGCATGCCTGTAATCCCAGCACTTTGGGAGACTGAGACAGGAGAATTGCGAGTTCAAAGCCAGCCTCAGCCAATGGCAAGGTGCTAAGCAACTCAGTGAGACCCTGCCTCTACATAAAACACAAAATAGGGCTGGGGATGTGGCTCAGTGGTCGAGTACCCCTGAGTTAAATCCTTGGCACCAAAAAAAAAAAAAGGAAATCAGGGCTCCTTGAATTTCAAGGCTGGGGCATTATTAAGTATAAGATAATCCTGGTATCATGTTATGCCAAAAAGAAAGAAAAGTGTTCAAGAAAAAGGAAAGGAGTATATCACAAAAACACAAACTGGCATGAAAATATTTTCAATGGCCAAATCTTCAGGCAATCTGAGCATAAAAATACCATTTAAAAAGGGGGGCATGGCTGGGGTTGTAGCTCAGTAGTGGAGCACTTGCCTCACACGTGTGAGGCACTGGGCTCGATCCTCAGCATCACATAAAAATAAATAAGTAAAGATATGTGTCCATAGCCAGGCGCAGTAGCACACGTCTGTAATCCCAGCACTTTGGGAGGCGGAGGCAGGAGAATCATGAGTTCAAAACCAGCCTCAGCAACAGCGAGGCACTAAGCAACTCAGTGAGACCTGAGACCGTCTCTACATAAAACACAAAAAATAGGGCTGGGGATGTGGCTCAGTGGTCAAGTACCCCTGAGTTCAATCCCCAGTGCCAAAAAAAAAAAAAAAAAAGAGATATGTGTCCATCTACAACTAAAAAATATATTTAAAAAAAAAAAAAAAAAAGGAATTCATGAGTTCATACTGACAATAGATAAACACGGTGGAGGAAACAGAAGGCTCTTCTTTATAAAGTGCCAAATATGGATGAAGTGCTAGAGCTGGAAACTCTTTTTATAATCTGTAAGAGGGCTGGGGTTGTGGCTCAGTGGTAGAGCGCTTGCCTAGCATGTGTGAGGTACTGGGTTCAGTTCTCAGCACCGCATATAAATAAAGCCCACTGACAACTAAAAAAAATTTTAATAAATAAAAAACCCGTAAGAGGAGTTTAGACCAAGCAAGAATCATCAAAAGATGTTTAAATGAGGAAATTTTAATAAGCAGAATTATCTGCATGGTCCTCAAATGTGCCTCAGATGGCTTGTCAGTTTTAGAAAAATGGGGGGAAAGTAGTAATTAGATAGTAGCAATAAATAAATAAATAAATATGACGACACTTTGACAAGTTAATCAATTAACCTAAGGAAGTCTATGTACGCCTTCAAGTGTGATAGTTTGAGAAGACTATGACTTCTGCATAGTCTAGCTGAGAAAATATAACTTGAAGCTAATCGCATGGAAACATCACACAAATCCACGTGAGAAAATCCTTTTCCCTATCAGGAAAAAAGGAAGGAGCTGTGTTTTAATATGCTAATGTCATAAGAGGGGGAAAAAAAAGACCAAAGAAATGCTCATGATTAAAACAAGTTAAAGAAACAATAGCTAGATAGGAAATGGGGACTGAAATCAAATTCCCTGTATGTATAATCATGTCAAAAGGAAGCCAAAAACTATGTATAAATATAATGCTCTAAAAACAACAAAGAGGAAATCATAATATCTAGAAGCAATACTTGATTCCAGACTAGATTCTGTACCAGACAGGAAAAAATGCTATTAAAGGCATTTTTGGGTCAATTAATAATTAGAATATAAATGATAGATATGTATCAACGTTAAAATGACTAATGATAACTGTACTGTAGTTAGAGAATACCCATATTCTTAGGAAATATCTACAGAAAGATTTAGAGGTAAAAGGACATAACTCTATAACTAACTCAACTTTAAAAATTTCAGAAAAATAGTGTGTATAGGTAATGTATACACGAGAGAAGTCACACCACTACCACAGATCAAAACGAAAAGTATGTAATGTATGAAATATAACCTTATATATATATGATCAAAAGGGTAAACATACCTGAATAGGAGATGGCTTTTCCCAGCCCATTTCAAAAATTCCCATCAATAACTCCCGTTTCAAACAGTAATCTTCAAACTCATTTCCTTTTGTGGAGGTCACATCCTAATCAAACAAATATAGTATAACTGTTCTTTGGTAGTCAGCATGCTTAAAAAAAATTTATCTGAGATAATTTATTTATTTATTTTGGTACTGGGGATTGAACCCAAGGGTGCTTAACCACAGAGTCACACTCCCAGCCCTTTTATTAAAAAAAAATAAAAATAAAAATTATACATGTGTATTTTTTGTTGTAGATGGGGTCAATACCTTTGTTTCTTTATGTGGTGTTGAGGATCAAACCCAGTGCCCCGCATGTATGAGGCAAGTGCTCTCTCTCTACCACTGAGCTATATAACCCCAGTCCCCATCCCTTTCTATTTTTTTTGAGACATGGTCTCACTAAGTTGCTTAGGCTGGCTTTATATTTGTGATCCTCCTCATCCTAGGAGATTTTAACTTAACTCTTTACATACTTCAACTTAAATTATACTTTGGGAAAAGGTACTCTGGTCCCAGTCTTCTAAGACTGGTGGAATACTGTTATTTCTAAACAAGTATCAATGCTATGAGTCGCTAATCACAAAATGTAAAGTCAAACCCTAGCTCTACCACTCTTCAGCTATATCTGGGTTTCTTTTTTTTTTTTTGGTACTAGAGATTGAACTCAGGGGCACTCGACCACTGAGCCACATCCCCAGCCCTATTTTGTTTTATGCAGAGACAGGGTCTCACCAAGCTCCTTAGCGCCGCGCCATTGCTGAGGCTGGCTTTGAACTCGCAATTCTCCTGTCTCCGCCTCCCTAAGTGCTGAGATTACAGGCTTGTGCCACCGCGCACGGCTTACAACTGGGTTTCTTAAGCTACTGGGTTTCTTTAGCTACTGACATTTAGGGTCAGGAAATTGTTTTAAAATGGTGTCCTTCAGCAGGAGAGATAACCAAAAATGTTTCTATCTAAATGCCCCTGGGGAAACAAAAAAGACTCCTGGTTGAGAACACATGATTAAAAAAACTAATTTTTTTGAACTTCCAAGTTCTTATCCACAAAGTGAGCATAATACCCTTACTTGAATATCTCACTGGGTTGCTGGGAAGAAACGTAATTTCTGAGAAAATTACGTAAAATGTGCATATTTATGAACACATTATTTTCTACAATATATAATTCCACTATAAAGAGTAAAAAATTTTGGCAGTCCAACATATATGACTATATAATTTCAACCATTTTCCCTCAAGTAAACTCAGTGTCTTCTGCTATTATAAGGAACTACTTCACTTCTAGTTCACCCACCATTTTTACACTTAATTCTACATCCAACTTACCGAAGTTTTGATTCTTAGATCCTTTGGAGGGAGTTTTAAAGTCTTTTTCCAGTCATCACCAGGTCTAGAGGGAAAATATAGTAAATGTGAATATAAAACCTCCTACCTGATAGTAGGATAATACAAAGATAATTCATATAATTAAGTTCTAAAAAGCACAGTAATTTCATATATTGTCATGTACTGGTATTTAAGGATAGAGTTAACAAGAGCTAACTTCACAGAAAATGATCTTAGGAAAAACAACAATCTAAGGAGAATAACAAATTAAGAACAGAAGAGTTTAAAGGTATCTATCCTTGCTGGGCATTGTAGTGCATGCCTGTCATCTCAGCTACAGGGGAGGCTGAGACAGGAAGGTTACAAGTTTGAATGAGATCCTGTCTCAAATAAAAAGGACTGGAGATGTAGCTCAGAGGTAGAGCACCTGCCTTGGGTTCAATTCTCAGGATCAATCAATTAATCAAGGCATCCAACTTTTTTGGAGAAGCCGTAGAGTATACAGAGCAACTACTGTCAAAACATATTTTGTCTAACCTACATAGTGTTTTAAATTAAATTAACATTTAAAAATTAGGAGATTTCATATAAAACATCATATTCTTCACTTTCTTTAGAAACTAGAAGCTTGTTTGGGTTCAATCCCTAATATCCCCAAAAGAGGGAAGGAGAAAAAAAAAACCTGGAATTTTTAGCAATACTGTTTCAAATTCTTAACATGGTAACAGTTTAATAAAGCTTAGTAACTAGAGTTTAAAAATCAAGCAGCTGCCTCTCTAAATGTGGAACATACCCTGTAATTTGGCATGCTACTATGTAGGCACCTTAGTTTGTAACTTTTGGTGACTAGTTAAAACCAAAGTTGCCTATAATCCCAGCTACACAGGCCGCTGAAGCAGGAGGATCACTCGAGCCCAGGAATTCCAGGTCAGCTCAGGCAAAATATACCGCAGCTTGAAAAATTCAGGTCCTGACTCTTTCTTTTTAGTTCTGTAACCTTTTATCAGTTACATCTCTAACTCTCTATTCTCTCATAAATAAAATGGGTTACTAACAATTTTTTTTAAATAATTTATATAAAGTACTCAATGAAGTGCCTGGCAATATAAGAACTCAGTATTTGCTGTTCAAAACATCTCAAAGGATTAATTTATTTTACTTAAAGTTAGAGCCAACATAATACAAATACTCTAACACAGGTAACCCTTGCTCCCAATTCCAAAGCTACTACAGCCTTTTATCTCAAGCTATACCATCAAACTTTCTGAGCAAAAATGTCAATTCAACATCCTAGTAGGCCAGCCTGCACACGATCAAATTCAACAATACATATTGTGTAAGACACAATGCAAAACCTACCCACAATGTATTTGTAATCTTAAAAGGTAAAACAATTTAAAATGAGAAAATAAGTGATAAAGTATTAGCAGAGTTAAAACAGCTGATGTAATTTTAGAAGGCTTCATTAAAGAGGAGGTACATAAAACTGAGGTCTGGAAACTGACAGAACTAAAAAGAAACCATTAATCCCAGGGGGCAGAAAAAGATTAAAACCCACTATTGTCTTACATTAGAATTTTTAAATTGGAAAATATTTTCATAATGAAATAGAAAAGCTTTACATTTCTATCCTCAAGAACTAAAAGCAGACTAAATTTTACTAGCCTATTCATATTCTGTCAAAACAATTTAGAAAATATTCATTTTCATACCAATTGAAGTATACTTTTAAAAATATTTTTTTAGTTGTCAATGGATCTTTATTTTCTTTAGAATTGAACCCAGTACCTCACACATGGTAGGCAAGTGCTTCTACCACTGAGCCATAACCCCAGGCCTAAAGCATACATCTTAAAATAAAATGCAAAAATGCCAATTCTCCCAGTAAGCATACCAGTTCTGTTAGGGGAGGAATTTTTATCCCAGGGGAGCTTTATTACTGAGCTACATCCCCATTTACATTTTGAAACAGTCTCCCTAAGTTGCTGACAGAATCCTTATGTGTCACTAGTGACCCATACAGCAGTAATCATCTTTATGATATTCTGATGGCTTATAAGGACTATTTTACCCTAGAAGGTGAAAAGATATAGGTTATAACAAAATACATACTTCAGTGAAGCATCATCATCTTATGATCATTTTATACTAGATTTTTAACAAAAGCCAAACCTCAACTAGATCAAGAGTCTAAAATAGGGCCGAGGCTGCAGCTCAGTGGTAGATTTGCCTCACTCGTGTGAGGCCCTGGGTTCGACCCTCAGCACCACATAAAAATATTGTGTCCATCTACAACTAAAAAAAATTTTTTTAAAAAGAGTAAGATATAATTCCCAGCTGGGCGCGGTGGCTCACGCTTATAATCCGAGCACTTTGGGAGGCCGAGACAGGAGAATTCCGAGTTCAAAGCCAGCCTCAGCAATGGCGAGGAGGCACTAAACAACTCGGTGAGACCCTGTCTCTACATAAAACACAAAATAGGGCTGGGGATGTGGCTCAGTGGTTGAGTGCCCCTGAGTTCAATCCCTGGTAACGGGGGAAAAAAAAAAAAAAGATATTAATTCCCTATAACTAAATCTTTAGAGTGACAGTTACCATTCAAATAATTTAAAGTTAACACTTAAAGAGGACAAATAGCCTACACTCAGCTTTAAAATATACTCTGTAGTGACACGAAGCTCTTAAATCTGAGTCAACAAATGGTCTGGGGCTATTTGAAAATGTGTGCTTCCCAAAGTTCAAATATTCCGAGTTCCCTACGATTTGTGTATTCATAAAAGAAAAAAAGGAGGGAAGGGGATAAATTTATATGAACTAAAAAATGTTATGAATAAATCTGCTGAGTGAATATACTTTAAGTTCAGAAGGCTGGTCATGTTTTAAAGACTGAGTCTTCAAATTTGCTTCTTAAAAAATTTCTAATTGGTTTTAACTGTCATTTAAACTAGGGTGAGATGCAGTGTTAACACTAAAAAACAATATTGACAAAAACAAGATAAATCTGATAATTTCATTCACTTGTTTCCAAAAATAATCCATACAAAATTAATATATATCACCTGTGCATTACTTACTGAATTTTGGCAGAAATACATTATTCAACTGTAAGTATCTACTAAACACAAAACAGTCATCTTCCTCTTTACAATCAAAATGATTAAATTAAGGTCTAAAGTAACCAACAGCAGAAGTAACGAAAAGAAATCTTGGTTCCAAAAGTGGGTTTATTATTTGCTAACACTTACTTAATAGTGGTGGTCATACTCTGTGCTTGCTGCTGAGTGCCATTATTGATTGTGTTGGTGTTTTTCAACTGGTTCATCTGTTGCTGTGACTGTGTGCCCCCTCCTCCAGGGCCACCACTGGGCTTCACAGGGCCCCTCAGCTGACCATTTTGACTGGATAGACCCATTATAACAGGGTTCTCTGTTCTGGCCGTGCTCATGCTGTGTTAATTGCAAAGGTGTCTCTTTCAAACTTCAAAACTTTTGAAAGTCAGTAGAGAAACTGTAATAACAGTTTATTAGGCTCTCCAAAACGAAGAGATAAATAAGTCTTGCTCAATATATGAGTCCTTTATTGCAATGCAGGCAAGCACCTGTAAGTCTCTGAACGGTAAGCAGCAGTAACTTGCTGTCATGCACCGAATCAACTTTTTATTTTTAAAAAGCCCTCTAATAAGCTTGAGTAATATCTGAATTCACTCACTTCACTCTGAAACAAAGAAAAATTTAAATTAGCACACACAGGAAAGTTAGGAAGAAAACTGTTTCCCTTTTAAAAAATTTCTTTAGAACTACTATAATCTTTTTTAAAAAATTAAGAATACTGTCATACTTAGGTCAAATCACTAGTGAAGCTACGGGAGACAATGACGAGCTGCCTCAACCAATCAGTAGTGAGACCAATCTCAAACTTTTAAAAATGCGAGATCAAAGCAACCCATAGAAAATTATGTGAAAAGATACAATTAAAGTAGTATTAGTACTTAAAAGACATTCTAAGCTGGGCGCATTGGCACAGGCCTATATTCCCAGTGGTTTGGGAGACTGAAGCAGGAGGATCATGAGTTCAAAGACAGTCTCAGCAACTTAGCGAGGCCCTAAGCGACTCAGTGAGACCTTGTCTCTAAATAAAATACAAAAAAGGGCTAGAGATGTGGCTCAGTGGTTAAGTGCTCCTGAGTTCAATGCCAGTACCAAAAAAAATAAAAAAGACAGTTTCCTCCCTAATGAATTCTCTACAACTCTCTGCCACCCCTAAAAGTTAATGATTCATTATAGTTAATCACATTACAACTCAGTGAAATATCAATCTACTTAATGTAAATGTAGATTTGAACAATGCAAGACAATCCATTTTTTTCTTTTTCTGACAGCAACCAAGAGTCCTTGAAGAGTTAACTTATTAGCTTTTGACTTGAACACTGTGCTTTCAGATTCTAACTTTTGCTCCCTTCTGAATTTCAACTATTGAATTTTATGAAGAAATACATTTTCTTTTTTGCCTTCAGTTTTTGTCCTTTAAAACAATAAATAAGACATGGACATGCCTACATGTCAAAATATTTTGCTTGGAAAACAGCCAAGAAAATCCTTAGCTACCTTAATACAACCTGGAGACTAAAAAGTTACTACTTTTCAATAACACCTTTCAAAAAGTATGTCCTAACTAAAAATAACGTATTTTAAAAAAGTAAATTTCTTAAGCCGGGCGCGGTGGCTCAAGCCTGTAATCCCAGCACTTAGGGAGGCTGAGACAGGAGGATCGCGAGTTCAAAGCCAGCCTCAGCAATGGCGAGGTGCTAAGCAACTCAGTGAGACCCTGTCTCTACGTAAAAACACAAAATGGGGCTGGGGATGTGGCTCAGTGGTTGAGTGCCCCTGAGTTCAATCCCCGGTACCAAAAAAAAAAAAAAAGTAAATTTCTTGTGTTAAAAAACTCTGTAAAGAGCTAAACACTAGTGACTTTAATAAAACTTTCCAAACAACCCAGAGCAGTAAATCTAATTACTAGTTGTTTTTAAAAAGAACTGGTCAACTTCCTCTATTTTTCAATTGTTCCCAAAATCGAATTGTTATTTTAAAACGTAATAAAAACTTATGCCAGAAAAACTTTATATCAGAAAACAAAATCCAACTATTATTTTTAACCTCCTTCCTTTTCTCCTTTATCGTCAAACACTAGCCTAATCAGTGATGATGAATTTTGCCATACACCAAGATATCTCAAATTTTTAAAGCCAAAAGACATCTCAAAATTTATGACAAAATGCTCCCTAGCTACGTGTTCCTTTAAAATTTTTTTAAACAAGTTGCTCACAAGCAAATCCTGATTGTATCACATACATCGACTTGTTTATAAGTTTCCCTGACCCCTGTTATCTGTACACAGGGTTAAGAGCTACTTTTCTGTATTGATAGGTTTATATTATGATCAACAGTATCACGTAGTTCGTACAGGGAGACTGACTTGTTTGCAAAGCACTAAGATGAAGAGGGCAACCTCTTAAAGACTGAGTGATACCGTCATCACTGTCCATCACGCACAATAAGACCTCCTATCTCCTTAAATCCAAAATGAGACCGTGGTAACTGCTCCCTTCTTAAACTGACACCTGCATTGCAGCTTTATGTCTCAGAGAAAGAACTATTCCTCCTACCCCTTCCCAAATTAGAATTCCAAGTTACATTTCTACGTTTTCAAAAACCCGAAGGAACGAAGACTACTTGGGAGGAGTCCCTGGCGGAGTTAATTACAGCACTTCCCAGATCCTAGTTAGCAATTGACAGTTTCACACCCAAAACAGTACCGTCATCTCCAACAAGAGCTTTTGTTTGCAAATGCAGCGCAATTTCATCTCTAAGCTTTGGCCGCTTGTTGGAGTGACTGGGATTTATTCTTAAGGGAAAAGGAGATTGCAAAAATAAAAGGGGGGGGGAGATAGGGGAAAAAGACAAGCCAATGATTGAAGCCCCATAATTGTAGAGCAATAATTTCTTGGTCCCCCTCCCCCAACCACACACACTCAAGTCAGCCCTTTCGGACTATAAACACAAAAGGGTTGGGGCCCTGCAATCCTATCTGCGCAACAAGAGCCAAGAGCGAGCTCCGCTGGTTGGAAACAATAGGGACTCCCCCAGTAAGATCCCTAGGAGGCGCCCCCTAAAACGAAAAGCCCCTACTTTCCTCCACGACTCGGGGACTCTCTCAGCACCTTGTTGTTACTGACCTATAAGGCCCTACTGCAATCAAGCAGCTGCCGGTCCTCCTCGGAACGAGCCTTTCAATACGGCATATCCCTGCCGCCCCCTATAGGGCCGCCTCGTACCCTATAACCTCCACCATCAACCCCCCTCGTCCTTGCCGCCCCTTTTGGCACCCTATCCCCTCATCTTCTACCAAGCTCCTGCGAGCTCTTGGCCCGCCTATCCCCCCGACCCCGCCGCGCACCACATTCCTATATTCCACTCCTCTCAGGCGCCCCCACCCCACACAGCTGCCGCCCGCTTTCCTCCCCAGGCCCGGAGAGGCCTCAGGCCTCCGCCCGAGTGAGCCCCCCCACGCCGGCCCGAGGGGCTCCCCGAAGCCCCTAGGGTACCGCTGGTCTCGACCCCACCGCCTCACCCCACGTCCCGCGGCTCAGGCCCGAGTCCTACCACCGAGGCCACTCCCGCTCGGCACCCTCGGTCCTTTATTGTTGACTCGAAGCTCCCAAAATGGCGGCGGCTCCTTCCTCCTCGGAAACCTCCGCCCGCCCCCACCCGGCCCCTAGCTAAGGCCTCCGCCCGCCCCCGCCCCGCCCCCGCCCGCTCCGGGGGCCGCGCCGCCCACACCCGCGCCGCGGGCTCCGGCCCTACCTCCGCTGCTGCCCGCGCTCGCGGTGCTGCCGAAGTCGCCGCGGGGCTGAGCTAACTTGGTTCCTCTGCCCCCTCCCTCGCCGCTGCCTCCCTCCCTTCTTCCCAGCCTTCTCCGCATGGCGGCGGCCGCGGCTCCTCCTCCACTCAAGATGGCGAGAGCTCGGCCGCCGCGGGTGCGGCGTCACGACCTGCCGGCTTGGCGGCTGGAGCAACCCCGCCGTGGACTCTCGCTGAGGAGAAAACGGGGCCTGTTCTCTCGCGCCGACTAGAGAGAAACTCAAGGGGAAACCGTGGCTCCTTCCAGAAGGGACAGAAGGCTTTTTCCACAGCTGAGGAGAAGTGGTTAGGGAATGGTGGCGGGGAAGAGTTGCCCTGTCTTCGCCCCTAAGGGAACTTCAGGGGCTATGAGAAGGACCTGCTCAGTCCGGACCAAGGACACGCTCTAAGAACATCCTGATCGGGTTCGGGGACGGGAAGCTGACCTGACATCTCCTGCGGGCCGAGGAAACAGCTGCGGTGCCGGGGCCGCGTCCGAGCCCCTAGGGGCGCGCCTCCATCCAGGAACGCGCGGAACTAATGGCCCGGAGGCGCCGGCGCGCGCTTGCGGCGGGGCCGGAAGGGAGGCAGGCCCGGGCGGGAGGGCGCGCGGGGGCCGCTATAGGCTGGGGGCGGAGAGGGATTGAGCCCTGAGTGCGCGCCTGGGGAAAACGTGGGAGCCGGGGTCGTGCCCTCAGTTTGTCCCTAGTGGGCAGTACGAGAGTGGAGAGGGCGCGACCCTTCGCTCCTGCCTCCATTGAGCACTTGTGTAGAAAGGGGCTGATTCTCCCCTGGGGAAGGAATACTTTTGAGAAGTCTGTTACCAGCGAAATAGGAGTTCTGCAAGGAAATGGGGAACCAGAAGACAGGTGGTGGTGGTGGTGCTCCTGCCTAAGCCTCACTTTAAAGATATTTATAAAGATATTTGTGCATTCGTTCCCATCGTTTCAGAGTCTGTGGTCTGTTTATCATTAACAAATGCTGGGGTTTGTTGTTGTTTTGTTATGGTACCAGAGATTGAACTCTGGGGGCACTCTACCACTGAGCCACATCCCCAGCCCAATTTTGTATTTTATTTAGAGACAGGGTCTCACTGAGTTGCTTAGCACCTCGCTGTTGCTGAGGCTGGCTTTGAACTCGTGATTCTCCTATCTCAGCCTCCCAAAGTGCTGGGATTACAGGCGTGCGCCACCGCGCCCGGCTTACAAATGCTGTTTTGTTCCAAGTAAAACAAAAATTGGGTAGTAAAAGCTAAGGAAGTCAAGGGAAAATATGACCCTGGGTATCACCCAGCTGAGAGATTGAATATACTAAAGGACTCTGGCCAAACTGTATGTGACAATATAACTCCGACCTAGTACCTCTGTAGCAATTGGCCCAGGATGGTCAGGACTTGGTCTTTGGCATCTTCCAAATTTTAACAACCCGCGGCTTCCAATTCAGGACCAATCAGGAAGCCAAATATGCTCTCTAAACCAATCACAAAAGATACCTTACCTCAGCCCTCCTCCAACTTCCTGGTGCCAACAAACGCCAATCGGAGCAGACCTAAAGCCTCCCCTCGCCCTTTTTCTCCCCCCTCCTTCTCTATTAAGCTTTCCAGTTCCTCGGTCGGCCTGAGTCTACCAAACCAAGTGATGTCATCTGACTCCCTTGTGATGGCAAGCTTTCATTAACCTGTTTTCATTTGTTGGTCCTCATTTATTTCCATACAGTGAAAAGGCGGTGGAATACAAAATACTTAAGAACACTCTTGGGATTGAAAAGATCCCCTTAAAAAAATTTTAAATTCTGAATATAAAGCATGTCATCTCCTGCCCCTATTTTTACAAATCCTTTTTGGGGTGCTGGGAATTGAACCAAAGGTCTCATACATGGCTAAGCAAGTGCTCCACCACTGAGCTACACCCCCAGGCCCACCCAGATTCTAAAATACATATTCGTGCAAGAGAATAACCCTGTACCTTGTGCTCATTCTAGAGAGAAGGGAACTGAGTCGCTTTTTTTAATGTTTATTTTTAAATGCATTCCAAGTCATAGTACATATATAGAGCTCAATTTTCCATCTCTCTAGTGGCAAACAAGATAGAGTCCCATGACTGGTGTCTTCATACATGTACCTAGGGCAGTGATGTGCATTTCATTCCATCTTTGCTACTCTCATTGCCCCCCTGCCCTCGCCATCTAAAGTTCCTCCATTTCTCCCATGCTCCCCACTCCAAACCCCTTGTGTATCAGCATCCACTAATCAGAGAACATTTGGCCTTTGGTTTTTTGGGATTGGCTTACTTCACTTAGCATGATGTTCTCCAATTCCATCCATTTACCTGCAAATGCCATAATTTTATTCT
>CM053399.1:91196628-91251406 GCA_028644305.1 Xerus rutilus
TTTCTTTATCCATTCATCTATTGAAGGGCATCTAGGTTGCTTCCACAGTTTAGCAATTGTGAATTGTGCTGCTATAAACATTGAAGTGGCTGCATTACTGTAGTATGCTGTTTTTAAGTCTTTAGGGTATAGGCTAAGGAGTGGGATAGCTAGGTCAAATGGTGGTTTTAGTTTGAATCCATCCCATTTATTGATTCTTGCTTTTATTTCTTGTGCTTTAGGAGTCTTGTTAAGGAAGTCGGGGCCTGAACCAACCTGATGAAGGGTTGGGCCTACTTTCTCCTCAATTAGGCGCAGGGTCTCTGGTCTAATTCCTAGGTCCTTGATCCACTTTGAGTTGAGTTTTGTGCATGGTGAGGGATAGGGCTTTAGTTTCATTTTTGCTGCATATGGATTTCCAGTTTTCCTAGCACCATTTGTTGAAGAGGCTATCTTTTCTCCAATGTATGTTTTTGGCACCTTTGTCTAACAAAAGATAACTGTATTTATGTGGGTTTGTCTCTGTGTCTTCTATTGTGTACCATTAGTCTACATGTCTATTTTGGTGCCAATACCATGCTATTTTTGATACTATAGGTTTGTAGTATAGTTTAAGGTCTTGTATTGTGATGCCTCCTGCTTCACTCTTCTTACTGAGGATTGCTTTGGCTATTCTGGGTCTCTTATTTTTCCAAATAAATTTGGTGATTGCCTTTTCTATAAGAAAAAGAATTGGGATTTTTCTTATAGAAAAGAAAAATTCTTATTTTTCTTTGGGATTTTAATTAAGATTGCATTGAATCTGTATATCGCTTTGGGTAGTATGGCCATTTTAATAATACTGATTCTGCCTATCCAAGAGCATGGGAGATCTTTCCATCTTCTAAGGTCTTCTTCAATTTCTTTATTTAGTGTCCTGTAGTTTTCATTGTAGAGGTCTTTCACTGCTCTTGTTAGATTGATTCCCAAGTATTTTAATTTTTTTTGAGGCCCTTATGAATGGAGTGGTTTTCCTGATTTCTCTTTCAGAGGATTCATTGCTGATGTATAGAAATGCATTTGATTTATGGGTGTTGATTTTATATCCTGCAATGTTGCTGAATTCATTTATTAATTCTAGATGTTTTCTGGTGGAATTTTTTGGATCCTCCAAGTATAATATCATGTCATCTGCAAATAATGATAGTTTGAGTTCTTCTTTTCCTATTCGTATCCCTTTAATTTCTTTCCTCTGTCTAATTGATCTGGCTATAGTTTCAAGGACTATATTGAATAAGAGTGGTGAAAGAGGGAATGTCTTGTTGCAACTGTCTTGTTGCAGTTTTTAGAGGGAATGCTTCCAATTTTTTCTATTTAGGATGATGGCCTTTGGTTTAGCATAGATTGCTTAAACATGAGTAGCTTCTTAATAAAATGGAAATGTATGAGACCTCCTTTCCTCTACTCTTCCCAAGTAGTAGAACATGTAAAGGGGAGGCGGGCCAAGAAATGAGTGGTAGGGTGAAGAGTCTACGTCTTCTACCTAGTGGAGTTTCTCCTAGGCCACTGAAGGAATGGGACTGGACCAAGAAATGGGGTTCACATCCGTAGATGAACTGTAATCTTTAAAAGAAATCAGGTTGAAGCTGGGTGCAGTGGCGCACGCCTGTAATCCCAGCACTTAGGGAGGCTGAGACAGAGAATCGCGAGTTCAAAGCCAGCCTCAGCAACAGCGAGGTGCTAAGCAACTCAGTGAGACCCTGTCTCTACATAAAACACAAAATCAGGCTGGGGATGTGGCTCAGTGGTCGAGTACCCCTGAGTTCAATCCCTAGTACTAAAAAAAAAAAAAAAAAGCGCAAATTGAGGTAATGACAAAAACAATACTTTAAGGAGTTAAAGCCTTTAAAGATTCTTTTTTTTTTTTACTGAGGAAATTAATTTATTCAAGTTGTCTTAATTAATTTTCCCATTTAAGTTAAAATGCAAGGAATGCAGGGAAAAGTAAAATAAAAATATGAACATATCTAAGAGCATCCCTACTGAGGAAGCCATATCACCAAATTTTTTTTTAACATTTCAGTGAGATTCACTTCTGTTGACACAGGGATTGAACCCAGGGGTGATTAACCACTGAGCCACATCCCCATCCCTTTTTTTAATATTTTATTTAGGGACAGGGTCTCCCTGAGTTGCTTAGGGATCACTAAGTTGCTGAGGCTGGCTTTGAACTTGGGATCCTGCATTAGCCTTCTAAATTGCTGGGATTACAGGCGTGCACCACCTCATCCAGCCTTCGTAATGTTTTTTAAGATAGTCAAATACACTCACTACTCATTTATGCCAGTCCTTTTCAGTTTTCTGATAAGAATCACAAATGGTTTAGAATTAAACTATGAATGCTTAGATTTTGGGTTCCATTTTAGTGGGTGATAGGTCCAACTGTCTCAATACATTTTTCTTCCTAATTCAAAAAGATTAGCAAGAATCACAAAATATGACACTTTTTAGAAATACACATGAATTAATGTGTATTAATTGGCATTTTTATATTTATAAAATGTTATAGAAATCCAATCCTTTGGCCTTTTAGTTAAAACTGAGGTTAGTAGCTGTGAGTGGTCTGTAGTAAATATTGTTTCTGGAGTGTGTGCTATCCCCAGTGAAGTTACCTATTAATTGCAGTTTTCCAAAATGTATTGGCCATTTTCATGTTTTGTTTTGTTCTGGTACTGGGGATTGAACCCAGGGGTGCTTTACCACTGAGTGACACTCCGGCCTATTTTATTTTTGGTACTAGGGATTGAACCTAGGGGCACTTAACCACTGAGCCACATTCCCCAACCCTTTTTATATTTTATTTAGAGACAGGGTCTCATGGAGTTACTTAGGGCCTTGCTAAGTTGCTGAGGCTGACTTTGAACTCGTGATCCTCCTGTCTCAGCTTCACAAGCAGCAGGGATTACAGGTATGGGCTATTGCACCTGGCCCCAGTCATATTTATTTATTTATTTATTTATTTATGTATTTTTATTTTTTATTTTTTGAGATGGGTCTCAAAAGCTGCTGAGGGCCTTGCTAAGACTGACCTGGAACTTGCATTCCTCCTGCCTCAGCCTCCAGAGCCACTGGGATTACAGGCATGTGCCACTGTGCCTGGCTTTATGATATTTTTAGTTAGTCTAACTCTACCAAATTCCTACTCCAACTCATCCTATTTTTTGGACTTTGAACTATGCAGTTGTTAACTGAAGTATTAGGTCTTGACTATTGGTGGGCTTCTATAGAATCTGTCTATAGGAGGGACATTTTAAAAAGAAGATTAACAGATAGGTTTGTGATATTTAATATCTCTGCTTGAAACACAAAAGGATTCTTTTATTTATTTTTCCTAAATATGAAGTGGTACTAAACCCTGGAATCCAATCACAATCCTGGTTCTTCTCAGCACATACAGTTCACCAATCTCACATTCTGACCTCATTTATTTTCCTAAAAAATAACTATAAGGAAAAAATTACAGGCAATTTACACTTGGTTTCATTTTTTACTTCAATTTAAAATATTTAGAACCTAGAATTCCAAATGATTTGAATCTGGAATGTTTGGTTCTGTGTTGAACACCCAAATGTGTGGTTTTTGTTTGTTTGTTTGTACTAGCAATGGAACCCAGGGACACTTTACCACTGAGCTACATCTTCAGCTCTTTTTATGTTTTATTTTAAGACAGGGTCTCGCTAAGTTCTTATGGCCTTTTTAAGTTGTGGAGGATAGCTTTGAACTTGGAATCCTCCTGCCTCAACCTCCAGAGTTGCTGGGATTACAGGTGTGTGCTGCTATGCCTGGCTAAACACCCAAATATTTTTAACATGCTGAATTGGATTCCATACTCTTAACTTTCTAGAATTTTTAAAAACTAGTTTAACTTAAATTAGAAGCAAATGTGTTTATTACCTAAAACAAAAAAATTGAGGAGGGGCTGGGATTGTGGCTCAGCGGTAGAGTGCTTGCCTCGCATGCGTGAGGCCCTGGGTTCGATCCTCAGCACCACATACAAAGCAATAAAATAAAGACATTGTGTCCATCTACAACTAAGAAAAAATTAAATAAAAAAATTGAGGGGATGTGGCTCAGTGGTAGAGCACTTGCCTAGCATGCTTAAAGCCTAGGTTCAATCCCCAGCACTGAAAAAACAATTTAAGCAGGACCCAGTGGCACATGCCTATAATCCCAGCTACTGGAGGTTGGGAGGGATGAGGCTGGAGGATCAAAAATTGGAGGGCCAAACTGGGCAACTTAGTGAGAACCTGTCTCTAAATAAAAAGGGCTAGGATATAGCTCTGCAATAGAGCATCCCTGGGCCCAGGGGTTCAATCCCCAGTACCACAAAAAAAAAAAAGAAAAAGTTTTACCCATATCATGTCTTCAATAAAATGATTACATGGCTAAGCTGGCTAAGCTTTATAGTATAGCATTTATCCTCTTTCAGTGATTTCCAGTGTAATATTCTGCTTTTCCAAAAAATTGTTCTATATGTGAAGTTCTTTTCCAAAATTGATTGAATAATAGTTGATGATCACTTAAAGGCAAATGAGTCCAAGGAGGCAAATCCTGTTTTCTTTGGACTTCATAGCAGGTAAATATGGCCTTTTCAGTCTATACACCTGAAGAAAATAAAGCAGCAGCATCCACTGAGGGCTTACTAAAGATGTCCTCAGAGAGGTAGCAGACTGCACTAAAGTAATACATACTAAGCAGGTGTCTCTAATCCCTGAGAGACTACACTAGGCACTTTTTGCTGAAATAAATGTTCTACCTCCAGAGTAAACTCAAATTGAAGAGTATGAAAGCAAATGACGAGGGAAGTAGATGGGTTGAACACATTTTCTCCAACTGCAGAGTTTGGTTCCTAATGACAGATAACAGCCCCTCACTATGACCAGCTAGCAAACACAGCTCATCAGGTGTTTTCAGCCTCATTAGGTCTCAGCATTATGTATGTTCTGGTCATCAAAGAGAATTCTAGCTACTCATTTTGCCTTTTCAGTTTTTCCATGATTACTGTGCATCAGCGATTTCAACTTCTTTATTAATTTGAAAATAGTGTGTGCCTGGGAAGACACTGAAGTTTGGAAACTAACTCTTTAGGCATAAAAATACTTTGTTCTACTCAGATCAAGAGAAAACTAATGCCACTTTTGTCTCAGATGCCTTGATCCCCTTGAGTACTTTACAAGTTAATTCAGGGGCAGCGACAGACAAGTAACATTGTGATCTTGTTGAATTGCAATGTCATTGATATGTTTACGATGACCTCTTTGTAACCAAGACTCTGTGACAAGACTCTAATTTCTCAATAAACTTCTTTGCAGGGAGCCTAAACAATCAATACTGCCCAGCTCTGGTTTCCTACCGCTTGTCAATCTGCAAAACCTTTTATTAGTCCTTGAAAATAGAATTGTCATGAGCTCTGGGCAGGGGGCTTATAGCTAAGGAGTGGGCAATTCCATCCTGAGAGTCATGGTTGGATTAATTATCATCTGTGGCTACCAGGACAGGAAAAATAAGGGATCTCTTCAGTGCAGAGATCTCCATATTGACCTTCCTAGCTCTTAATCTGTTTGATGAACTTTAGAGACTACTTTTTATTATGTTATCTATCCCCTAAATATCCTCCATATCCCCCCTTTAGTGTTTCCCAGTTTCTTTTTTTTTTTCCTTCCCCTTCCTGCTTCTGGGGATTGAGCCCAAGGGCACTTAGCCACTGAGGCATATCCCCAGCCCTTTTTATATTTTATATTTTATTTTGAGACAGACTTGCTAAGTTGCTTAGGCACTTGCTAAATTGCTGAGGCTGGCTTTGAACTCATGATCCTCCTGCTTTGGCCTCCTGAGCTGCTGGAATTACAGGTAAGTGCCACCATATGTGGCTCCCAGTTTCTTATTTACCACATCAGATCTACAGTCCATCCATAGATCAGGACTGTCAATATGCCCACACAATCTGACTTCCTGTTATCTCCCTACAAACATTTGCTGCTCTGGTCTCTTCATAGAACACCCCTGCCCCCACCTCCACCCCTTCCATTACTTTCCTTAGTTAGAAGCCCTTTTATCTCCTTTCCTCTGGATCTAAGTCCTGCTGAAAGTCCAGTGCATATCCTGACTTCAATTCTAGATCCCACCAAGCTTCCCACTCCTAACCAACCAGAGCTCAGTTTCTGGAATCAGACAGATCTGAATTCAACTTCCAGTGCCACAACTTATTAATTCCATAAACTTGGAAATGTTTATTAATTTCTGAGCCTTAGTTTCCCCATTATAAAATATGGATAATAGGACCGAGAGTTGTAGTAAGTGTAAATGAGAATTTGTATAAACCACTTATTTTAGTGATTGGCAGATAGCACTCAGAAAACTTAGTTGGTATTGCTATTAATATTTTACAGACTGAACATCTTCCATCAGATTACAACCTGAGGTTGTTCAATTCAATTCTATTTCTCCAGCCTCTATTACATCTCACTGTAGCTTTGTGCCCTATCTTAGTAAACCAGTATCACACTGTAAGCTCACAGCTGCTGCCCCAGCATGTCCGTGCTAGAGAGAGCCCAGTAACCAGACTGATTAGCTTAACAAGTTCCTGCTCCTGTACCTCAGCTGTGTCCTTTCTGCTGCTCCCCAAGACTTACTGGTGGTTCTCAGTTATGGATACTCATTACAGGCAACAGAGACTCTTAAAAACACAAATGCCTGGGTCTTATCCTAGAGAAATTAAATTGGAATCCAGAATCTGTGGGGCTGGAACCCAGCCTCATTTTTTCCACAGATGTTCCTAATTGACAAACAAGAATAAGAACCACTGTTATTAAAGAATAATTATCTCCCATAACAGCATTTCAAATCTTTTCTTCTATCCATAAGCCCACTTTCAAACCAAAGCTGTTTCATAGAACTATGTAAACTTTCTACCTCCCTTCCAGACTTCTGTGCATTTCTGTCCTGGAAGATAGAGTATCATATCTCCAATTTAGGTTAATCTTCCCCTTAAATCTATCCCTTTTTAAATAGTCTATCAGTCACCTTTTTTCCTTTATGTTTTTAATATCTCCCCATATGTTGGTTCTTCCTGTCAAATTTGATTTATGCTCCAGTTTTTCTCCATTCTAAACAACAAACTAAAACAATGTTTCCTTATTCCCTGCTGATAAAGGAAGAACCAGCATTCACTGGTGGACTCCTAGGACAGGCACTATAGGGGGCACGCTGTTGCAAAATCCTGTCCATTCTTGCTCTGTAGCATCACTTCCCTCTCTGCCTCTTTGTTGTTACTGACCCCATCTTATCAGGATTGAACTCAAGGTCACGTAACCACTGGCCACATCCCTAGATCTTTTTTATATTTTATTTTGAGACAGGGTCTTGCTAAGCTGCTTAGGGCCTTGCTGAGGTTGGCTTTGAACACACGATCCTCCTGCCTCAGCCTCCCGAGCTGCTGGGATTACAAGCATGATCCACTGCTCCCACCTATGCCAGAGTAATTTTCCCAGTAATATCATTATCCACCTCAAGAGTCTTCAGTGACTCTCCATTGCTTTTAGAATAAAATTTAAACCCTCCCATCTCCCTTCAGAATAAGTAGGAGGCCCTTAGAACCTCCTCCTCCTAAACCACATGAATTGAAGTTAGGGCTCTGGATCTTTGGGTCTTTTTTTTTTTGGAAGTATCCTACAAAGTTTAATTTCCAAACAAGTAAATATCAGTCTTCATAACTCACTGAAGCAAAAAGCTTTAGGAGTTCTTTTTTAATATATGTTTTTTAGTTGTTGATGGAATGTTATTTTTTATTTATTTATATGTGGTGCTGAGAATCAAACCCAGTGCCTCACATACGATAGGCAAGTGCTTTACCACTGGGCAACAACCTCAGGCCCTGGAGTCCTTTTTTTCTCTTTTTAAAATTTTTTTTGGTACCAGGGATTGAACTCAGGGGTACTTGACCACTGAGCCACATCCCCAGCCCTATTTTATGTAGAGACAGGGTCTCACTGAATTGCTCAGCTACTCACCATTGCTGAGGCTGGCTTTGAATTTGCAATTCTCCTGTCTCAGCCTCCCAAAGTGCTGGGATTACAAGTGTGTGCCACCATGCCCAGTCAGGAGTCCTTTTTTATTATGAAAATCAAAAAAGGTCCTGAAAGCCAAAAAATGAGATGACCACAGGGGTTATGCCCAGTGACTGGGTCATTTCTTGCTCTGACCTCAGAAGGAGCCATTGTGAGGAAATTTCAAACACTGGGTATATAAGAGGCTGGCTATAGCTGGATTTTTGTCCATAAGTACAGGAAGCTCTTGGTGGTGATCCTTTTGGACTCCCAGATAGCACATTTGGTGGTTGGTGGTTGGTGGTTGGTGGCTGGTGGTTGTGGGCTTCTGACATTGGCTTACTTATTTATTTTGTTTTGTTTGTTGTTTTCTTTTGTCTTGTTTTTAGCTAGCATCCTTATTGTTGTTTCATCTTAGAATGTGTAGTGAGAATAGTCATTACTACTGCTACAGGGGCCCAGCTCCTGATGAGACCACCTTCACGGACCATTATCAGTCAGGTCCTGAGGGCCATCGGGCAGTGGGGTTTTGCACAGGAGGGTGAAATTAGCCTGCCATCTCATCAGTGGGACAGAGGTGGGGGTGAAAGTCCAAACAAAGATAGTTCAACATCCCCATCCTATCTGGATGGGGTATGACGAAGGCCATGGAATAGTGAAATGTGATCCAGCTTTTTCAGTTCATTGAGGCCATGGAAAATATCTACATCATCGTGGTGGGGGATAACTACAACATCAGAACCCACAGGCTGGTGGCACGTAGGAGAAGGCCTGGAGTTCAGATAGATTTTGAGTGCCGTGTGCTAATGCCATGAGAAGGGCATGGAGACCTAGACTTGAAGGCAGAGAACACCCTGGTGGATGCCAGCGGCAACATCAAACTCAGTACTTTGGCCTGAGCACCAGGTTCAAGGCTGAGCAAAAACTGAACAAGTTCTGGGATACTCTTCCTGTACCTTGCCCCTGAAGCCACCCAGGGGACAGAATATGAGGGCCCTCTCAGTGGATGTCTGGAGCCTGAGCATTATTCTGTATTTTATGGTCACAGGGAGCCATCCATTAATGGCAATGACATCCCACCACATGTTTCCAAGGGAACATGAAGCCTCACAAATCAAATACTGATGGTGGACTCCATGCAGAGGTCCACAGAGCAAATGATGGGGTACCTGTGGTTGAGTCAGGGTGAAGACTATTCACCCATTCTAGTGAGCCACTCCCCAAACACCTGAATCCAATTATGACAATCATGTTTGCTGTGGGTTACGACTCCTATAATACCTGGATGTCCCTAGCAAATCAAAAACATGATGAGGCATGGCTATGTATCTGATATTCCAAAACCAGATAACTTGGGGCAGGCTGCACATTCCGAGTGAAGCCTGTGTGTCAGGAGGTTGGGCCTTGCTTGGGCCCTGCAAGATACTTCCAATGTTCACTGAAACAAGGAGTGCCAGTGAGCCTGCCCTTCTCACCTTCCCCTTGCCCTGTGAGCAGCAGTTGACTGAGAAGGCCAAGCAGTCAGGGCAAAAGGGCAGTAGAAGTGCCAGCATGCCACATTCATCTTCACTTCCTGCATTCAAGGACACCCACTTCCTGGACAGGCTCCCCACTTGATCTTGTGTCCCACAGGCAACCCCTGGACAATCCTCAGTAGGTGGATCACAGCAGACAGCAGCATGTCCTCCCAAGGTACTTCCACAGAGCAATCCCATGACAACAGCAAGGGCTGTTGGAGGATAGCTACCTTCATTCAATAACTGTTGTTACATGTCATGCTTCTGTGGGCCAGCATTCAGGGAAAAAGTGGTCCAATGGAAGGAAGGCAGAAACGTGCTAGATTCAGAAACAGTGGCTCCAATGAAAATGCAGAACTGAGACAGATAAACCAGTGGACAGCCAGAAGACCCTGAGCTCTGTGGATTCTGACATAATGGCTTGGACATATGTCAGGGATGGACTCAAACAGCTGCAGGAATGAGGTGTGCAAACCAGGTCGGGCTTCTCCACACAGGTTCCAACTAGGAGCACCTTGGGGTCTGCCAGGAATCTCCTCTACCCCCACCTTGAGCCATTGTAGATGGAGACTCCATCCCCTTGACCTAGTGTAGATGGCCATTCTCCCCATGAGCCAGTATAGACTTGATTATGTTCTAGATAAAAGTATTCTTAGCCAGGTGTGGCTTGGGGCTGAGGCACAGGATGGCAAGTTCAAAGTCAGCCTCAGCAACTTAGTGAGACTCTGTCTCTAAATAAAGTGTATAAAAGGGCTGGGGATGTGGCTCAATGTTAAAGCTCCTGTATTCGATCCCAGATACCAAAAAAGAGGGAAAAAATTATTCTTGAGGCTGATATGGTTGCACACACCTGTAATCCCAGCAACTCAGGAGCCTGAGGCTGGAGGATTACAAGTTCAAGGCCAGCCTCAGCAATTTAGCAAGACCATATCTCAAAATAAAAAAGAGCTGGGGCCAGTTGCAGTGGCACACACCTGTAAACCCAGCTGCTTGGGAGGCTGAGGCAGGAGGATTACAAGTTCAAAGCCAGCCTCAGCAACTTAGCAAGGCCCTGAGCAACTTAAAAATAAAAAGTAAAAAGGAATGGGGATGTGGCTCAGTAATTAAGCGTCCCTGGGATCAATCCCTGGTACCAAATAATAATAATAATAATAATAAAATAAATAAAAAAGGGCTGGGGATGTAGCTCAGTAGTAAAGCACCTCTGGGTTCAATCCCTAGTACCAAAAAGAAGCAAAAGAAAAATTCTTTGAATTTTTTGATTTCATCATTTCTTTCAGCTTAAATATTACCTCCTCCTACATGCCTTCCCTAATGGGACACTATTTAGAATAATGTCCCTCCCTCCTTACTCTGTATCCATTAAGTTATCTGGGGTTATTTTGTTCCCATTTATTGCCTCTGCCCTCTCAAGAAGTACACTCAGTTCAGATCCACTTCCCTACTGAGCTTTGCTGATTCATCCCAAATGCTCCTCTGGGTTCCCACCGCTCAGAGCCCTTTCATTGCTAAGGTGCTATAACCAGGTTTGTTCAGAACAGTCTGGGTTTTTGCATGATAATTATTAATAATGCTACTACTTATCCTTCAAAGTTTCCAAACTTGGACAATAAATCATATAATCGCTGTCTTTATAGCTTTAAATCATAAGACATTTGTAAACAGTTCTTATTTCCAAGCTCATGAGGACAAGAACGAAGGCACATTCATCTTTAACCAAAAACACTTAATAAGATATTTTGTTTAGTGAATGGATTGGATAATAGATAATATATGTGAAGAGACTAGCTCAATAATACACATAGTAAATTGTCAATTTTTTTAAGTTCAATAATATCACTTTCCCATCTCTCAGAGGACTCCCCATGTCTCCCAAGGTCTTTGTTTATTGACTGGGCTATACAATATAATGCCCAAGTATGGACTGGTTTGTTTGCCCTTATTGAGGTTTTTTGTTGTTGTTTTGGGGTTTTTTTTTTTGTTTCTTAGTATATTGTATTCCCTGTAGTAGATCAAAGCTATTTTTAAAGCAGGTATCATGTCTTATAGTTCTTTGTTCCGCATAGCAGAACTAGTTCTTATTTGTAAATCAGTTGATATAGAGATGTCAGTATTTATTGACTGTTTAATTTGCAGAAAAGTGAAATTTTGACTATATGCCATGGTCAGTGACATGAGTGTCAAGATCATCCTTCCTATTTTGAAATGTATATCTTCATGTTCTTCCAGGCAGCTTCAGATATCTTCACTCCTATCATTTTCAGTAACTACAAGGATACAGGTACAAATGATCAAGTAATATTTATACAAAAGCACATTGAGGGGCTGGAGTGGTAGCTCAGTGGCAGAGCGCGTGCCTGGCATGTGCGAGGCACTGGGTTCTATTCTCAGCACCACATACAAATAAATAAAGTAAAGGCCCATTACCAACTAAAAAAATATTTTTTAAAAAAAGCACATTGACTTTCGGAAGTAGGAGAAGAATGACTTTGGAATAATAAGACGTGGGTTTGAATTCCTAAGTTATCCAACCTCCCTTAGCCTGCTTTCTGATCTGTAAAAAGGATGATACATGCCTCGCAGGAGACTGTAAGAAGAGTAAATGAGAAATACATATAAAATGCTTAGCATAGGACTTGACTCACTGCAAGCCTCAGTAACAACGGCTATTTTTATAGTAGGCATTCTAGGCAGCTTCAAAGCTTGTTTCAACACTAAAGGTAAAGCTACTAATGTAATTAAGTTCTCAAATTTTTACTTAAATCTTATTTCTGGTGTCAGTGACAAGCTATAATTCTTGTTCATTCAACCACTTATCCTTTTGTTTATTCCTTCATTTTTCATTAATTTATTCAATGCCAGGTACACAATAAATACTTATTAAATGTTACTGAGTGAATAATAATAAGTATCTTGAGGGAAATTAAGATTTGGGGAGCCTATGCCCTCAATGATACCTCCACATGAGCACAAAATGCCCTGTCATCAGGGCCAGGTCATTGTGCTGGAAGCTTAAAGTGCAAACCCAGTCATGTCACCTATATGGAGCACAGCCAAGAAGACAGAGCATTCCTTTAAGCCTTCTAATTTATACCTACTCACAGCAGATGATGGCCTCATGCTTAATGGGAAAAATCAAGGTCACAGAACTCTTAATTTCCCTTCTCCACCTCTAGACTGCCTTCCACACGCTCTTCCTTATCTCCTTTTCTGCTATCTCTTCCCTCCACCACCCCAACCAGACTTAATCACCCCCACCTCTCTGGCACCATTGAGCAAACTTCTATTACTGTTCAAATCGCTTGGTATCAGAGTTAATTTGGCTGTGAATTTGTCCTCCACAAGGACTGGATCTATCTGTATCTTATTCCTTATATATCCAACACATGGCCTGACATTTGGTAGGTGCTCACTACACGTTTACTGATGGGGCTCTTTTTTTTCTTTCTTTCTTTTCTGTTTTTGGTATGGGGATTGAACCGAGGGGCGCTTAACCACTGAGCCACATTCCCAGCCCTTTTTTATATTTTAATTAGAGACAGGGTTTCAACGAGTTGCTTAGGGCCTTGCTAAGTTGCTAAGGCTGGCTTTGAACTCAAATTCTCCTGCCTCAGCCTCCTTAGCTGCTGGGATTACAGGCATGTGCCACTGAACCTGGACTGATGGGGTTCTTGAATCAACTACCCCTTACTTGAGTTTCCTCTTCAAGAAATAACCCTCCCAAAAGATCTATAGATTATCTCGGTCTCCACTTCCTTATCCTGGACCTTTCCCTCTTCTCCACATCTAATCTCCCACCAAGCCCTATAGGTTCAACCTCTAAAATATTTTCTGAATCTATCCACTCCTTATTGCTCCATTGCCTCCACCCTGTGCAGAAGAACTGTCTTCCCTTGGCCTGTTTCCTGGTGTAGTGTCCTAACTTAGGCTATTTACCTTCTTACCTTACCCCAGTCTATTCTGCAGGGAGATTTTATGTTATTTTAAAAATGTTAATGACATCACTAACGTGCATTTTTTAAAAATATTTTTTTAGTTGTTGATGGATCTTTATTTTATTCATTTATTATTTATATGTGGTGCTGAGGATTGAACCCAGTGCCTCACGCATGCTAGGCAAGCGCTCTACCACTGAGCTACAGCCCCAGCCCCCTAATGTGCATTTTAAATAGCTTCCCAATGACCTGAGAACATGCTCCAAATTCCTTGCCCTGGTCTATAAGGCTCTACATGATCTGAAGCCTGTTTTCCCCTCCTGCTTTAGCTCATACCCTTCCCTAGTGGCTTATTCTGCTCCGGCCACAGTGGCCTTTGGGATTCCTGATCAGCTAAACTCTCTTCCACTTCAGGACCTTTGAACTGACTGTTCCCTTTATCTGGAGCACATCTCCCTGCTTCTCCTTTTATTCTTCAGGTTTCCAAGTAAGTGTCGTACCTCAAAGTCACCCTCTCACCTTCTCACCCTCTCATAAGGTCTGCTTTTTAAAAAATAATCTAAATATTTTATTTCTTCATTTGCTGACTTGCTTATTATTTGTCTCCCCTGTTAGAAATAAACTGCAAGTAAGCAGGGACCAAGTGTATTCTGTTCTCCATTGTGTTTCAAGTGCCTAATACAGACCCTAGAGCAAAGAATGTACTACGCAGACATTCACAAGTGAATATATGGATGAGCATTCTACCTTTATTTTTTATTCAATTTTATTAATTAATTTTGGGAAATTGAACCCGGGGTTTTCTACCACTGAGCTACACCACAGCTCTTTTTCTTTTTTCTTTTGAGATGGGGGCTCACTAAGTTGCCCAGGTTGGCCTTGAACTTGTGATCCTCCTTCCTCAGTCTTCTAAGTAACTGAGATTACAGGCAATACTACCATTTCCAGCACCCTCACTATCTTTAATTGCAAAGTGCCTAGCTCCTTTGATTTCATCATTTTAATTTTCAAATAGTTTGATTTCCCAGACCGAAGACATCTTTCCTTAGAACTTGTCTCCTCCTGCCCTCAAGCACCTGCCCTATTTCCTTCTTCCAAAGAGGAATAAATTCTGTCTAGACTTCATCCACCCCAGATCTGTGAAACAGCTCTCACTGGTATCATCAGTGACCTTTATTGTTAATCCAGTGACATATGCTTCCATTCTCAGCCCACTTGACCTTTCCACAGCCATATTTCCTACATTTTGTTCTGCACAACATTATCACTTAAGCCACTCTGTTGTTTAATTGAAACTAAGTTACTACTTGACCTTCTGAGAAATCAAGAGATGAGAGGGAACAGCCAGATATCCCAAACCATTCAGTTTCCAATGGTATGATAATGAAATACCCTGTTTTAATCCTTACAGAAAAGGAAACTGATATTAATTTTCTATTATTTTGGCCCTCCTATTCCCTCTTGCAAGGAAAGTAACTTTAAAAATGAGCAATCTACTCTTCTGTGTTTCTGCTTTCTGCACCCCTTTGTGGTCTATAAAACCAACCTCTTCTGTTCAGCTCATTAGAACATATTCTCTTTTATGCAATGAAGTGTTGCCTGGTTCTACAATCTCAAGTAAGCTAATTAAGATGTTTAAACTAAGCTAGGCGTAGTGGCACACACCTGTAATCCCAGCACTTTGGGAGGCTGACACAGGAGAAGCGCAAGTTCAAAACCAGCCTCAGCAATGGCGAGGCACTAAGCAACTCGGTGAGACCTTGTCTCTACATAAAACACAAAATGGGGCTGGGGATGTCGCTCAGTGGTCAAGTGCCCCCTGAGTTCAATCCCCGGTACCAAAAAAACCAAGATATTTAAGCTAAATTTATTGTTAACTTTGCCTTCTACCTGCGTATCTATTCCATCTCACTAGCCCTTCATTTTGACCATGTCCAACCTCCTGCTCTTCTTTTATCATGTATCCTAGTATCACAAGCTACCCAAGTCAGAAACCTAGGAGTCTTATCTATGAAGCCTCTCACCTCACCCCCTGAGTTAAATTGATCAACTTTATTTTAGAAGTATTATGTTACAATTTAATCCCTTTGTTTATATCACTGCCATTGTCTTTTTATTATTATCATTATTTTTATTATTATTTGGTACTAAGGTATGAACCCAGAGGCGTTTATCACTGAGTTATATCCCCACTCCTTTTTGTTTGAGATGGTCTGGCTGAGGCTGCCTTGAACTTGAAATCCTCCTTCCTCAGCCTGTGGAGGGCAGTGATGCACACCCCCAGAATTATTGGAAAAATAGTAAGAGGACTGCACAGTTAGAAGGCAGTGTTCCTCTGCATCCCCTGTAGGACATGTGCTGTTGCATCTCTGTACATTGCTTAACAACTGGTTTTTCAATAAATATGATCATCCTTTGGAATTAGTCCCAGGACCTCCCCCCAGGTACCAAAATCTGGGGACGCTCAAGTCTCTGATACAAAATGGCATAGTATTTGTATATAACCTATGTACCATCCTCCCAAATCCTTTAAATCTAGATTACTTATAATAACCATGCAGTAACAATGCAAATGCTAAGTAAATAGATGTTGTTTTGTTTATGGAATAATGACAAGAAAAAAGTCTGTGCATGTTCAGTACAGATGCTATTTTTTTCTCCAATACTTTCCACTTAAAGCAGTTGAATTCAAAGATGCAGAACGCGCTGATACAGAGGGCTAACTGTACGTGCAGAATGAATGATAGATTGCAGTGAGTAGGACAAAAGGAGAGGGGCTTTCAGAAAAGGTGGAAGGGTAGTGATGCACACATGCTAGATAAAATGCAGGACACTCAGTTAAATTAGAATTTCATGTAAACAAATATTTTTTTTTAGTGTAAGTATGTTTCAAATATTAAATTTTGGGGGCTGAGGATATAGCTGAGTGATAGAGCACCTGCCTGGCATGTGAAAGGCCCTGGATTCTGTCCCTAGCACCAAAAAAAATAAAAAAATATTGAATTGGGACAAACTAAAAAATGATTTGTTGTTCATTTGAAATTCTAATTTGTCATTATTTTTGCAGTACTGTGACGTCACATGTACTATACAAGCACTCCAGCGCTGAACTACACCCCAGCCCTTTTTTAAACTTTGTTTTACAATAGGGTCTCACTATGTTGCCTAGGCTGGTCTTGAACTTGTACCCTATAAGGGGCATATAACTAGCATGACTTCTCAAAGGAAATTATGTCTAAATTGAGACCCAAAGGGTGAGTCAGAATTAACCAGATAAGGGGCTGGGATTGTGGCTCAGTGGTAGAGTGCTTGCCTCGCATGCGTGAGGCACTGGGTTCGATCCTCAGCACCACATAAAAATAAAAAATAAAGATATTGTGTCCATCTACAACTGAAAAAATATTTAAAAAAAAAAAAAAAGAATTAACCAGATAAATGGGAGGAGGAGAATGAGAATAGTTATAAAAAAAAGCCCAGAGGCGGGATGGAGTTTGGCTGACTTGAAGTAAAAGTAGCTCAGTTGGCTGGAGAAAAATTATGGAAAAATATGAAGCTATAAACAAGGAAATGGGAGCTACATCTTGAAGGGTCTTGATGGCATGGACGGTCATTAAAACAGGTGATCAAGGGGCTGGGGCTGTAGCTCAGTGGTAGAGCGCTTGCCTAGCATGCGTGAGGCACTGGGTTCAATCCTCAGCACCACATATAAATAATAAATGAATAAAATAAAGATTCATCAACAACTAAAAAAAAATATTTAAAAAACAAAAAACAGGTGATCAAAACAAAAGCCTTCAGGGGCGAGGCAGGTGACAGAAAAGAATGTCACACAAGAGAGTGGGGATAGGAAAGACTTTGAGAGCACATGGTTTCTTGGAAGATTTTGAACTTAAAATTTAAACCCATGATCCTGGGAAAGGGTTTTAAGCAATGGGATTCCATGATCACATTTTTATTTTAGAAAAAGAAATGAGAACACCTAGAAATGGAGCTGAAGCAGAGTCAGGAAAACCAGAAGGTAGTCCAGGTGAGAAGGAAGAATTTGAGCTACGATCAAGTGTGGCACGAGACAGGTAGAAATATTGAGAAGGAAGAATCCAACGACCCTTAGGGATAAATTTGAGGTAAGGCTGAAGAAGTCAAGATTTCCTACTACTACTGCCACGGGGATTCTATAGGACACAGTGAAAGAGATGGCAAAGAGGTCATTGTAGAAGAATCAAATGGAAGAAAATACAAAGAAGTAAAAGAATAAGGATCCAGGCGCGGTGACACATGCCTGTAATTCCAGTGGCTCAGGAGGCTGAGGCAGGAGGATCACAAGTTTAAGAACAACTTCGGCAACTTGAGAGGCCCTAAGTAACTTAGTGAGATCCTGCCTCAAAATAAAAAATAATTTTGGGATGTGGCTCAGTGGTTAAGTGTCCCTGGGTTTAATCCCTGGTACTGAAACACAAAAAGAAAGAAAAGAAAAAAAAAGAGTATGTGGATCAAAAGCATTACATTTGACCCAGGACACTGGGGACAGAGGCATGGAAGCAGTTAAAAGCCTGGAAGTTCACCCTGGAAATCCAGTAAGAGAGGGCAGGTTAAACATGGCTAATAATAGAAGGGGGAGATAAAATCACAAATCAACTTCTCACTCATTGGGGATCAGGAAGTTGTTGATACAAAGTAAAAGAAATGGAAGATAGGAAGAAGCTAATTGAGGGAGGGATATTCATGTCTCTTATAATGAAGTTAGAGGTCTCTGGGGGTCACTCTGGCAGAACTTTTTGGTCCAAGCAGTTTCAGCCAGCCCACCTGAAGAGGAGCTTCTGGGCTTCAGGTATCCTGTCCTTTAAGACAAGCAAGATTAGGGCAGGGTAGAAATTCTGCTAGGCCACCTAGGCAGTGTAAGACTAGGGTGTGGTAACAATCTGAAAGCTAAGAAGCAGCCTGATTTTTACCAAAGAACTTCCCAATGGTTCAGGAACTGATTACTGAGACATCCATAAATTCTTTTCCGCAATGGATTCAGGAGCCTGGTAGGTCAGAGTGAAGTTCTCCTCCAGACCTTCTCAGAACCCTGCAAGGTAACACCTTCAGAGCTTCCAAGGAACTCCTGCCTCTTTTCTCCCAGCAGAACATTAGAGGCATAATGTCTGGAGCAGGTAAGACTTATAAGACTTCAAGATACTGCCCTTGGACATTTCTCAATGCAACAGCCCAGCCAGGTCAATTAAGTGCCCAAATGATTAGCAACCCTTTTCCTCCTACAGAGAGAGCAAGAAAGAAACAGTCAAGAATCACTAGGTGTCTGAGAAAGTCCTCTTAATATGAAGAAGATAGTAAGATGAATAGAAAAAAAGAGTACTTAAAACAGACTATGCAAAAGCCTGCTTCCTGTCTTCCTTTCTCCCTTCTGTTCCTCTTGACTAATTTGTTCCAAAAGCCTACAACAAGGTGGACATCTCTGTAGGGGCTATGATAGCCAAAGGATGAGAACAGCTTCTGGGTCTAGGGGACATGATGACAGTGGCAGTGAGGAGTGAAGTTCTGGAGCCTAGGCAGGGTAAGGAGAAATCCACACAGGTGTTGAGCCTGAATGGAGTAAAGAGGGGTGCAGGAGCAGCCTGGAAGGGTATTAGAGCCCCCAGGAGTTAAGGAGGGCACTCAAGCCTGGGGGAGGAAGTCCTTTTAATATGAAGACAAACAGAAAAAAGGGTACTTAAAACAGACTACACAAAAGCCTATTTCCTATCTTCCTTACCTCTTTTTTTTTTAATTTTTTGTTTTAGTTATAGATGGACACAATGTCTCTATTTTATTGCTTTGTATGTGGTGCTGAGGATCGAACCCAGGGCCTCACGCATGCGAGGCAAGCGCTCTACCGCTGAGCTACAACCACAGCCTTTTCCCTACCTCTTGACTGATTTATTCCAAAACCCTAAAGCAAAGTGGACACCTGTGTGGGGGTTTTGGGAGCCTAAGAAGGATGGGAAGAACTGGGTGCCAGAGACTGAGCAGGGCAAGCAGGGTATCTGTCCAAGGGAGCAGTGGCAGCCATGCAGCTTGGGAGATCTTCATCTGAGGAGAGTGAGGAGTCATCCCCACAGTCAACGTGGTGTGTTAAGCCCAAGTACAGCCTGTATGTGACAATGGCCCCAAATGGATTATAGGTGCCAAAACAGAATGAGGAGTGTCCTAGGGAGCAAGTGTCTGCAAGGGGGTTTTAGAGTCAAATGAGGTGAGGCAGTCCTCAGTGTGGGCCAGGTTGAAATAGCAAAAACAGGACATTGGTTATACGTAGGATGGTTCATCAAATAAATGCATAATTGAGGACAATGGGAGCCAGATTTCTTACTGAACAAGAAGAAATTTACAGCTATGAAAGTGAAAAAAAAAATACACATATTTCCTAGCTTTCTTCACCAAGAGATCTTGGAGAAAGCAGCATTCCAATAGCAATGAATATCTTTAGTGCCCAAATTTTGGTCTCTAAATACCATTCTCCACCAAAAGAAACCAGAGATCATGAGGAAATGGTTGAGTCCAGGACTGAAATAAAGAAAGTACAAGATAGGGGCTGGAATTGTAGCTCAGTGGTAGTGTGTTTGCCTTGCATACATGAGGCACTGGGTTCGATCCTCAGCACCACATAAAAATAAATAAAATAAAGATATTTGTGTCCATCTACAACTAAAAAAATTAAAAAAAAAAGAAAGTACAAGATAAACTTGGACCATCTTGCTATGGCAAAATGTAAAGAAGTACTTAAAGAATGCTGGAGACATGTCACAAAGATGTAGAAGGGGCTTAAAGAGGATTCCCTCAACCAAATCTAAGCATCAAAATAAATAATGATAGTAAAAGGTATAATCTACTGAATTAAATAGAATCCACATATCCATACTGACACAATCAATATAAAAATTAAGATAGTTTTAGCCGGGCACGGTGGCACATGCCTGTAATCCCTGCACTTTGGGAGGCTGAGACAGGAGAATCGCAAGTTCAAAGCCAGCCTCAGCAACAGTGAGGCACTAAGCAACTCAGTGAGACCCTGTCTCTACATAAAACACAAAATAGGGCTGGGGATGTGGCTCAGTGGTCCAGTGCCCCTGAGTTCAATCCTCAGTACCAAAAAAAAAAAAAATTAAGATAGTTTTTAAATAAATGACTAAATGAAGAAAAGAGAACATTTTTCTTTATGGTAGAATAAAGATTAATAAATTTAGAAGAAATAATTAAATTGAAAAATCACCATTAGGTAACTATCATAATAATAACCATTCAGTTAAAAAATAAAATAAAAACTAAACATAGTAAAGTCTTGATGAGAAACAGGCTATATACATAGCCTCAAACAACCTATCCACAAAATATATACTAATCACAAAATTTACAGTGGAAAAACCTGATAGACACCACTTTAATCAAGTGATCAAAATTAACATTTTCAATAATGAAACAAATTGAAATCAGGAACCACCAGATAGAGGCAATAAGAACAAAAATCTCTTCTGTACTATTCCTGTTCCCTTCCCAGAAATGTATAACCTGGATTCCATCACACAGAACTCAAACCTAGGGACGTTCTACAAGCAACTGACCTGTAAAAAAAATACTGTCAAGATTATGAAAGACAAAGAAACCTCAAGGAACTGTCCAGATTAAAAGAAGCAATAAACTAGGCGTGGTGCTGCACGCCTGTAATCCCAGCACTTAGGGAGGCTGAGACAGGAGAATCGTGAGTTCAAAGCCAGCCTCAGCAACGGTGAGGCACTAAGCAACTCAGTGAGACCCTGTGTCTACATAAAACACAAAATAGGGCTGGGGATGTGGCTCAGTGGTCAAGTACCCCTGAGTTCAATACCTGGTACCATCAAAAAAAAAAAAAAAAAAGACTCCTTTTACTGTAAAGGGCAGTACTGGTTAAACATCCCTATTCTGAAAACTCCAAATTCAAAATGCTCCAATATCTGAAATTTTTGAGCACCAGCAAGACAGTCCAAGTAGAAAATTTCACACCTGACCTTATGTGATGGATTGCAATCAAAACTCAGGCATATCAAAAATATTGTACATTAACTTCAGGGCAGCAAAAAGTTTTGCAGAAAAGTAAAAGTAATCATAGTATACTATACAACACACTTGTGAAAGACATTTACATAGTCATAATGACTTAACCTTAGTGAGGCTATTAAACTGACAATTTTGTTCTAAGTCTTTTTCTATACCTGGGTGATAAAATTTGGCTCAATGCTGCCTCTCTGTACCAGCGAACTGCAAACTAATTTGGTATTTAAACAAACTACAAACTAACTTACATAATATTCTTGTAACAGATAACTGAGTCTCAGCCAATCACAGACTGCCAACTTATCATATCATGCCCATACAAGGCAACCACTGATTGCAGCCAATCAGATTGTTTCTGAATGTTACTTCCCAGGATCTTTGGCTATAAATATAACCTACACGTGTGGTGGGGTAGGGCATTCTAAACCAACTTCAGTTGGGAATGCTGCCCAGGTCTAGAACATTTTTCTTGCTCAAGTAAACTTTGTTAAATTTAACTTATCTCAGATTTTTCTTTCACAATTTGATAACCAAAAGTATGGTATAATTATATTGGGGATGGTGGATGAGACATATGGACATATGGTGGCAGTGGAATGTGTGTATGTGTATGTGAAAGACAAATAAGTCCTCATCTTCCATAATGTGGAATCCAATAGATAATGTCTAACACAGAAAGATCAGTAAGGAGCCATAAAACAATGTAGTTTAAAATATTCTAGAAAGTCAGGTCCAGTGCTATGCTTTCAGCTACTCTGGAGGCTGAGGCTGGAGGATGACCTGAGCCTAGGAGTTCAGGACTAGCCTGGGCAACATAGCAAGACCTCATAAAATAAATAAATAAACAAACAAATAAATGAATAGAATAAATACGGTGGAAAACAAAAGAATCAGTTAAGAGTGAAAAGTGTTGCCTGTGGGAAAGCAAGAGAAGTAGAAGGAACAAAAAAAAAATACTATTTTTGGTTGTGTGTGTAAGTTTGTGTGTGTGTATAAGTTTTATAGTGTAAATTCTTTAAACGGGGAAAAAGCAAAATTTAAGAAAGAAAAGCCTTTACCCATTTGGGGGAAAATGTTCAAATTGAAACTGTTGAAAACTTGTTTTTGTTGTTTTTAAATTTCCAATGGATCTTTTTACTTTATTTACTTACTGGTATGCGGTGCTCAGAATTGAACTCAGGGCCTCACACATGCCAGGCAAGCACCCTACCACTGAGCCACAACTCCAGCCCATGAAAACTTGTTTTGAGGGGTCCTTTGTTTTAGAAAAATTTTTCCCTAGGCAGTCCTGGGGACCCTATTAGCCAAACCATTCATTGAATGTTGAAGGTTCGGGCATGCTGTGGGGTTCAGAGAAACGAGACTGACCTCAGCAAATCTGTCAAGCGTTGATGAAGTTTTGAATACTTAGACTTTGTGAGGTATGTGGGCCCTTTCTCAGAGCATACTTTCTCTAGTTTTATATGCAATTTTAACACATTTGATTGTTTGAAAGGCTACATGGTACAGCAAGTTCTATATAAAAAATGTGAGACTGGTGAAGATCTTTATTTATAACAAACTATATCCATTTATGAGGTAAATCATTAATTTCTCAATCTATAAAACCAATAAACTGCTGGGCGTAGTGGTGCAAGCCTGTAATCCCAATCAGCAACTTAGTGAGGCCCTAAGTAACTCAGTGAGACCCTGTCTCTAAATAAAATATGAAAAAGGGCTGGGGATGTTAAGTGCCTTTGGGTTCAATCCCCTGCACCAAAACAAACAATAAGCTGGGCATAGTGGCTCATACCTATATTCCCAGTTACTTGGAAGGCTGAAGTAGGAGGATTGCAAATTAATGCCAGCCTGGGTAATTTAGTGAAATCCTATCTTTTAATAAACAGGGCCAGGGATAGAGCTCAGGGGTAGAGTGCCCCTGGGTTCAGTCCTGCCCAAAACAAACATATTCCTATTATCTCAAACCATTGATGTGAAGTTTCTGTATTAGTCAGCTTCCCATCACTATAACAAAGACCTGAGATAAGTGAGCTTACAAAGAGAGAAATTTTATTTAGACTCAGAGTTTTAGAAGTTTCAGTCTATGATTGATTTGTCCCGTTGCTTTGGACCTGTGGTGAGACAGCATATCACGGCAGCCGCGCATGGTGGAACAAAACTGCTCACCTTGTGGCTGGGAAGAAAAAGAAAAGAAAAGGAAGAGACTAGGGTCCCATAGTGTTTGCCTTTGAGGGTACACTCCTAGTGACTTGAAGCCCTCCTACTAGGCCCCACTTCTTGAAATTTCTATCAGCTTCCACTAGCACCAAGCCTCTAACACATGGGCCTTTTGGGGATATTAAAGATCCAAACTAGCTGGGCACAATGGCGCCCGCCTGTAATCCCAGCAGCTCAGGAGGCTGAGGCAAGAGGATCACCAGTTCAAAGCCAGCCTCCACAATTTAGCAAGGCCCTAAGCAACTCAGTGAGACCCTGTCTCTAAATAAAATATTAAAAAGGGATAGGGATATGGCCCCTGGGTTCCATTCTTGGTGGGGGGTGGGGAGAGATCCAAACTATAGAAGTGTTAATGTAAAGTTTGTGTTTGTCAGAACTCTTGGTTACAAATGGCAGAAATCCAACTTAAATCAATTTTTGAAACTAATTTAAATAAAACAAAAATGTAAACACCTAGTCGATGTGTTGGGGGAGCTCACTCAAGCTGCAAAGTCCAGGGGGAATAAGCTATTCAAATGGTGCTGTCAAGCTTCTTCTTCTCTCAGCTGTTTTCCTCTGTGCTAGACTCTTCATGTGGCAGCAAGGTGGACTCTGGCACTCAGGTTTACTTGATTTTTATAAGATGAAGATAAGTTCAAGAAAACTGCTGTCCTGATCACTTACTCTGACAAAAAACCCAGGGCAGATTCTAACAGACCCACCTTGTGTCCGTTCCTGAACCAATTATTAATTAGTCATGGAGATGGAATATTCTGATTGGGCAGGCCAGGGCTGTGGCCCATAGACAATGGTTGCAAAGGTCAGATGAGCACTTTATAACTTGGGATGAAGGGTGCAAATGTAACAATTATCACCTGCCCATGCAGATTAGGAACTATGGGAGAGGGAAGGAGAATCTAGTATAAAGCTCCTAGAGCTAAGAGCAGAGAGAGAGAGAGGAGTAACAGGGAAAGTGACAGGAAAAATTGTAAAACTCCTACATAAAAACTTTAGAAGTACAGTTTTCTGGGACATTTGGTACACAGTCAAGTAGTTCTAAAAACTTCATTGTATCCCATTATTATCATTATTACCTATTTTGAAAAGATTTATATATGCTAAAAAATCAAACTAGTGATTAGAGAAGTCTATCCAGAAGGACTTCTCCCCAAGTTACCAGGTGGGTGATTTAGCAGGGACTCTTTCCTAAGTAGAGCATTAACCTACTAGGGAAGATGGTGTAGGTTTATTACAAGACAGAGTGTAATGACAACCATGTTAGTTGTTTACACATTAAACTCTACATAATAGCTATGTTTTCATTTCCGCTCTCAAAGACAATATTGAGTTGGGTGGGTCTACTAAAGTAGGGCAATCTTCATGTTTTCATGTTAAGCTTGCTTGGCCAGAACATGCTACTCTAAAAATATACTCACTCTACTCACATGTAAGATGTAAACACATCCCTCTCGATACATCTGTGTTGAATCGCTTTGGTTCTCTTTTGCAGTTTCCTCCTCAATAGGGTGTGTGCTGGAACTTGCTCTGTGCAACACAAGGGGCAAGCAGGTGCTTAGCTCGTTGCTTGTCATGTTGACAGGGCTTGTCCCAGAAGATGAAATATTTCCCCATCTTCCAAACAGTTCTGACATTAGATCCTCCTGTGGCTGCAGGACATTCGGGAGCTTCTGTTCAGAGTCAGCTCTCCTCCCTGGAGCCATCAGAAATGTGGCCATACTTCACGTAGTTTGTCACCATACCCTTCCCCAAGTCACGACTAAACTAGGAAGAAGGGGGGAGAAGAAGAAGGAAAGACAGAGAATAGTTAATACATTGTTGATTTGTGAACTTTCCAGACTTTGATTCCTCCACCCATTCCTTTTCCTTTGCATCTGGAGTTCGTGACAACCTAATCCTGAATTTTACTGACCACTCATTGTTTTGGATCACTATTTTGTTCCAATATGTATACATTTCATTGCTTTCTTGAAACTCTGTGCCGTTTTTATTCCTGTGCATAAAAATCACTATTTCCTAAGCCAATCCCAAAAAGCCAAAGGCCAAATGTTCTCTCTGATATGCGGATGTCAACACATAATGGGGGGCATAGAAGTTCAGTGGATTAGACAAAGGGGAATGAAGGGAAGGGAGGGGAAACAGGAATAGGAAAGACAGAATAAATCATATATAACTTTCCTATGTTTATATATAAATACACAACCAGTGAAACTCTACATCATGTACTACCACAAGAATGGGATTCTAGTTAGAATAAGTTATACTACTTGTGTGTATAATATATCAAAATACACTCTGCTGTCATGTGTATCTAAAAAGAACAAATTTTAAAAATTCTTTTATATATAAAAATTATAATTTCCTTATGTAACTGTTTAATAGAAATGAAACAGTAATACCCAAAGTATCTCTAATTCCAATCAATACAGATCTACCAAAAAAAAAAAAAAAAACAACCCACAAATCTTTACAAAAATCAATCCTAGTTATAGGAGGTTCCTTTGCACACAGAATGTACAAGTTGGGAGGCAAATATCCATATAGTCAAGAGTAGGTCCAGGGAGTTGGGACTGTAGCTCAGTGGTAGAGTACTTGCCTAGCACGCATGAGGCACTGAGTTTGATCCTCCACATTACATAAAAATAAATAAATAAAATAAAGGTATTGTATCCATCTACAATTAAAAAATATATTTTTTAAAAAAGAGTGGATCCATACCAGGAGAGGGAGATTAGGAAGGAAAGCTGGGGGAGAAGACAGCTTAATGGGAAGATGCAAAGTGTAAATTAGCGTCACCCCGTGGCAGTGACCGTGAGAGAAACCAGGGTGAAATTCAGCGGTCCCACCAGAGGAAATTAGTTGTATTTGTTTATGTTTCCATGGCAACCAAAGTACCTTAGAAACAGGAAATAGGCCAGGTGGAGAAATAAAAAGAAGCACAAATCCCCAAATTATGACATTCTCAACTGGACCTTAAGATAGCAAGTTGCAGAGGTATTTTAAAATTCATCTTTATAGAAATGACTGATTCTTAGATTTAATACTTAAAATATTTTTTCTTCTGCAATAAACCCATTTTGGGACATTAGGAGTTATCTTTGAAGACAGACACATGCAATGACTTCATTTCAACTCTTTTTTGTCTGTTGGTTTTGTTTTTCCTTTTTGGAACTGGGGTGGAATCCAGGGCCTTGCACATGCTAGACAAGCACCCTACCACTGAGCCACACCCAGCCTCACAGCCAGCCTTGAAAGTCTACAAAATAGATAGAAGCCAAAATGGAGAATTCACCTTTCTTCATCTTCTTTTTTCCCCCTTTTATTGGTATTTACTTCCACTAGAAAGCCTCGCTACATCAGAGAAAAGTATTGTAGCTATGTTCCTGCTGACACATTGATATCAATACACCTTTATAGACTCAGAATTAAACTGTAATATCCTAGGAGGAGCTGTATTTTTTTTTCTGTTTGTTTGTTTTTGAGTTTTTTGGTACTGGGGATGGAACTCATGGGCACTCGACCACTAAGCCACATCTCCAGCCCTATTTTGTGTTTTGACAGGGTCTCACTGAGTTGCTTAGTGCCTCGCCCTTGCTGAGGCTGGCTTTGAACTTGTGATTCTCCTGTCTCAGCCTCCCTTAGTGCTGGGATTACAGGTGTGAGCCACCACGCCCGGCTAGGAGCTATATTTTTGTTCATTTGCCCTACACCCTTTCTGTGGTCATCCACCCTTCTGCCACCAGAGTCATCTTACACTAACTCTTTAATGACACTCAGGTGCCTACAGACAGGGAACCACACTATTGTTTTGTTTTAATTACTTTTCATTTTTTGAGATGTGTTCTGTGCTTCCCAGATTGGTCTCAAACTCCTGGGCTTATGTGATTCTCTTGCCTCAGCCTCCCCAGCAGCTCGACTGCAGGCGCATGCCACTGAACGTGGCTAGGACCATACTATTTACATGCATTCAGAGCCCTCTTCAATCTATCCTTCTATTCTCATCTCCTGTTATATTCTTCATCCTTTTTCACTATTAATTCTCAGTGTCTCAATTCAAAACCACTATATTCACTAGGCCTTTACACATCTGTTTTCCCCATTAGAATGAAAGTTCTGTGATAGCTCCTTCCTATGGAATCTATTTTTAAATCACTTTTCCATCTTTTCCCTGAACTCATCATTCATTCACCCGCTCATTAATTCTTTTTTTTAAAATATTTTGTTTTAGTTGTATATGAACACAATATCTTTATTTTATTTTATGTGGTGCTGAGGATCGAACCCAGTGCCTCACGTACGCGAGGCAAGCGCTCCACCGCTGAGCCATAACCCCAGCCCCTAATTCTTTCAACAAATATTTATCAATTGCTTACTCTCTGACAGCCAAGTATGGCTGAATAATTCTCTTATTATAACAATGAAAACAAGTACAAAGAGAATAATAATGTGTATTGAGCACTTATTGTATATCACTATGTGTTTTTCATTTTTTAATTGTAAAATTTTGAAATAATTATGATTCACAAGAATTTGAAACAATAGTGCATAGAGGTCTGCTTGCCCTTCATGCCACTTCCCCTAATGGTGACATCCGCCAGAACTGTAGCATGATCTGAAAACCAGGAAATTGACAATGGAACAATACTTCAAACCATAGACCTGCAGTTTTTGCCATTTTTTGTGTACATTCACTAGTATACATGTGTGCATGTAATTTTGTGCAATTTTAAACTGCATGTAGATATGTGGACCCATCACAATTAAGATAAGGAACTGTATTATCACCACAACAGAACACACTTGTGTTCTCTTTCATATTTGTGAGCAACACACACACACACACCATCCTTATTCCTTTACAAACACTAACCACTTTTCAATCTCTATAGTTGTTGTGTTGAGAATGCCATATAAATGGAATCATACAGTGATTGACTTTTTTCACATTATACATTTAAATTCACAATCCATTTTGAATACATTTTTGTATAAGATAGGTTTACATCAAGTATTCCCCCTGCCCCTTTTGCATACGGATGTCCAATTTCTCCAGGACCATTTGTTGAAACGTTACTCTTCCTCCCTTGAATTGCTTTTGCCCTTTTGCCAAAAATCAGCTGGTTGTATTTGTGGGAGTTTTCCTGGATTCCTCAACCTGGATGCATTAATTATTGAGCTGTATGTCTCTCGCTATGTACTGTCTTGATTACTGTAGCTTTTCAATGAGTCTATAGCTAATAGTACATCTTAACATCAGATAGTGATTCCTTCCATTTTATTTTGATTTTTCAAATTTATTTTAATTTTCCTAGTTCTTTTGCCTTTCCATGTAGATTATAGAATAAGAAATTTTTGCTGGGATCTTGAATTTTAATTATTTTATTTTATTTTTTATTTTTATTTTTTGGTACTGGGAATTGAACTCAGGGGCACTCGACCACTGAGCCACATCCCCAGCCCTATTTTGTGTTTTATTTAGAGACAGGGTCTCACTGAGTTGCTTAGCACCTCGCTGTTGCTGAGGTTGGCTTTGAACTCGCGATCCTCCCTAAGTGCTGGGATTACAGGCTTGAGCCACCACGCCTGGCTGAATTTTAATAATTTTAAAAGCTTCCTCCATCCCGTTTATTTGTTTTTTTTTTTTTTTAATAGATGGACACAATGTCTTTATTTCATTGCTTTGTATGTGGTGCTGAGGATCGAACCCAGGGCCTCACACATGCGAGGCAAGCGCTCTACCGCTGAGCTACAATCCCAGCCCCCCGTTTATTTGTTTTTATTAACATTTCTTTTAATTACTTATTCTATTGTATGTCCCACACATGGTCAGGAGAACTTAATTTTCCTTAATAGTCATACCCCTTTTGACATAGAGGTCTCCAAAAAATTGAACATATTACCTTCACAAGTGTTCTTTAAACTTCATCGTAACCCAAAGAGGAATACGCTAGTAGCATCTCCGTGTTATATGTGAGGAAACTAAGGCAAGGATAAATTAAATAACTTGTCTGATGCTCATAAGTGGAAGAGCTTGTATTTGAACCAAAGCAGACTCATTCTATGACACACTCTCCTGTTCCTGTTCTCTATGCTGCTTCCCTTTGCATATATTTGTTTCATTCAAGAAATTTTTATTGAGTGCCTATTATGTACCAGGAACTATTCTAGGTGCTGAGGCTATGGCAGCCATGAGTAACATAAAATAAAGTAAATAAAGTAAATAAAACAAAATCCCTGCTCTCATGGACCTCATGCTGTAAAGGGGATGGAGAACTTATGGTATGGATGTAAGAATAATTGTTTTGTTTTTGTTTGTTTATTGTGTTGGTACCAATAATTGAACCCAGAGATGCTTCACCTCTAAGCCACATCCCCAGCCCTTCTTATTTTTTATTTTGAGACAGGGTCTCACTAAGTTGCTTAGGGCCTCACTAAGTTGCCGAGGCTGGCTTTGAACTTGTGATACTCCTGCCTCAGTCTCCTGAGTCTGTGGGATTATAGGCATGCATCACCACATGAATTATTGAATTATTATTTTGTGTAAGTATTTGTTTTGTTTAAGCATTATTTTGTTATTGTGTTTACACTGGGAACAAAGAACTTCTTAGATATAAGGGTTGGGATTTTACCCAAAAGGGTATGCATGTTCACTGGATATAAACATTCACCTTTGTTCTACCAATCTTCTGGGGATGGAAAATCGTCAGTTGGTAGATAAGACCTGGAAAGACCCAGGGAACTGGTGAGCTACTCCACCAAGAGGACAGAGCTGTCTAGACATTAGCTCTTGTGTGGTAGGAAATAACACCACACCTGCTCCCAGCAGGTATTCAAGGGACTGAGAAAATAGGAACATATGCAAAATGCTCAGGCATTTGTGCAGTCTCTGAGAATGGACTGTAGATTATTCAAACTGAACTCAAGAGCTAGTTAGTTATAGAATGATCAGGAAATCAGTTTGTTTTACACTATTTTCTAAGAAACCTTTTATGGAAGTGTACTGTACATAGAGTACACAAATCACAAGCATACACTCATTGAATTTTCACTCATGTAACCAGTAACAAAATCAAAGAAACAGAACACTACTGGCTCCCCAAGAGTCTCCGTGCCTGCTTCAGTCATTAGCCCCAATGACAATCACCAACTTAACTTCAAACACCATAGATTAGTTTTGACCGTTTGGAAATGTTAGATAAATGGAATCATCAAGGGGATCCCCTTCTGTGTCTGGTTTCCTTCGCTCAATGTTGTTGTTTTTTTTTTAAATTGTTTTATTTAGTTGTAGATGTAGATAGACACAATACCTTTATTTATTTATGTGGTGCTGAGGATCGAACCCAGTGCCCCACGCATGCGAGGCAAGTGCTCTACCACTGAGCCACAACCTCAGCCCCTCGCTCAGTGTTTTGTTGATGAGATCATAACTGGGTTGCATGTAGTTTAGTTGGCTTGTCCTGCGGCATATTGTATCCCACTGGGTGAACATGCTCTAATTTATCCTTCCTATTGCATATGGACGCTCAGGTTGTTTCCAGTCTTTGGCTTTTACAAATAGTGCTGCTATTAACATTCTAGTACATGGCTTTGGTGAACAAATGTACACACACACAAAAAGCACATTGGACAGACTCTTAAGAATGAAATTGCTAACTCATAAGGGATATATATAATTTGATCTGTCTTAGTAGATACTGCCAACTAATTTTCTAAAGTCATATCATTGTTTCAGAGTGCTTTCAAAAATGTTCTCTTGTTCTCTCTTTTATTTAGTAAATATTTTATTGGGAATTGCAATCTGTTTCATCTGCAAGCAGCAATTTTTTTTTTTGTACCGGGGATTGAACTCAGGGGTACTCCACCACTGAGCCACATCCCCAGCCCTACTTTGTGTTTTATGTAGAGACAGGGTCTCACTGAGTTGTTAGCACCTCGACATTGCTGAGGCTGGCTTTGAACTTGCAATTCTCTTGTGTCAGCCTCCTAAACTGCTGGGATTACAGGCGTGCGCCACCGCATGCAAGCAGCAGTTTTTAAATCTGTGCTTGGGCCAAAGAGGAATAGCAAAGACAGGAAACCTGAGGGAGGCAGAAACAGGGACAGCTTCAGGATGTTCTTCCTCTCTGGATGCTGGAGTTTCTAGTTTTATTGTAATAAAACAGTGTTCTCTTCCATCACTGAATTGAATTGTTTTCCAGTGAATGAGTCAAATTTGTCGCATCAGTTTGTATATGAAAAAGAACATTGTTTGTTGTTTTTTAAATATTTTTAGTTGTAGATGGACACAACATCTTTCTTTTATTTATTTATATGTGGTGTTGAGGATTGAACCCAGTGCCTTACTCGTGCTAGGCAAGCACTCACCATAGCCTCAGACATAATAGATGTTCAGTAAATCTTTGGGCAAATGAATGAATAAATAAATAATATTTCCTAAAGTTAGCAACTATGTATCAGAACTTGATGTGGCATTGTTTGTTAATTACACAGGTATTAATCTTATGTCTCAAATTCAATGATCTGAACCCTTTTCTTGAATCTACCCGGAATATCATGGGGCTATATCTGAACTCTCTTGGGTGTATGCATGTGAAATCAGTCAACTGGGGAACTCCATTCCCACATGCCATTCTGGCACCCCCTCCCATAAAGATCATGGTCAAAAAGTGGAGGTGCACAGAGAGAACATACGACAGACGTGTCCATACAGTCAGAATGATGCAGCTGAGCCTATAACCTTTTAGTTTGAGCACGTGGCTCATTTACATACAGTATCATGTTTAATCCTCTCAAAAGCCCTGTGGGACATGTAATTATGATTTTCATTCTATAGATAAGGCAGTTCAGGGAAGTGAAGTGAGTTTTCTAAGGTCACAACCAGTAATTCAACTTGGGCCTGTCTAAATCAAAAGTTGGAGATTTTGATAATTACGTGTACATAAATAATTTAAAAATTAAATTTTCCTTGGCTCTCAAGTGCACATAGTGTTTCTGCATTTCATTTCAATTAAGTTAAATACATTCAGAGCCTACTATGGACTGGTGACATTTGAGTAACTTAAGCTAATATTAAAATGAATTCGCTTGTTTTAAATATTCCTTCAGCTTCCCGGGTTAGGAGGCAGCTGGCCCTGAATGAATTTTTTTTTCCCGATGATGATAGGAGAGATGAACAGGAAACTGAGTGGGTAGGTCTTGGTCAGGGTTAGGGAGGGCTTTCCAGAAGGGGAGATGAGCAAGAATGGCAGGAGAAAGGACAATGACTTAGAAGGAAAAAGACAGGAAAAGTACTTCGAGAGGGAACCTTGGGAATTCTCTCAGCACTTTCCATGGTTTGTTTAACAAGAATTATCCAGTTCTTGAAGGCCAAAGAAAGCAGAATAAACTTGAGTCACATTGGCAGATCCTGGCATGACTGGGCTGCTGAGTGTGTAAACACTCCAGGGCACAGACGACGTGGCTGATCACCTCAAGCACAGTGCTGCTCTCTGGGTTGGGTCCTGCCTACTCCTTGGCAATGCTGCAGGCTGTCGTGACCCTAGGCTGGGAGCTGGGAGAGGCTGAGCGCCAGGTGACGTGGCAGCATTGCTGTGCAAGGCGAAGCAATGCTGAGATGCTGTCCCACTGTCCCGCAGTCCTGTGGTGGGCAAGGGGACTGCAGGAATCCTGGAGAAGAAGACAGAGAAAGAGAATGATTGTGTCACTGGTACAGGGCTCTAACCCAGAAGAAAATGCTGCAAAATTCTACTTCCTGGCCCAGCTGCCAGCATAGCCAGTGCTTGGAACTGTCCTGTTGGCTGGACAGTTTAAATTCTTTGTCACATACAGCTCATGCCTTGGTGTTTGGTTTTCTTCTGTCCCTCAGTTTCAGATGGCCCACTATGGCCCCTGCTCATGATTCAGACTGAAATAGCGACCTGTTTTGCATGCCCGTTCAGGCTGCATTTCAGTTCTTGTTTCTGTGAAAAGGATCTGTTAGGGAAGCAGTGTGAAATGTCAGGTTCCGGTCTGGTATTCCCCCCTTACCTATGATTTGCTGCTTGACCTCTGTGGGATTCCCAGTCATGCACAGAGTCCCTGCATGCTAAGAAGCCCGTCTGATTCAGAAGTTGCTGGATGATGTGATGATGTCACAGTCCCATGAGATCATACTTTTTCAACTTCCATCACTTTCCATGATCTGATTGGAATCCCAATAAGTTAGTCCATCCTATTCTCATTTAGGACATGCCTATTAAAGACACAGAGTTAGCTGGGCACGGTGGCGCAAGCCTGTAATCCCAGCACTTAGGGAGGCTGAGACAAGAGAATCGCGAGTTCAAAGCCAGCCTCAGCAACAGTGAGGCGCTAAGCAACTCAGTGAGACCCTGTCTCTACATAAAACACAAAATAGGGCTGGGGATGTGGCTCAGTGGTCGAGTGCCCCTGAGTTCAATCTCCAGTACCAAAAAAAAAAAAAGACAGCTATCAAAGAATTATCAGTTTTCTCCTACAAAATAACTGAAGAAGCATGTATGGATGTTTACAATGGTCCAGAGATTCAAATTTCTGAAAGTTGGATAGTCCTTGTTAATATCTAACTCATACCTATATTAAGACATTTTAAATTTAGTCTTTCTTTTCCTGTCTTGGACCTATATAGATTATGGTTTCTCATTTCTGTGATCTCTCCTTCTCTTGAAGTCTTTTCTAAATATAAGACCACTTAGTTTTTTTTGTTGTTGTTTGTTTGTTTTTTTGTTTTGCAGTAGTAGGGATTGAGTCCAGGGCCTTGTGCTTGCTAAGCAAGCACTTTACCACAGAGCTACACTCCCAGCCCTTCCTTCCTTTCTTCCTTCCTTTCTTCCTTTCTTTCTTCCTTGGTACCAGGGATTGAACCTAGGGAGCTTAACCATTGAGCCACATCCCTAGCCTGTTTTTAATTTTTTATTTTGAGACAAGGACTTGCTAAGTTACCTGGGGCCTTGGTAAGTGGCTGATGCTGGCTTCGAACTTATGATCCTCCTGCCTTAGCCTCCTGAGCCACTGGGTTTACAAGTGTGCTCCACCATGCCCAGCTTCCAGCCCGTTTTAAAAAAATTTTTGTTTTGATATAGAGACCCACTAAGCTGCCCAGATTGGTCTTGAATACTCAAGCCTCCTGCCTCAACCTCCTGAGTAGCTGTGATTACGGGCACACACTGAGCCCAGATGATCACTTAGATCTTTATTATCATCTTGAGGAGTTCAAGGTTATAGGTAAGACATGGGGAATTTAAACTTGGAGGGTTTTAAGTATGAAAATTCTTAAGATCATGGGGCTGTATCTACTGAGGGCTGTATATTTGTCAACTTTTCTGGCTATTAGAGCCAGAAAAGAGAGGGCTAATATTCCTTTCAGAAGTGGATAGCTTTACCCTTGATCTCACGTATTCATCCCTCCACTTTCTGAAGAAAAACTCCTCTCCAGTTATCTATATATTCTTTATTTTCCACTTTATTCAGAAAACCTCTTTCCAAATGTTCCAAGCAAAATTCCCACATGAGCTAAGTTGAGGAGTGATAGCAAAGCTAGGATGCGGAGCGGTCAGTCAGAATTGATCAAGGACCCACCTAAAGAAGAGATAAATGAACTTGAACAGTTCACAAAAGAGGAAATATATCAGGCTAAAAGACACGTGGGAAAATGTTCAACTTCACTGATAACAAAAGAAATGCAAATGTAAAAAACCCAGGAACCATATTCACCTACAAAACTTGCAAAAGTTAAAAAAAGAAAAATAAAATAAAGAAGAAGAGCCAGTGACGACGAGCGTGCAGTGCTGTAGCTGTCCCTGTGCCCTGATGGTGGGAAATGATCAGGTGATACACATCAGTTATATTCCTGTTAAATTGTCCTAAGAAAATGGTCCAAAATAGGTACAAAGATTTATTCACAAAGATGTGGTGTTTTTATAAGACTGAGAAAGATGGGAACAACTTAGGTATGAAAAAAATACTCTTATTAAAGTAAAAGTATTATTTAAATATGGAGTAATAAGAGCATTATTTATTATTCTGCTTAAATCCATTACAAAGTAGTCCCAAAGTAGAACACTAATGCAACCATGGAAAGATGTTTTATAGTTTCTAGTACCATGGGAAAATGCTTTTATTTCAATGTTAAGTAAGAAGAGCAAAATATAAATATAATAAATACATATATACATAAATCTGATCTCAGATATGTTAAAAATAGAAAATATAAAGAAGAAAGGAATAAAATACTGTTTACTAATTTATTAAAAGTGAATGAATGGGCTGGGGCTGTAGCTCAGTGGTAGAGCACTTGCTTAGCACTTGGGAAGCACTGGGTTCTATCCTCAGCACCACATAAAAATAAATAAATCAAATAAAGGTATTGTGTCTATCTACAACTAAAAATAAAAAAATTTTAAAAAAGAGTGAATGAAGGTGGCACACACCTGTAATCCTAGCACTTAGGGAGGCTGAGACAGGAGAATCGCGAATTCAAAGCCAGCCTCAGCAACGGCGAGGTGCTAAGCAACTCAGTGAGACCCTGTCTCTACATAAAACACAAAGTAGGGCTGGGGATGTGGCTAAGTGGTGACAAATATACATCCCTAGTACTTTCTACTTTTTATTTTGAGATAGGATCTTACTAAGTTGCTGAGACTGGCCTGGAACTTGTAATCAATCCCCCTCAATTGAACTTGAGTTCAATCCCCGGTACCAAAAAATAAAAAAGAGTGAGTGATGAAGCAGGGGAGCATTGAGGCAGGAGGATTGAAAGTTCAAAGCCAGCCTCAGCAACTTAGTGGGTTCCCACGCAACTTAAGGAGACCCTGTTTCAAAATAGAACATTAAAAGGTCTGGGGATGTGGCTCAGTGGTTAAGCGCTCCTGGGTTCATTCTCTATTTAAAAAAAAAATAAAAAGAGTGAATGATGGCCAGGTGCTGTGGCACATGGCAGTAATACCAGCAACTGGGGAGGCTGAGACAGGAGGATTGAAAGTTCAAAGCCAGCCTCAGCAACTTAACAAGGCCCTTAGCAACTTAGTGGGATCCTGTCTCAAAATAAAAAATACAAAGTTCTGGGGATGTGGCTCAATGGTTAAGTACCAAAAAATTTTTTTTAAATTAAAACTTCAAAAAAGTTTTTCTATAAAGGGCTGGGGAAGTGGCTCATTGATAGAATGCCCCTGGGGTACAGCCCCAGTACTGTAAAAAAAAGAGTGAATGGTTGTCTTCCAATATGGGAATAACTTTTTTCTTCTTTCTCCTCTATTTTTATTTAATGATAATATATTACCTTTATAATAAAATTTTTATTTAAAGATAATAAGTGGCTACAGCAATGAAGACTATGTGATACTGGCATAAGAATGGATATAGATCAATGGAACTATCAGAGAAAACAGAAATAAACTATTATCTTTAAGGTCAATTGATTTTCAACAAGGGGTCTAAGACAATTCAGTGTGGAAAGAAGAGTCTTTTCAAAAAATAAACCTGGAACAAGTGAAAATCCACAAGCAAATGAATGAAGTTAGACCTCTTCCTTATACCACATACAAAATTTAACTAAACTGAATTATAGCGCTAAATGTAAAAAAGTTAAAACAAATTTTTTTTTTTGTACTGGGGATTGAACCCAGGGGCACTTTACCACTGAGCTACATCCTCAGTGCTTTTTACTTTTTATTTTGAGATAGGATCTTACTAAGTTGCTGAGACTGGCCTGGAACTTGAAATCCTCCTGCCTCAGTCTTCCAGATTGCTGGGATTACAGGCGTGCACCACCATGCCTGGCTAAAACTATAAACTTCTTAGAATAGAGCAAACAAACTCATACTGGAGAGAAGCCCTATGAATGTAAACAATGTGGAAAAGCCTTCACTCATTCCTCTTACCTTCACATATGTGAACACACTCACTCATACTGGAGAGAAGCCTTATAGATGTAAACAATGTGGGAAGCCTTATAGATGTAAACAAAGCTTTCAATAGTTATTATTACCTTCACAGACATGAACAATTTCATACTGGAGAGAAGCACTATGAATGTAAACAATGCAGAAAAGCCTTCATTTATTCTTCCCTTCAGCAACACAAAAAATTCATACTGGAGAGAATGTAAGCAAGCCTTCACTAGATCTGCTAACCTTCACAGAGATGGAAGGACTCATACTGGGGAGAAGCTGGAAAAAAAATAGAATAGAGCATAGGAGTAAATTTTTATGATTTATGTCAGGGAAAACCTTCTTAGATATGACATCAAAAGCACAAACAACAAAAGACAGAAATAAATTGAACTTCATCAGAATTACATACTTTTGTTCCTCAAAGGACATAGCAAAAAAAGTGAAAAACAACTTAAGGAATGTGGAAAATATTTGTTAATCATGCATATAATAAAGAAGTTAGGGGCTGGGATTGTAGCTCAGCGGTAGAGCGCTTGCCTTGCATGCGTGAGGCCCTGGGTTCGATCCTCAGCACCACATACAAAGCAATAAAATAAAGACATTGTGTCCATCTACAACTAAAAAATATATATATATATATTTTAAAAAAGAACTTAGATCCAGAATACATAAAGTACTCTAATACCTCAACAATAAAAAGGTAAACAATCCAATTGAAAATAGGCAAATATTCGAATAGACATTTCTTAAAAAAAGATAGGCAAATGTCAAATAAGCACTATTTATTTCCTTTTACTACTGTGGTGCGTTAAAACAATACAACTTTATTATCTTATAGTTCTGGAAGTCATGAATCCAACATGGTCCAATGTGGATAGAAATGAAGAGTGATGCTAACAGGCAGATAGTTTTTTCAAGGGATCATGAAAATGTTCTAAAATTTATCATGATGATGTTTACGCAACTCTGAATAAACTAAAAGCTGTTTTGTATGTACACTTTAATTGGATGGATTACATGGCATATGATAAAGCTATTTTGAAATTTTCAAATGGGTTGAGGGTGTAGCTTAGTGGTAGGGTGCTTACCTAGCATGCACAAAGTCCTGCGTTCCACCCCCAGAATCACACACACAAAAAAGAACAAATGAATCCTTAATAGGGTGCCATATCACTTTAACCAAAAATCCAACTCAAACTGGCCTAAAGAGAATTTATTGGCTCATTGAACTGAAAAGTATAGAAGAAAAGAGCTCCCTGGGGACAGTCAGAACCCAACTGCCTCCTCTTCCCGCCACCAGGAGCTAGAGCTCCAATTATGCAGGCTGCTACCCAATCAGGGGAGAGTGGTCCATTCCTGGTGATCCTGCAAGCAAAGAGAAACAAACAGAAGGGCAAGTTCAAAAGTAAGTCTCAGAGTAAGTATGCACTAGTCATAGGTGCGTTCTAGGGAAGCTGAGGCCTTCTTCAAACTTAGACTTAAGAAAACCAGCTAAGAAGAGCTAGAGAAGCATCTTCACGGCACAGCTCTTACCAAGCATGAGTGTAGCCCTGAATTGGATTTGTGGAGTGGAAGTGCAGAGAAAAACAGCTAAGGACAATCATAAAGACACTTTACAAGTGTTTCGGATTGACTACTGCTGAGTACAGGATTTCTTTAAGTAGGTCCTAAATATGTTCTAAATTTAGATTGTAGTGATGATTATACAATCTTGTAAATAACTGAAAACTCCTGTTGAGTGATCTAGTAAAGAGAATGTACTTAAATGTGAACCAAAAGCCAGCACAGTGGTGTGTACCTGTAGTCTCAACAACTCAGGAGGCTGAGACAGGAGGATTGCAAGTTCAAGGCTAGCTTCGGCAACTGAGCTAGACCCTCAGCAATTCAGTGAGACTCTGTCTCAAAATGAAAAATAAAAAAAAGAGGCTGGGGATATAGCTCAGTGGTAAAGCATCCCTGGGCTCAATTCCCAGTACTGGCTTCAAAATGTGCTCAAAATGTGGGAAAGATAGTAAATGAGCATCAGTATTTTCCAGGAGTCCAGATAAATGACCAAAAGAATTTGTAGGTGGATTCACTATTCACCCTAATCTGTAAGAAATTTGGAGTATTTGGGAGTTTTCTCACTGATGTATTGAAAGTGGCATGGGTAGGATGAAAGTGAAAGGACTCTTCCTGGAACCCTTAGTAAAATCAAGTCCATTTCCAAGAACATGAATTCTGCAAGGTAAGGACCTTGTCTGCTCATCCACAAGTGTATCCTCAGTTCCTAGAACAGCACCAAGCCTGTTACAGAACCTTGAATTGCTGTTTAAAGCTGAGCGTTCACACATCTCAGTTGGCCATGGAGAAAGAAACTTGCTGCAGCATGGAAAGAATGGAAATAATGCTACAAATAACAGACAAAAAGTCTTAGGTAGGGGCTGGGGTTGGTAGAGCGCTTGCCTCACATGTGTGAGGCACTGGGTTCGATCCTCAGCACCACATATAAATAAATGAATGAATAAAGGTCCATCAACAACTAAAAAAAATTTTTTTTAAAAAGTCTTAGGTAGAATTTGGGTGTTATTTATTTACTTTTTGCGTAAATTTTGGTTTTGATTTTTGTTAGATGCTTTTTATGCATCTATTGAGATAATCATATCGTTTCCCCCTTTATTCTACTAGCAAAGTGAATTACATGAACTGATTTTCAAATGTGAAACTGATCTTGTGTTCCTAGATTAAACCCACTTTGAAATCCCATATATTATCCTTTTCACATATCGCTCAGTTCAATTTGCTAAAACTTTTTTAACAATGAATCCATCTGGGCCTAAGGGAAGATTTTCAATTACAAATCTCAAATAGCTATTTCATTAAATAGTTTAATTGATATAGGACTATTAAGATATTTCATCATGAGTCAATATGGTCATTTCCACTTCTCAAGGTATTTGTCCATTTCATCTAAGTTGTTAAATTTTCATTAATACAACTGAGTGTGGTGATACGTACCTGCAATCCCAGCCACTTGGGAAGTTGAAGCAGGAGGATCTCAAGTTCAAGACCAGCCTTGACAACTTAGGGAAACCCTGTCTTAAAATATGAAATTAAAAAGGGCTGGAGATAGACCTCAGTAGTAGAGCACCCCCGTGTTCACTCTCCAGTACCAAAATAAATTTTTATTGATATGAAGTTTCTGTAATGTTCTATTGCTGTCTTCTTAATGTCTGTAGGAGCAAAAGTGATATTCTCTCTTTTATTTGTATCCCAAACTAAAACAAATAAGGTCCATATGTTGCCTTGGATGGCCACGTCTCCTAGGTATCCTCTGCATCTCTTCCCTCCATCCCCAACCACTGAGGATGAGTTTCAGATTTTAAAAGGCCTATGAAGAAGAAAGGTAGATTCCAGAAAAAAATAAATGGCAATGCTGACTTCAGGTAGAATTCTAGAAGAGGTCTGTGAGCAATACTTGGTGATCCTGAAAGCTATCACACATTCACTAAGAACAATTGTACTGAACTTAATGTCCCGACGGTTACAATATCTACTGCCAGTGCTTAGTGAGGGCCTATATACCAAACATTGGCCTAAGAATACAGATAAAATAGTGGTTTAAAAAGTCCTTACTGTGGGGGCTGGGGTTATGGCTCAGTGCTAGTGTGCTCATCTAGCATGCATGAGGCACTGCGTTCGATCCTCAGCACCACATAAAAATAAAATAAAGATATTCTGTCCACCTACAACTAAAAAATAAATATTTAAAAAAAAAAAGTCCTTACTGTGTAGTGAGAGCAATAGTCATCAAACCAGTGTGTACATAAGTAATTATATGACTCAAACAGTGATAGGGGCCATGAAGGAATAGAAAAGATGGCAGAGCAGGCTGGAAACCTAATTTATATTTGGCAGCAAGAGCAGGGAGGAGGCTGGTCTAAGAAAAGCTTGTAAGAGGAGCTCACATTTAATTTGAAGGTAGGTAAGGGTTAATCAGAAAAGCCTTGGAGAAGGGTGTTCTGAGCATAATGAAGAACAGGGACAAAGATCTGGAGTCGGGAGAGGGTGTGGTGAGCATGAGGAACTGAAAGGAGGCTGATGTTGCAGGAAGGTGGTGGAGGAGAGAAGCCAACTGGGGGTGGAAAAGTGAGAGGACTCAAATTATGTATGCTTGAAAGGGCATGGCAAAAAGCTGGGCACAGTGGCACATGCTTATAATCCTAGTAACTCCAGAGGCTGAGGCAGGAGGACCTCAAGTTCAAGGCCAGCCTCAGCAACTTAGAGAGGCCCTAAGCAACTTAGTGAGACCTTGTCTCAAAATAAAAAATAAAAAGAGCTGAGGGCTGCAGTTGTGGTTCAGTGATACAGCGCTCGCCTAGCATGTGTTAGGCACGAGGTTTGATCCTTAGCACTATGTAAAAATAAGTAAATAAAATAAAGGTATTGTGTCCATCTACAACTAAAAATAATTTTTAAAAAAGAGCTGGGGACACAGCTCAAGGGTAAAAGCCTCTCTATGTTAAATCTCTAGTACAAAAAAGAAAATTCTATTCAAATAAAACTTTTGAATGGCTTGTTTAACAGCAAGGGAGGGATGGGCTTAACCTGAGACGCTGGGCTGATTGTAAAAGCAAACTTACAGTGGAAATTAATAGGCTCCTACTCAACATTATATACCTATACATAAATTATTTACAAATATATATAAAGAGATCTATGGCAGAATATCCAACTATTAGGTTTTGTGTTTGTTTGTTTATTTACAGTAAGCAGGACTTCTGTTGAGAAGAGACCAGTTAAGCTATCTGGGTTCTAGTCAACATTTCCAGTGAAACAAGTACTTTAATGAGAAACACCCACAGGTTTTGTGTACACATTTCTTCCACTCCCTAGTGGCTGATCTCACACCTTGCTTTGTGATGTGTAATGCTAGGCTCAATCCCTAGCATTACACTTATCAGAAAGAAAGCCTGTTTTGGAGACAGGCCTTGTAGCTCAAATACCAATGCCAGACTGCCTGGGACTAAATTCCAGGTCCACCACTTACTAACTCTATGACTTGGAATCAGTTACAACAGTTATTTATTTTCTTCTAGAAAATGCACACAATGAAAATGTCTACATTTTAGGGTTTGTGTGAAAGCTATATTAAAGGTGCCTGGTACTGGGGCTGGGATTGTAGCTCAGTGGTAGAGCGCTTGCCTTGCATGCGTGAGGTCCTGGGTTCGATCCTCAGCACCACATACAAAGCAATAAAATAAAGACATTGTGTCCATCCACAACTAGAAAAAAATTTAAAAAAAAAAAAAAAAAAGGTGCCTGGTACTTAGAAATTCCTCCATAAGTATCAGCTATTATAATTATTACTTGAACCATAGAAATTTTTCCATAATAATTGTCATAATAGAAATTGAACAATAATTTTCAAAATATTTATTTTCAACTTTCTGGAGTTGTAATTGACATAGAAATGGTATATATTCAAAGCAAAAATGTTGGATTTTTTTTTTCTGTGGGGGATCCTGGGCATCGAACCTAGATTCAACCCCACCCAGGTGGGCATGCTGAGCACATGTCCTGCTATTCCTTGAGCTACATCCTCAGCCCCTAAAATAGTATTCTTCAAATAAAAAAATGTAAACACACAAAGCAGTAATTGCCCTATTAGTCTTAATCTTTGTTTCACAACAGATGCTCCCAATGTAAAAGAATTTTTTTTCATTTCCATTGACATCAGTTGAATTACTAAAAATACATACAAAAGCATTAAGTTAGGCATTAGACTATATGTTGCTTCATTCAAGCTCATTTCCTTTTATAAAACTTGTCCTGATTCTGGCTTTACTGTTAAAATCAATAATACTTCTGAAAATTCAGATTTTAGATCACTTTCTGATTTCATGTCAGTGTATTTTACAAGTGGTTCTCTTTGCATTTGTTCTGTTGAAGTATTTACAAATGACTGTAACCCATAGCAAATGTTCAAATACTAAAAAAAGCCAGTGAACGTTGAGTAGTATTCAAATAATGTAACATTGGGATTTCCTGGCAGTACACAGAATCCCACATTGAAATTGCCAACTTAAGTTCTTGCTTTGCCTCCAAAACTTATTTGTTGGATTAGCACTTGTTAGATTTATATAAACTGTGCATATAAACTCATTACTTTGCTTGCAAGGAAACTTGCTGTTATCACTAGACAGGGTCACAATCACACATGTGACGTGGCAGTGAAGGTAAATCAGCACGGATGGGCTCATGCCAATCAAGATACTACAGCCAATTTTCACAGCCTCAATGAGGTCCATCATCTTTATGTCGACCCAGTGACAATCTGAGCAGGATACAGATGGGTATTAGGAATTAAGAGGAAATGGGATTGGATAATTGGCATGGATGAGGACTCTCAGAAAGGAGGAAGGGCAAAAGAGGCTTGGTTTTGTGCTTGAGAAATGATGGGGAAAGCGAAAGGGGTGGCTGCACTAGGGATGAGACCAGCCTGCCCTAGAAACATTAGTGAGATTTCATTGACATTTGTTTTGGTAACTTTCTGTTGTCACTGGGAAACCAGGGGGACTTTCTCCTTCAAGATGAACCCAGCCCATACTCATCGATTTCACTCGTTCCCTGGAGGCTGCGGCTGTGCGCAGTAAGTGAGCTGCTCCTGGATGAGAGGACCATGTTAACACCACGGGAGGGAATCCCAGTGCACACAGCTCAGCAGCTCACAGGGTCCTACATTCATCAGTTGGTTTGATTCAGCTCCATCCTTCGATCTTTCTCTTCTATGTTCCATATTTTGTTCCTTGAACGATGGAAGTCTTTCTGTAAGCTGAGACATTGGGTGAATTCCCTTCCTTGCCAGTTTACCCTAACTTCAAACTCACAGTTCAAGGCTGAGCTATTCATACTCCTCTGATCACTGGCATTGCCAAATCCCTTTTTGTCTGGGCTATTGGTTTTGTAGGAACTGCTCCTCCACCTTCATGCTCATCCAAAGGCAGCGATTAAATAACCTAATGCACATCCATACAATGGATTATTAGGTAGCTTGTGCAGAGAAGGATATAGATCTATGTGTGCACTGATGGGGTAAATTCTATATCATTAGTAGGTTTAAAAGGTGGGACTTGGGGTCTAGCTCAGTGGTAAAGCATATGCTTAGCATGCATGAGGCCCTGGGCTCAATCCCCAGCACCCTCAGATAAAGGAAGTCACCCAACACCTGTAATAGTAGGAGTGTGTGTGTGTGTGTGTGTGTGTGTTTGTACACGTGCATATGCACCTATGTGTTTCTAATTGCATAGAAATAGTTCTAGAAGGACATGCTAAACTTTATTTTTATTTTATTTTATTTTATTTTGGTACTGGAGATTGAACCCAGGGGTGGGCACTTAACCACTGAGCCACATCCCTAGCCCATTGTTTGTTTGTTTTTTTAAATTTAGAGACAGGGTCTCACTGAGTTGCTCAGGGCCTTGCTATGTTGCTGAGGCTGAACTCAGGATCCTCCTGCCTCAGCCTCCTGAGCCGCTGGGATTACAGGCGTAAGCAACCATGCCAGGCCCAGGCTAAACTCTTGACTTCAGTTAGAGTACATATATGATCAAAATGAAATAGTAATTTCATCTTTTACTTTGATTCCAAATTATTTTAATTTGCATTATCACCTTTGAAATTCAAAACCAAATATTGAAAACCCCAAAACTTCGCTTTCCTTAGTTTCTCTTGCACCTGAATTTGATGGTAGCCCTGAAGAAAATCTTCTAAATGTGACTTTCTTCTGTTCTTGACTGAAGCAGGATGACTAGGTCACCTACGTTGTGCCAGGTACAGGAGTAAATGCTGGGGAATCAGACCTGGAGACAGCATCTTCCTCTTGTAGGGACTGCAAAGTTTAGAGGGGAAAAGAGGCCAGAGAACAAGGAATTACAGTATGGTATGATGAATGCCTCAGCACAACTGGGGCTTGGAGAATGAAAGTATGAACATAGCTATCCTTCTAGGGACAACGGGGGCTGGATGGGGGAGGCCCCAGAGGTACAATCGAGAGCAATCAAGAGCAGCCTTTATGTTCCTTATTAGTTTATTATTTTTTTTAAAAATCAGAGAAAAGTGAAACCATAGCCAGGTGCAGTGACGTACACCTGTAATCCCAGCACTTTGGGAGGCTGAGTCAGGACAATCGCGAGTTCAAAGCCAGCCTCAGCAATCGTGAGGTGCTAAGCAACTCAGTGAGACCCTGTCTCTACATAAAACACAAAATAGAGCTGGGGATGTGGCTCAGTGGTCAAGTATCCCCGAGTTCAATCCCTGTACCCCCTCCAAAAAAAGAAAAGTGGAAATGTGCAGATCCACCACCTAGATTCAATAACTGTTAATATTTTGCCATGAAAATTATTAGGTAATGCAAATAAACAAATGTTAACCCATTCAAAAGTTTATCCCTAAATTTTTAAGCATAATTTTTAGGGGGTACTGGAGATTGAACCCAGCTCTTTTTATTTTTTATTTTGAGATAGGGTCTCACTAGTTGCTTAGGGCCTCAGTAAGTTGCTGAGGCTGGCCTTGAATTTGCAGTTTTCTTGCCTCTGCCTCTCAAATTGCTGGGATTACAGGCAGGGCGCCATTGCGCCAGGTCTAAGCTCATTAACTTCTAATAATGACATTCTCTTATACTGTGGACATTCTCCACAATGCTATTATCAAACATAAAAATTAAAATTCATCCCTTTTCATCATCTAACAGCTAATCCATTTAAAAATCGTCCCGATTTCCTTCCATAACAGACGGGCAATGTACTGACATCATTACAAGATTTGATAGACACCTTTCCCACAAAAGCATGAAAACCCAATCAGCACATTTATGAACCACAAAAATATCCCTCAGTGTTTTTTATAAGTTGTTTTTCTCACAGTCCAGGATCCATTACTGTGGTTTGTAGAATGCGAACTTGCTTAAGTAGAACTATGTTTCCCAGAACCCCCTCCCCTGAATGATTTCAGGTTAGATTTGGCCAAAAGAGGAATTTGCATACAATCTGGAAGGCAGAAATGAAGCGGCAAGTATTATTCCCTGAAGGTCATTGTGGTTAGATGTGATGACAGAAGCATTGGTGAGCATCTCCTAGCTGTGCTCCCTGATCGGTGTCCAGAAAGTTTCAAATTGCTGACCCAGTTGCCCACAAGTGGCTCTAGACCTACCACCAGATACTTGGTGATGGACCCTCAGAGGTGGCAGCTGTACAGACCCTCTAGAGCTTTTCCATCGTGGTCCCCTGTTAGTGGCCAGAAGAGCTTGACGTCCCACATTGGTGGTTCCTTTTCTGATGCTCTGACTGCTCTCCTGGCCTTTCACTTCCCCCAGTTCCTACCACATTTATGTAAGGAATTATCCTATAATAAATTCCTTATCTCATCATTCAGAGTGGTTCTGCTTCCCTGATGGAGACATTTACTGGTACTGGCTGTGGTTTCAGGGCAGACTCTTAAGGATGAGACTCTGGATCTTGTTGTCTGAGTCTGATTAAATTTAAATGCATTCGTGCTTATCTCCGGGGGTAAATGATTACTTAAATTCTCACCTGTAGTCCCCTGTGTTAAATGTTTATGGAAGGCCAGGCTTTGGGTAACCAAACATTGGCTGCCATAGAAACATTTTGGTAGAAATAGGAATGTAATGAGAATGTCAGTGGCTTCTAAGTATGGGAAAAGTTTGGAGAAAGAAAATGATGAGCTCAGGGATTTAAATTCCCATCTCAAGCTCTGGGAAAGGGACCAAAAAATTAAGTTACTGCCCTAAAAAAAACTCTTACCTCCTATACCTCAGGGTCAAGATTTCTGATAACCAAACCTTAAAGGAATTGAATTTCAATGCAAATTAAAAGTACAACCTAACAAGGTCTTTTGTGTTAAAAAAAAAATAATAAGGGCTGGGATTGTAGTTCAGCGGTAGAGCGCTTGCCTCGCATGCGTGAGGCCCTGAGTTCTATCCTCAGCACCACATACAAAGCAATAAAATAAAGACATTGTGTCCATCAACAACTAAAAAAATATTAAAAAAAAAAATAACACAGCAATTGGGTAAGAGATCCAAAATCTTAGGATGGGGACATTGAGATAGACACCAATGAAGCTGAAGATCTTTAACCCTAAGTATTGCTGATCCCACCTTACCAGAAAAAAAAAAACCCTTCCTCTCCATCTATGGCTAGTCTTCCCTTGCTGCAGAGCCCGTAAAGACCTCCCTAGAGGTAATGCCTTGTATGGGACAGCTGGTCTTCCTAGAACCTAGCATCACCATGGGCCCCAGCATGACCCATGAGAAGGTACCATATACACCAAAAGAACATTGAGAGTTGGTCGATGTGTATACATTGTTTCCCTTTTTATTTGGACATAATTTCATACATGCTGAAAAGTATAATGCAAATGATTCTCTTTACCTTACATGAAGATCCTGCAATGCCTGTTTATACTGACGAAAATCCAGGGAAATCCCCGCACAATGTCGCACCCCTGTAATCCCAGCAATTAAGAAGGCTGAGGCAGGAGGATTGCATATTTGAAGCCAACCTCAGCAATTTAGTGAGGCTTGAAGCAACTTAGCCAGACCCTGTCTCAAAACAAAAACTAAAAAGGAGGATGGAAATGTGGTTAAGTACCTCTGGGGTTCAATCCCTGATACCAAAAAAAAAAAAAGAAGAAGAAGAAGAAGAAGAAAAAGAAAGAAAGGAAGGAAGGAAGAAGTAAATCAATCCAGGGAGTCTATATGAGAATGGATCCTAAAGATGTTAGATTAGGATTGAAGGAATATAATTTTGGATTTAACTGAATTCATTAATATGGGTACTGTACTAGAAATATTTTAAAACTTTTTGTATATTATGATTTTTTTTTCAGTGCTGGGATGAGACCCATGCTAGCTAAGCCCTCCTTCCTGGGAGCCACATCCCCAGCCCTGTTATGACATTTTGATATGTTAAAAAAATTTCTGGAGGTAAAGAAACTGCCCCTTCCTGGACGAGGCAATTCTTAGAGATAGCAAAGTGCCCAGCTTGGAGTAGGTCTTTGATATGCATGCAAACCATCCCAGTCAACTCTATCTAGCCACTACACTCCAAAATGCCACTGCCTTATCCCAGGCCAGGTGCCAGCCAGCAAGGGACCACCCTGTAGCCCAACGCCACCGAAATTATTCAAACTAACCAGTTTCAAACTGTCTATCTTGCCCTTCCTTACCTTTCCTGCATACTTCCCTGTAAAGACCTATTCCTTTTCCTCACACCTGTCTTCTGCCTATCATCCTGCCATCTTTCCCATGTGATCCTGCATGAAATGCCCTGCCTCCTGCCTCTAGGACCTGTGAGTATAATAAGCTTTGTTTTCCTGAGCTTCTCTTCTGTCTCTTCTTATGGCTACACCTGACTGACCATCTCATCAAAGAATGCAAAATTTAAGTGCACTAAGCAGAGAGTCTGTAGGCAGGTGGGGCATGGCTGGAAGAGATGGGTCACTGGGGGCATGCCCTGGAAGGACCCCTTCCTTTCTCTCTCTCTCTCTCTCTCTCTCTCTCTCTGATTCCTGACACCTGCCATGACTTGAGCAGCTTTCCTCCTCTGGGCCCATCCCCCATGCTGTGTCTGCTGCCTCACTTTGGCCCCAGAGCAATGGAATCAGTCATCTATGGACTGAGACCTCTGAAACCATAAGCCCCAAATAAACTTTCCCTCCTCTAAGTTGCTCTTGTCAGGTATTTTGGGCATAGAGATATAGAAGCTGACTAAAACAACTCCCAGTACTGAAGAGGAAGGTATGCAGAGCACTAGAGTGGATTGATAGTGTGAAACCAGCTAACTGTATTCTCCCGTAGGGTTCAAAGAATACTCCCTTCACCAAGGTTTTGAGAAATGCCTTGGTAAGAAGAATACCAGTGCTCCTAAAGAGCTCTGTGGTGACTATTCTTTTTTTTAAAATTTTTTTTAGTTATTGGTGGACCTATTTATTTATTTATTTATTTATTTATTTATATGTGGTGCTGAGAATCAAACCCAGTGCCTCACACATGCCAGGCAAGTGCTCTACCACTGAGCCACAACTCCAGCCCTTTGATGACTATTCTTGAAAGGCAAGTCAAGGAGCAGGAAATGCAGTTATCGAAATGGGCTTCCTGAATTCATGCAATGGGAACAACAGGATATTGGTGTCGGGAACCTAGTGGAGACACTTGGTAACCAAGATAAAGGTAGTGCAGTTACTGTAATGGGCTGCAGAGCTAGCAGGCATTAGAGTGGTTTGGCCTACAGAGCATGGCTTTGGCTCACTGATCATGGTACCCCTGGGATGGAAATGGCCTACTAGACTCTTACTTGATTCATATAAGTGAGAGATGTCCAGCAATGGTGAACAGAAGTCTGACTCTGACAATAGTCGGGGCCCTTCAACTAATTCTCACATTGTAGATGGTTCTCAAGCCCCAAGCCCCTTAGGTAAAGGGAAGACTGAGCTCATCTGAGGAAGGACTTGCTATTCTACCAAAAAGTTAGACTCTAAACCTATAGTCATTACACAGGGTGACTATGCATTGGGAAAGGGAAATGACCAGGTTCTAGGAATCACTGAAACTTGGCTCTGAACTGATACTAATCTCCAGAGACCCCCAAATGCCAGTGGATGCCATTGTCAAAGTAGGGGCTGATGGAAGTGAGATGGTATATGGAGTTTTGGTTTGACTCCCTCTCATAGCAAGCCTAATGGTTCCCAGAATACTTTCCGTCATTTTCTCCCCAGTTACAGAATGCATGAGTGGATATACATTATAGCTTATTACACTCAGTAGGTACTATGGTTTGAATACAGGTTGTCACCTAGAACTCATGTTGAAATGGAATCCCTACATAAGATATTAAGAGGTAAAAAAAAAAAAACTTAGTCCAACTATGGTATTCAGAGAGGGACCCTTGGGAGGTAATCAGCATTAGATAAAGTCTTTAGGATGGAGCTGCCATGAGTAAATCCTGGTGGCTTTATAGGGAGAGAGAGACCATATCTTTTGCCACATGATACTCTGAACCACCTTGTGACTCTGCCAACAGGGAAGCCATCATTACTTCCAGAGACAGTGTCTGGAGACACTCAGAACGGTTCAGCGTTTCACAGACGTCATAGGCTTTCCCACAACATAGCCTCTAACGAAACTCAGCCGTCCCAAACTCCTGGTAATGGAATCCTTTACCTTTATACCAAGAAGGTTGGGAAAGTACCAACATCTGCATGTGGTGTACACCCAGGCAGACTTCAAGGGGTTCGTGCTGTGAGATCTGAAATGCTATTGAGATTATCTAAGATTTAAAACATGTCAGCAGGGCCTATAATGGTTCCACATGTACTCAATGTGTTTGTGACAGAACCAAGAGGTCTTTCCTTATTGAGGAGCAGAAAATCATTGTGAAAGTTTGAAGGCATACGTACAGAGTCAGAAAGCTAAATTAAAGAATGAAGCTTCTTTGAGTAATGAAAGATCAAAAGATTTGTTCTAGATGGGTGTGGTGTGCACACCTGTAATCCCAGGAACACAGAAGACTGAGGCAAATGAATCAAAAGTTTGAGGCCAGTCTGGGCAACTTAGACCCTGTCTCAAAGTAAAATACTAAGGGCTCTAGGGGCTGAGGTTGTGGCTCAGTGGCAGAGCACACCTCGCACATGTGAGGCACTGGGCTTGATCTTCAGCACCACATTAAAATAAGTAAACAAAATAAAGACACTGTATCCGTATATAACTAAAAAATATTTTTAAAAAAGAAGAAGGGCTCTAGGTGTGACTCAGTGAAAGAGGACCTCTGGGTTCAATCGTGAGTACTTAAAAAAAAAAAAGCTTATTCTGAGGTTCCTTAACCTTGTACCAGCAGAACCACGAGTCAAAATAAACCTCTTTTCTTTATAAAATAGCCTTCCTCAGGTGCTTAATTATAGTAACAAAAATAAGACTAGTACAGTAGGTATCTGAGCAGATACACTCAGCAACTCGTAAATGCCTCACATTGATTCTCTGTTCCATGGAATGAAGGTTTTCATAATAGAGAAGGCCAAGTGAAAGTCACTCGAACTATGTCTACATACAAAATGTAAACAACAAAAATATCTTGTTTCTTGAAGGATCAAAGGGATTAGTGCCACCAACAAAGGTCCTAACAGATACAGAGGTGGTGAGTCCCATCATATCCCTACTCAGATCACTTGTTTGCCTGTCAGCAGACTGGTGGACCTCAGAGAATGACAACAAACTATCCACACTTTGACGATGCCAATTATAAGCTGCTGTTCCAGGAATGATTTCTTTGCTAAAACAAATCAATACCTCCATGGCAGATCAATCAATGATCTGCAAATGCTTTTTATTCTAAACCTTTCATGCCATTTTCTTCTAGTTGGCAAGCGGCACCACACCATCCCTGTGCACCTCAGGCCTCTCTCAACTCAGCAGCCTCTCCCGATCTATCCGATCTATCCGCAAGGACCTTCAAACACTTTTCCTTCACATGGATGCAAGCTAGTGCTGCTTGTTGGCAGGGTGCCTCTGTTCCTCACCGCATGTGACTCTCCACAAGGGTACTTAATGTCCTCATCAGCATGACTGGCTTTCCCTAGAGCATTCTAAGAGAGAGCAAGGTGGAAGCTGCAATGTCTTCTGAGACACAGTCTCCAAGTCGCATATAGTCATGTCAATGACGTTCTGTTGTGCTCACACGGGCGAGCACTACGGAATGCGGAATGCTGGTGGGGACCACCTGAGGCCAGGAATATCAGGAGGCAAGGATTACTAGGTCATCTTAAAGGCTGGCTACCATGGTATAAAAGTTCTGAAAATTTGTTGTTCCAGCTTTTCTAAGTTTAGAGTTGTTCCAAAACAAGGATTTATAAATGTTACACACATGATGCAAATACTATTATTAACATTATCCATTGAATGAACCAAGTCTTACACCAGAAGACAGGCCCTTGGCTTCTGTTCTTGCATCTGATGCTGACTCAGAACATGTCCTTGAGCAATTGTTTCTCTTAACATCTTTGGACTTTAACTTCCCTTTCCGTAAAATAAAGAACAAATTCCTGCCCCTTCCTTCCTCCCCCAGAGGTTTGTAAAGTGTTTTTACCTATTTAATACTCAAATGTGGACCTTAGAGGTCCATCCCATAAAGTCTTTCATTTTACAAATTCAGAAACTGGTTCCTAGAGAAGGCAAAAGTTTTATTTAGAATCACACAGCCAGTTAGTGGCATAGCCAGGATTGAAACCTCAATCTTTTTTTCTTTTTTTTTTGGTACCGGGGTTTGAACTCAGGGGCACTCAACCACTGAGCCACATCCCCAGCCCTATTTTGTGTTTTATGTAGAGACAGGGTCTCACTGAGTTGCTTAGCGCTCGCCGTTGCTGAGGCTGGCTTTGAACTCACGATTCTCCTGTCTCAGCCTCCCTAAGTGCTGGGATTACAGGTGTGAGCCATGAGCCTCAGTCTTAAATCTCCAGTGTCTGCCCAATCACATTGCTTCTGCCTTAAAATGAGAGTGTCCACTTCTGAAAAGAAATTTTCAAGCCGGGTGCAGTGGCTCAACAGGAGAATTGCGAGTTCAAAGCCAGCCTCAGCTACAGCAAGGCACTAAGCAACTCAGTGAGACCTTGTCTCTACATAAAACACAAAATAGGGCTGGGGATGTGGCTCAGTGGTCGAGTGCTCCTGAGTTCAATCCCCAGTACCAAAAAAAAAAAAAAAAAGAAATTTTCACAGTATTTATGACAACTCAGAGAGTAAGGACTAGCTGCCAGCTTGCAGGAAGAGCCCTAATGCCCTGGTTCTTTCACTATGTGGCCTCAGGATCCTCTTACACTCCTAAAAATTATTAAGATCCCTAAAAGACTTTTGTTTATAGAGGTTATATCAATTAATATTTATTGCATTAGAAGTTAAAATTAAGTGAAAATGTCAAATGTTTTATCATTCACTTTCAAAATAACAATAATACACTCATTGTATATTAATATTGTATATTAACAAAATATGTATATTTTACTATGGTCTGATGATGTTGGTGTTCCATCCAAAATTCATATGTTGAAACTCAACCCCATCAAGATGTGTGACCCAGCCAGGTGCGGTGGTGCACTCCTGTAGTCCCAGCAGCTCAGGAGGCTGAGGCAGGAAGATCACAGGTTCAAAGCCAGCCTCAGCAACTTAGCAAGGCTGTAAGCAACCTAGGAAGACCCTGTCTCTAAATAAAAAAATTAAAGGGGCTGAGGATGTGGCTCAGTGGTTAAGCATCCCTGGGTTCAATCCCTGGTACCAAAAAAAAAAAAAAAAAAAAGAGGTGTGGCCCAGGCTAGGGGTATAACTCAGTGGTGGAGTGTTTGCCTAGCAGGCCAAAGGCCCCAGGTTTCATTGTCAGCACCAACAGAAGAAAGAAAGATTAAGAAGTGTGGCCTTTGCATCACAATATCAGACCTTAAATTATACTACAAAGCTATAGTAACAAAAATGGCATGGTACTGGCACCAAAATAGACATGTAGACCAATGGTATAGAATAGAAGACACAGAGACGAACTCACTTACATACAGTTACCTTATACTAGATAAAGGAGCCAAACACGTACACTGGAGAAAAGATAGCTTGTTCAACAAATGGTACTGGGAGAACTGGGAATCCATATGCAGCAAAATGAAACTAAAGCCCTATCTCTCACCATGCACAAAATTCAACTCAAAGTAGATCAAGGACCTGGGAATCAGACCAGAGACCCAACGCCTAGTAGAAGAAAAAATAGGCCCAAATCTTCATCATGTCAGATTAGGACCATACTTCCTTAACAAGACTCCTATAGCACAAGAAATAAAATCAAGAATCAATAAATGGGATGGATTCAAATTAAAAAGCTTCTTGGCAAAAGAAATAATCAATGAAGTGAACAGAGAGCTGACATTCTGGGAACAAATCTTTGCCACACGCACATCAATAGAGCACTAATCTCCAGGATATATAAAGAACTCAAAAAACTTATCACCAAAAAAACTAACAACCCAGGGCTGTAGCTCAGCGGTAGAGC
>CM053399.1:91251906-91271509 GCA_028644305.1 Xerus rutilus
AATAAATGGGATGGATTCAAATTAAAAAGCTTCTTGGCAAAAGAAATAATCAATGAAGTGAACAGAGAGCTGACATTCTGGGAACAAATCTTTGCCACACGCACATCAATAGAGCACTAATCTCCAGGATATATAAAGAACTCAAAAAACTTATCACCAAAAAAACTAACAACCCAGGGCTGTAGCTCAGCGGTAGAGCACTTGCCTCGCATGCGTGAGGCCATGAGTTCGATACTCAGCACCACATACAAAGCAATAAAATAAAGACATTGTGTCCATCTACAACTAAAAAAATATTTAAAAACAAAACAAAACAAAAAAACTAACAACCCAATCAATAAATGGACCAAAGAGCTGAACACAAACTTCACAGAATAAGATATACAATCAATCAACAAACATATGAAAAAATGTTCAACATCTCTAGCAATCAGAGAAATGCAAATCAAAACTACCCTAATATTTCATCTCTGACACCAGTCAGAATGGCAATTATCAAGAATACAAACAACAATAAGTGTTGTCAAGGTCGTGGGGGAAAAGGCACACTCATACATTGCTGGTGGGACTGAAAATTGGTACAACCAATCCGGAAAGCAGTATGGAGATTCCTTAGAAAACTTGGAATGGAACCATCATTTTTTTTGGTACTGGAGATTGAACTCAGGGGCACTCGACCACTGAGCCACATCCCCAGCCCTATTTTGTGTTTTACATAGAGACAGGGTCTCACTGAGCTGCTTAGTGCCTCGCCTTTGCTGAGGCTGGCTTTGAACTCGCAATTCTCCTGTCTCCGCCTCCCTAAGTGCTGGAATTACAGCACTGCGCCTGGCTTGGAACCACCATTTGACTCAGCTATCCCACTCCTCGGTCTATACCCAGAAGACTTAAAAACAGCATGCTACACTGACGCAGCCACTTCAATGTTTATAGCAGCTCAATTTACAATAGCTGAACTGTGGAACCAACCTAGATGCCCTTCAATAGATGACTGGATAAAGAAACTGTGGTATGTATTCACAATGGAATGTTCCTTAGCAATAAAAGAGAATAAAATTATGGCATTTGCAGGTAATTGGATGGAGTTGGAGAACATCATGCTAAGTGAAGTAAGACAATCTCAGAAAACCAAATGCCGAATGTACTCGTTGATAAGTGGATGCTGATCCATAATGTGGGGAAGGTCATGGGAACAATGGAGGAACTCTGTTCACAGGGGTGTAAGGGAGGAGGGGACATGGGGACAGTAAAGGTGGTGGAATATGATGGTCATCATAGCCCTAGCTTTATGTATGACTGCATGTATGTTGTGATTCTGTATCACTTACAACCAGAGAAATGAAATGTTATCCTTCATCTGTGTAAAAAAAAAAAGTATGGCCTTTGGAAGGTGATAAAATCCCTTAGGCTCCACCCTTATGAATTAATATCCTTATACGTGAAGCTGGGGGAGCTTGTTCTTCTCTCCTGCCACAGGAGGACCCATAGAAGGTACCTTTTTTGATGAACAGGTAGAATTGCTGGTCCTGTCTCACCAGACACTGAATCTGCTGGCACCTTAATCTCAAATTTCCCAGTCTCCAGAACTGTTAGAAATAAATTTCTGCCTATAAATTGTTCAGTCAGCGGTATTCTGCTACAGCAACCTGAATGCATTAAGACAATTTTTTATGAACAATAATTGTATTTCCCAAAAGGAAAAAAAAATGAGAAAGAAGTGGTTTTGCTTTACATTTTTGCAAAATGACTTTAATCTCTGGCTTCATAGAAGAGCTGGGTTCTCATAATCATTTCTATGGATAGTCTATTATATCATGTAGCCTCTGGTAAACCCCAGTCTGTTCATGATAGAGTGAGAGTGAAAAGTTCATTTTAACATTATTAGGAAAATAATTCTGATCTCACAGATCCTCTGAAAGGGTCTCAGGGACCTTTAGGATTTCTGAACTCCACTTTGGGGACCTCTGTTGTAACATCATGCCACAGGACTCTGTTCAGGGCAAAATATTACCTAGTAGGACAAAATAGTGCTAATCAGTGTTGCAAATGATATGAAGCTGGGAAGGCGAGTATCACAAAGGGTGACAGAATTAAAATTTTTAGTCAGTCACAGCTACTTGAGTGACTGAGACAGGAGGATCAAAAATTCAAGGCCAGGAGCCGGGAACGGTGGCTCAAGCCTGTAATCCCAGCACTTTGGGAGGCTGAGACAGGAGAATCGCGAGTGCAAAGCCAGCCTCAGCAATGGCGAGGCGCTAAGCAACTCAGTGAGACCCTGTCTCTACATAAAACACAAAATAGGGCTGGGATGTGGCTTAGTGGTCGAGTACCCCTGAGTTCAATCCCCAGTACCAAAAAAATAATAATAATTCAAGGCCAGTATGGACAATTTAGTGAGATCCTATTCAAAATTTAAAAATTAAAAGGACTGGAGATGGAGCTCAATGATAAAGAACCCCTGAGTTCAGTGCCAATACCGAAAAAATATTTTTTTCAGCAGATTAAAATCAAAATTAAATTTTAAGTAGAATGTCTTGTATTTACATACTGCTTTATTTTTAATCAATTGCTCGTGCCCTGGAAACACAGACTGGGAAGAACTGGCCTGATAGCCATTTGTGTGAAAAAATCTGGTGGCTTAGGTCAATCACAAACTAAACATGAACCAAGAGCTTGTAACATAATGTTAAGAAGCATCAACAGACATGGACCCATTGAGCCAGGGCAGACAGGCAGGGCTCCTTGGAGACAGGATAGGGAGAGGAGGGGTTATTAATGTTTTCTTTGCTCCAGCCCCCACATCGATACCCAGAAAGTTAAGGGGAATGGATAGAAGGCACACATTTGCACTTGGTTAAGAAGGTGACTTGGAAAAGTTTAAATAAGTGAAAGCTAAATCCACAAACAAATTTTCCCCGAGACCTATATAGGCTTTCATAACCAAAAGGACGAGGACAACCCCCACACTGGGTTCACTGGTTTCCACCAGGGTCTAACCCCAGCTATCTGCAGGGGCATAGATGAGGGCAGCCCTGTCTGAGTGTTGATTTCCTCCAGCTTTCTGAATATTACTCACCTCAGCCATTTCCTCTGGCCAGAGGTGTCTGTCTGACCAGGGGCTGGCACCACTTAACCTTCAACATCACCCTTCAGAATCTGGCTGGTCACTGGGGACTCTCTCCCTGGCCTAGCCTAGAGGAGAAAGGGTCTTGGCTACTCGGGGCCTATTGCCACAGTAGCATCTTTGTGCCCTTGTTGTGAAGTCATTCCATCCCTCCCCTACTGGGTCAAGAAATAGGTTCCTCCCAAGTTCAGAAAAGTTGACCCAGATTGACACGTGTTTCACAGAAGACAGTTTCTCCTATTCTGCTCCCATCTGAGCAGACCTTTGATGTGACACTCAAGTTTCTGCACTCTGTGTCCAGGAATCGTGAACAACCTGGAGAACTTCCAGAATATGACAAGGATGATAGAGGTGGAGTGCAGGCTATGGAGCCAGAGAGACGTTCAAATCCAAGCTCTGCCACTTGTTAACTGCATGACCTCTGCACAAGTTACTTACATGCAATGAACCTCAGTTTCCCCATCTACAAAATGAAATTAATATTGGGTATGATGAAGGTGTAGCTCAGTGGCATGTGTAAGGTGCCGGGTTCGATTCCCCTAGCACCAAGAGCACTCACTCGCACACAAATTGAGTCTTAGGAAGACTGAGTGCAATAATGCATGTAAAGTGTTTCGCATGGTGTCTGGCACATGGTGATTGTTCATTAAATGTTAATTGTGGAAATTAAAGTTTAAAGCATAAGATCTTAAAGGAAGGGACGCCTTTCTGCATATAGCTCAGGCCCCTATCACTACCTGACTGGATGTGGCTCTCCAGGGAGCCCCAGGACCATACACAGACAGGCACCTCCATTAAAGAGGAGCTCTGCTCTACATTTGCATAACTAAAAGTCCCTTCAAGCGGTTTTCCTAGAATGACAATGGATTAAACAATTGCTTTAAAATGACAGTTTTTCATTTCCTCTTCCTTTCTAACAAAGCTGCAAAGATTTTAAGAATGGAATTTCAAGTTTCAGAACTGAGACTCCGAGGGGCTGTGTGTGTCCCCCCCACCCCACTCTATCCAAAGGAGAGCCTGCCCCTGGCGTCTCACTGTCCACCCGCGGTCATCTCCTCTCTGCCAATATCTAAAGCCAGAGCAAGAGTACAGATGGAGGCCCAGGGAACAAGTAGTTAAAGGTCATAAAGAGACTACTAGATCAAACAAACAGGAAGGCCCAGCTGAAATTTGAATTTCTGGACTCCTGAGTTTCTCCCCAGAATGTAGAGGTGCAAGAATGTGGAGGTGCAAGTGTCACAGGAGAAGAGAGGTCTCTGGAAAAGGGTCCAAGACCAGCAGATAACAAAATGGCATATGTGACAAAAATTTTTCAGCATGTGCCAGACAAAGGCATAGACAAAGTTTTGTTTAGAAAGTAGACACATTCAAGGGAAAATGGGGCCATCTTGAGAGACAGAAGCCCCTCCATAGGTTGGGGATCCAATATTTATAGAGGAGCAGTAGTTAGGTCTGGAGCCAGGGTGGGTGACACACAGCGTGGTGCCATTTTTCCCTGCACTTGGGTATTTTCCTCATTTTGCAAGTGGGGAGGTGGGGCAAGGGCACATTGCTCAAGATTTACAACTGCACTTTCTGCATCTCAGTGACTTATGGATGTTTCCTTTCAAGACTCAATCGCTCTCTTCATCCCAAATTCCTACCTCTCCAGGAGGCCTATCCTGCCTCCCGTCCAATCCCACGCCTGGGTCCTATCCCTTAACAGGGCCTGTAGGGCATGCCTGTGGATACCCCAACCAGAACATCCAAGTTCTACCCTACCCTCCGCCCTCATCTAGCTGTCAGGCCTAGGGATACACTCAGAGGTGACTCTCTATTCCTGGGGTAATGGACCTGGACAGAGACCCACAAAGACCTTGGAAGTGGGCTGTGCACATTTGGGAAAGGAATTCCAGGAACCTAGGGGTGTGTCTATGACAGGAGCTCCTCTTGGGCACATTTTCTGTCCTCCTTTTAGGGAGAGGCAGGATCCTAAGATAAGGGCAGGGCCTTTAGAAAACAGGCTCTAATTAGGAGCCATCTGCTCTTGCTCTGGTCTTAGGGTCTTCTTTGCCCAGAAAGTATTTACTGAGCACTTACTATGTGCTAGGCACTGTGCTGGGTATTAAAATTGTTGCAGTCAGGAAGACTAAGGGAGGGGCTGGGATTGTAGCTCAGTGGTAGAGCGCTTGCCTCGCATGCGTGAGGCCCTGGGTTCAATCCTCAGCACCACAAACAAAGCAATAAAATAAAGACATTGTGTCCATCTACAACTAAAAAAAAAAATTAAAAAAAAAAAAAGAAGACTAAGGGAGGAGGTGAACAAGCAGTGAGCAAAGAATAGCAAATATGTATGTGTTTTGAAAAAACACTGAGAAGGGTCCCACTCTGTTTAGAGACAGAAACTCAGAAGAAGCCAGGGAAATGTGGCTTGGAGGGGAATGGGTTTGGTCCACGTAGATGGAACTGAGAAAGGCCAGGAAAAGAGGCCACAAGGACTAGCTAGGTCAGGCTTTGAGACCACACTCAAGAATATTGACTTTTTACAAAGAGTAAGATCAATTTACTGGGTAGAGACCAGAATTTTCTTTTTAACAAAATAGAGTTAGAAGCTGGGCGTGGTGGCGCATGCCTGTAATCTCAGTGGCTGGGGAGGCTGAGACAGGAGGGTCATGAGTTCAAAGCCAGCCTCAGCAACAGTGAAGCGCTAAGCAACTCAGTGAGATCCTGTCTCTAAATAAAATACAAAATAGGGCTGGGGATATGGCTCAGTGGTTGAGTGCCCCTGAGTTCAATCCCCGGTACCAAAAAACTAAAATAAAATAAAATAAAAATAGAGTTAGGATAGGACAGAAAACAAGAGAAAATAGAATCCCTCTGACATAATAAGAATAAACATTACTTTATTTCTAAATTTTTGCTGTAATTATGAATTTATATCTATGACTGTAGTTCCTTTCCTAGGCTGAAATATCTCACTTATTTCTTCCTATGGGTTATGGTCAAAAAATGTTTGCAGGCCTCTTTATAGGTTAAAATGATAAAGTCTGATTATTTTCATCCAAAATTTAAGTGACCCTCCCAGCATCCGTCAAAGAACAGTTCTTTCTTACACTTCTTTAGTATGTCTTAAATTCCAATTCAAGCAGCCAACAAATATTTTTAAGCAATTCCTGTATACAATCCATAAGTTAGGTGTGAGGGAAATAAGACAATAGTACATAGAAACACTGTCCTTTGCCTCTCTCCTGGAGCATCTAGGAATGCTGAGGTGTGTCTGTGGGTCATCTGTCACGTTTGCCTTTTTATGGTTTTTGCCCCGTGCCACAGTTATTATCTTTGTAATTGTCACTTATGGAACAGCATAGTACTAAGTACTTTACCTAAGGCATCTCATTTAATGTGCATGTGATGTGATAAATGACATTCTCACTCCCACTTTCCAGATGAGGCTGTGAGATGTTTGCTCACTTTGCTGAGGTGACCATCTTGGTCTCCTCACACTGCCATAACAAAATACCGCGAACTGCATGGCTTAAACGATAGAAATGTATCTTCCCTCAGTTCGAGAGGCTGGAAAGCTCAAGATCAAGGGCCCAGCAGCTTCCATTTCTAGTGAGGACTTCTCCCTGGCTTGTGGAGCATCTCCTTCTTGCTGTGTCCTTTGTGCTCTGAGGGGAGACGGTGTTGGGGAACATGAATTCTAGGAGGACACAATTCAGTCCATAGCAGTGACATGTCCAGGAAGCGATGGAGCAAGATGTAAACTCCCCCTCCTCCAGGACCTGAAATCTTATTTAACACCCTCTGCCACCCCTGCAGTACTGAGTATTGAACCCAGGCCTTTGCATATGCTGGGCAAGCATTCTACCACTGAGTACATACTCTGCCCCCAGCACCATTTCTGATGGGGCAAATCCCACCTCATTATTTTTTTATTTCTTAGAAGAACATAGCAAACTCTTCTTGTCCATTTATTCTTTCAAGTGAACTTCACTGATCACTTTGACCTGTACCATGTTCAGGAGAACTGATATCTTCACCAACCAAGTCACCTCATGCAGGCACATGCTCTGTGCTGTCTCTCAGAAGTTCCCTGGCTCTCCTCTTGGAGGTCTCACACACCTTTCTTGCCAAGAGCCTTCTGAGCCCATGTTATTTTGAGTTTGGTTTTTTTAGCTCAGTGCTTCCCAAAATGTGATGTGCATACAATCACCAGGGGACCTTTAAAAGCAGACCGATCAGGGCTGAGGCTGTAGCTCAGTGGTAGAGCATTTGCCTGGGATGTAGGAGGCACTGGGTTCCATCCTTAGCACCACATTTAAATAAAATAAAGATCCATCAACAACTAAAAAAAAAAATTAGGAAAAAAAAAAAACCAGACTGATCAAATAGGCAAGGGACAGAGCCAGGAGTGGAAGTGGGGTCCCACCATCCTAATCAGATTGCTGATCTATGATGGTAGTTGTGCTGTCTTGAATGGGTAGTTTAGTCTCGTACCTTAGAACTTGTTATTTGGATTATCTAGAAAAGCTCATAATATATTTTATTTGGCCCATTTTGCATACAGTTCCCTTTGTGAACCCAGGAGGTTTGTGTGTTGCTGTGGAGACCAGCTACAGCTGCCAGGAGGTGCAGAGAGAGTTTGGGGAGAGAGCACTATCACACTGGTGCTAACACAGAGCTTGTGGCATCCACGTGCAGAAGTCTTGGCAACAGACACCAGTTGCTGGCCACAGCCCCCTCCCACCCTGGCCCTTGCCGTGCTGCCCTACTGCATGACAGACTCAGACCCAGCGAATCCAAGAGCCTGTCAGAGTTGGTGCTCAATAAATACTTGCTGGACGACTGAATTAGGACCACCCATTCACCACGACTGAATTAGGACCAAGTCTTTTTCAGATGTGGAAACTGAGGCCCAGAGTTCCTCTTATACTTGCAGACTTTGGGGAAACTTGTTGGAGCTGAGTTATTCCAGTGTGGCTAGAAATGAAAACTCAGGGGTTTTTGTTTGTTTATTTTGTTTCTTACCTTCTGCTTAGAGTCCCACCTTGTGCTGGGCCCTGAGAGAGACAGCAGAGAAGCACAGCCCAAGATGAGGCCCCAGAATCACAGCGCGTTGGAACCTAGAGAACTTCGAGATCATTTTACTCAGGGCTTCTTAACCAGGATGTTCGGAACCATATTGTGTGTGCCTGGGCTTCACTCCTAGAGAGTCTGATTCAGTGGGTCTGTGGTGGACACTGCAGACTAAATAATGCCTGGGTAGGTGACCTGGATATGCAGCTGGATTTGGGAACCACTGTCCTGTCCCAATCTCCTTTTTTTGCTGAAGAGAAAACTGAGCTGGGAAGGGAAGCAATTTGCAGATGGCCACACAGCCATTCCATAGAATCTCCTTAAGACCTCAGCTTCTAGCTGGGCGCGGTGGCGCACGCCTGTAATCCCAGCACTTTGGGAGGCTGAGACAGGAAAATCACGAGTTCAAAGCCAGCCTCAGCAACGGCCAGGCACTAAGCAATTCAGTGAGACCCTGTCTCTATGTAAAACACACAATAGGGCTTGGGATGTGGCTCAGTGGTCAAGTACCCCTGAGTTCAATCCCTGGTACCATGGACTTCCTGCCCAGGAGAGGGGGAAGCTAAAGGGGTGTAGGAAGTGAGACTGACTGGGCACTTAGACTCAGTGTCCCATTTCTGCAAGGACAGTAACTCACCAGAAAAATCTTTTGTGTGAGTGGGAAAGGCAGTTGTCTAAGGGTCGTGAATGGAGAGAGGCAAAAGGCTTTCACTCCATCTTCTAAATGTCTTGCAGGTCATACAGCAGAGTGAACAAGAAAGCAAAAATATTGCTGGACACAGTGGCCCACACCTGCAGCCTAGAAACTTGCAAGGCTGAAGAAGGAGGATAGCAAGTTCAAAGCCAGTCTGGGCAACTTAGTGAGACCTTGTCTCAAAATAAAACATAAAAAAGGACTGGGAGTGCAGCTCAGTGGTAGAGCACTTGCCTAGCATGTGTGAGGCACTGGTCAATCTCCATCAGAGGGGGAAAGAAAAGAAAGGAAGGAGAGAAAGAAATAGAGAAAGAAAGTAGAGATCTCTCAAAGTAGAGAGTCAGTGAGAATTTGTATCCCAACTCTGCCACCAATATTAACAGAATACTTAACCTAAGAGTCAATTTCTCTACCTGTAAAAAGTGCACATCTGACAGGGTCAGCCCATATAGCTCAGAGGTTAAGCATGACAGTTGGAGCTGAACTATCTGTTCAAATCTCAGTCTGATGTGAGGCTTTGATGAGTGCTTTAGCTTCTCCTCCTCCTCCTCTTCTTTCTCTTCTTCTTCTTCTTCTTCTTCTTCTTCTTCTTCTTCTTCTTCTTCTTCTTCTTCTCCTCCTCCTCCTCCTCCTCCTCCTCCTAACCCCTCCTCCTCCTCCTCCTTCTTTTTTAGTTTTAAGTTGTAGATTGACACAATACCTTTATTGTATTTATTATTTATTTTTATGTGGTGCTGAGGATCGAACCCAGTGCCTCACACATGCTAGGCAAGTGCTCTACCACTGAGCTATAACCGCATCCCTAAATCAGCTTCTTTATCTGTTTCATCACTCGTAAAATGATGACAAGAATAGCAGTTCCCTCAGAGGACTGTTGTGAGGATGAAATGAATTAACACGGGTCTGTAACCTCTGAACCCCAGTGTGCCCCTAGGCCGTTATCTTTAATCTCTTCTCTGCCTACATTCACTTCCTTGTCTTTCACTGCCAACTACATACATCTTGAGGGCTGGAGATGTGGCTCAGTGGCAGCCTGCTTGCCTAGTGCGTACAAAGCCCTAGGTTCAATTCTCAGTACTGAAAAAAAAAAAGTTGCCAAATTTATAACTAAAGCACATTCTTTTCCTCTGAACTCTTCATTTAGATATCCAACTGCCTAATAGACGACTCTACTTGGACATCTGATATCTTAAGCCTAATATGCCAAAAACTGGTCTCATGATCTCTGTCCCTAAACTAGTTCTTTCCAAGACCCTTCCTTTGTCACTCACTATAGCCAACTCTGTCTCTGGCTTCTCAGGCCACAGTCCTTGGAGTCACCTAACTACCTTGAATCCTTGGGTCTATCTTCAAAGATACCTGGAATGGGATCACCCCTCACTACTCCTACTGTAACCTTCCCAGGCCAAATCACCACCATCTCTTACCTGGATTAATGAAATTCTTGGTTCCCTGCTTCTTTTTTAACTTCCTTATAGTCTATTCACAGTGCAGCATCCAAAATGAGCCTGTTTCAGCAAAAGCCAGGTCATGTCTCTCCTGCCCCCAAAACCCAGTATTTCTCAATTTAGAGTAAAAGTGAAGTACCTGCTAGGGCCTGTGATACCCTACAATCTAGCCTTATCTTCTCTTTGCTATCATCTCCCTTTTACAACCCCTGACCTTCTTGCAAGTTCCCATTCCTCAGTCTTTATTTGCTCCTTGTTCTTCCTGGAATGCTTTTACCCCAGCTATTCTCCTGTTTCATGTTCTGAGCACCTTCAAGTTTTCGCTCAAAAGTCCTCTAGTAAAAACCAGATGCAATGGCACACTCCTGTAATCTCAGCTACTGGGGAGGCTAATCCAGGAGGATCTGAGGTTTGAGGCCAGTCTGAGCAACTAAGTGAAACCCTGTTTCAAAATAAAAATAAAATAAAAAGGGCTAAGATGTAGCCCCTGTCTGTTTTTTGTTTTTTGTAAGGGTCCCCTGTACTAAGACTGATAGCTCCAGTCCTCCCTATCTTCCTCTCCCATGATACCTTTTTGAAAGCATGCCCTCCTGATATACTGTTTTTGTTTTTGGCACCAGGGATTGAACCCAGCGTTGCCTAACCACTTAGCCACATTCCTAGCCCTATTTATTTTTTATTTAGAGATAGAGTCTCACTAAGTTGCTTAGGGCCTCGCTAAGTTGCTGAGGCTGGCTTTGAACTGGGCAGTCCTCCTGCCTCAGCCTTCAGAGCCCCTGGGATTGCAGGTGTGTGCCCCCAGCCTGGCTCTGATATACCGTTTCTGTAGGGTCCTCTTCGGTTGTTTATTGTCTGCCCCTCCCCATTAGAAAATAGCTGTATGAAACTGGAAGACAGAAAGCTTCGTCTGTGTTCACTGCTTCATCCTCAGAGCCTAGACCAAAACTCAAAACATAAAAGATTCTTCATAGTAAGTATTGATTAAAGTTAATTAATATATGCTGACTCTAATAATTATTTTAACATTTGGGAGATAGTAAGAGACAGAAAAAGAATAATCTTTTTTTAAAGATTTTTTTAAACCTTTATTTTATTTATTATTTATGTATTTTGTATGTGGTGCTGAGGGATCGAACCCAGTGCTTCATGCATGTGAGACAAGCGCTCTACCACTGAGCCACAGCCCCAGCCCCGAAAAAGAACAATCTTGAGCACTGGCATTTCATGGTGAAAATCTCCAAACAATGTTCATGAGTTAAGTGAAAAGGCGTGCTACAAAATCACATGTATACTATGATCACAAATTTAAGAGATGCATATATAAGAAAAAAGAGAGCACACAAAAGTTATATTAGTTCTTGTTATAGGACTCTGACTGATTTTTTCTGCTCTTTTCCAATGTGATATTGAGTCTTAAATAAAATTTTAACTTACTGCCATTTGAATATGATATCCTTATCATAAAAACAAACCAAAACTATACCTTATCTTTTCTGTGGTATAGAGAACAGGTAATACACTAGCCTGGTTTGCAGTTATGTCTAAGAGTGGGGAGCAAGATTGTAAGTGCTGATCAAAGGGCTTTTGCTATAATGTTTTAAAATAATGTGTTTTTGTAGTGTAATTAGATTTTTAAAAATTTGTTAGGATAGAAGAAACCCTTTGAAAATCCAGAAACAAAATAAAGTGTGAGCCTGGCACAGTGGGACATGCCTGCTATCCCAATAGCTCAGAGGCTGAGGCAGGAGGATTGTGAGTTCAAAGCCAGCCTCAGTGATTTAGCAAGGCCCTAAGCAACTTAATGAGACTCTGTCTCAAAAGGGTTAGGAATGTGGCTCAAAGGTTGAATGCCCCTGGCTTCAATCCCTGTTACAAAAAGGAAAAGGAAAAAAAAAAAAAAAAAAGATGTGGTCTGAAACTAAAAGGTCCCAAAACAACAAAATTTTCTTTTCCTGTCCAGGCTCAATTTGCCTTCACTTAAGACACAAATGTAGGGGCCAAAGAGAGGCCTGGATCCAAGAGGACTTGGATCCTGGTGACACACTCCAATGTCTTCTGCTTGTTTTAGAGGTGGATGGGATGAGGACACATCTCGCCTCTTCTCTCTGGGTCCAGCAACTCCCATGAGAGACCCCCCCAGCTCTAGAAGAGAAAAGCAGATCAGTCTTTTGCCAGTGAATTACTCACAATTTGGTTTGCCTGGTTGGAGACAGGCTGACCTCCCAAGGGTCATCTGACCACAAATTCCTCCAGCTCAGTGACTGACCACTGAGCAGCTGCAAAGCCTGTTTCTCTCAAGGACACACTCACACACGTCCTATCACCCTGCAGTAGTTTTGGATTTTAGAGAGGAGTCCTTCATTAGCCTTTTGTGCCACTCTGCATTCCTCAGACCCTCTTTGTGATGGTTTCCAAACTCTGCCTACCTCCAAAAAGAAACTAGGTACATGAGAAGCTGGTGAGGCCAATGTGAGGTCCCTTTCTTCCTGTCCCCAGGCATCTCTCCAGTCATTCTCTTTCCCCACTTCCCAGACCAAGGAGTCTTCGCTGCCGCTGACCAGGGCTCAGTCCCCAGAATCTGTCTCCAGAACAGCAATTTCCACAGCCAGTAAGCCTGGCCCATGTCCATTTTCCAGACACTGGGCTGGTTCATAGTGATCAGTCCATTGCCTCTTTCTCTGCCCCACCTCACACCTGGGAAAGGCGAAAAGGCACTGGGTGGCTTCCGGGTCAGGCAACAAGCAAAGGATGACTGTCCTCACAGATGAGCTGAACTCTCTGAGTCACTCTGTCTTTGCAGAGCACATGCCCTCAGCACCAGTGAGGACTCTGGAGGGTGGCAGGGCTGGATCATCACCTGGAGGACAGAATTCTTCCTGTCCTGAGGCAGACAACAGGGATAGCCAGCTTATGTTCATTTAGTTTCTTGAGTAGGATTTTAGGCAAGTGGTTTTTTGTTTGTTTGTTTTGCAGTGCTCAGGATCAAACCCCAGGGCCTGGTACATGCTAGGCAAGTGCTCTACCACTGAGCTCCACCCTCACCCCAGGAAGCAGGATTATAAACTCCAGAAACTAGTGATTTAGTCATCAGGAATGTGTTCATCCATCCGTTTACCCATTCATGGACTGCCGAATCCACCCTATGTGCCTGGCACTGTGCAAGGCTGTAATTCAGTAGGAAAGAAGGGACAAGGATGCAGACATCTGTATGACAAAGAGGAGTCAGGTCAATGCCCACTCCAATCTAAAAAGAGAGACTTGGATAAAAAAAACAAAAACAAAAAAACTCTCAGGTACATAATTCATCAACATTCTTTATTAAGCATCTACTAGGTATTGGACATTTTCATGCACTGATCCCATAATGATCCTCACAGTAACTTTTCTAGGCAGCAGTTACATCATATACTCCTGAGGAAGAACACAGAAACTTGTCAAATGTCACAAACCTACTAAGCACCAAACCCGAGATCCAAAGCTTGTGTCCTTTTTCTTGACCTTACTGGCAGCCCCAGCATGAGCACAGCAGGCCCGAGTCAGGGAAGCACTCAGGAGAGGGAACTTGGCCCTTCCTGCCCTCCTCCACCAGCTTCACCTTGCAGCCTCTTCCTCCCCTCATTCAAACAGCCAGTGGGTCAACGACAATTGCTGAGCATCTACTTGTGCAACCTTTGGGGAGGGGATATAGCTCAGTTGGTAGAATGCCTGCCTCACATGCACAAGGCCCTGGGTTCAATCCCCAGGGCCAAATAAATAAATAAATAAAATTGGAGGAGAGAAGGAAGAGGAGGAATCATAACTGGCTTTGTCATCAATGGGTCTGTACAGTAAATAACTACAATGCAAAGGGACAGGAGAAATAGGGTAAAGTGCTAGCTCAAGTCGGGGCAGGTGTTTGATTTCAAAGACTTCGTGGAGGAAGGGACACTGAGTTGGGCCTCTAGGACATTTAGGTTTGGGTTATCCAGAGCTGTGGGGAAAGGGCTGCCCAGATTTCAGAAACAGAAAGACCATGGGAGAAAGGAAAGGCAGGAAGGTACAGGTAGAGGGAAGGCATCGGAGTCTGTCTGGTTGGAGGGGAGTGTTGGGAACACACCATCAACCTTCTATAAATATCTATTACTTGAAAAACAAAAATGGTAAATTTAGGCCAGATTACAGAGGACTCAACATGCCACGCTACTGAGCTGGCCCGTCTTTCGTTCGTGTTGGTCCCATGCCCTCCTTTGGTGAGGAAGGACAGGTGGCTGCTCCCCCGCTGCGCTCTCGGGGCTGGTCCCACAGTGTCAGCGGCCCTGTCTCCCACTGCTGTGTCATCACTTGCCCTCTTTCAAGTGCCTAGCCCACACCCAGCTGCCCCACGATGCGGCCCAGAACGTTTCCTTCCTGGGGCAGCAGGGCCAAGTCATTTGGAAACCTCTCTCTGATGAGCTCCGTGATCAAGGTGCTGATATGGCAGGTGGGCCGCCTCACCATGTCCCCAATCTGGGAGGTGAATGCGGTAGGGAGTTTCATTGACCTATCTCCTCCGCCTTGGGCCCTCTTCACTTTCACTGCAGGGGACCCTGCGGCTGCATCTGAGGATGCCACAGGCCACATCATGATCCTACTTCGGCCGTTTCCTGCCTTTGTCCTGCCTGTCCCATTCTGGGCCACCCAAGGCCTTGCCTCTAACCAGCCACTCACTGACCACAGTTCCTCACACGAAGACTCTGAGGACTGAAAATGGGGAAAATGAACTTTGTACCATTTCACTTTTGAGTTTCTCCTCTAGAACCAGCAGGCCAGCTGTCCCCTGGGAGACAGTTCATCTCTTGCTGCTCGGAAGGCAGAGCATTGTGTCCCAAGTCAGAACAAGCTGGGATTCCCCTCTACCTGGATAGACTCCTGAGACCTGAGGAGGCTACTTTTCTTATAAATAAAATAGGTTAAGAACTCCAGGCTGGCTTTCGTCACAGGCTGAGATGAGGCCCTGGTGAGACAAAGGGTGCGAGAGGGCTTCATAAACTGCACATTAATCTGGAAGCATTATGGTGGAGGTTATTAGTTTACGAAGATTGAGTTCACATTCTTATTTGCTCTCCTAGCACCGTGTTCTTTTTCTTCATAGCATTTATGGATTTTTATAACTACATTGTAAGTTACTATTATCTCTAGGCACATGGTTTATGTGTTTAATGCTTGCCTCCTCAGCAGGGCATAAGCCATGGTGGAGCCCGAGCCACGTTTAATTTTGTTTCTCATTACTCTCTCAGCACCTAGTTCAGTGCCTGGAATGTCACAGAGGCTCAAGGAATAATTAACTGAGAAGTTATTTCAGGATCCACCACCCATCCTCACTTGAGATTTGTTTTATTAGGCTAGTCTGCATTGCTCACTGCTGAAGCCTGGCATATCGTAGGCAATTAATAAAGGCTTTTTTGGAAGTGAGAATGAATAAACCTCCCTAAATGTCATTGCCATGGTCAAGTTCTGTTGCTGAAAGCTCTGCTATATTTCCCAATTTCCCCCTCTGTGATCCCAGTGCCCAGACAGGCTTCTGGGGCCTCTCAGACCTGCCCTCCTGGCCTCTTGTCCTTCTCCTACAGCTTCCTCTGCTCCAGCCCAGACTGAATACTCAGCACCCGTCACCAAGGTGTGCCATACCCACGGTAGACTCTTACTGGTCAGGCCTTCCCCAAAGTTCCGCCTCAAGTTCCTTCCTTTCCAATTCCCCTTTTAAAAGCATGAGTGTGCTTTCAGGTGTGTGTATGTTTGTAAATATGCACGCATGTTCATGACAGTTCATTGTACCATGGAGAATTTCTCCTTGGAAAAAAGACTTTTATGGGCACACTACTGTTCAAGACAAACAATATTAAGATTGGCCAGGTAAACAGTGTACCGGTTAGGAAACTAAGGCTCAGAGAAGTTATATTTGGCGATGGTTTTGTTGTTATTGTTTGTTGTTTTGTTGTTTTGGTACTGATGATTGAACCCAGGGGTGCTCTACCACTGAGCCACATCTCCAGCCCTATTTTGTATTTTATTTAGAGACAAGGTCTCACTGAGTTGCTTAGTGCCAAGGCTGGCTTTGAGCTTGCGGTCCTCCTGTCTCAGCCTCCCGAGCCACTGGGATTATAGGCATGCACCACTATGCCCCACTATTTATTTATATTTTGAGACAGGGTCTTGCTAAGTTGCAGAGACTGGCCTCGAACTTGTGATTTTCCTTACTCAGTCTCCTGAGTCACTGGATTACAGATTGTGCCACCATGCCCATGCAAAAAGTTATATTTGTAATTTTCAATCTGGAGATTGTGCCTTATGTGTTGATGCTTGAAAATAATTTGGTTGAATGGCCTGCATTCAAAAAAGAGAAAAGAGCAAGAGAAAGAGAGAGGGAAGGAAGGAAGGAAGGGCAGAAAATAGGAGTATATTACATATACTATGTATCATTCATGATATTTGGTGTGTGTGTGTGTGTGTGTGTGTGCATGTATCCCAACTAGATTGTGATATAAAATATATCTCTTACTATGAGTCATGGTCAAAGTGGCAGGATTATATGACATGCTGAAGGTTAACTAGCAGAGTTTAAGTTCCCCTAATTATAATGGGGGCTGAGATAAATCAGAGAGGTACTGCAGTCTGGGAGGCATAATAGAAATCTCAGCTGTGCCAATTAGACCTGAGGGAAGCTGGTGTTCTGGGAAAAACCATCTGTGGGTTGTGCTGGGTGTGGGAGGCGCTGTCCATTGTTCTGTAGAGGCCTCAGCTCTGGCATTCTGTATGAAGGGACCGAAAGACCTGCTGGGGTGGGTTGGGACCTCCAGCTTAGGATACTAGCTGTGCCAGGGCAAATGTACCAATTGATATATCCATGCGAAGGAATCCTGTGTGGCCTTAGAACAGTGGTTCTCAAAGGGTAGTTCTCAGACCAGCAGATCAGCATCACCTGGAAACTCGTTGCAAATGCAAATTCTCAGGGCCACCCAGACCTCCTGAGTTGGACACTCTGGGAGTGGGCCCCAGCAGTTTGGTTTACCATGTCCTCCAGGTGATTGTGGCATAAAGATGAGAACCTCTATCCCAGGGATGCCTTGTTTGGCATTCTGTATTTGTGTGTCCTAGAACATTAAGCAGGGCCTAGTCTAACAGCAGCTATGCTGGCCAAGGATAGTGCCTGCCTGAGCCTCTTGATGTTGAATCCACACTCTATCACCCACTCAGCCTCACAGTTTACCCAGCGCTTTCACATACAGCACTTGTGTGAAAGAATGCTGTGTGTATCCTTCTTACTCCGTGTGCTTTCTGGACTCAGCCTGTACTGTTTTCATTGACGTGGTTCAGTTTTGTACAGTGCTCTGAAAATGTCCTCAGGATGCACGTGTACACAAGTGTGCAAACTTGCATACATGCATCTGTTCTCCCTTCTCTGTTGGACACTGCTCCTGGGTTAGTCTCCCTTCTCATTAGTGCTCTGCCTGGTACTCAGCAGATAAGCACCAGAGTCTCTCTCTTAACCTGGCAACACTGCCTGCACCCCAGGTTACCTTGAAGTAACCGTGATGTACCTACCCAGCACCTGTAGCCCATTTCCTCCCTGTGGACTCCTACCTGTTACCTAATGACAGAGGAGCTATGCGTGGGTGCTGCCTCCCAGCAATGACAACCTTCACCACCCACTTCCTGTGTTGACTTGTGCTGTTGGGTCCCTGTTGCCTGAGTGAGCTGTTAACATTTATACTACTTCCCACTACTGTCTGAAACTCAGTTTCCACATCTGTAATGTGGTAATACCAATATCTAACACTTAAAGACGGTTCAGAGGATGAAAGGAAATGATAATGTGAAGAATTTAGCTCAGCTCATGGAACATAGTAAATACCTGATAAACAGCCCGTGAAGAGTTCAGGCGTAGTTTTCTCCTTAGGTAAGCGCCTATTCCTTGCAAAGTAGTCTCTTCTAAAAGGTCGTGTGGTCTTGTACAGTTGTAGATTTGATGTCTATAGAGCTGACTTCAGACTGCAACTCTGCAAGCCACTCTCCATAATCATCAGCAAGAAAATGAGACTATTTCTCATCCTCTCAAAAATATGGCCAGGGATAGTGTTTTATATCCTATAAGAAGTGTCTTGAGGATTACATATAATTACATGTAAAGAATAAGTTGGAGCCGGGCACGGTGGCGCAAGCCTGTAATCCCAGCACTTAGGGAGGCTGAGACAGGAGAATCGCAAGAGTTCAAAGCCAGCCTCAGCAATGGCGAGGCGCTAAGCAACTTAATGAGACCCTGTCTCTACATAAAACACAAAATAGGGCTGGGGATGTGGCTCAGTGGTCAAGTGCCCCTGAGTTCAATCCCCAGTACCAAACAAAAAAAAAAAAAAGAATAAGTTGGCCTGGGGTTGTAGCTCAGCGGTAGAGCGCTTGCCTTGCATGCATGAGGCACTGGGTTCGATCTTCAGCACCACATAAAAATGAATAAATAAAGATATTGTGGGGGCTGGGATTGTGGCTCAGTGGTAGAGCGCTTGCCTCGCATGCATGAGGCACTGAGTTCGATCCTCAGCACCACATAAAAATAAATCAATAAAGATATTGTGTCCACCTACAACTAAAAAGTATTTTTTGAAAAAGATATTGTGTCCATCTACAACTAAAAAAATATTTACAAAAAAAAGAATAAGTAAAGTATGAAGCTGAGTCAGATGGTGCTCACCTATAATCCCAGTGGCTCAGAAGGCTGAGGCAGGAGAATCATGAGTTCAAAGCCAGCCTAAGCAACTTAACAAGGCCTTAAGCAATTCAGCAAAAGCCTGTCTCAAAATAAGGGGATGTGACTCAGTGGTAAAGTGCCTCTGGGCTCAGTCCTTGGCACAAAAAGAGAGAGAGAGAAAGAGCGCCAATAAGTGAAGTATGAAGGTTTAGTAAAGCTAACTTTAAAAATTGTAAGGTGTAAGGGCTGGGGCTGGGGCTCAGTGGTAGAGCGCTTGCCTAACACATGTGAGGCACTGGGTTCCACATAAAAATAAATAAATAAAGGCATTGTGTTCATCTACAACTAAAAAAAAATTTTTTAAATTGTAAGGTGTATACCAGTCAGAATGGCAGCTATCCAAAATACCAGCAACAATAAGTGCTGGCGAGGATGTGGAGAAAAAGGTACACTTAAACATTGCTGGTGGGATTGCAAGTTGGTGCAACCAATCTGGAAAGCAGTATGGAGACTGCTTAAAAAACTCGGAATGGATCCACCGTTTGACCCAGCTATCCCACTCCTTGGCCTATACCCTA
>CM053399.1:91272009-91342185 GCA_028644305.1 Xerus rutilus
TGTTTAATATGAAGAATGTAATCTGCTTATAATTTTGTGCAAAGTTAGAAAAATTATGATTGTAACAATTTTTTTCTATTTGCCTCAACAAATGTTTTCAGTGAATAGTGTGTACAGCTTCTGATAATTTGTTTTTTTTTCTGTTATGTTTGCCAACATGTATTAAAATGCAACTTATGGGAAAAAAAATAAAATAATTTAAAAATAAAAAAAAATAAAAATAAAAAAATTGTAAGGTGTATAGATTGGCAAGTGCTGTGCAAATGTTATTGTGGATCTCTTTGAGGGTCTAGAGGGACATTCCACTCTTCCTGAAGCTGATGAAGTGGTGACCTATGGAGCTCTGTTCTGAATTGTTCAAAGATACTTGGAGAACAAGGTGTGCCTACATCAAAGGGAGAGCATCCAGGTTAAAGAAAGGAACAGGGATAAAATCCCAATCCATTCCCGGCAGCAGCACCTCAAACCTCTGTGGAACCATTGAATTTTTCTGTAGACTCACGTGATTATATCTAGTATCTAGAACAAAGAGAAATTTAATATAACCTCTGAACAGCAAGGTATAATGACTGAAAAAACTCCACCTGAGCTGATGTTAAGCAGCCACCCACACCAGACACAAATCCAATCTTGGAAAAGCCACAAGAGGTCATTTCAATGGAAAAGCCTAGAAAACAATTCAGCCTCAGTGAAGCTGCCCACTGAATGGGTGTTGGGATCCAACATAGATGAAACATAAATAAGTAGCAAACTTAAACAGAATTTGGGCTGCCTTACCTGGAAGGGCCCCACCCCATCTGATTGTCACACACAGGAGGAAGCCAAGCCATTGGATCTTCTTTTTTTTTTTTTTTTTTGGTACTGGAGATTTAACTCAGGGGCACTCGACCACTGAGCCACATCTCCAGTCCTATTTTGTGCTTTATGTAGAGACAGGGTCTCACTGAGTTGCTTAGCACCTCGCCGTTGCTGAGGCTGGCTTTGAACTCGTGATTCTCCTGTCTCAGCCTCCCTAAGTGCTGGAATTACAGGCTTGTGCCACCACACCTGGCTCAGCCATTGCATCTTTAAAGTCAGGATCATAGCTTAGGCATTGCCCTCTCTACCTTGGGGAAGCTAGTCAAGCTTTATGGGTTTGAAGATCATAAGATCATGTGTTAGTCAGCTTTCTGATACTGTAACAAATACTCCAAATCATCTGCTTATAAAGAGGGAAGGTTGCCAAGCACGGTGGCACACCCTGTAATCTCCGTGACTCAGGAAGCTGAGGCAAGAGGCTTGTAGGTTTGAAGCCAGCCTCAGCAACTTGGTGAGATATTGTCTCAAAATAAAATATAAAATAAAAATAGAGAAAAAAAATAGTAGATACCTAATGGCATGAAGCAGGGCTTGTCTTTGACTTTGTCCTGTCAACATTTTCTATCAGGACTTGGATAGACCCAACGGTGTCTTTTGTACACTGTCATCACATGACCGGATGACTGAATCAGGACCATAAAAGTCTCCCTCTATAGGCTGAAACAATGAGCTAAAACCATACAAATGAGAGCCATTGTCATTGCTGTCAAGAGGAGTGAGAGCCCACAGAAAAGATCATGTGAATTGCAGTTATATAAGTATAGAGTCTTAAATAAGGTAACCCATACCTTCCTAGAGTTTGTCTTAGAGGTTATCTGGACCATTATTCAGAAGTCACCCAGAGATCAAAGAATAGGCTGATGAGGGGCCCAGGAACTACGTGTTTGAAGAATAGTTGAGGGCAGTTTTAAGGGAGTGTTTGGGGGCTGGGAAGACTCTCAGGCATGTGAGAGTCTTCAGGGGCACTTATTGGAAGATAAGCTTCATGATCTGGACCAAGGCACAGCCAGGACCCCTGGGGATGAGTTACAGGAAGACAACTTTTGACTCAGCATGAGGAATAAGTTTCTAATCATTCAACCATCCTACACCAAATCATGATCTCTTGAAAGGAGCAAATTTCTCACCCCTTCCTGTGATGTTTGTCCTGTACTGAGTGATAATCTGATGAGGACACAGTGACAAGAATCTTATATTTGCTGAGGGTGGGGGTGGTGTGAGGATGGTCTGATTTATCTTTCAAAGTCCCTTTCGATTCCATGAGATTCTATGCTGTATCCTTCCTGATCAATGTACTTACAGTAGCAAAAGCCACATTGAATATGCTGATGGTGGGGGGCAGGCAGGAACATTGGAGGGGATGGCAGGATGAGGAGACTCAGAAAGCTTAGGACCCCAGAAACACGGAGGCACCTCCTCTCAGAAGGTTTTAGGACTGGAAGTGCTGGAGAGGATCTCTGACTCCTTGTCCTAGGATTCTTACTCCTCAAAAACAGTTTCTTTCTGTTGTTTGTTTGTTTGTTTGTTTGTTTTTATCCTGGGGATTGAACCCAGGGGTGCTTTCCCCCTGAGTCCCTTTTCTTTTTTATTTTGCAACAGAGTCTTCCTAAGTTGCTGAGGCTGGCCTCGAACTTGTGGTCCTCCTGCCTCAGCCCACCAAATCACAGGGATTGTAGGCATGCACCACCACACTGGGCTTGGAAAGCAGTTTCTGAAGGAAGTAAATAGAGAAGAGAAGGAGAACAACCCCGCAGACAGCACAGAGGCTAAAAATTACTCACACTGTTGAAACCTGAAAAAGACGCATGTGTTGGGGGTGAAGTGGGACCAGAAGCAAGGAGTGTAAGCAAGAAAAGAGGAAGATGAACATGGAGGAGAAGGTGAAGGAGGACACTCGAAAAGGTAGGATCTTGATGAGATTGGGCTGGAAGGGAGTGATAGCAAGGGGGAGGGAGGGCAAAGAAACAGTCCATCATGTGCAGGTCCCTCTGTGTGAGCAGACGCCATTTTTACACAATTGTGAATCAAAACATCCATGTGTGAGGACTCTCTCATGGCAGAAAAACTACAAAAAGGAGACCTGGAGGGAAAATGGATCAATGTCAACAAAGGAGCTCTGTAGACAAAGAGGCCTAGGCCCGCAGCAGGGCAGAGCCAGGGTTTCCTGGAGCCTTTAAGAGCAGCAGCCTGTGTGGCAGAGAAGTACTGAATATGGAGTTGGGACTCCAGGTCTCAGTTCTGCCACTGGTTAGCTGCAACATCCTGGGTAAGTTAAGTTACTCTCCCTCTCTGGGCCACAGGGTCCTCTTGCACACAACCCAGGGATTAAACTCTGACACCCCATCAAGCCAGGTAGGCTATGACGTTATATACGTTTATATGCCAACCAGGTTCATCCATAGGTAGAACATCGTTGTTTATAAATCAGAAAATGATCCTGTGACTATGTGTAAGTTGTGATTTCCTTTGGTAATTTCATCTTTGCTTTCCAGTACTGTTTGGTGGTTGTTCCCTTTGAAAAATGCTAACCTGTCTCTTCCAAACTTGAGCTAGTGAGAGAAGGGGTTTTGCCCCTGTCTGGGCAAAAGGCTGGTGGTATATAGCTTCACTGAGTGCCCTGGCTTGCCCAGGACTTAGGGGTTCCCCAGGACAAGGGACTTTCAGTCTTGGGCAAGTAGAGATGGTTGGTCAGCATAGTGGTAAGAAAGGTGAAGAAGGTCTGGAGGTGGCTTGGGGGACAGGTGGCTGGAAGGACGCTTCTCCTACCACTTTTCCTTGGGGAGTTTCCCTTGCCAGCTATGGGTTTTTGACACAAGGCACAAGTCCCTTCAAAGGTGCAGGGGCAGAAGCGAGGGACAGCCTTCTCATCAGTCCCAAGCCCCACTTCAGACAACAGTTGCCAGGAAAGACGCTGAAATGCTTGATGAGCACTGGTGCTGTGGGGATTTTCCCTTTTTATTCAAAAAAAACAGAAAAGACCCAGTGGAAAAAAAAAAAAAGATGATTGGTGAGGCAGGCAGCGGGCCGTAGGCAGCCCCAGGAGACAGCGTGCGAGTCATTTGTTTAAATTTGCAGCTGACGCCTGCCACCTCTCCATAGGCACCGGACGCAGAGTCTTTCAGCATCAGACAGTGACCAGTCTGGTGACGCACAGCTGCAGTTATGAACTACCCCCTGACCCTGGACATGGACCTCACAAACTACAACCTAGAAGACATGGTGAGTAGGGGCAGGCCACTGCCTGTTGCCCAGGCCCTCCGTGGAATTCTAAATATTCTATGCCAGTGTCCAAAGAAGAGGGGACAACTTGGGAGTCCCCTCCCAATGTAGATCTATAGAATCTTGACAGGGCTGTCAGCTCCTGCCTTTTAAGGTTTTATTTCCCATTCTAGTGGATAAGTAAAACTGCTCCCCTTAATGGACATCTTTTGGATGAGTTGGAAGACACAGGCTCAGGCCCTGCAGCCTCTCCTGACTTGCTGTATGATCAGGAGCTCAATACTCTGTCTCTCCATTCTCAATACAGAATCCTCTCCTTGTCTCTTTGGGCTAGAAGAAGGGACTAGACAGGAAAGTACTTTGGAGGTTGTCTTTATGTCAAGAGGTTTGCATTGCTACTCAATCAATGTATAGCTGTCATCTCTTGCTATATGACTATATCATCAGGGCATGACATTCTATGTTGGATGGAGAAGTGGAAGACCTAATCTTTGCCCTTAAATGGCTTATGGCCCAGCCAAGAAGAAACTAACCTTTGGAAGCTATTAGACAGTGATTATGTTCTAGACCCGAGGAAGCATGAGACCAGATGGTAGCAAGGGAGAGGATCTCCGGGGCCAGAGTTGGGGAATCGGGGGTGCCAAGTTGGGGAGAGAGCCCTGTGTGAATCCTCGAAATGTCTTAGAGCATGTTGTAGCATTCTTCAAAGAACTGGAATCTCTAGAGGTAAGGTATTCTTGGAAGGGTTTCTTAGGTGGGCTAAAAAAAATGGTCCCCAAAACCAAAAAAAAAAAAAGTCTGGCACCACTTGAGTTTCTACAATGAAGCATCATGGTTGAGTTGACTTGGTTGTCACTAGACTCCCGAAGGATGTATGTGGGGAGCAGTTCAACTGGAGGACCTCCCAGAGATCTGGTATGCAAGCAGCAGAGGACTGATTAGGAGGGTTTCTTGGAAACTTCGTCTGGGTCTTTGGCTGTCCCTGGTGAAAGGACTTCACTCTGAACTGCGCTCCTGCCTAAAGGATCCAGACCTGGCTCCTGACCTTAAATTCACCCTGAGCAGTTGTTCCATTCTCTCCTTTTATAACTCCACTCACTGTGATCCCAGACTTGCTTGGAGAAGGCTGCCTCTCTTCTTGCCCAGGTCACAGGCTGGGAAGTGTCCGTGGGACATGGACAAAAGTGAAGGGAAAGATTCTTTATGCCAAGTCTGGCCCCTGGGATCTAACTGGTTAAAATCAGACATGGAACTAATTTATCTATTAATCAGGTTCTGCTGAAGACTTTGTGGGTCCAGTGCCAGATGAAAACACAGGGCCCCTTGTTGAAAAAGTGTTAGTAATTTCAGGGATAGCAACAGCAGAGCCTTAAACCAAGCGAGGGGTCCTTCTAAGTGCAGGCCTTCTGTGACTGCCCAGGGGCACGCCCACAGAGCCAGCCCTGAGTCTAACCACAGGGTCTGGGCTGTGCCCCAGATCAGCCTAAAACCTCACTGCTCTCCAAGAAAACATGCTCCTACTCTGGCCCCCAGCCTCGCCACTGGTCACACCTCACAGGCTACCGGGTGTCTTCTACCCAAAGCTTCAAGCTGTCCACAAGCCCTGACCCAGTTGGATGTTTTAATAACCACCTGGAGACCTGGCCTTTCCTGGCTTCTGAGAAACCTCAAGAGTTTCCCCTAACTGCATACCTCACTTCACCGCGTGACCTACTAGAGGCAGCTAGTGGCAGGGGGATAGCCGGGCATGTTCCATGTCATGAAGAAAAGCTACATCCCAAGGAGAAGGACCTTGCAACTTGTTTCATGCCACACCTTAAGCCAGTGGTCCTCAGCCAGGCATCTACATGGGCCTGGACCCCTCAATCAGGGTCTAGCCAAGAGCCCAGGAGTCCTGGGACCCTCCAGGCTCTGGGGACCTTCTTCAACCAGCCACCAATGCTCCCTCCCTTCTTCATGTACCTCCTGAATACTCACTCTCTCTCCAGGGCTGTTTGTCCCTTAGCAATGCAGACCATCCCCTTCCACCCTAGTCACTTTCTGCAGGGCGCTGAGCAGCACTGATAGACTGCCCCTAGCATCATAGCACAGAGGCACTGGGGTGGAAGAGCAGTTTGAAGGGTCCTGCAGAGTGCCTTCTTAATAAGTTGCTTTGGGTTTGTTTATTTTCTGCGGTACTGAGGATGGAACCCAGGGCCTTGTATATAATAAGCCACCACAATTGACTCAACTGAGCCACCCCCAGCTGCAGTAAATATTTTTTGGTACCAAGGATTGAATCCAGGGTCACTTAACCACTGAACCACATCCCCAGGCCTTTTTTATTTTTTATTTTGAGACAAGGTCTTGCTAAGTTGCTCAGAGCCTCCCTAAGTTGCTGAGGCTGGCTTTGAACTTGTGATTCTCCTGCCTCAGCCTCCCAAGCCACTGGGATTATAGGCATGCGCCACCACTCCCGGCCCCAGTAAACATTTCTTGACTTATGGTCCAGTTGAATCCTTAGCTCGCCGTTTCCCTCTAGAATCCGTCCAGCTTCTTCTATTCCTTTTGCTTCCTACTCCTCTCCCTGCCTTTGTCCAAACCAAGAACTGTTCCATTTTCCCAGATTACTTGGTTCTACACCCCAGGGTTGGGGTTGGAACTGGGTTTGTTGGCCATAAACCAAGGACTGGCCATCTGTATTCTCTTCCTCCTCTCAAATTCTAAGATCAACCTGATCATTTAAAATGGCTACCTTCAGCCAGGCACAGTGGCGCAGGCCTATAATCCCAGCAATTTGGAAGGCTGAGGCAAGAGGATCACAAGTTCAAGGCAGGCCTTCACAACTTAGTGAGACTCTGTCTCAAAATAAAAAATAAAAAGGACTTAGGAAGTAGTTCAGTGGTAGAGTACCCTTGGGTTTAATCTCTAGTATTGCAAAAAATAAAAATAAAACAAAATGCCTGCTTTCCTAAGGTGGGCTGCTCATTTTCATAGGGGATACAAACAGAAAAATAAATAAATAAATAAAGTTTAGATGGCTAAAAACTGGAAAGAAGGAGCCAGGACCCTAGGATGGACATGCCAGGGAGCCACCCTGCTGAGAAGGCAGGTCTAGACAGACATAGAGAAGACTGTCCTGAGGAACCTTAATTGGAGAAAGCACTACCTCTGGTAGAACCAGGACTTGGGCTGGTCATGAACTACACCTCCAGTCCTGACCTGCATATCAGCCAACTGCCATACCGCAAGGAGAAGCTTGTCTAAGCCCCAGAACCTGGTTTTCCCTGACCCCATTAATGATCTCCACCAACTATGACCTAAGTGTGACCAGAGCATCACAGGCTACAAAGGCAGTCCACATGCACTGTCCCATTTCACCAAAGAGGTGAGAAGAAGAGGAACCAAAACCAGCTCAGGCTTTTCTGGGCTTTACCTAGGGAGAGCGAATGATCCCTCCACTGCAACCAGGTCAAAAGTCCCAGAGGAACCCAGTGGAGGGCCCAACTGAAGGGTCCCTGGAGGGATCAGAAATGAGGGAGAGGCCTGAGGCCATCCCCGGGAGGGATCAGCACTGGGGGAATCTAGGTTCAGGCCCATAAACCACAGAGACTGTCAGTTTCTCTTGCCTTCCTTGGTGACACAGGCTGAGTCTGATCCCACTCTTGGCAGGATAGTTTTAAAAAGTGGCCATGTAGCCGGGCATGGTGGCACACACATGTAATCTCAGCACTTTCAGAAGCTGAGATAGGAGAATTGCAAGTTCAAAGCCAGCCTCAGCAATGGTGAGATGCTAAGCAACTCAGTGAGACCTTGTCTCTAAATAAAACACAAAATAGGGCTGGGGATATGGCTCAGTGGTCGAGTGCCCCTGAGTTCAATCCCTGGTACCAAAAATAAATAAATAAATAAATAAAAAGTGGCCATGTATTTGAAATGGAGAATCAAAACACAGGAATGAGTATTCTTTCAGGAATGGGGGGAGGGGTGTGAAATAGTTCAGATCAATACTATCCTAGGAGATGGTTTTAAGAGGTTGCTAGCCGACATGTCTGCATGTGCTTTGCAGTCCCCAAAGTGCAATCAAATGTTAAGGTGCAAGATGGAGATCCCTTTAAATCTAAAGATTCAATGCAGACACGAAAGAGGCTTAAAGTCTCCTTCAGAACCATAGGCAGAGCAATGCCACACTCCAAAGGGCCAAAACCCTTGGGTAGAGCTGAAAGAAGGGTCTGGCAGCTTGCTCCTGAAAGAGGGGCAGGAAGAAAGGGAGGAGCTGGAACAAATTGCTTCCGAGAGTCTCAGATAGACTTTAGAGCGTGGGTCTTCCGAAAGAAGAGTGGAGCAAGAGTTACAAACCTACACCCACACGGGAGCCCAATCCCATTCCTCCAGACCCCTGAGGCCTCACACAGCTGAAGGCTGAAATGAAAGAGACCCTGGGGGGCTGGGGCTGTAGCTCAGTGGTAGAGCACTCATCTCGCATGCATGCGTGAGGCACTGGGTTCGATCCTCAGCACCACATAAAAATAAATAAATAAAGTTGTATCCATCTACAACTAAAAAAAATTTAAAAAAAAAAAAAAAGAGACCCTGGCTGCCCCACTCTCAGTCTTGATGGTGCTGGGATATCCATGCAGGGAGACGTGTGGTCCTCATGAGCAGAGATACGACCCAGCAGCTTCTGCGTGTAGGTGCCTCCCTAGGCCAGCATGACTCAGTCCTTGGAGTCCTGAGGGTGGGCTTGTGTGAGCCATGTGCTTGGTGGGCAACCCTGTCTCATCCTCAGGGCTGGGCAGCAAGGTCAGTCTGGGAAATTCACTGGCTGCAGGACAGGCTGGAGGAGCAAAGGCTCCCCGTTAGTGATAGGGAGAGGGGATCAAGCTGAGAACCACTAGCCCTGGGCAAGGCATGAGAGAATCAGAAGGGGAACTGAGAGCTGGGAGCCGGGAGCCCAGAACAGGAGCTGGGAGCAGGAGGCAGTTGAAGGCCACGTCCAAGTCTCCTTCCCAGGGCAGGCAGGAATTTCTTCCCATGAACTTGCACTCAAACGTTTCTCTCTCTAACAAGGGCTCCTTCCTATTGTTAAACAATTCTGCCTGCTATAAAGTTGTCCCTCGTTTGGCTGAAATCCCACCCCTTAATTTCTTCCCATTCCTCCTGGTCTGGCCCCCTGGAAGCTCACACCAGGGTGCATCCCTGCTCTCTTGCCCTTGGGGGCTCTTTCTAATTCTTGAAGACAGTTCTCGGGGACTTCAGTCTTCTCTTTCCCAAACTCTACACCCCTGGAACCTAAAAACTTCCTTCCAGGACAGTTTTCCAAACCCCTCAGCAAAGTGACCACCCTCATTCGTTGTCCAGACCAACAAAATTGGGTTGGTGTCCAGCTGCTACCACAGGCTTCTGTTCACCTAGAGATCACGTTAGCCCGCTGTCGGCCACATCACTCTAGTGACTCATTTTAAGCTTTCAGTCAACTAGCTCCGAAGCCTTTTTTCTCATGAACTGTTGTCACTAGGTCTTCCCTAGCTTTTCCCTGGACAGTTGATGCTTTGAATCCCTGTCGTCTGTCTCTTTTATAATTGGTTCTTTTTAGTTTTTGTTGTTGTTGTTGTTTTGTTTGTTTGCTTTGGTACCAGGGATTGAGCCCACTGAGTCACATCCCCAGCCCTTTTTATTTTAGAAACAGGGTCTCACTAAATTGTTTAGGACCTCACTAAATTGCTGAGGCTGGCTTTGAATTTGCAATCCTCCTGTCTCAGCCTCCAGAGCTGTTGCTGAGATTACAAGTATGCACCACCACACACAGCTCTATTTTTCCTCATGCAATCCTACCTGATTAGTTTGGGCCTGTGGTACCACTTATGGAGAATTCAGTATTGTCTAAAATGTCCCCTAGCTATGTCTCCATCCCAGGCAGGACTGAGAGTGCTAAGGAGGAGAGAATCCAGAGTAGATCCCTGAGGAGTGCCCTAGACCCCAAACTTACCCAGCAATACCTGCTGACAGAGAATCCCAGCCAGCAGATGCTGCCCAGCACAGGGCGGTAAGGTGGCCTTGTTGTTCAGAGAAGTCACATGGGGTTTGGAGACCTCAATTGCCAGGGAGGGGCCTGGGTCCTACATGGACAGAAGGAGAATAGGAACATTTGGGGACCCAACCTTGGGCCAAGCACTTTGCATCTCTGCACCCCACCTTCGCTACCCCACCCATTACCAGGATGCTGCACTAGCCCCCACCCCACCCCAGTGCTCACCACAATGTTCTAACTAAATTCCCAGCTCTGTGCCCAGCTTCGCTGCAGTCAACATGTTTTCTTGCTTCCTTTGGGGCAAGAGTCCCTGATCTATGTGTTGGTTGTGGTCTGCTGGGTGTTTGCCAATGCTACTTGCTGCTATGGCCCCAAATGGGTACATGTCTGTGTCTATACAGGGTGCCTGTCACCAACAGAGTGGGCAGGAGGGCCTTGGGTTTCTGCTGCTTTTTATGGCGAAGAATGAGTGAGCCTGTCATCCAGTTGCCCACACTGCGCTTCCTCTGTTGTAAGTCACCCGTGCTCCTGTCAGCAGCACAGGCCCCACAGTATTCGGGATTCCTGACTCCTCACCTCTTCCCACCAGGACAGAGCCAATCTTGCATTACTAAGGTTTTGGGCGGGGTAGGGGGTGAGGATGAGAACTCCTGTGTATGGGAAGTGGCTTTAACACATGTCACTCCCAAGCCCCCAAAATGTCTGTTTGACACTTCTCACTGATATGTACTGCTGACTCCCAGCACCCCTCAAACCAGCTTAGTCCCGTCTTCTCCTCTTTCTGAGCACTTTGCAAAACTAATACCTGTTGGCAAGGAGAAAGAGACAGACCCCTCCCTACAAAGCTGGGATCTCTGGAGATGGGGGTCCCTGGAGAGATGTTTCACATGTTGATTTTATTTTATTTTATTTTATTTTTAAATTTTTTAAAAAATTTTTTCTTAGTTGTAGATGGACACAATGTCTTTATTTTATTGCTTTGTATGTGGTGCTGAGGATCGAACCCAGGGCCTCACACATGCGAGGCAAGCGCTCTACCGCTGAGCCACAATCCCAGCCCCTCACATGTTGATTTTAAATAGTCAATAAACCAATCAGCCTAGATACTCTGGAGGGCAGATGAGAAGTTGAGCCTGTGGGCCAGAAAGACTGGCTGGACCTGTGCCCTCCCCTGAGCTGTGGGGCAACTGCCCAGGTAAGTAGAGTCTAGCTCCACTACCTGCCTCAAGCTCAGCATCTCTCCTCCCTGCCTGAAGCCTGTGCTCGGCAGGGAAATGGCTCACCTCTGATTCTCCTTGACCTCTTGCTCGATTGCAGTTAAAGGTCAATGGTCATATTAAATGACTCTTGAAAACAGTTCCCAAGAAGGCAAAAGAACTCGAGATAGGTGCAAGAGGTAAGAATTGCAGAATATAAAAACAGCCTGAGTCCCGCTGAGCCCCAGCAAGGCTGTAATTACAAATAGAAGGAACTAGGAAGGATGTAAAAGGTAGGATCTTGAAGGAAGGGCAGGAATTATGTGGGCAAACTTGAGAAGATAGGCCTGCCAGGCCAAAGCTGGAGTTTGAGCAAAGGTTTGGTGGAAGAAACAGGTGGGGTGTTAGGGCAGGCAGCTGATAGAATGGTATCCCTGGAGCACCGGGTGCTTAACACACTAATGTGGAAGACAAATTTTTATTTTGGTACCAGGAATTGAACTCAGGGGTACTTGACCACTGAGCCACATCCCCAGCCCTATTTTGTGTTTTATGTAGAGACAGGGTCTCACTGAGTTGCTTAGTGCCTCACCATTGCTGAGGCTGGCTTTGAACTCACGATTCTCCTATGTTGGCCTCCCAAAGTGCTGGGATTACAGGGGTGTGCCACTGTGCCCGGTGTAAGACAAGTTTTGACAGATCAGAGGGATATGCATTTTGGAGAAATTTAAAGGCCCTCAAAGGAATTTAGATCTCACCCTACAGGTCCATGGCTTTCAAATAAAAATTGAACCATTTTCTTAAACAAAAAGCTATGTGTTTTTGACCACATAGTCAAGAGTGAAGAGCTATGGCCAGCACCTGTAATCCCAGTAGCTTGGGAAGCTGAGACAGGAAGATCTCAAATTCAAAACCAGCCTCAGCAAAGGCGAGGTTCTTAGCAACTCAGTGAGATCCTGTCTCTAAATAAAATACAGAGGGGCTGAGGCTATGGCTCAGCGGTTGAGCGCTTGCCTCGCATACGTGAGGCACTGGGTTCGATCCTCAGCACCACATAAAATAAATAAAGATATTGTGTTCATCTACAACAAAACAAAATATTTAAAAAAATAAATAAATAAATAAATAAATAAATAAATAAAATACAGAATAGGGCTGGGGATGTGGCTCAGTGTTCAAGTGCCCCGAGTTCAATCCCTGGTACTCTATGCCCCCCAAAAAAGAGTGAAGAACTCTGGTTTAAAGGCAAAAAGGAGAACCTTGTTCCCCAACTCCAGGGGATCCTCTGCTATATATAATCAAAGGCACTTGCTAAGTCTACAGAATCATGCTGTGCGGAATGACCTGCCACTGGTTCTGAAATTTAGCAATGTGTGTTGAATGTCTTTCCCTAAGAGGACCTGCAAAGAAGCCTCATTTCTTTCAAGTATGCACTGTCTTTGTTGTGTGGATGCAAGGAGTTTGACTTACTCCATTCTTTTCCTGATGAACCTTACCACAAAAATGGCTTTTTTCTTATAATGGCCTTGCTATTAAATGTGAAATTGAAAAAAAAAATAGATAAAGACAAAATGAAACAAACACTGAGTACAGGTGACAGGGAACCAGGAAAGGACTTTAAGCAGGACACTGATGTGATGAGATTTGTGGGGGCTTTTTTGTTGTTGTTTTGCTTTTGAGACTATGTTGCCCATGCTGGTCTCAAATTCGTTGGCTCAAGTGATTCTCCCACCTCTGCCTCCAGAATAGCTGGACTGCAGGCAGGCACCGCCACGCCCAATGGGATTTATGTGTCAGAAGATTCACCCTGTCCTCTGGGCAAGAAGTGGACAGAAGTGGAGAAGTTGGCAGGAAAGGGACCCATGGAGAGATGATAGTCATGAACATTAGGGTGAAGAAAGGCTGGACTGAGGTGACACAGAAAGGACAATGCTGGAGGGGTGGCAGATGGCTTTGTCATTGCATCAATGTGTTTCCCCATCCCCTTCTCATGGAGTTATCTTCTCTAGAGACCAGAAAGAAAGACCCAAGTGAGGAATGGGCTTTCCCACCACTGGGAGTGAGAGCGTGAATCACATTGGGGCTCCCATGTGGCGAGAAAGTCCTGTGGCAGCCAGTGACTGACACACTGTTTGTGCAAGACCCTCTCACCCTTGAAAGAGGCGATATGAGATGACCCAGAGATAGGGGACAGAGTACCCCATCCCACCCTCTGCCTCCCTGGGGCTGATCACTTACAGAATTTTATTTTAGAACCCACATAAGTTGGGCATTATGCCAGGCACAGTGGTGCATGCCTGTAATCCCAGTGATCTGGGAGGCTGAGGCAGGAGGATCCCAAATTTGAGGCCAGCCTTGGCAACTTAGCCCCGTTTCAAAGTAAAAAAATTAAAAGGGCTGGGGATGTAATGCAGTGGTAGAGCACCTCTGTGCTCAATCTCCAATATCACACACACACAAAAGTTGAGTGTCATTGGTTTTGCATTGCACAGGGATGGGGGTTTATGGGGAGGGTGGGAAAAGCAACAGATCTGGGAGGTGTGGAGGAGCAGGTGCAGGGGCAGCTGTGAGTGAAAGGTATGAAAACAGGCACCATGTCTTCCTCTGTGGTTAGCTGGTAAACAACCTGAGCAGGGGTGGGGGGATGGCTGAAGAGAGGAGGAGGATGGGGAGGAGGGAACTTCCGGAGACATAGTAGACACGCCCCCTTCAGTTACAACAGGCTCCCTCCCTCCCCTGGGCCTGGTCTGATGCTTCCTTCACTTCCTTCTGCTCCTGGGCTTTCTGTTCCTAGGCTCACCTTGCCTAGGAAGTTTGCTAGGAATGGGCAGGGAGTTCCGCATCTGCCACTCGCCAGGCATCTTTCAAGGCAAGCCCAGGCAATGCTGCTTAGTGCTGCTTATTGGCTCTAGAGGTAGATAAACACGAGTTCAAACAAACTTGATCTTCAGCAACACTCCTCTGTAAACTAAGAGTCATATTGCATGCCTTGAGTCTCTTGTGTGGATTAAACTAGACGGGAGGTCACTACCACAATATCAAATGATAATGAAGATAGGCAGGAGTAGGGGGAGAGATCAAGAAAGAGCCAGCAAACTACATCAGCACCCATTTTCCCTCCCTGCCAGTGGGATCCTCAGTTTCGGTGCCCTCTGTTTTGTTCAGAATTGTAACAGATATCTCCTTGTCCCAACCAGACTCAGTCTCCAAAAAGCAATCCTGACTCCAGTCCCCCAGCCTGCAGCCTTCCATACCTAAGGACACATACATACAAAATAAGTCACAGGTACACAATCCCTCAGAGTTTACAAAGCACATCCACAACATATATCTTTCATCTTCATCATCACCCTGTAAGGTTCTAGTCCCTTTTATAGATGAAAAACAGAAGTTGTAGGCTGGGGATGTGGCTCTGTGGTAGAGTGCTTGCCTAGCATGCAGGAGGCCCTGGGTTCTGTCCCCAGCATCACAATAAACAAACAAACAAACAAATAAATAAAGCTGGGCACAGTGGCGGTGGCGCATATGTGTAATCTCAGCACTCTGGGAGGCTGAGACAGGAGAATCATGAGTTCAAAGCCAGACTCAGCAATGGTAAGGTGCTAAGCAACTCAGTGAGACCCTGTCTCTACATAAAACACAAAATAGGGCTGGGGATGTGGCTCAGTGGCCAAGAACCCCTGAGTTCAATCCCCGGTACTGGGCTCTCAGTTTGTCACCCTTCTCTCTCCTTGTCTTTCAGTACAAGGAGTTTGCCAACTACAATGACAGCACAGAGTCCCCCTTGCCAGAAAGTTACTTCTGCTCCACAGTTGAGGGGCCCCTGCTGACCTCCTTCAAGGCTGTGTTCATGCCTGTGGCCTACAGCCTCATCTTCCTCCTGGGCATGATGGGCAACATCCTAGTGCTGGTGATCCTTGAGCGGCACCGTCAGACACGCAGCTCCACGGAGACCTTCCTGTTCCACTTGGCAGTGGCTGACCTTCTACTAGTCTTCATCCTGCCCTTTGCCATAGCTGAAGGCTCTGTGGGCTGGGTCCTGGGGACCTCCCTCTGTAAAATTGTGATTGCTCTGCACAAGATCAACTTCTACTGCAGCAGCCTGCTCCTAGCCTGCATCGCCGTGGACCGCTACCTGGCCATTGTCCATGCCGTCCATGCCTACCGTCACCGCCGCCTCCTCTCCATACATATCACCTGCGCAACCATCTGGCTGGCGGGCTTCCTCTTTGCTTTGCCAGAGATGCTCTTCGCCAAGGTCAGCCAACCGCACAGCAATGACTCCCTGCCACGTTGCACCTTCTCCCAGGAGAACCAAGCGGAAACCAATGCCTGGTTCACCTCCCGCTTCCTCTACCACGTAGGGGGCTTTCTGCTGCCAATGTTGGTGATGGGTTGGTGCTACGTGGGGGTGGTGCACAGACTGTGCCAGGCTCAGCGGCGCCCTCAGAGACAGAAAGCAGTTAGGGTGGCCATCCTGGTGACAAGCATCTTCTTTCTCTGCTGGTCACCCTACCACATTGTCATCTTCCTGGACACCCTGGCCAGACTAAAGGTCGTGGGCAACAGCTGTGAGCTCAATGGCTCTCTCCCTGTGGCCATCACCATGTGTGAGTTCCTCGGCCTGGCCCACTGCTGCCTCAACCCCATGCTCTACACCTTCGCTGGAGTGAAGTTCCGAAGTGACCTGTCTCGACTTCTGACCAAGCTGGGTTGTACTGGCCCTGCCTCCCTGTGCCAGCTCTTCCCTAACTGGCGCAAGAGCAGTCTGTCTGAGTCAGAGAATGCCACCTCCCTCACCACCTTCTAGGTCCTAGCAGCCTGCTTTGTTTCTGCTTTCTTTGGGGCAGGCAGTGGTGGTGGAGCCCCTTCCAACAGGAGCTGGGGTCCTAAGTGTTACCTTGGCTACCTCCTGGCAGGGAGGCAGCTTCTCTCTAAGACATCCCTACCGCTCTTTCGCCAGCCCTGAGGCTAGGCTGGAGTCCAGGGAGGGGAAAGCAGACAAAAGGCAAAGCAAAAGATATCTGTACCCATCTGCATCACCCTGCGCTGACAGGACTCCACACACCTCCCACTCTAGCCAGCCAAAGCCCTGGCCACAAGGAAAGTCAATCCCCTCTCAGAATGCACTCATCCTCTTAAGGGCTGCTGACAGCCACAGATGCCCACCTCTCCTTCTACGCCCCTTGCCAAATGAAGACAGGAGAAGCTGGCACTGGGGGATGAGTAGAGGTTAAGACTGAGGGATAGCCAGCTAGCAACAGACTGTGGCCTTAACATATCTTAGTTCCTTAAATACGGACATTCTGCTAGGTCAACTCTGCAGCTGTCTTGACCAAGCAGGAAGCTCGGACTCATCTACTTTAGGTAGCTGCCCGACTGTGATCAAAACAGCACTGGATCAGCCTCATGCCAAGGGGTCCTGGATTACAGACAGAGGACAGACTCCAAGTAGGAGACCAGCCAGTGTCCTAAGGAACAGCAGAAGGCAAGCCAGCAGAAAAGGAGCCTGGTGGAGGAATGGAAAAACTCCTACCCAAGTCCCCAAAGAGGGACAATCAAAGCCAGCTGTCTTCTCTGCTCAGGGACCAGACAAAGGTGGTGGAGAGTTCCCAGGTGGGGCCAGGGAAGGTAGGATCCAAGGTCTTGGTGGGCTCTGGGCACGGATGGAAGGAGGCAGATTCATTCTTTCCCTGACACCCTTCACACAACCTATGGGGCCATGGAACTAGAACAGAGGGTCCTGGCCACACCAGAGGGAAGACTCATGCAAGAGTGAGAATGGAGACAGAGACCCCCTGGAAGGGTCCTCTCAAAGTCATCTCATCCAGTCCCCCACTCCATGGTGTCACCTTAGGTAGGGCACTGTGAGAAGCAGACCTGGGCAGGGAAGTCCCCAAGCCACAGGAAGCCATGCCCAGCCCCCCAGAGGATACTACTCAGATGGAACCAGAGGAAGCTGCTCCTCGCTCACTCAGGGAAGGCCTGTCAGGCTGCTCTGTCCGCTCTGGGCTCTCCCTCTCAGCCTCAATCTGGGGTCAGGGATCCTGCATTTGCTCAGGGACCCTCTGGATTGCCCAGTTCCACTGGAGTCAGTCAGGCCCACTGGAGGCCTCCATTGGAAATCAACAGTGTAGCCTGAGGGACTGTGCCCTTACCACAGAATGAAGGGGAACCCTGGCGTCCCCCCTTTTCTCCCAGCATCCAAGAGCAAGCTGGGCAGTGGAGGAGCCAACACAGAAGCAAAAAGGCAAAAGGTCAGATTCTGAATTTTCTTTTTAATAAAAAGGCACCTATAAAACAGGTCAATACAGTACAGGCAGCACAGAGACCCCCAGAACAAGCCTAAAAATTGTTTCAAAATAAAAACCAAGATGATGTCTTCACATATTGTATTTATATATTTATATTTATATATATATATTTATATAATGGTACAAAATGGCTGGGGGTATGGCCATGGATGGAGGGAAGAAGGCTGACCTGTGGAGTTCACCTTGGGAAGCTAGTGGCGGAGGTGAGAGAAAAGGGGACCTGGAGGACGCTGGGCCCTTTGTGGTCTGAGCCCTCTCCCCAGAGCAGGAAACACTTAGAGTAGGATAGTTTGGGCAGTCTTGGGACAGAGGTGGGGGCTCCAGGGCAATAGGGCCCAGATGGAGGCAGGGTGGGCTGAGCGCCTGGCAGGATGGAGTACAGGTGACCCCCCCCACCCAACAAAGGACCTGGCCATGGCCCCTGGGAGGTGCTAAGAGGGTCAGGAGCCAGCAGCCAGCCTCGGAGGAGAAAGTGGCGCTTGACCTGGCTGATGGTGGACCTAGAGGACAGCACCAGACTGGGAGAAGTGGGCATGAATTCCCTTTGTGTTACAGCTGCCAAGGCGAGGCCAGGCCCTGCAGGTCAGGAAGGCTAAGGACCAGGACCTGGTAGAGGACACTGTCTAGAATGACCCTTGGCCCTGGAGGCAGGGCCCAAAAGGCCTCAGCCAGGGAACTGCCCTGCCACCTCACAAGGCAGGAAAGGAAGTGAGAAAAGGAGAAGTTTTTTACTCCTGGGACCAAGGGGGGCAAAACACCCAGTTGTGTATGGCTTCAGCTCTGACCAGTGGCGGGTGAGGAGCTCTTCTGGGAAAGAGCAGAGGGGGAGGGAGAGGCAGTGGCTGCGCCTGGGTGGCATAGACAGATCTGGTCCATAGCCCTGAGCCTGGGCAGAGAAACCTTGCCAGCAAGTGGGCGGGCAGAGACAAGGCGGCAGGATGCTCCCCAGCCCCCTCCAATACTTCCCCCATTCCATCCTCAGGGGGTGGAGGCTGGGAGGGAGCAGACTGACTCAGCCAAACCCTGTTCCTTCCTTCTTTGGTAAGAAGTAGGTGGCGGCCTCTGGAAGAGTCAGGGCCCCCCACCCTGGGTTACCTGGCCCAGGGATACTGCAGCCATGGGTTCCAGTGGCATCATGCCACCACATCCGTGGCTCCACTCAAGGGGGCCACCCAGACACTGCCCCTTCTTCCTTTCCTTCATCCCAGACTGGGGATAAAGGGTTTCAAGTTCTGGCTAAGGTGTAGCAGCAGGGGCACCCAGACATCCACAGCAGGAAGCTGGGGCCGCGTCACCGGTGTGGGAAAACATGTGCACACGGTTTCCCTGAAATGACTAAGCAGCGGACAGGCTGCCGCCCTGGGGTCTCAGCCCTGCTAGGACTCACCAGGTGGAAGCCTCGGTGGTGTGACCTCATTTTAGGTGTGGGCATCTATGTTGTCTTACCATTTGGAGAGGGGACAGAAATGGTATCCTTTACGGACCCAGAGACACTGCAAACAGTAGGGTGGGTGTGTAGGACTGCATGTCCCTGGGTCCAGGGAAATGGAAGGGGCAGTCATTTGAAGAAGGGGGAAGGGTTTTTATCCTTTGTTTTTTTTTTGTGTGACTTCTATCAAAACACAGAGATACAGCACACACACAAACCAGCACAAAAGCCCAGCGCTCTATTTACAGCTCTGGCTGGCACCTGCCCACCTGGCCAGCCGCCTGCAGAGGGGGTCAGGAGAAGGGGTCAGCCACATCAGCAGGGAAAGGAAATGAGGCAGGAAAAGACAGACGGAAAACGGGGAGGAGCAGAGAAACCAAGAGGAGAGAAGTGGAGCTTGGGCAATGAGGGACAGAGAAGGGAGACCCTCCCCTTCACCTCTCCCCCAAGGGCCCAAAGCAGAATTGAAAGTGGGGGTGGTGCAGAGAAAGAGGGAAAATAGAGGTTCCATAGGAATCGGGAGGGGAGGGAGGGGCAGTCCTGGAGGCAGAAACGGAACAAACCCCAATCCCAAACCCCCCACCCCACTCTGCCACTTCCCCCTAAGCTGCCAGCACATCTGGTTTCCACAAATGCCACTCCCCACACAAGCCCTCTCCCACCCCTCCACCCCAACCCTGGACCCAGGCCATCCCAACACTGGAGGGAAGAAACTTTTTTAAGGTTAGCATATTTGCAATATTGCCCAGCTCCAGTACCCAAGGGGACTGCTAGAAGGGCAGGTTGGCCATGCTGCCCGGCGCTGGGAGGTAGCCCATCTGGCTGTCCAGAGACACACTGCGCTGCCGCAGGGGGTGGGACACCATGAGGTTCTGCTGGGGTGGGGGGCCCATGAGGGAGCCCTGTGGGGAGAGCATATGCGGGGGCTGGCTGTAGACCTCGCCCCCCACACCCCGTTGCTTCATCAGCATGAAATTCTGCTGGGTCATGAGGCCTTGTGGTGGGGACATGACCCCCTGGTGCAGGCCGTGGGGCACCATGCCCTGCTGTGGGGGCACACCTGTCCTGCCCAGCAAGGACATCTGTCCGGGGTGGCACATGGACATGTTGAGCCCCCGCTGGACGCCCTGCTGGCCCGGGAGGTTGGGGGGCCGAGAAGGGGTCTGCTCCGCCATCATGTTCTGCAGGTTCATGAGATGCAGATTGGGGGGCTGGGCCTTGGGGGGCTGGTTCTCACTCTTGGGGAAGTACTGGAGGGTGCTGCTTGGCTTCTCAGAGGGGATGATCCTTGACAAGTCGAACTCAGGGATCCCCGTCGGGGTGGGCCGGATCACCTCGCTCAGCTCAGGGTCGTTCAGCACTGATGCCACCCCAGGGAGCACCCCTGGTGGGTATGTGTCTCCCATGCGCCCAGCCATGCCTTTGCCCATCAGATGCTGTTGGGGGGGCATGGGGCCTGGCGGCTGGGTGGGTAGGTCCTCCGGAGGTAAGGGCATGCCTGAAGGGTAGTGCTGTTGCAGGCCAGGCCCCCCGCCCCCACCCCCAGCAGGAGCCATGGCACCATGGGGCTGTTGCAGCCGAGGGGGGAAGGGCATCATTTGGGAGGAGCTGGGCACAGGGCCACAGGGGGCATTCAGGGAGTCTGGGCCCCCTGGAGCCATCATCATTGAGTTTTGGGGAGGCCCTCCTGTCCCCTGTGCGTTGGGGTGCAGTGGAATGTTGGAGCCCAGAGGGGTGGGAGAGGGCAACATGGTAGGTGGGGGCTCATGAGACAGGGGCTGCTGGCCTGGAAGGTTCATGCCCATGGGGCTCTGGGCAGTAGCAGAGTTCAGGTGCATCTGGTTGGGCTGGTTGTTGCTGATACCTGTAAGAAAGGACAAGGGGGTCAGAACTGTGAGCACCAGCTGGGGTAGACAGAACCAGTCCTTCCCCCAACTCCCCACCTTTTACCATTGGCCACCCTTGGCTGTGAGGGAAGGGACTGGAAGTATATAAGCTAGAAGCTAAGAGCCCATTATCTGGGCCCATTTGCCATGGACACCTTGTGGGATGCTGAGAAGACCACTTATGCTCTGGGCTGGGTTTCACTAAATGACTACAGGCAGGGCCCCAGACCTCACACCCCAATGCCCAGGGCCTCATGAAAGCATGGAGAAGCCAGCACGACCACAGGGGCAACTCCCGGACATGCCCACTTTTCCCATCCCCAGTGCCCTCTGCCTGTCCTCGCACCTGGCCCGGAGCCCTGTGGTGGTGGTGGAGGGGGTAGCAGGGGCCGGTCAGGTAGCAGCTCGTCGTCTGAGGTGGCGATGGTCTTGATAGCATTGTGGTAGAGCGGGGTGGAGCTGGGCATGGCGTACTTGGACATCTGGGACATCATCAGTGACAGGGGGTTCTGGGAAGGTGTGGGATCTGGGGAGGAAGTGAATGGTAGGCTGGGGTTCATGAGGCCACTGGGAGGATTGGCAGGAGGCGCTGAGGAGCTGCTCCGGGGGCCGCTAGTCGGGAGGGCACCTATAGAAGCGGGGAGACAAAGAGAGTAGGGGGTGACTGGGGAGGGGAAAGTGAATTTGGCTGCTCCTATTAGGGGGTTTAGGAAGAGGTCAGCTCACCAAATCTCCACCTAACTCCACCAGGCACAGCCACATCCCATTGAACGTAGGCCCCTCATGACCACTACAGCCCGCTCCCGCCGTGTTCAAAGCAATTCTTTTAGCCTCAGGGACCCAGGCAGTGGAGAGATCCCAAGTCTCAAGTGTGACTCCTCAAAATGCCAAGATGTACATGGTGCCTCAGAGAACATGGCTGCCACCACCTGACCCAGCCCTAGCCTACCCACCATAGAGGTACCCAACAGGAGTCCAGAGACCCTCCAGCCTGCCCAGCTGACTCACCCTGTTCCATGTTGCCCAGGGTGGAGGAAGAGTTCATGTTGAGAGGCGGCTGCTTATTCTGGGAGACCCCAGGGCTGGGCATGGCTGTCTTGGGCGAAGCGACCCAGCCTGGAGAAGGCGCCGCCATGGAGGGAGACTTGAGCCTGCTTGGTGACCCAGTGGGTGAACGGACATTGAGGGAGGAACTGAGGACCTGGGGCGACTTGAGAGGTCCTGGTGGGTTGGCGGAAGGCAAGGGCACCATCTGCGAGGGAGTCTGGGGTGACTTGAGGTTGGCGGAAGGTGAAGTGACCAGGGGTGAGTGCACCTGGCTAAGGGTGGGTGACTTTAGGTGCCCCATGCCTGGCGAGCCCATCTGATTAATACTGATGGTGAGGTCTGAAGGCCGTCTGCCCAGTCCCCGATTGGGGGCTGAATGCACAGACCCAGGAGGAGGATTGGAAGCAGGGGGCAGAGGCATGTGGCTGAGCCGGGTGGTGCCCACAGTGCCCATGGGCATTGAGCTCTGGTCAGGGCTGAACATGTCTTGGGTGTTGCCCAAGTCCTGGGGCATGGCTTGGTAGGGTGCCTGGCCCCCAGAGAATCCCTGCTGGCCCTGGTTGGGAAACTGTGAAGGCATCAGCATCTTTTGTGGGCCACCCATCATGCCACTGCTATTCTGAGCCCGAACCCGGGCCATCTCTTCAGGACTGAGGCCCTGAGGCCCCATCATGTCCCCAGGACCCCGCATCTTCTGCGACATCAGCATCTGCTGCTGTGGGGTCATCTGCACGTTCAGGTTCATGTTCATGTTCATGTTGACATTCATGTTCATGTTGAGGTTGCCTGGCCCCATGGGAGGGTCCACCTCCCTCAGCCCAGACTGCCCCATGGGGGGGCTCAGGAGGCCCCGACCTCCACCAAACTCCATGCCCATGGGTGCTCCCGCCAGGCCTTCGCCACCAGACATCTGCCCGGGAAACATGGCAGGATCCATCTGTCGGTGTGCTTGCATCATCCGCTCCATCTCCATGCTCTGCCCCATGCTGCTGCCGGCCATGCCAAGGGGCCGCTGCATGCCCATCGACCGCTTCTCTAGCAACTGGTGCCGCAGCAGCTCCTCCCGAACCCGAGGGGTCATGAATCGCTCCGCCTCACCCTGCCCACCTGGGTAGGGCACAGCATTCTGGGCAAAATTGCTGGGTCCTCCCATAGGGGGCAAGTCTTCCGTCCAGCCCATGCCTGGCCTTACAGGCCTCTGCATGGCATTCATGGGCACCTCCATGGGCATACTCTGCATGCCCCCAAACCCAGGTACCCGTTGCATCTGGTTGCCTGGGAAACGGGGACCAGGGAAGGGAGGTCCTCCCCGGAGCTGCATGGGATCTTGGACATCCATGGGCCCCCGCAGCTGTGCGCCCATTCCAGGTGGCCACTGGTCCCCAGGCTTGCTGTGGTAGGGAGGCGGGGGCCCCCTCACCATCATGCCTCCCATGCCCATCATGTCCTGTAGAGGGCGGCCCCCATGCAGTCCAATCTGCTCCTCTTTTCGCCGCTTTTCCTCATAGTACTCTTCCTGCAGCTTGCGCCATGCCACCTGCTCGGGCGTCAGGCTATCCTGGCCTAGCCTCTGCATCATCATGTTCATCTGCTGCCCCATGTCCCCTCCCGGGGGGTGCCCAGGCACTTCATGCTCCAGTGGTGGACCCCCAAGGCTCTGTGTCTGTGAAATCATGGACTGTAAGGGTTCCTCATACTTCTTTAGCCCACTGGGAGGGGCTGTGGGTGGCTGCTGGGGGGCAGGAGGGACTTGTGCTGGTGGGCCCCCCTCACCGGCTGCTCCTGGGGGGCCCTTGAGGAAGGGCTCAGTCTCTCCACTGCGGAGCAGCAGCCGCTCAATGTCTCTCAGTGTCTGTAGGGAACGTTCCCGATGCTCCAGCTGCTCTTTGGACAAGCCCTCGGAGCCCACCAGGCTGCGCTGCCCATTGCCAGTGGGTGCAGCCTCCCCCAGCAGGGCAGGGCCAGGGGCACTGCTGGGGTCTCCTCCGGAAGGCAGAGGGTTGTTTGTGGTGGCAGCCGTCGGGGTGTTAGGGTGGGTGCCCCCAGTCCCACCACCTGTGCTGGCAGCTCCCACCGAGTTGGGGGCCAGGTCCTGATTGGTGTCCTCAGGAGGTCCCTCCGGGGGCAGAGCAGGGGGGGCACTGCCAGGGGCTGGGGGTGGTGGCGGCGGCAGTGGAGGTGGCTGGGACTGTGGGGTACCTGCTGACGGTGTGCTCAGGGGCAGTGGTTCTGGGGTGGGTGGCACTTTGGGGACCTGCAGGTGGACAAAGGCAAAAGTGTGAGATAGGTAAGGGATATCCCAACCAATCTCAGAGCCAAACCAAGCACCACACTCACCTGGTCAAGCTTGGCCCGGGGCACATTCTGCTGGTGGTAGGCGAGGATGGAGTCTGCCCGGCCCTGCAACACTGCCTCCGCAGCCCTGCAGCAGAAAATCAGGCATGGTCAACTCAAAGGGGTGGGCAGGACAGAGCCCCCACCTCACCCAGCCTACCCTACCCTGCCCCCCAGCACATGCTCACTTGAAACCCCAGGCTGAGGGGCACTGGGCAGACACAGCAGACCTGGCCTCCCCTGGGGCACTTACGTGTTGGCCAGGTGCGTGGTGAAGACGTACACAAACTGCGAGGGAGGCTTTCCAGGGACACCCCCGCCCCCACCCCCAGGGGCATCAGGACGAAGGCCTGGTGGGGGGCCATGAGGAGGGCCTGGTGCACTGCTCTCGTTGAGGGGCAGTTGGGCAGTTTGGCCAGGACCCAGCTGTGGGGCCGCCATGGCTGGGTCTGCTACATTACAATCTGCAAGAAGAGAGAGGAGAGGAAAAGGGGTGAGTGGGCCAGATGCAAGGAGAACCAGCCAGCATCTCCTGCCCAGTGATGCCCATTGCCTCCCAGTGCCTTTCTGAGGACCTTTTGTTGTATCTTCACCAATGTAGTTTGCCCAAGACCAGTCCTTGCCCAGGATGGCAAGAGCGGTATCCATGGGGAGAGGAGAGAGAGGGAAAATGTGGCCCTTACCAACAGGCTCCCACATGCCTGGCATTCCGCTGGACACTTACAGTTGTGATTTCATGTAATCGACACATCCCTGGAAGAAACGCATCGCACTCCAATTCACAGAGGAGGAAACAAGCCTGGCGGGGACGAACTGACTCACCTAAGGTCACACGCCCAGCTAATGCAGAGCCGGGATCTGAACCCAGGATAGGCATACCAAAGCCCTCCTTAGCTCTGTTCTGACCCCTCCTGCTGTGGTCTGTGTGCGTGTGTGTGCACGTACCATCTAGTAACTCAGGCAGGGAGGAAGCATTGCATGAAATGATGATTCAAACAATGATTCCTCCTAGCCCCACCACTAACTGACTTGGTGCTTTATGAACAAGCTATGTTCATAAAGGGAGACCTCTAAGCCTCAGCTTCTTCATCTACACAATGGGAATACTAGTTTACCAGCCTATACAGGGGACAAATCAAAGAAATATATTTACTATGTCAAGTAGAAAATCAATTTGAAAAACAGAGGTTAGGAAGGCTATGTAGAAAAACAAACCATTTTCCCTCTCCTCTCACACAACAGTCAATGCAGAATTCTATGACTTCTGGTCACCAAGAATTATGTGGGGATTTCTCCCTACCAACAACTGATCAGTTCTGGAGCAGCAGACTCCAGCTGAGTGGCCTCCAGTTCAATTCAATTCTGACATTACCTACCTGCAACAGCATTTGATTGAACAGGTTAAGGGCTCTAGCCCACAATACCACCACCAACACCACCACCACCTGTGCCCCTACCTACTTCCAACACCAAGCCAATTGCAAGCCCTGGGTTGTTTACCTCTGAATGACCTGCAAACTTGGGTTCCCAGGACCCACTCCTGAGGTTCTACTAATTTGCTAAAGTAGCTCACAGAACTCAGGGAAACATTTTACTTCCCTTTACTGGTATATCATAAAAGACATCACAAAGGAGACAGATGAAGAACTGCAGAGGGCAAGGCATGAGGGAAGGAATGCAGAGCTTCCACGCCCTTTCCACAGGTGCCAACCTCCAGGAACTACCGTGTTATATAACTATATAATACTATATAAGCTGAGGCTTAGAGGGAGAGCATATAACTATATAACTATATAGTACTATATAACTCCCCAAAGGTAGTATTTTGGGATTTTTTTACATATAAAATATAAATGTATTTATATTTTGTATGTAAAAAATATAATTATATTTATTAAATATAATTGATTAAATCATTGGCCACAGGTGGTCAGCTCAACCTTCATTGTCTCCCCCGCCCCCTAGGCTGGAGGATGGGACAGAAGGTCCAATCCTGCCTTGGTGTGTCCAGTGACCAGTCCCCATGCAGAAGCTACGTAAGAGCTGCCAGCCACCAGTGAACTCATTAGCATATAAAAATACGCATCACTGTGGAGATTCCAACAATTTGAGAGTTGTATGCCAGGAAATAGGGCAAGATCAAATACATATTTCATAATATCACAGGCTGACATACTGGGAACACTCCCAGAATAGACCCGCTACTCTCAGCACCAAAAGTTCTATTCCATAGCCACAAACTTGACTCTCAGTTCTAGCCTAAAAAAGATCTACAATTGGTCATCAACAGGTCTAGGTAAGTGGGTGAACCCAGTCCCATGCCAAGACAAACCAGTCAAAGCCCCTGGCCTGTAGACAGTAACAGTTCTGTCAGGTAACACAAGGCCAAGGCCTAAAGCTGCCTCCCTGCACCAGGGCAGGGGCAACTTCCACTGGCTCATTGTCAGGATCCCTTCTTGGATAAACCTCTGAATGACCCAGTCCACATTGGCCCTGCTCTGGGCTCTGTCTCTCCAACTTCACATAGAAAAGCAGAGCTAGAATTCTGGCCAGGGGGAGACCTGAGAATAGACCTCAATGGGTAAGGGCTGCCCTGGGAAGTGAACAGTATAAACTCAGCACACATAAACTCTGCTACAAGCTATGGGGAGGGAGGCAGAGTTTATTTCAATAAGGAACTTTCTAGTACAAAGATAAAAGTACAAGTTAATGCTGTTTTAAGTGTTACATGTATCAACTCACTCCTCTTACCAACCTTATGAGATAAATGTTATTATTATATATTTTTTAAACCTATATTTTATTTATTAACATATTTTGTAGGTGGTGCTGAGGATCGAACCCAGTGCCTCACGCGTGTGAGGCAAGCGCTCTACCACTGAGTCACAACCCCAGCCCCAAGATGATTATTATTTTGCGGGGAGAGGGGTACCAGGGATTGAACTCAGGGGCACTTGACCACTGAGCTACATCCCCAGCCCTATTTTGTATTTTATTTAGAGACAGGGTCTTGCTGAGTTGCTTAGTGCCTTGCTTTTGCTGAGGCTGGCTTTGAACTTGCAATCCTCCTGCCATAGCCTCCCGAGTGCTGGGATTACAGGTGTGCGCCACCTCATTGGGCTAAGATTATTTTATAGAGGAGAAACTGAGGTCCTTTCCCAAAATTTATACAAATAACAAGTGGATACTCTGGGATGCAAACCAAGGCAGTCTGATCTCTGACCTCACGCTATTAATGTTGGCATTGCTCTGTCCTTCCATTAAGAACTCCTCGAGAATCCAATAGCATTAAAACTAAAATAGTCACTGTGGTTTGGTATGGAATCTTAGTAATTTCTTTGTGCCTCCCTGCATTTTCCAAAGTTCCTATAAGGTGTAGTCTAATGTTAAAAAAGTGAATGTGAAGTGTGGGAGGGGTCCTATCCTAGGAAGCACTGAAAGTTCTACCACTGAGGGGTTTAGCCAGAGGCCATGGACCACCAGGCAGTCCCACCTGAGAGAGGGGACCTGGGACTAGATGGTCTTTGAAGTCCCTGCCAGCTTTTTCCCTCCCCAGCATGGTATAGTCATTCCACATTTTATGTTTCCTCCTCTGCAATAAGGATGTAAGGATTCAATAAAATAGCCAGCATATTTTTTTTCTTTCTCCTTTCTATGGTCCCTACCTTCAAGAAGTTCACAATTTAACATTCTCTGACTACTTTCTTTATTGCTCTTTTTTTTTTTTTGTACTGGGGATTGAACCCAGGGTGCTTTAATGCTGAGCTACATAAGTTATTTTGAACAGGGTCTCGCTAAGTTGCTGAGGCTGTCCTCAAACTTGTGATCCTCCTGCCTCTGTCTCCCAAGTCACTGAGATTATAGGTGTGTGGAGCCATGCCCAGTTTCTGGCTAGTTTCTTATGCATTAAGTTGCCCTCAACCACATCAAAAAAAGATGTAAGCTTTGAGGGGAAACACACCAAATAAATGAACGCAGGCTTCCTAAGGGCAGTAGTTGTACCTGTTCTCCCCATTACTCATGGAAGGCCCAGGTATACACTGATCAATAAAAGAATGTGAGGAGTGAGCACCTATCCACAACTGCTCCTCTTCCTAGTAACACACCTCAGGCACTTGCTGGAGTCAATCAGAGGTTAGGGAAGGGCACCATAGATCCAGCCAAGTGTCAGCTCACACACAGGCTTAGTGCTTTGCACAGCAGATCTAACTTGTCCAGCTCCCAGGGAGGCTGGACCTTCACCTCTCTCTGATGACCAGTAGGTGGCAGCATAGGCCAGGAATTCATGGTAGAGGTTCAGGTGAGGTGGCCAGTAAAGAGGCCACCTCAGAGAAACCCACCCCACAGGGGTCCCTCAGGAAAGATGGCTTCTGAGCACTGGGAAGGTAGAGGCTGGACTGTCACAGTACAGAAGGAGACAGTCTAAGAGGTAAATAAGAGAGAGGAAGCCTGGAATCCTGGCCTTTGCTATTTCTTGCCCAGACTCAAGTGAGAGGGCAACCATCCTTAGGGCAACCATCCCTGGGGAAACTAGGGCCACAGAATCATGGCATCAAGGGACACTCACTGTGGGTAGCCCCAATGGGCTTGTCATCCTCTTCACTGTCAGGTCCAGAGCACCATTCGTCTCCGCTGTATGGCTGCTTCCGTTCCAGGACACAGCGCCTCTTACTCCGGGGTGCCACCTCTGCTCAGGCAGGATGCAGGAAGGCAGGGGTAAGAAGAGTGAGTGTCCAGAGGTCCTGTCCTCCTGCACCCAGGGTCCCTCCCAGGCCCATTCTCCAGGATGCCGCACCGCAGAGGGCACTGCCCAGGCCATGGTGGGCACTTTGCCAGTTCATGGCCCCCACCACACCACCATTTGTTTCTGATTTCTCTCTCCAGCCCCAGCTGCCTGTCTCCCCTCCCCCCCCAACACCAAGCACAGCATAATCCCCAACCACAACTGGTTCTAATTAGGGCTGGGGGGGGAGGGGGAAGCCGCATCCACCCTTCCAGGTCCCAGTGCCTGTTCACAAACAGCTCCCACTAGCCAGGAGCCAGGCGATCAGGAGGCTTGGGGAGGTATGTGGGTCTGTTGTGCGAAGGCAGGACAGAATAAGACAAGAAGCCCGTAACTCTGTGTGGCCCATCCATGGGTGGAATGGGGATAAGGGAAAGGTGCCAGTGCATAAACACTGGAGAGACACGGGATGAAGACTAGGCAAGGGGGCAGAGAGATGGTCTCCTGGCCAGTTTAGGCTTGGATTAGATGTTGCAAAGGTCTTGGGGATAAGGAAATGGGGTACCTTTGGCCTCTGAATCCAGGGATGGGGTCCCAGCCTCCCGCTGCTCTCCAGAGTCCACAGATACGCTCCGTTCCCGCTTCACCTTGCCCTTGAGTGAGCTGAAAGGGGGCACCCCTGCTTGGGGGTTCTTCAGACTTGAGTTGCTAGGTGAGATCTGGTTGGTTTTGGCCCCATGGCTCCCCGCCCCCACGCCCTTCGAGCCCAGGTTGCAGGTGGGTCCTTGGTTCACATTCTGATGCTGGGATTGGGCCCCGCCATTCCCTGTCTTGCCATGATTGGTCAATTTATTTTCTGGGTGCATTGGCTTGGCTGGGGCAGGGGGACAGTGGCCGCGGGGAGACAGCGGCGGGCTCCCTGGAGCTTCTCTCCTCCTGGGGTGGGGTAACCTGGGAGAAGGTAGGAAAGACGTGAAAAGTTAACCTTACTAGGGGCTAGGTATGCCTAGATTTTAATTGTCCTATCCTACCTTAATGATGGATATGGGGGTGCTGAGTAGCATCTCAACACCACCAGCTATTCCCTATCTTCCTCCATGGCCCCTCAGACAAGAGTTGATGCCCTTGCCCACCTTGGGGAGGGGAGATGGGGTAACCACCCCACAGCCCCCAAAATTCAAATGGAAACCAGGGTCTGTAGTTGACAGAAATTGCCCACTACAGCCCCAGTATGCATCAGACTGCAAGCTTCTCTAGCAAACCTGTTCCCCAGCACCTGACCAATACTTTAGCACCCTCTCTTCTAGGGTTTGCTGTCTTCAGACTCTTTCCAAGGTCCCAAACCTCAACTCCCATGTGTCCCAACACAGGAAGAGAAGGGACACAGGACCTGTGCGTCACTGCTCATGTCCCAGCCCTATCCCCCATGGGAGGTGGGGAAAGCACACTTGAGAGTGGTACCCACTGGTCCAGACAGCTCCCCATTGCAGGAGGGGAAGACCTGAAGAGGGTGGGCCGGCAGGCCTGGCGGGCAGGCAGGAGCAGGAGGGGGGAGGGGAGCGGCGTGTCAAGCAGACCGGAGTGCAGCTCGAAGCCAAGGATTCCTGCAGCCTAGGCTGCGGGCCCTTTAAGCTCCATCCCGCTCCCCCCACCGCCTCCCCCTCCCCGGAGACCTATTAATAGCCGCTGGAAAGATCACATCACGGGAGAGGATATTTATCCCCCCTCATTCCACACCAGCTCAGATTTATTTCAGCTCTGCTGTCCTGCTGCTGCCGCCTGGCCCAGTCTGCCGGCTTCTCCTGGGGAGGAGGGAGGCAGGCACCACCCCCATTCCAGCCTCCACCCCCAGCTAGACCGAGGCCAGGGGGCGCTATCGGACCCCACAGTAGGGTGGGTGGGGGTCTGCTCTGACCGTTTTTTGGAGGGAAGAGCTAGAAGGGACCAGAAGCAGCAGGCATAGCTGCCAGTCCCCGCTGCCCCCTGGGCCTGGGTGCTACGGTTGGCAGCGGCTCCTGCCTGGGACTAGGCCTTCCCACTCCACCCCCCCTGTAGCCCACTGGTGGCTTGGGAGCCAGGTGTCCAGGTGGGCTCGTTCCCCAAACCAGCACAGCTCAGTCCCATCACCACTGGACCCTTCCCTTCCCCGCTCTCCACACACACATCCCGCCCTCCACGACACCCACACACCTTGTCTTGTTAGCCAGGATCCTCATGGCTCCCACACACAGTGGGGCTACGGCCCCTGTGCGTGCCCAGGGCCCAGCCAGGTACTCGGTACTGGAGCACGGACTGCAGCAACAAGCCCCAAAGAGAAAACTTGTGACTTGGGGAGGGGGTATGAGAGGGGGAGGGGAGAAGGGAGGACCCAACAGCCCTGGGACTAGGGAACTCGATAAGGTAGGGTGGGACTGGAAAAAGAAGACTACGAGACGGGGTCTCGATCCTAAAGACTAGTCCTATCCCCATCCCTCCCGCACCTTGCCCTCAGGGAGCTTGCAGTCTCCAGCAAGCCACCCCGGCCCCCCACGGGCTGCAGACGCAGAATTCACTAATAGGCTAGGTTGCAAAAGTGCCGCGTGGGGCTGCCGCGAGGTCTGCTCAGGAACCCTGGGGGACTCCCGCTCCCTGACACGCCCCTCACCCAGGGCTCGGGAATCCCTCACGCCCCGCCCCAGGGCGCTCCAGCCGCTGAGGGGCCCCGGGTGGGGGGCAAAGCCCCGCCCTCAGCTCGAGGCCTAGCCCGTGCCCATCCCAGCAGGCCCAGGCGGGCAGCAAGAGGCCTGGCGGGGCCCCGGGGCTGCAGCTGGGCTCTTCTGGAGACCAGTAACGCTGGCTCAGATTCCTCCCCGACCGCAAGAATGCAGGAGCCTCCCCTCCCCCCGCCCTGCACCCCCACCCCGCCCCCTTCGGCAGAGCCCCAGCGGAGAGGCAGAGCGAGCGAGCGACAGAGCCAGCGAGGCAGCGAGCAGGGAGCAGAAGGCGGACAGGGCTGCAGCGTGGTTCTTCGCGGCCCGCGCGCGCGCGCGGACAGACACACGGACGAGTCCCGCGAGGGGCTTTGCGCGCGCCTGCCGGACAGCGGCGCGGCGGGCTCTTGGCGCGGCGGGGCTGGGGCTCAGAGACCCACAAGTACCCGAACTCTGACTCACACTCTCACAGCTCACACGTGGACAGGGAGACAAAGACACGCACGGAGCCCAGGAAACTAGAGGCGCGCTCACGGCCAGACCGTGGAGGTGTGTCGGAGGCCCCAGCAGCGCTGCCGGGACGGGAGCCGCCTACCAGCCTGGAGCGCACAGACACCCAGGCCGCCAGCGAGCCGAGTGGGAGCTCAAGGACTCATTGAGCAGATGAGAAGACTGAGGCTCCGCTACAAGGGAGCCCTAGAAAGTTGAGCTTTACAGTCACAAAGAAACACACAGGGCCATAGATAATCCAACAAACAGACTTACACAAACACAGACGCCTCACCCAACCACCCCCTGCTCGGTCCCCTCCCCCTCCCCCAGCAGCCGATCCCGGTAAAAGGTGGGGGAGGGAAGGGGAGGAGTCTTGGCCCCTGGAGCGTCCTCCTGTGACAGGCCCAACCAGACACACCCGTGCACAATCCCGCAGCTCCCTGGATGGCTGCGGGAGCCTGGTCTGGGACCTCGGGTGGAGGGAGCCCCACCCGCCACCCTGTGGGAGTCTCACCCTAACTTAACCCCAAAACACATTGACTTCCCCACTCCAGCCGTGCCTTTGGGGAGAAAGGCTCCTCCGGGAAGGTTCCAAAGTCCAAGGGCTGGCTGGGATGCAACCTCCCTCCCTGCCCAACCCCATCACAACCAGGGATGAGCAGAGGCAGAAGTCACTGGAGACACCTGGGCTTAGGGGTGGGCCTGTGGCTGAAAGGTATCCCAGGCACTCACCTTACCCCCTGGTGGATTGTCAATACTACCCCATTTCACAATAAGGAAACTGAGGTCTGGGGTAAGGAAATGATGTCCCTTTGGTTCAGGTGACAGCATTTACATTGCCTGGACCCCAGGCACTGCACTGTCACCTGTGAGCCATGACTGCTCATCTGAGCCTACACCAGATAAGCGTACTTCCTACATTCCAGTTGCTGTGTCCAGTCCAGTGTAAGGGGGTCAGGGCAGGGCAAAGGCCACCCACTACCTTCTGTTAACAACCTCAAAAATTGAGGACCTATAATAATTTGGAGAGAGGATGGTAGAAAATTAGTCCTCTCTGGTGGCCCCAGTAAGGCTAAGGCTCCTCCCCAGAAGATTCTTCGGGTTGCCCTCCCCTCTAGGACTCCACTCCCTGCTCCCACCCAGCTGCAGTGCGAGCTGAGTCAAGCACAGATGAGTCAGGACTTTCCCATCTCACACCTCCCCCCTCCACCCCTCAGGAGTTGGCCCCAGCTCCCAAAGACCCCCTCCTCCCTTCACACAGTCCCAGAAGACAGAGGGAAGGCTTGGCCATGGAAAGCAGGAGGGCTGATTCCTAGTGGGAAGTTTTTAAACAGTGAAGGAAGGGGCCTTCCTAGCAGCAGGTCTGGAATCCCTAAAATGAGTGAAAAGAAAGGGAGGGAACTCCGGGAACACATCACTTTTGGGCAATAGTGGGGAGAGGTGACATGTGCTCACAAATAAGGAGCAGGTGCAAATCACCTGAGTGAAAGGCCAGTAGCATACCCAGGAGGATGTGCCTCGAGGCTAGGTGGCTGAGAAAGCCTGAGATCACTGCCCTGGCTAAGTAACTAGAGAGTGGGGAGCCAGCTGCCTAGGGGTCAAAATGGGCCTGACCCCAGCTAGAGAAGGGAGACCAGAAAGGGTCAGTGCCCAGAACCTCCAGGTGGACACAACTTTTAAAGGCAAGGCAGGCATTCACACACCAGTGGGAACCTGCTTGGTTGACCAGCTGGCCCACAGGTCAGGGTCAGTCACACTGCCCTGCTGGAAACCATTGCCAGGCTGGAGATGCAGCTCAGTAGTAGAGCATTTGCTTAGCATGCCCAAAGTCTGTGTTCCATCCCTAGCATCACAGGGGTGAGAGGGGGGAACACCCCAAAGAAGCAGCCAGAAAAAGCTTTGAAGGGACCAAGTACCCACACACAGTGTGAAGGCTCCTCTGTAAGAGGAAAAGCAGTTAGGAACCCCATGATGGGGCCCTGCTGAGGGCAACTGGGATGAGATCCTTGGCCTCCGGCTCTGGGAGATACAGCCCCCAACACAAAGTTCCCAAGTCTTCTTTCTCCTGGGTGTCAGGACTCCCTGGTCCTTAGACCTCTCCTCTACCACTCAGGTCACTTCCTCTTCCTGAGGTGATGACTCAGCGGGGTGGGGAGGTCAAGGATTCATAGCCCAGCAGGAAATCTACTCAAGGACCAAGGTGTTGCTCTGGGACCCTCTGTATGGGGACTTCCAGGCTCTGAGGGCCTTCCCCTGGCCCTGGTTCCTAGCAGCTTTCCCCACTTCCCCCGATACCCTGCCAAAGGAGACCATGCAAATCAACCATTTTTGCTTGGGAGGTTTTGTCTGGGAGTTTCCAGCCCCACTCCACCTGTAGCCCCAGGGTAAGGTCAGGCAACCCCAACCCTGCAGAACCATGGAAACTCCTGGTCCTAGACCCTTACAGTCTGGGATCTTTGAACATGGTGCCTGGGGGAAGGCAGTTCTGACCATACTGGTCCATTGTCCCTTCTGGAGCCTGCAGGGACAAGTGGCATTGCCTGGACAGGCCTGAAGTCACCTCACTGCTCTTGGCTCCTTTGACCATTACCAGTGTAGCCAGGCCTGGGGAAGTAATCATGCCCTGGCAGTGGGGTGCCCCCAAAGACTGCTGCCCAATCCCTGGCTGTTCCCTCCCTCAGAGAGGAGGGGTGGGGAGAGGGTGGGGGGCACAAGGAAACAAGACAGGGCAGGAAGCCCAGGCAGCAGCAGGCACTCTGGGCCAGGCACAAACAGCCAACACAGGAAACCACAGCCCACCCCCGCCCATCCCACCCGCCCAAGGCTTTGGGAGAGAGGAGTGCCAAAAGTCTGGTACCCCAACAGAGGCCAGGGCCAGGGGTTAGCCGGGAGCAAGAGTTGTGTGTGAGGCTCTCTGGCCCTCTCTGAGTCCCAGACCCTACCTGGGGAGGGGGAGAAGAAGCCCAGCTAGCAGGGATGATGCTGCCTCTTTAAATCCACCGAAATCCTGAGCTAGACCCAACCCAGCTCTGGTTTCACAGGAAGGAAAGGAGCTCAGGAGCCAGTAGGGCAGGCGGTGGTAGCTGGAATTAGCCCCACCGGCCCAAATATATCTGGTCTCCTCCGCCTGCCACCCCACTGGCACTTCCTGCCCCCTGGCACCTGTACTAAAGCGGGGGTGGGATAGGGTCTAGGTGCTACTTCTACTCTGTGGGGGACCTGTATCTCAGGAGGTGGCCTCTTGTAGGGTACACGTGGGCAGGAGGTGACTTCCCAAGCTGGGATTCTCAGAACAGGGAGAGAAGGGCAGGGATGTTCCCTGTGGCCATCACCTGGCCTCAGTCCTCCAAGGGGTTAATCTGGCCCCTATTTAGGGGGGTAGGGGTGGCCGAGGAACCTCCTCCAAACTGCCTGGCTGCTGGGAACAATGGGGCCATTGTGGGAGGAGTGGAGTGCGGGCAGGCTGCTGGCACAGCCAGCACACCACGGGGCGGGACCTCACCCAACGCCTGCCTGCCTGCTGGGCTCTGCTCTCTCCCCCAGGTACACATCCTTCCAGCACCCTCACCTTGCCTGCCTGGCCTAAACTCTTGGCACCAGCAGAACCCAGAGGGCTATCGAGCTCTGCCCACATTGACATCTAGGCTGCCATGACCCTCCAGGAAGCAGGGGCATGTGGGCCAGGACAGGGTGGGGGTGGGGTGATGAGACAGGATGTATGCCTGTGATCCTCCTGCAGGGGAGACAGGAAGGCCAAATGGGGTTTCTGGTGTCAGTCCTGGCACTCTCAGGCAAGAAGGACTTTAGAGGATTGTAAGAGCAGTGATAGGCAGGGTCCCTTGCCCCCAGGCCTCCTTTTCCACACCCATTCCATAAACCTGTACTCTGAGGTGGGCTAGTAGGCTAGTGGCCTTAATAGCCTCAAGACTGGGATCCTGGTAGGCACTGTGGTACAGTGGAATGAGAACTGGTTTTGCAGTCAAACAGATAGGGTGCTAATCACACTCTGTCCCTTCTGAGCTATGACACCTTGTCCATCCCTTCGTCCCTCCGAATCTCATTTACAAAATGAAGATAATTGTGTGTGTGTGTGTGTGTGTGTGTGTGTGTGTGTTGGTTGGTTGCTGAGGATCAACCATGGCCTCGTACATGCTAGGCAAACACTCTATCACTGAGCTACATCCCCAGCCCCCAAATGAGGATAAGTTTACAGAGTAAGATAACAATAGTGAAACTATCTAATAAAATAACTAAGATATACTCAAAATCTCCTCTGACCCTGATGGCCCTTTTTTAATCTCTTGCAATGGCACCCAAATATGTGGGCATGTGGTAAAAGTAGGCATTGTCCAGATATTTGTCCTTAGGATATCCAAGTCAACAGGGCCCATGAGCATCATATTCATGTTACCAAGTACAAAGACTTAGCTTTTCCTCTGGCCTCCTTAAAGAGGCCAGCTCCCTCTGCTACCATGCCCCTGGGAACCCCTGGGCTTACTGACATACTCAAACCCAAAGCAGGAACCCAAAGAGTAGCTGTCTACTCTCCTGGAATTCCAGCACTTAGGGAGGCTGAGACAGGAGAATCACGAATTCAAAGCCAGCCTCAGCAATGACGAGGCGCTAAGCAACTCAGTGAGAACCTGTCTCTACCTAAAACACAAAATAGGGCTGAGGATGTGGCTCAGTGGCCGAGTACCCCTGAGTTCAATCCCCAGTACCCAAAACAAAACAAAAAAAAACCAGGAGGTAAGTGAGGGGGAATTTCCTTTCCACAGTGACCTGCATCCCCTCCATCAAGCACTCCTCTCCCTGCCTGACCCCTTGGCAATCCCTCTGCAGTGCTGGGCTGGGAGGAAGCATGCCTATTCTCTCACCATGGGCTTCTCTAAAGAGTGGAGGGCCTGAGAGAGAGAAAAGGGCAACTGACAAGCAGTTCTGGAAAGTAGGAGATCCTACTTTCCCTGTAGGAGATCCTACAGGGAAAAGACTTATTCTCTTCTAAGCTAAAGAGGGCTGTACCTCTCAGGTGGCCCCACAAGCTCCCAAAGGGTTAATAAGTCCCTAAAAATAACCTGCTCCCAGCAGGACCCGCTGATCAGAACCCTCCAGCCATCTGTTCCCATTTTCTCCTGTTCACATTGGAACATCTGAAACCAGCCCCAGAGCCCCAGCCCAATCCCAAAAATAGCCCCAGCCTGCCCAAGGAACAGGCCCCAGAGGCTGGGCACTGGAGGCATGGCCTATGCAGACAACGAGCTCTGACCACCATAGAAGGGGGAGATCCTCTGTTCCAGAAGGAAGTAGGGAGCATAGACGGGGCTCTGGCCCATCCCTCTTGGTGCCATACCAGAGAGGGCAGAGGGCACCTGCTAGGTGCACAAGCCTAGGCCTTACACCCAGGTGCCTTGGTATCCCAGGCACTTCTGCTACATCTTAATCCCTAGATTTCCACTCATCTTTTTACATAACTCCCCTCACCGTGAGGGGCACAACCTACTCCAGAGCTCCTCAAGCAGAAGTTCCCAAGCCTCAGCGCCTCCACCATCCATTCCCATCCCAGGGCCTCTGGGAGCTCTGGGCATCCAGTGGCACTCAGCATTCTTTGCTCCAGGGCACACAGGCTAAGGCAGAACCAAATAACTTACTTTCTCTCTCTTTTCTCTCTTTCTTTGCAGTACTGGGGATCAAACCCAAGGCCCCACACATGCTAAGCAATGCTCCACCACTGAGCTACAACCTCCAGCCCCAAAGCAGGACTTTCTCCAGCACAGCCCACACTCGCCCACACAGCCCTCAGAGAATTTCTGAACACCATGGATGCTGATATGACCCTGCTCCCCTCTGTACTTAAAGATGCTCTTGACCCTCTGGCCCGCAGGTGCCAGGCATGCCCACTTGGGCTTCTCTATGCATCACAGGCCCAGGCATTGCCCCTCCACACTCGGAAAATGCCCAGGCAGGGAATCCAGAGAACCCTGAGACCTGAGGCAGGCCTAACAGCCGTCATCCACAGCACAGCTCCACACCACCACTTTTCTCCTCAAGGAAAGTCCCTGACCCATAGGCCAAGAAGGAGAGGAGGCAGCCACTGAAGTCATTTAAGGACTGAGTGTCTTCTTCAGCCTGATGAAAGAACAGAGCATCAGGGGATGGATGGTGGGAGGGGTGCTGAAGCTGAAGGGAGCAAACAGCCTGGGGGAGGGAGGGCTCAGCCCTGAAAAGTGTGGGGAGGGGGCTGGGATTGTGGCTCAGTGGTAGAGCGCTTGCCTTGCATGCATGAGGCACTGGGTTCGATCCTCAGCACCACATAAAAATAAATAAAGATATTGTGTGTCCATCTACAACCAAAAAAAAAAAAGTGTGGGGAGGTAGGGAGGGAGACAAGTCCATAGCTCCCTGTCCTTCTCCAGGCCTGGTGGCCATCTGGAAACCTTGCAATCAAGATGTCATCTGACACCAACAGTGGAGAAACTGAGACAGCAAAAAGATGGGTCTGAGCCGGGCGCTTGTAATCCCAGCACTTTGGGAGGCTGAGACAGGAGAATCGCGAGTTCAAAGCCAGCCTCAGCAACAGCGAGGCACTAAGCAACTCAGTGAGACCCTGTCTCTACATAAAACACAAAATAGGGCTAGGGATGTGGCTCAGTGGTTGAGTGCTCCTGAGTTCAATCCCTGGTACAAAAAAAAAAAAAGAAGGTGGGTCTGGAAAGGTATTAGAGTTGAGGGCTCAGAAGTTCTGGAAAGGCTGTCTCTCCCCAGGTCCATGCTCCAGCCTTCCCCTGCTAAAGCCCCTGGGAGGGTCAAGAGCTCCTGTGACGAGTTCTGGCAAACGACAAGGAGGGGGATCCCAAACATTTACTGAGCATTTACTCAAGTCCTTCACTTGCATGATACAATTGAATCCTGAGAATAACTACTAAAAAGTACTTATTAGGGGCTGGGATTGTAGCTCAGCGGTAGAGCGCTTGCCTCGCATGCGTGAGGCCCTGGGTTCGATCCTCAGCACCACATACAAGGCAATAAAATAAAGACATTGTGTCCATCTACAACTAAAAAAAAAAAAATTAAAAAAAAGTACTTATTAGTATCACTATTATTATCATTATTACTATTACTATTGAAACAGAGTCTTATTATGTTACCCAGGCTAGTCTTGAACCCCCTAGACTCAGGGGATCCTTTTGCTTCAGCCTCTGGAGTAGTTGGGACCAAAAGCATAGGCCCCAATGCCCAGCCCTAGAAAGCAAATTTTATTATTCATATCTTACAGGTGATAAAAGGGAGGAATAGGAAATTAAGAAGCTTGCCCAAGACATACAGCCCACAGTCAGAAGAGCTAGGTGAACCCAGGAGTTGGGTTCTGAACCAATGCACAATGCAGATGCACCATGGTATCAGTCCTGCTGCAATGAAGAATGAGCGTCACAGCCTCACATCCTCATCCCACACACCCTCCTTCCATTCCTGAAAAAGCCAGGTCCAGCAATGGAGGTCATAGTTCCTGCCAGAGGAGGAGATCAAAGGAGCACTGTGCCTCACCCCCTCTACACAGGTGCCCTGCCTGGCCTAAGCTACCAGAGAGCAAAGTTCTTGGTACTAGCTGTAGCCCCGCCCACTCCAATCCTAGTCACCTCCTCACCCATCCAGGTCCCTAACAGTCAGCTAGGTCGCAAGGCAAATTTCCAGGTCAACAGAACAGAGCCCCTGCTGAGAGATGCTCTAGGCTAGAATGGAGTCTGCTGCCCCCTCTCACACCCCAAGTGGGGGTCAAAGGTCAAGTTTGACCAGCCAGGGAAGGGTGGAGTCCAAGCCCTGCTCCCCACCCACCTGCTCAGCCACACCTGTCCACTGATCCCCATTTTTTTTCATTGCCTAAGTTAGAAACAGGTCCACTTCCTCCCTGTCCCATGGGGTAGAGGCCTCCAGCAGGGAAGGGACGATTAGGTGAAGGGACTAGAAGCCTCTCCTTCCTGAGGACTGTCCAGGAGAAGCACCTCCCTATCCCTGGCTTCCTTTAGCTTTCCCTAGTCCAACAGGAGCCCACAGGAGTGTTTGTTGTGAATTCAGGGAGTTGTTGCTAAGTAAGAAAGAAGGGGAGGGAGGGAGGCTGAGAGAGAGAGAGAACGCCTGTGTATGTGAGCTGCACCTATAGGGCCTGGGCAGCAGAAACCACACTAGGGTGGCTGGCAGCCACCCTGGCTTTGAATCAGTCCAGAGAGGCCAAAGCCAAGGAGAGGGAAATCTATATTGCCCTCCAGGGGGACTAGATGACTCTCCCACCTCCCCAGGAAAAGATGCAGCTTAGAAAACTGCTGGCCCTTCACTGGAGTCCAGCTTTAACCCTTCCTGTCCCAGCCCTACCCCCACTCCCTACTAGTTCTAAGTTGAAGGCTATTTGCCCACCAGGAGCCAGAGGAGACCTCCCTCCTCTGGGGGAAGGGGAATGCAAGAGAAGTGGGGGCAGAAAGCCAGGAGGAGGGAAGCCCAAAGACAAACAGCCGGGCAGGAGGCTAAGCCAGGAGGATGATGTGGCCGCTGCAGACAGAGAGAGATCAGGGAGGCCAAGAAGGACACACACAAGCACATGGACCTCTCACCTCCGGAATAGTGTGTGTCAGGCTCAGGCTCAAGGGTGTGGTCTGGGAAGGGGGCTCCCTGTGGAGAGAGGGTCACAGGTAGAAGCCCCAAGCCAGCAATCTATGTCCCTGCTCCTCCCAGAACCCCAGCCCCAGCGCCCCCCACGACATAAACATGTATACGCGTACACACAGACTGCAGCTCCAGGAAGTCTCTGAGCTGCTCAGAACCCCCACCCCCCCAGGACTTCTGTGGACTGGCTGGGAGCCAAGCCTGACCCAGTTGCCCCACAACACCACTCCCCTCCCTATCCTGGAAGCAGGAAAGGAGAAGCACTGGAAGACCTCAGAGCTCCCTGAGAGCTTGGCCCCACAGGGAGAGAGGAGAGGCGGAGGACTCCCACGACCTGCCCTGAGGACCTGGGGGAGGGAGGCCAGGGAGGTCTGAGGACCCTGGCTTCCAAAGGCAGCCACCCCCAGGTTACCCTATGTCAGGAAAAAGAATAGCTGCAGGGCCTATATCCCTGTGTGGTCTCTTTGGCTACAGCCCTGGTTCCCTGAAGACACAAAGTCCTGAGGACCTGGTCTGGGTGGGAGGGCCTGGGGCAAGCAGTTCAGCAGAGGGGGCTGGGTGAAGCTCCCACAGTAGGCGGGAGGGAAGCTGGTGGCTGGGCTCAGTTTGTACTGGGGGTCAAAGGGGAGTTCTTTTCCGAAGAATTCTGGGAGAGACGCCAACTAGAGCAAGCTGCTAACCACCCCTCCCTCTCTCTTACTGCACTGGTGTGTGTGGGGGGGGTCCCTGCAAACCAGACTTAACCCTCTCCAGGCTGTGTTGCTCCCAGGCCCAGAACAGGGCTGCTGGGAGGGGTCCTCTGGCTGGGTTCAGCTTTCAGTGTTAGGAGACAGGTAGCACAGAGCACAGGGCATCAGCCTGCAAGAACACAGCTGGTTCCACATGGCCCCATCTGGCACCACCCTGCCCTACCAACACCTGGTTGACTTTTCTGGGCTCCTCTCCTGAAGGTGTCTGCAGTGACGTGCATGTGCGTGTCTCAGAGACAGATTGAGAAACAAACTGAAAAATCTTTGCCAAGGCCCTCCCGCTGCTGGGTCACTGAACACTGTGCCAACCTGTGCTTCTCCCCCTCCCTTCTTCCCAATGTGCCCTGGACCAGAGGCCACAGGGAGGAGGATTAAAAGGGACAGCCTATCCTCATGCTCACCCCTGCTACTGTCTCCACAGGTCTTCAAATCACACAAAACAGCCCCTGCCTTGGCCCTCTTCTTCCTCACTGGCTTGCCACATGTACTTCTACAGGAAAGCATTCAGTTATTGCCTGAGATTCCAGAATGGGAAACTGAGTCAGAACAAGGTATCAGGGCTTCCAGTGCCCATATCCCACACAGACATAAATCCACCATCACCATCCTAGCTTTGGTCAAAAGAAATAAAAAATAACTGGGCTTGGTGGCTCATGCCTATCTTAGCGGCTCTGAAAACTGAGGCAGGAGGATCACAAGTTCAAAGCCAAGCCTCACCAACTAAGCAAGGCCTTAAACAACTTAGCGAGAACCTGTCTCAAAATAAAAAATATAGCCGGGTGTAGTGGTGCAAGCCTATAATCCCAGCACTTAGGGAGGCTGAGACAGGAGAATCGCAAGTTCAAAGCCAACCTCAGCAACGGCGAGGCGCTAAGCAACTCAGAGAGACCCTGTCTCTACATAAAACACAAAATAGGGCTGGGGATGTGGCTCAGTGGTCGAGTGCCCCTGAGTTCAATCTCCAGTACCAAAAAAAATAAATAAATAAAATGGGCTGGGGATGTGGCTCAGTGGTAAAGCACCTTGGGTTAAATCCCCAGTACCAAAAAAGAAACAAGCAAACAAAAAATAAAACCCTTGGACCCCTCCCTCCTGAAGAACACTGTCTAACTGCAGTAGGAGAGAATGAGATAAAACATCAAGAAGGACTTCCCCGGATCAAGGATACAATAGCAACTAGTCCCACCCTAAATGCCTGGGCCTGGATTCCATGGCCCTCTGTGTTTGGCTCAGGCTAAAAATATGAGCACCTTGTCTTATTTTGTCGTTTGCCCCTAGCTGGGGAAACCAACTGTTCTGAACCTTAAATTTGCTACCAAGCTCCTAGTTCCCATGTGGTTTGCTGTTCCCTGTCCTCAGTGAAGCAAGGACTAGCCTTTTACTTTAGAGCACAGCTACACTGTAACAGCCACCACTGTATCCTTAGGACAAGAGGGTGGGCTGGGGCTGTGGGGCCCCTGGCGGTGAAGGGCAGAGGGAGAAGGAAAAGGAGAGGCTTCAGCTCTTGGCAAGAACAGTTTATCCCCAAAGTCTCCCCACTTCAAGGACCACAGAATTGCCAGAAGCCTCGGCCCTACTCCAAGAAACCTCCCTATCAAAGGGCAGAGGACTCCATGTCCCAGGGAGCTGCAGGAGACCTGTGACTACACACCCCAGACATGTTCCCAGGAAGGGGGAGATGCAAAGCACAGAGTGTGTGAGCACGCGCACATGCGCACATGCACACATCACAGACACACCCCAGCACACATTCCTCACAGATACCCCCAGGTGCATGCAACCAGGAAACAGGCACATTCAAGGTATCTCCTAAAAGTATACCCCAAACTCTTCGCAAGTAGCCCCTTAAGACCCACAGAGACTCCCAAATTCAGACAGCTCAAGAGAGCTCAGGAAACATCCAGGATACTGGCCAGTCACACAGAACTGCCAACAGAAGATACACCTACTCTGGGATACACCTACTCTGGGATACACGCATAGCCAAATACACACAAAGTAGTACATGGCCATGTGCTAGCACACAAACTCAAAGGAGCCACCTCACAAGGCACAGCTTGAAGTCAGATTAGAGGACAACCCCTGGGGGCGGGGGAGTCAGAGGGGGTGGAGAAGCACTAGGGATTTCAAAACAATCTTGGTTTCGAAATGCTAGAAATGCTGGATTCAGGGCCATTCCCAGTTGAGCCTAGGGGTGGAGAGTGAGGGGGAGGGGAAGACAGGCTCGCCCAGGGCTACCAGCCCTTGGCAGGAGAGGACTGGATAGAGGGTTTCCCAGACCATTGGAAAGGGGGCCCAGAGATACCAAGGTTAAGAGGTACTGCTGGCCCAGAGCCAGACAGGGAGGGCCTGGGCTGCTGGACAGAAGGCAAAGGAGAGGCCTTGGCTTTTCCTACTGACAGGAAAACTGAGGAGGCAGAGGATGGCTTCCACTCACCCCTCAGGACTGAGAGTAGGGGGAACCTGACAGTGTCCCTTCCCCATTCGTGGGAGGCAGTGACCACTTTCTCTCCTCCCAGATAGCCATGTTCCAGATAGGGGTAGCCTCCCAGATAGCAGAGCCCCAAGGTAGGCTGAAAACTAAGGGATCAGAGCGGGTGGGCGGCAGCCAAGGCCGGCTGAGTTAGGCATCTTCCAGGACTCCCCACATCCAGGGCAGGGTAAAGGACCAGCCTTCTGGCAACCCAGAACTTCCCTACCCTCCACAAGAAGCCCCTAGGGGAGACTGAGGCAGTGAAACACAACATACCCCACACCCAGGAAGTCACCCCTCCCATGGCAGCCAGTATGCCCTTACTGCCCCTCCCCCAACCTCTAGGGAAAGTCGGCAGAGCTCACAGAGGGAGGGGTAGAGGGGAGGTCAGGCCAGGCTGGGGGCGGGGCTCTGGAGGCCTGGCCCTGGCACCTAGCAGAAGAAATTCCAGGCTGTAACTCCAGGCTGCCTTCAGGGCCGCCCATCCAAGTGACATGCAGCAGCTCAGCTGCTCCAAGGCTGTGGCCTTCTTCACCTAGCCCCTCAGCTCATGGCCTTGGCTATCCAGCTCTCAAGCCTCAGCGGTGGTGCTTAGAGGATGGGACCTGGGGAAACTTAGCACTCCATGGAAGAGGTCCTCAGCCCTGACAAGAGGCCCTACCTGGTCCCTGGAACCAATCTGAGTCTCTTTCCCCAGATCCCTGGTGTGATCCTCCACAGAGTAGCTATGGGTGGGCAGCTGTTGGGTCTGGCAGGCAGGGGCACAGATGCCAAGCTAGAGCAGCCAGGTGCTCAACAGGTTGAGCCAGTCCCTGGAACAGCCAGCCAGCCCCACCCCAGGGAGAGCGGGCTGGCAGAGGCTCCCTGCCCGCGGCATCCAGCCTGTACCCGCTTTGCTCCCACGGCTGCCCACTTTCCCACGGTGCTATCCCCCTTTATTCACTTCCCCCCCAGTCAGCAACAGGGCAGTGCCCAGGGCTCTGGTACAAGGAAGCAAGGGATGCCGTTTTCCTGTCACCCTTGGGTGCCCAGGCTCTTGAGGTTCCTCACTATCAGCAACCAAAGAGCTCCAGGGAGAGTGAACACGGCATCAGGGCAGCAGGAATCCCACAGTGCCCTCCACCTTCTTGAGGGCCTCTTCTGATCCTGGGAAGACTGGACACAGACACCATGGCTCCCCAGAGCTGTCCCAGGGCCCTGGGACAGAACTTCAGCCTACAGGCGCCAGAGGTGGTGTGTGTTGGAGTGGGGGGAGGAATCCCAGCTTCTCTTCTTAGACTCCCTGGAGAAAGTCTATAGAGATGGTGTGTGTTGGCTCTCTCCACTGTTGCCAGAGCTGCCTGCAACCCCTAGTACTTTCCTCCCACCACCCTCCTGGGCTCCATGGAGCTCCATCCCAGCCACTCCCCCCAAAGGCAGGCAGCCCCCCTTTGCACAGCATTTCCTTTAATCTAAAGCAGGTGCCAGGCATTCCAGCCCTTGCTGAGTCGACACTGCCACTCGCTAGGCTTCTGCCCAGAAGGCTACTGTCCTGCTTGGTCATGGAAGCTGAGCCACTAGCCTAGGGCTCCTGCTTAACCCAGGTACCAGGTGGCAAGAACTAGCTAAGCAGAGTCATGGGTGTCCAATGCACTTTCAGCAAGCAAGATCATGCGTTTCCAAATTAGCATGATGTGCTAGCCCCAGATTTCTGTGGCTGGACCACCAATCCTTCTCTAGGACCCTGGCATGTCTGCCTACTCCCAGAATTTCCACCCTAGTAATTAGAGACTCATTCTGAGCTTTCCTATGGGCCTCCAGAACCCATTTTCAGCCATAGAGCCCCTGCTACCCTGGGGCACAAGATTATAGGTCTGCTGCCCTTCACCAGCACCTCTCCCAACATGAACCCTTATCCCAGTAGGGGTAGCTGAGAATCCCCTAGAAGGAAGTGGCCAAAAAGCTGGCCTTCCAGGCCTGGTCCTCCAAGGCCAAGGAGACAGATCACTTGGGGAAGGCAATGTCTTCCTTCCTAGTACCAAATCCCTGTCTCCCACTTTGCCCCTCACCTTCTTCCTCCATGCTCACTCAGTCCTAAGGCATCCATCTATCAGCCCAGCCTCAGAACAGACATTAGGAAGACAGGGACTCAGCATGCTCTTCCCCTGGGGCCATGAAATCATGGTCCTGACCCAGAGAAGGCAGCCAAGCCTGTGCTGGGGGGTAGCAGAGGAATCCTTGCCCTGAGGAAGTGGCTGCTCCCTGGAGAGTCAAGGAGAGAAGAAGAAGAAGGAGAATGGAAGCCCTCCCCTCTCCAACCCCAGCCCCAGGTCTCTTTGGAAGGCTGCTCAGAGACATCAGTGGGATTTTGGCAGATACAATGCAGACAGCCTTCCCAGGTAAAAGAGTACAGGAAGGCTAGGAGGGAGGGAGGGAGGGCAAAAGATCAAGGGGGCCGCAGAGCCCCTTTCTCAGGGCTCAGGCACAAATCCAGCTCACCTCTGTCAGAACAACACTTTTCCTCCTGCAGCAGAAGCCCCCCAGACAGCGACACAGACACACACCCCAAGCAGCAGACAGACAGGAGGAGGAGGGAGGGAGGGGGTGTCAGAAAAACCCGGAAGGAAGGAAGCTGGACAGACAGACAGAAGCTGATCCTGGCTTCACTGCTCCAGGGAGACACCCTCCACACTCCCATACTTTAAGGGACATTCCCCTTCTCAGCCCCCAAGAGGGAGAAGGAGAGACCTGACTTCTCTGTTGCCTGAAACCAAATTCCAGCAGCCCTGAGCTAGTACTACCCCAGCCTGGGAAAAGGCCTAAGTCTCACTTTTCTTCCTCATATTCTTCCCCAAAGGCTGGTTTGGACCAAGGCAGGGGCCACCTTCCCTTAGCAGTACAGGGACACATCCAAGGAACTGTGACTGCCCCACCCCCAGCCAAGCCCACAGCACTTAGAATCCTTGGCAGAGAAGGCTCCTCCAGTCTCGGGGCTCCTGCTGCTCAAAGGCAGTGCCTGGGGGCAGAGGGTGACCCCAGCTCTCTCTAGCCCCAACCCACCTCCTTCTGGAAGCTCCCATCAACCAAGGGAGGAGTGCTGGGGTGCTGGGACCCACGGGGTTGTTGAGCCTGGGAAGGGGGACTACATCTCCCAGAAGCCCCCAGGGCAGGGTTCGCTGCTCCAGCTGGCCCAAGGCCGGCCTTGTTCTCTATGCTAGGGTGGCAGGGTCCCCAGGCTGCCCCTAAGCCCTTCTCCCTATGCTTTGGGGCTGCCAACCTAATTGGGGGCCTAAGAGTAGCCTCCACTGACCCTAGGGGCGTCCCCCGCCCCTTGAACAGTCTGGGGGTGCGTGCCAGAGGGCAAGAGACAATTAGACTGTTTCCCCTCCCAGATTCAAACTGGATCTCCCTCCTCGCGCTGCTGCTGGCCTGGCATGACTTTCGCCCTGACCCCCAGCCCACCCCTCACCTCGCACGGGTCGGGGGTCCTCACGCCAGGCCGGAGCTGGACGCCATGACCAGGTGAGGGTCGGCGGGTGGATTGGGGTCTTCCTGCTTGCCAGTTGGAAGTGCGGAGAGGGCGGGCAGGCGGTGATCTTTTGATCCTGGATGCCTTGATCTCAATACCAGCCTGGCCCGGGAGAGGGTATCCTGGGATCGCTGGGAGCCTGGGTTCCTGCCTCCCGACGGCGGAGCATGGTCGTGGGCGCCGGGCAGCGGCGGGAGAGGGCGCACACCCGCTCCGGCCGGGGCTCAGGGCTGGGGTCTCGGCCCCGAACCTCACGGCTCGGAGTCCTGCTCCAGCTCCTCCTCCCTTCCTTCCTTCCTTCCGTCCTTCCTTCCTTCCTTCCTTCTCCTCCTCCTTTCACTTTCCCCGAGGCCCGCGGGGACGGCGGGCGCGGGGCGGGGAGGGGGCTGTCTAGGCGCTTATTGTTGGTCCGACGCCGAGGGTCCGGGTCGCAGACCCCGGGCGGCGCGGCGCCGGGGGACCCAGGCGTGCGGGCGTCCGGCCGGCTGGCTCCGGGCGGCGGCGGTGGTGCAGCTGCCCCGGGTCCGGGGCATGTCCAGCCACTGGCTCCGCCGCGCGCCGCCGCCTCCCCGGGCTCCCTTGCTCTGCCGGAGCCTCGCTCGCCCCTCCACTCGGCTCCTCTCCCCAGCCTGAATAAGCATCGGGGCTCTCTGGCTGCCTCCTTCTGCCTTCATACCAGAGCCCGGAGAGGCCCCTGTCAAAATAAGAGCTCCCCCATCTCGCTCTTCTCCTCGCCCAACCCGGCTCCCCCAGCCTCCCAGTGGTCTGACTCGGTAAGGCGCCCAGCCGGCTAGCGCGAGGCGGGTTGGCCCGGGGACGGGGAGGGGGGCTTCTGTCTTTCTCTCCTCCCCATTTCTGAGGACTGGGGAGGAGACGCACCAACAGCATCCCAGGCTAGGGAGAGGTCCCACAAACCTACCCTCCTATATGTGCGAACTGGAAGGAGTGGGAGTTGCCTGGACACACATACACACACACAGCGCACTGGCTTCCCTCTTCAGTGTACCCACCCACATCCATTATGCACTGAACATCTCTTTTATTCATCTCTCTCTCCCTCTCCTAGTACACCATGAGGACATAGACTGAATTTTCATCGCAAGTCTCAGCAGGGGTGTAAAGGGGATGCTAAGAAAATGTTTGTGGAAATGAAACCTTTGTCTTCTCAAAAGAAATTTCTCCTAACCTTAAAAGGCGCTCTCTCTCTCTCTCTCTCTCTCTCTCTCTCACACACACACACACACACACACACACACACACACCACCCTATGGGATAGTAGATACACTGAAAAAGAAATTATAAGGCACTTTTTAAAAACATATCACATGTTATTTCAGTGTTCACCATGAATCTTCAAGAAAGATATTTTGGGCCCATTACACAGGTGAGGAAACAGAGACTTGCATTATATAAGGACCTACTCAGGGTTACACAGCTAGACCATGGTAAGCCCAGGACTAGAATTTGGATCTCCTTATTTCAGTGCACTTCCCCCACCCACCCAGAATTAATACCAACGAGTGACAAGCGTTGACTACTTCAGAAGGGAAGGAAACTAACCAGTCTATTTGCTCCTCGCTATTTCCACTGTCCTCTCTCTCCAGAAAACTCTAGCTTCAGTGACCTCTCTCTCTTCTGACCACCTATTATGCATCACTCACCTGAATGCTTACTTGTATTTTACCTTGTTTCTCCTGTGTGTACATCTGGTTGGCCCCAAAAGATTCCTGAAGGCTCAAACTATGCCTTCAGTCCTCTATGATCACCCCAAGGTTGGCTCAAGTACTGGCTAGGTTCATAGTAGAACTTCAGTAAATGTTGACTTGATGGATTGATGGTGCCAGAAGCTAGGTACTGAGCAAGGTCTGGAGAGGCTCAAGTGTGTGTGTATGGGGGTGGGGGGATACCCTAATAGACAGATGATAACATCATAACCTTTCATAAGTACCTAACACAATCACATTTTACAAAGCACTTGAATGCACATTATATCATGGTCATACTTTAATCCAATCAACATAACTTTCCCAAGTGCCTACTAACTGCTGTACCAAGCACTGTGCTAGGGTAGGGGTTGAATCATCATAATTAAGTCTTATCTTCATTTAAAGGCGATGAAACTGAAGCCCAGAGCAACTGATCCAAGCACCTAGGATAGTACTTGGCTCAAGGAACTAGGGTTTAATTTCTTCTGGGATGGGTAGGGGATAGACTGGATCTCAAAGCAGAGGGGTAGTTCTAAAACAATAGTTTTTAGAAGGGTCTACTCCATTTACTTCAGTCAGTATCATATATATGACAAGCCACATAGGCCTTTTCTGAACCTCTTGGCACAAGTTCAGTTCATAGTAGGTCCAGAAAACAATGTTTGTAGGGATGCATGTGGATACGTTGCAAAGGGTCTCAAATGTGGTAACACAGTCAAGTTCAAGAGTGTTCGGTATGTCCTGTGAAGCAGCCATGTGGAGCGCTCCCCAGGGTGGGGCTGTGACTTATTCCCCCAGCGTAGGTTCCAGGTTGGGATGCCCAGCAGAGCTCTGGGCAGCCACGAGTTTTGGGTGGAACCCTGGAGCAAAAGAGGCGAGCGGCCCATTGCTGGTATCCAGCAGCTCCCTCTACTGGAGAATTCGGAGAACCACTGTGTTTCCGTAAATCTGTGTGTCACTGTGTCACGAGGGATGTCACAGGTGTGTCAGCGAGAGTAGGTGTGTGCATTTGTCGGTGGAAGTGCCTGCAAGGGTAAGGGTGTGTGAGGTTGCCTGTTAGTGGCTCAATGTGGCTGTGCCAAGGCCATGAGGGACTTTTTCTGGAAACACAGTGTGTACCCACAACCACATCTTGTGTTACAATTTATTTACTTTGGGGATGGGGGTGGGGGAGTCCCTAGCGATGCTTATTTTCTGAGATTACGTATCTTCCTGTTTCTGGAATTACTGGGACGAAAGGATCTTCCAGCTGGCACTCCTCACTTGCTCGAGCAGCAGCCAGAGGAGGTGGGAGCGGTTCGGGCTAGGGGAACATTTCCTGGGTAGCGACTCAATACGCTGAAGCAACTAGGGACCCACGAAAGGGTTAACCTGGAGCCCCACAATGACTTCAATCATTGGTTCAGCGTACTGTCAGTCAGCGTTCTGTGGGCAGGGTTTGCGAGGCAGCAGTCAGATTGCCCAGCGCCCCTCGCTTGCCCCTCGACCCCCCACATCATTTCACTGCTGGGCTGCGCCCACACCCCCATCTCGGTGGAGACACCTTCCTGGGCCCTGGAGGAGGAGCAGATCCGGGCATCCTGGCTTCCCCACTCTCTCCAGCTGCCTGGCTTCCTGATAGATGGTGATTATTATATAATAGACTTGCTGGACAGAACCGTGCCAGCGCTCGGAACACTTTGCCCCCTCCTTGAAGCCTGCCGTGGGGCCTGGCACCTGCCGCACAGAGCCTGCTTCCCAGCTCTGCCAGCGCCCCCAGTATCGCCTCCATCCCGGGGCGGGAGACCCCAGAGCCACCTTCCCCGGTGGCCTGGGACCATGTTCTGGGATGGGGCGGATGCCAGGCTGGGGAGTCGCGCCTGCGTCCCGCAGGTCTCAGGGTCGGCTTGCGGAGTGTGGCTTTACCAGCGCCTCTCTAAGATTATGGGATCCACTTGATCCCCTCCAACCTGAACTTGGAACTTGGGAGCCAACAGAGGTGGGGCTAAGGGGCGCAGGGGCCAGGGTTGGAAAGGGAAAGGAGTTTGGAAAAGGTACGGGGGCAGGAAACGGGAGGCTGAGAGAAGGGGCCCGACCGGGGCAGCGGGGGGGAGGGACTCTTATCCTGACAGGGCTCCCGCCTTCCCCGACTGGAGGGTTTGGAAAAACTGAGCAGGCAGCCAAGGCTTGGCTGGAAATCCTGCAGCCCACCCTCCTGGGGACACAAAGCTGGAGGGCGGGGGCAGGACGAGGAAAGAGAGCACGACCCCGGGTGGGCAGGGCTTCTTTTGGGGCTGGGGGCCCAGGGGCCAGGTCCCTGGGGAGGGGGTTCCTGGCGCTATCTCCCTGCAGTCCGCTTCCCCCTTCTCCTTCTCTCCCCCCCCCTTCCTCCCTCTCCCCCTCCCCCTCTCCCTCTCAGGCTCCAGTCTTGCAGATTGCGGGCAGACTTAACTCCTTGCATGCCAGCCCGGCGGAGTCCGAGGTGGTGACGCTGCGAAGGAAGGAAGGAAGGAGGGAGGGACTCCAGACCCCACTGCCACCCACAGTTTAACACCTTGTGGCCCGGAACGCATTCCTGGAACTCGGGCTGGTCAGACCCTGAAAGGCTGCCTGGTACGGGAGGTACAACAGGCAAAGCCGCGCACCTGGGAGCTGCGGAATCCAGTCCGCTCTCTTGCCCAATCTTAACCGTCTACCCTCCCCACTCCCGTCTTTTGTGTCTGTCCTCCACTCTTTGGCTACACTCCCCCAATTCACCCACTAGTTGAGGCCGGGGCCCCTGACAGATAGAAGGCTGCAGAGAGCCCGGAAGTCTGGGTTTGGAAGCTACCTGAGCTCTCTCCTCTATACCCCTCCTCTAAGGCTTCCTCTTAGGTGACCACAGCCCCTGCCTCTCTCGCTGCCAGAGAGGCCTTCACCCATTGGAGGGGCTAGCTACCCAACTGAATGCTTGCCTCCCCCAGCTCTAGCTAGGACAAAGACCTGAGTTTCTAGAAAATCTGACTTCACCTCTACCTAGCCTGTCCTCTAGACGACACTCTCTCCTCTGTCAGATTTGTCCCCCAAGTTCTGCTACAATGAATGATTCTGTCTGAGAGGTACTGCAGGCTAGGCAAGAAGGAGTTAACGAAGCTACCGGGCTCAACGTGACAGCCAGGTGAGGCACCGCCCATCTTGGCCTCAGGTGCGGGTGGGTGGGGGAGACCGGGGACACTGACCTGAAGGGCTGCTTTCCTTTTGCCCCCTGGTGGCTAGATCAGGCTTAGCAACTGTTGGCAAAAGTATGTTCACGTGGGGGTTCGCGGAAGAAGGACGTTGTAGACTGCTGGAGGCTAGAGTGCTCCTCTTCCAAGGGAAAAGGATCCCTCTAGAGGGTGCAAAGAAGGAGCTCCCACGATCCCTGCCTGTCATGTGGTCCCCACTCAGCAGGCTGCCAGGTGCTTCCATATCCTTACCCTAGGAACTCTACTTATGAGACCCAAGTATTTCAGACACCTGAAGGAGGGCATGGAAAAAAGCAGAAGACACAAGGGCCTGTCCTTCCAGGACCTCCATATAGTGGAGGGGGTTAGTAGGAGGAAGCTGCCCCTCGCTTTCTTTCCTTCTTGTGCCCCAGGCCTTCTCAAAGCTCCCACTCCCTCCAAATCCCAGCATCAGATACAAACCTTAGGCCAGGTCCAAAGCTCCTACCAGCTACCTTGTTCCTTAGCTTCCCTCCCCTCAAGCCAAGATGTCTTCTGGATCTCTCCCCATAAAAAGATGCTCCTTGTGGGATTCTAGGAGCTCACAGCCACTTCTTATCCCCAGCATGGCTGAAAGTCTTCCCATCTAAACCTCTCTCAGGTGAGCAAGGCCAGTGATTTAAAGGGTCCCCTTTTTCCTCCCCATCTTCAATTGCCTCACTTGTCATTTTCTACTATCTCCTAAGATTTGCTTTTGCATAGGCAGTTCACCCAGCAGGGGACAATTCTGTCATTTTGTGCATTGTCATATCTGACTTAATATTAGCCTTTTCTTCCAGGAATTCTTTTCTGACCAACTCTGCCTACTTATTCATTCAACCAATACTTACTGAGACCTACTTTGTGCCAGGCACTGGACTAGACCTAGACATATGTTGGTGACAAAATGGATAGGTCCTTGCCCTCACAGAGCTGACAGCATAGCTGGAGACAGACAGGTAAAGAAAGGATTTCAATTCAGTGTGACAAGGGCTTGGGAAGCATTTAGGAAAGAGCTTACCCTGGTTTTTGGGAGCACTGTCTGAACTGAGACTTCTTATAAGCCTCAGGTGTGGTTCTATCCAGGCAGACAGTACATATCTCATTGGAGGTCTAAAGATAGACAGGATTGCAGCAAGAGATCTAGACCAGATGTCATAAGAGATCACTAAGGCCTAATTTCCATAAAATCTCTTGCTAATAAATTCTCCAAGTCCCAAAAGAAAGAAGATGGACTTGAGAGTCCAGAGTATGTGACATCGGCCTAGTCACTCCCACTCTCTGTTCTTCTTCTCCTGTTCTTTTTTTTTTTTTTTTGGTACTAGGAATTGAATTAGGGGTACTGACCACTGAGCCACATCCCCACCCCTATTTTGTGTTTTATGTAGAGACAGGGTCTCACTGAGTTGCTTAGCGCCTCGCCATTGCTGAGGCTGGCTTTGAACTTGTAATTCTCCTGTCTCAGCCTCCCTAAGTGCTGGGATTACAGGCTTGAGCCACCGCGCCCGGCTAAGATCTTTATTCTGAAGACAGCAATTAGATAGCAACCTTGTTGAGAGAGAAAAACACTTGCTTAGCTTTGACCAGCTGGGGAGAGGGCAGAGTTCTTAAACCCAAAAGCAGGTAGCTTGGTGGTAGAGTGCTTGCCTAGCATGTGCAGAGTCCCAGGTTTGATCCTCAGCACCACTAAATAAATAAGCATAAAGCTAGGAGAAATTATCAGAAGCAGGACCCCCAAAAGAAGTCAAAGCCTGTCTCCTCCTACTTCTTGCCTGCTGCCCAACTGGTCTGGCAGTTCTAAGTCCTGGAAATATAATTCCTGCCATTTAATTCTTGTGTTAAAGGCAAGAGCCTTGGGTTGGGACTGTGGCTCAGTGGTAGAGCGCTTGCCTTGCATGCGTGAGTCACTGGGTTCGACCCTCAGCACCACATAAAAATAAATAAATAAAATAAAGGTATTGCGGGGAAAAAAAAAAGGCAAGAGCCTTTCTGAGATACTTTTGGGAGCAGGGGGAATTGGGGGGGCAGTGCTCATAGGATATATTTAGTTACTGCTTTAATTTTCTCTTATATATAGCACCACAGAACTGATATTTTTAAGAGGTGGAAGGCTTACACACTGGTGAAGGGACTTGCCTAAGATCACATGCTTGATGAGTGATAGCTAGAAGTCTAATTCCACATCCAGACTCTTTCCACGACACCACTGCAGCACTTGTTTCCAACTTTCCATTGGCCTTCTTCCTGTGTCTGGCTCATTTCCCTGTGAGGCCATAAGATCTGGGAAGACAGGCTTGGCCTCCTTATCTGGACCTCCCCCAGAGCCTGGAGGGGGTGCTCAGAATTGCCAGTCTCCCAGGATCCCCTTTATTCTCTCATCACGACCCCATTTACATGCACGTAGACCTCTGAGTCATTTTTAAAAAGGCATCCCTGGATTGTGGACAAAGCCCTGGGCCAGGCAGTCAAAGTCCCAGTCAGACCTAAAACCTGCTCTGTGACTTGAAGTAAACTGATTAACTTCCCGAGTCTTCAAGTTCTGTTGAGACCCACAACCTAACTCCTAGGGCCTTTGTAACTTAAAATCCCAGCTTGAGAAGTGTTCTTTTTTTTCTTGTTGTTGTTTTAAATATAACTTGAAGGTCTTTCTTCAGGATCCCACAGCCTCAGGACCATGTACACACTATCTGCAAGGACTGGGGTGCTATGGACTGGGGCACCTACACCATGGCACTATGCTCAGTCCTATGAAAGTTACAGGATGTGTGAGCTGAATCTATTCTGGGCCTCTACAACTCAAACACTGATCATAATTGTAAAAAGGAATTCTGGGTTTTCCTTTCATCTCTGGAAGGCTGTCCAATTCATAACCTACAGCCACATGTGTTCAAATTCCCTTTCCTCTGCTGCTCTGGTACACCTTGCAACAGTCATGGTCACTCTGCAAACTCCAAATTAGCCCTTCTGTCTTTTGTAGTCAACAGAGTTTTTCTGTCTCCCTTTGTCCACTGTCGTCTCCAACTTGTCTACCACATGGATTGGTGGAGCCACTCAGCTTTCATTATTTTCCTCTTCCCCCTCTCACCTACTGTCCTGTCCTCCCAGTTCTGTATTACAAAAGCCCTAGAAGGAGCAGGCCAAGACAAGATTTCCAGCAACAGGTGAGGGATAAAATTATCTTGAGGGTGAGAGGAGGTGGGGCAGAGGAAGGCTGGGAGCAGTCAATTATTAGTTGTTGTTTTTTTGTTTTGTTTTGTTTGTAGTACTGGGAATCAAACCAGGGTCTCACACATGATAGGCATGTGCTCTACCACTGAGCTACATCCCCAAACCTTTTTTTTTTTTTTAATTTTGTTCAGTGTTTTACTAAGTAGCTCAGGCAGACTTTGAACTTATGATGATCTTACCTCAACCTCCCAAATAGTTGGCATTACAGGTGTGCACTACTGTATCCAACTAATGGAAGCTTTTATACTGTAACAGATAACATAGGTATCTGCCGTCTAGGGGCAAATGAGATGGGGACAATGAAAGAACAATAAAGAATGTTTATTCTTTATTGAGAATAAAGGTATGGAGGTTATACAGTCAGTTCAGGTTGCAAGCTTGGATAGATGGAGAATGAGGAAATTGACCTGAGTCTGGAAGGACAGGCCAAGTGGGTACCAAGGAGGACAAAGGGCTGGGTGAGGGGCACAGGAAGAGCATAGGCAGGAGCAATCCTGTTCTTGGTCCTAGAACTGTACCTCAAAGACCAACTACCTGGTTCAAATTCTTTCTGGTACAGAACTCCCTGCCAACATCTCTGACAAGCAGTGTCCCAGAATCATCTCGAACATTCCCAGGAATGGAGAGCTTATTGCCTCCCGAGGCAGCCCATTTCATTTATGAGCATCTGCTTTTCCTTCCTCTGAGCTGAACTCTGTCTCCCAGTGGTCTCCACTGAACTGAACTTCGCTTTGAGCTGAACTTCACTTTGAGCTGAACTTCACTTTGAGTTCCTGGTGGTCCATGTACTACATCATGGGGGTCACACAATGTAAGTCTAATTCTTCACATATTTGAGCTTCAGTGACCCTGACTCTTATCTTCTTTAGCTCAAACATTTCCAGTTCACTAAATAGTGACTCCCATGATAACACCTAACCAACATAGAGTAAAGCAGGAATGTCTGTCCTGTCCTTTATTCCAAATACCATACTCCAGCAAAATACTTCCTACTGAAACCCCTGATTCTTTTTCACCAAAACTGCCTCTAGGTAATGCCTGGCACATTATGTGCGACTAAGGTCTTACTAGCATTTCTGATCGTTTCATCACACTCGGTTCACTTACCGTTGTATGCCTGGAGCTGATTCATGGATCCTTATCCTGTCTTTCAATGTCTACTATTCTTCCAGGCTCGTATCTGTGAATTGTGATTAAGATCTTTACCTAAGGTATGTATCAAAATAGTTAACAGGACAAAGATGAAGACAAAACCCTAAAGTACACAAATGTTCTTCATTGGTACTAATTCATGTCACATTGACAAGATTGACTCAGGAGGCTGAGGCAAGAGGATCATTTTGTTTTTTGTTTTTTGTTGTTTTTTGGGTTTTTTGGCACTGGGGATGAACTCAGGGGCACTCAACCACTGAACCACATCCCCAGGCCTATTTTGTGTTTTATGTAGAGACAGGGTGTCACTGAGTTGCTTAGCTGGCAACTGAGTTGTCACTGAGTTGCCGTTGCTTAGGCTGGCTTTGAACTTGTGATTCTCCTGTCTCAGCCTCCCAAAGTTCTGGGATTACAGGCGTGTACCACTGTGCCTGGCTAAGAGGATCACATTTAAGGTTAACCTGGGAAACTTAGCAAGACTCTATCTCAAAATTTAAAAATATAAAAATAAGAAGGGCTGGGAATGTAGTTCAGTGGTAGAGTGCCCAGGTTGAAATAAAGAAAGAAAGAGAAAGAGAGACAGAGAAAGAAAGAAAAGTAACAAGATATATGTGTATGTAGGTAGGAGACATATTTGTATGGGATGGGATCAGATCAGAATAAGGCTTGAGGGACTGGGGTTGTGGCTCAGTGGTACAGCACTTGCCTAGCATGTGTGAGGCACTGGGTTCGATTCCCAGCACCACATATAAATAAATAAAATAAAGATCCATTGGCAACTAAAAACAAAAATATTAAAAAAAAAAAAGAATAAAGCTTGAAAGCTTAATGGAAAAATAAAGAAATAGGCTCAGAAATTTTTGAGTAGAAGAGTAATATGGGTAAAAAACACTACCTTTTGAACTCTTCAAATCTGGATTTGAGTTCTGGCTCTATGGCTTACTAACTGAAGAGCATTGAAGAAATCAATCACTCCAAGTACCAATTTCTTCTTCTGTAAAATGGGATAATATCTCATTTATAAAGTATTGTGAAGGGCTGGAGCGGTGGCTCAGTGGCAGAGCGCTTGCCTGGCGTATGCGAGGCACTGGGTTCGATTCTCAGCACCACATACAAATAAATAAAATAAAGGTCCATTAACAACTAAAAAAATTAAAAAAAAAAAAAAAAAGTATTGTGAAGATTGGAGCTGGGCGTGGTGGCGCACGCCTGTAATCCCTGCACTTTGGGAGGATGAGACAGGAGAATTGCGAGTTCAAAGCCAGCCTCAGCAACAGCGAGGCGCTAAGCAACTCAGTGAGACCCTGTCTCTACATAAAACACAAAATAGGGCTGGGGATGTGGCTCAGTGGTCGAGTGCCCCTGAGTTCAATCCTGAATACCAAAAAAAAAGTATTGTGAAGATTGGGATACCATATATGAAGAGCCTAGAACATAACAAGGAGCTGATTACATGAAGAAGAAAACTAAGTATGGGGAGACAGAGGGGAAGAAAGATGTGCTTAACACAGGGCTGGTTTCTGAATAGGGGCTACAGTAGGCCCAAGAGAGGTCCACCTCAGGGGCCACAGTCAGGGCCTAGAATGACTTGCTGGGTATCTGGTACAGGGTGATATATTTGGAATGGCAAAGGAATAGAGGCGGGTATGAATGGCATTTACCAAGGAAAATTGATACACTCTGGACTATGGAGAATGACAGAGAGGGGTACCTTTACCCTGGCACCTTGACACCATGCTGTGTCCTGTGAAGGTTACAGGACATGAAGGTGAAGATATTCTGGAGCCTCACAACCCAAATACCAACAGGAAACACAAAGATTTTTACACTAGGTAGTGACAGGGAAGTACAAAGAGGGTGATGGTTTGGAGAAGAGAGTTTATGTTTAGGTTTATTGAATTAAACACGACAGTAGGACACTCCAATAGATACGACTGGCGAGGAGGTGGAGAGATTTGATTGGAACTTGGGGGAGAGAAAAGTTGGCCAAAATTAGGTTTTCGGGAAGCACCTCATGTCAGTGGTAATTATAGGCATTGACTGAGGTATCTGAAAATGATTTGGAAAGCAAACCAAGGGCAGTGCCCCACAGGACACCTCTAAGGCCATTGTGATTCTGACATAGGACTGGAGAAGAAACTGCCCAATACTGCTGTCCCTCCCCACCATTCCCAGCCCCACAGCCAGAGATGAACAGATCATCCACCTACTGCATCACTGCAGACAGACCTCTGTCCAGGCACCCCTGGGACTTGAACTCTGTCCTTCCAGGACTGTCCCTTCTCTGCCTTAATAGCAGGAGGGACATAAGTTCTTGTGTAACCCCTGCTGGTTGCTACAATTGTGGACTTCAGAAGGAAGAGACAGGAAGGAGGCTATAGAAAGAGGTTTGGACAGAGGATGCATGGTGTCCTTACGGAGCAAAGGAGAATTGGAGAAGCTGAAGGATAAGGAGACAGGAGAGCACCATGGAAAAGCAGACCCACAGAGGAGGAGAAAAGAGAGATCGAAGGAGGGGGCAGAAAAAAAGATTTGCCAACAAGCTGATGAAGTGCAACTGAGAAAACTGTTGCCATGGTGACAGGTCCAGAGGAGGGAATAGGAATATAAATCGGATTATGAGTTGGGGGAGTCCGTCTTGGGGGGGGTGTTGAAGGCCCAGAGGCAGTCCACCACACAGGACCTCCCCACAAAACTTCCTTCCACCCATGAGGAATACCTTTCCCAAGGGTCTCTCCCCCTCCCCGGCCAGGCGAGGAACACAGTGAGCAGCACAGGAGGGGCCCAGGGCTCAGGCAGGAGCTCATCCCTTATCCCTGGAGTGAAATAAAATCGACCTGTGTCCCTATCCCCCAAGGTGCCCCTGCCTTTTGGAGGGTTCTCTCCAAGGGCCCTGGTTTATTTTATCCTACCTCTTCAGAGGCTCAAAGAGCAAGAGAGAGGGGAGGAATTTGTTTTAAGCACCTACTGTGTACCAAACTGTCCTGGGCACTTGCTGCCCCCTTTAATTCATCCTTGCCACCACTTGCATTTATAGACAGGAAACTGAGATCAAGGTCACTAGCTGGAAGTAGCAGACTGCAGGAGGCAGAGCCCTGGCCTGTCTGTTCCAGAGACATTTGCTCTCCTAGCCCACTGCCTACCTGAGGAGCCTGCTTCCCTCTCCCTGGTTTTTCTTGCACCCTTATGGTAGGACAGGTGTCATGGGAGCTGCTCAAAGAATGGACTACTGTAAGGTCTGCCTCTGTTCTTAGAGATAAAGAGAAGTAGGGAGACATGAGGCAAATATGTCACAGCCAGCCAGGCTCAGACTCTGAGAGGCACAGGGCAGCTCGGAGCTCAAGGCTGGGGGAGCAGGCTGAGCTGGGGTTGAGAGGCCCTGCGGTGGGTAGTGGGAAGCTCAGAGGCCAGGCTGTTTCCGGCAGCTGAGGAGAAACTCTGAACACAGCCACGTGGGGAGCTGGGGAAGTGGCAGCCCTGTATTTGCCAGGCTGGAGCTAGCCAGTGAGAGTGACTGGGGGTTGGTATTTGTCTGCAAGTCCCTGCAAGTGGAAGTGGCAGGAGGGAGGAGGGAGGAAAGAGGAGGCAGTGCCTTCCCTCCCCCCTCCTCTTGGGCTTCTGAACAAATAACAGTTTTGCAAAGGTCACCATATCTGATGTGCATATCAAACAGGGCCTGGGAAGGTGGAAGAAAGCCAAGTTCAGGGCTGTGGCTGAGAAGTCATGCCAAGACCACCTACCCACTTCAGGAGGATGAAATGGGACCAGATTCAAAAGCTTTCCTGGCCCCTACCCATCATGTCTTGCTCTTCTTCCTGGTAGCTCTCATGAAACATCTCTCTGTTTACTCTGGGGACTAGTTTGGGTCACACTGTAACCTGAAAGTCCCTGTTTGGATTGGAGAGTTGGAAATGCTAAACTCTAAGAGGGGTTAAAGGTCATAGTTCTGTTGAGTCCTTCAGTCACTAGGCTGGAGACCCCAGGTCTCTGTCGGCACACCCCTTCTGGGAAGGAACCCCAGGATCAGCTCACTTCTGCTGCATCATTCAGGCCTCTGCACACTCCACCCATCTCCCAGGAAGCCCCCTGACCCTCCCTCCCTATGCCCATCAGACAATCCATACAGGGGCCCAGCAGGAGCCAAAAGGGTCTAAGAAACTGCAGGGGGTGGAGTGGGAGCGAAGACCTTTCCCTGTCCTTCCCTCCTCAGGTTGTCTGGCTTAAGAAGCTTTTCCTATAGTCCTAGATCCATCTCCACACAGCCATTTAGTCCTTCAGAGTCCTCTTGCCCAGGCCCCAGCCCCTCTCATCCACTTACCCTTCAGTTTGAAAGGATCTCCAGTGGCTCCTACCTGCCAGGTCTCAGGAGCACATTTCAAGTCTCTTTGATTCCCTGAGGTCCTGATGCTGCTGTACTGCTTTTTGCAAATTTTTCCCCCCTTTGGGAACCTGGGAAACCATTCCCTCTCGATTCCTTTCTTTTTTCTTTTCTAGCTCTCCTTTGCAGACTCCTTATTTCCTTTGTCCACAAATGATGGGGTTCTTCCAGTGCCATCCTTGACCTTGACTTCTCAGGGACATGCACTATTCTCCAAGGCATCAGATGTCAACACCTGTGCTGACAACCTCTCCTGCTCCCCAGAGCATGTATCCAACCATCTTCCACAGACTTCCACCCAGTGTCTGTCAGGCACCTCAACTAGCAAGTTCAAAACAGAAGCATGGGGCTGGGATTGTAGCTCAGTGGTAGAGCGCTTGCCTCACATGCGTGAGGCCCTGGGTTCGATCCTCAGCACCACATACAAAGCAATAAAAAAAAATAAAGACATTGTGTCCATCTACAACTAAAAATAAAAAATAAAAAAAAAAGAATATAAAAAAAAAAAAAAAAACAGAAGCATGTCCACCGCAGCCTCTGCCCACAGTCTCTTCCCCAGCTGGTGACAGTGCCATCCTCTACCCAGCTGCCCAAGGCACGTCTTCCCAGCCTAATCATCACCAGAGCCCCAGCACCACAAATGACAACAGCAACAACAAAAACAAATCACATATACACATTTTCTTTTTTTTAGTTGTAGATGGACACAATATCTTTTATTTATTTATGTTTATGTGGTGCTGAGGATCAAACCCAGTGCCTCAGGCATGCGAGGCAAGCGCTGCACCACTGAGCTACAATACCAGCCCCCCTCCCCCCACTTTCTTAAAGGGATCTTAAATCTCTCCATCTAGTCTCAGCTACTTCTGCAGTGACTTCTCCAAATTCTACTCTAAACCTCCAGTGGGCCCATCTCTGACTTTGAGCGCTTACAGTTCTTCAGCCTTCCCTTCCCTGGTACTTTTAGGTCTCCCCTCTCCACCTCTCTCTGTACTTGCTCTTAATCAACTTTTAAGTCTGCACCTATTCATTACTCCCTCCAGGAAGCCCTTCCAGAACTCCCACTCCACATCCATGTCAATTGCCCCTTTGGTAAGGAGGCTCTTTGGCAAGTTTCCTTAACTTTTCTGTGCTGTAGTTTCCTCATGAATACAATGAGAATAACAGTTCCTACCCCTCAGAAGTTGTTATGAAGATTAAACAAGAAAATATATGTGAATTCTGGCATGATGGTGCACGCCTGCAATCCCAGCTATGCAGAAGGCCGAGGCAGGCGGATCACAAGTTGAGGCCAGCCTGGGCAATGTAGTGAGGCCCTAAGCAATTAAGCAAGACCTTGTCCCAAAATAAAAAATAAAAAGGACTAGAGATGTAGCTCAGTAGTAGAGCACCCCTGGCTTCAATCCAATACCAGAAAGAAAGGGAGTGGGAGAGGAAGGAAGGGAAAGAGGGAGAGAAAAGAAAGTATATGTAAAGGACTTCCATGTGCCTGGCACAAGGAAGCACTCAATAAATAATAGCTGTTCTTATTCTCCTCCTCCTAAACTCCTGGTACAGTGTGGTAGGGAGCGGACTCTTCTCAGCACTGTGTTTCCCATCAGACCCTAACTTCAGTGAGAGTTATGTCTCACTTACCTCTGCATGTCCAGTGCTTAGCACACAATCATTTAATAAACATTTACCAATTAAATTAATTCATGTGAATTTGGAACATTGTCCCCTCACTCCCCCTCAGTGCTGGGAATGGAACCCAGGGCCCTGTGCATGCTGGGCAAGCTCTGTACATCCCAGCCCAATCCTTATTTCCTGTATGGATGAGCTCTCCTTTAGTCAATCACCCCCAAATCAAGCCTCTACCTAGTCTCAGGGTAATATTTCAGTAATTAAACTCGATGTCACTTCCCTGCTTACACCCTGTCAGAGACCCCTCATGTCTGCAAAAAACACGTGAGTCAGGCCTTTCCAGAGCGATCACTCCTCACTCCTCCACCTCTGTCCCATTTCTTTGCAATCCCTTCTTACCAGAGCTCTGCTCTCTGGCTGCAGTGAGCCCTTTGCTACTTTTAGAACCCTCCAGCCACTCTCTCCTCAGCTCCAAATGTCCTTCTATGGTTTGGATATGGTTTGTACCCCAAGGTTCATGTGCTGGAAGCTTTGGTCCCCAGCATAGTGGTATTGAGAAGTGGTGGGGTCTGTTAGGAGGTGATGGAGTCGTGGGAGTACCACTCTATGAAGGGATTAATTCCTGTCTCCTGTGAGTGGGTTAGGGATCATGGGAATAATTACTTCTCTCAGGAGCTGATTGCTCTGTGTAAACAGATGCCACCTCGTGTGCTCGACTTCTTCTGCACATGGCTGTTTCCTCTTCTACTTCTGTGCCATGAGCATGTGACCCTCACAGAAGTTAAATAGATGACAGTGCCATGATCTTAGATTTGCTTACTTCCAATACTGGGAGCTAAATAAACTTTTTAGAATATACAACTTAACTGAGCCTCCGATATTTTGTTATAGCAACACAAAATGGACTAAGACACCTTCCTTCTTGCTCACTTGGCAAAAATTCTTCTCCCCTTTCAACACCCTGTCCCAGATGGCACTGCCTGGGGTCCCTGAAGGCCCCGAAATCTATATATTTAGTGAAAGTACATTTTAATAATGTTAAAATTGTGAAAATAAGTACATTTTTACCCCAAAATTCAGATTTCTGACACTTCTTGAAACAATGAGGCCAACTAGGCAACAGTTAAGTCCCCCTCACTGCAGTACAACTTTTCAAGAGCCCCCAGGAATGGCCTCTTAGACAGCTTGTTCAGCTACACTCACTCCAGTTGGCCCCTCTTCCTGCTGTGTCTGTTTTCTGCCTGGTCCCTGGAGGCAGCTAGATCTGGAGCCCCTTTCCTGCCCTCACAATATTTTGATCTACCCAACTGTAGTGAGGATCTGGGCTCTCTCTCCTCAGTAGTCACTGCATGGCCATCACTCTGCCCTGTGTCAGCCCACATTCCTCTGCTCGTGCTCCTTTCCCTTGTGTCTGCTTGCCTGTCCATCACTGGCCTGGATCTTATCCTCCATCCCGTCACTCTCACCGGTACCCACACTTTCCTTGCTTTGAAAATCTCAACCCTAAGTCAATACAACCTGACAGTATTATCATTCCTTCACTCAAGCTGTTAAGTAATTTGAAAAACTGCAAAGATGTCAAGGTTGATGTGATGGCTAATTTTTTTCATTTGAATCTTTTATTGCAATAGATGTAAGCATTTCAGATTATATAACGTGAGAAAGATAAATAGAAATGAGTGATTAGCTTGCTTAACTTTTTGACATGTAGAAAAACATACTTCATTGTAAATTTTATGACTTTATCACCAATAGAACTCCCTTTCTCTCTCTCTCTCTCCCTCTCTCTCTGCATGAGGGATTGAACCTCAAGGGTGCTTAACCACTGAGCCACATCTCCAATCCCTTTTGCCCTTTTTTATATTTTATTTAGAGAAAGGGCGTCACTAAGTTGCTGAGGCTGGCTCTGAACTCATGATCCTTCTGCCTCAGCCTCCCAAGCTGCTGAGATTATAGCAGCAAGAAATCTAGTATATTTTTAAAGTTTATTTTCAAATCACATCCAATGTTCTCTATAGCTTGAAATATTTTTTTACTTTCAACACTACTTCAAGTTTATGGTTGTTTTAGGTATCAATTATACACTTAAATACATTGTGAAGAAATACAAATTTCATACATAACAACTTTAAAAAACTTTTGTAAATGTATTTGATATAATTGTTTTCCTTTCTAATCCTATTTTTTCATACATTTAAGAATATATTCTGGGGGGCTGGGGTTGTGGGGCAGTGGTAGAGTGCTTGCCTACCATGTGTGAGGCATTGGATTTGATCCTCAGCACCACATATAAATAAATAAAAAATAAAGGTGTATATACATATATATATGTATATATAGATACACACACATTTACTGATCAAATTAATTCATGTGAATTTGGAACATTGTCTTCCCCTCACCTCTTCAGTGCTAGGAATAGAACCCAGGGCCTTGTGCGTGCTGGGCAAGCACTGTATATCACAGCCCAATCCTTATTTCCTGTATGGATGAGCTCTCCTTTAGGCTTAATCACCCCAAATCAAGCCTCCAATATATATATAAAGTCTGGGAGCAAATATATAGAATATAACAGATTCCTACTGAAGTAGTCTATGATGCCAAGAAAGGGTGCAACTACTTTTTTCCCCACATTTTTTATTGGTGTATTATAGTTGTACATAATGATAAGAACTGTTGTTACATATTTGTACATGCACACAAATATAACAATATAATTTGGCCAGTATCACTCCCCATTACTTCCTCGCTCCCTCTCTCTCTCCTATGCCTTGGTCCCTTTTCTTTGATCTCCCTTTGATTTTTAGGAGATCCAGCCCAACCTTCCTTTTTCTCTTTTCTTCTCCAGCTTCTGCATATGAGATAAAACATTCAGCCCTTGACCTTCTGAGTTTGACTTAAGTAATTTGAAGAAACCCCAAACTGTCAAGGTTGATGCGATGGTTAATTTTATGTCTCCACCTAGCTGGCCCATGGTGTTCTGAAATTGGAGTGAGTCAAACATCATTCTGGATGTTTCTATGATGGTGTCTTTTGGATGAGAGTAATATTTCAATACATAGACTTTGAACAAAGCAGATTATCCTTGGTAATCTGGATGAGCCTCGTCCAATCAGTTGAAGGCCTTAATTAGCACAAAGACTGACATCTCCCAAGAAAGAAGGAATTCTGCCAGCAGATTGACTTTGGACCTGAACTGAAGCTCTTTCTGAGTCTCCAGTCTGCCAGCCTCCCCATCAGATTTTGGACTTGCCAAGGCTCACAATCATGTGAGCCAATTCCTTAAAATACATCTCTATATACACACACATCCTATGAGTTCAGTTTCTCCAGAGAACCCTGACTAATATAGTTGATGCCCCTAAAGACCAGTCGGCCCCAAACTCAGCTGGGCCATCATCATCAAGGGTCTTTGGAGCCCCTGACCCCCAAAACAGCTATTTTAAACTCTCACACCTCTTTGCTCCAAACTCTTCTCTCCAGTGAGTTTTCTTTCTTTCCTTCTTTCCTTCCTTCCCTCCTTCCTTCCTTCCTTCCTCCCTTCCTTCCTTCCTTCCTTCCTTCCTTCTTTCTTTCTTTCTTTCTTTCTTTTTTTTATGCCGGGGATTGAACTCAGGGGCACTTGACCACTGAGCCACATCCCCAGCCCTATTTTGTGTTTTATGTAGAGACAGGGTCTCGCTGAGTTGCTTAATGCCTTGCCATTGCTGAGGCTGGCTTTGAACTCTCCATTCTCCTGTTTCAGCCTCCCTAAGTGCTGGGAATACAGGCGTGCACCATGGCACCCAGCTCCAGTGAGTTTCTTACTTTTCTGAAAAACTAGAGGCCTTCAGGAGGGAGCTCCCTTAACTTATACCTTCCATTCTTGTCCTTTTCCACCTAGCTCCTCAAAAAGCATAGCATTTTGGGGGCATTATTGCCCCCATTCTTCTTCCCATGGGAAAACGTCCCTATGGCCAAGGCTAATGCCTCCACACTTCTGATCAGAATCTCATTTTCTTCCTCCTCCAGAAGGCTCTCCATCAATGTTACCCATATCTTTCCTGTTTTTAACTTCAAAACAAAACAGACAAGGCTTTCCTGTACCCCAAATTCCCCTCCAGTCAGCTGTCTCCTTCCTTTCCTAGCCAAACTTCTTCCAAGAGCTGTCTGCACTGTTCTAACCCTAGATCCTTACCTCCCTGACCCCTCTAGTATCTTATAGTCTGGTTTTTGCCTTCCTTGCCTGCAGAAAGCTGTTGTCTTCAAAGATATGCAGAACCCCAAGATGCCAGGCCCAGTGGACTTGTTTTCACTCCTTCCCTTCATCCTGATCTTCATCTTGACACCTTGACACTTTTTTTTTTTTTTTTTTTGCAGTGTTAGAGACTGAACCCAGGGCCTCCCACATACTAGGTAAGTGCTTTACTACTGAGCCACATCCCTGGCCTTTTCTTCAAATTTTCTTTTGAGACAGGGTCTTGCTAAACTGTTGAGACTGGCCTTGAACTTGTGATCCTCCTGCGTCAGCCTCCCAAGTGCTGGGATTACAGATGTGCACCACCATGCCCAGCAACACCACCTTTTAAAAACTCTCTGCCCAATCCCTGGTTTTCCTAATTTTCATTCTTCCTTTATCAGCTTCTCTTCTTCTGTCTGTCCTTTACCTTTTTCTTTTCTTTCATGCTCTGCTTTACCCTTTCCCCCAGAAGCTTGTCCATGGCTTCCGTCTCCTTCCCTCTACTATTTTTCAAAGAATATTCCTCCACAGTCATGATTGTGACCATCACCAGCTTCCCCCCACCCCACGTAACCTGCTACTCCTCTGTGTTCCAGACTCAGATGCTCAGTTATGAACATGCCCTACTGGACATGTCCCAAGGCATTGGTATTATCTATTACTTCTGTTACTGCATAGCCAATTTCCCCCAAATTTAGTGACTTATCAACACAAACATTTATTCAGGGGGTCAGGAACCTGGGAGAGACAGCTGGGTGGTTCTGGCCGAGTGTCTTGAAAATCTGCCATGAAGGAGTAGGCCTAGGTGCAGCCATTTGAAAATTTCACTGCACTGAATGAGGAGCCCATTCCCATGGTATTGCTTGGAGCCTCAGCCTCTTGCCACAGGGACATTACTTCTCCATGTAGGTCCTCTGGAGTGAGCAAGGGAAAGGTGGGCTGCCTCTTATGGCTAGCCTCAGAAGTCAGGTCTCATCACTTCTGCTGTATTTGTTTGTTTGTTTTCGCTTGAGACAGGGTCTCACCTTGTTGTCTAAGCTGACCTCAAATTCCTGGGCTCAAGAGCTCGTCCTGCCTTAGCCTCCCAAGTTCTGGGCCTACAAGCATGTGCCACTGTGCTCAGCTACTTCTGGGGCCACACAGACCAACACTGATGCAACGTAGGAGGTGGCTACACACAGGGCCACAAGTATGAGAAAGCAGGATCAAACCAGGTGTTTTAGTCAGCTTTTTCACCACTGTGACTAAAAGACCCAACCAGGACAATTGTAGAGGAGGAAAAGTTTATTTGGGGGCTCACGGTTTCAGAGGTCTCAGTCCATAGACAGCAGGCTCCATTTCTCAGGGCTCAAGGTGAGGAAGGACATCATGGTGGAAGAGTGTGGCAGAGGAAAGTGGCTCACATGGTGATCAGAAAGCAGAGAGAGAGATCTCCACTTGCCAAATACAAAATATATACCCCCATGCCATGCCCCAATGCCCACCTCTTCCAGCCAACTCTTACTCCAGGTAACTGCCTTCAGTTACCAGTTAATACCATTGGGTGATTAATTCACAGATTGGATTAAGGCTCACACAACCCAATCATTCCCCCTCTGAACCCATTCACTTGGTCTCACATGTGAGCTTTTGGAGGACACCTCACATTCAAACCATAACACTAGGTGTGATGGCACACTCCTATAATCCCAGTGACTTGGGAGGCCGAGGCAGGAGATTCCCAAATTTGAAGCCAGCCTCAGCAACTTAGTGAGAACTGTATCAAAATCAAAAATAAAAATACAAAAAGGTTTGGGGATGTAGCTCAGTGGTATAGCACCTCAAGTTCAATCCCCAATACCAAAAAAAAATTTAATTAATTAACTTAAAAATATATATAGAGAGAGAGAGCAAGCTAGAGAGAGCGCACAAGAGCAGGATCATTAGGGGCTATCAAGGAGCCTAGCAATCATAACACCTCAGACTTAAGAGATCCACAATGAACTTTCTTCTCCCCACCCTCCTTTAAAATCTGTTCTAAGCCATACGTCTGAAAATTCTTCTTCTTTTTTTTTTTTGGTACCGGGGATTGAACTCAGGGGCACTCGACCACTGAGCCACATCCCCAGCCCTATTTTGTGTTTTATGTAGAGACAGGGTCTCACTGAGGTGCTTAGCGCCTCGCCGTTGCTGAGGCTGGCTTTGAACTCGCGATTCTCCTGTCTCAGCCTCCCTAAGTGCTGGGATTACAGGCTTGAGCCACCGCGCCCGGCTTATATCCCCAATTTTTAATTTTTATTTTGAGGCAGGGTCTTACTAAGTTGTCCAGGTTGACCTTGAACTTTCAACTTTCCTGCCTCAGCCTCCCAAGTAGCAGGGCTTTGCAGACATGTGCCACCACATCCAGCCCTAAAGAGAAGGATTTTCTTATTTTCACAGCCTTTTCTAGCCTTAGATGTCAAGGAGAGAGGACCTACCACTTCCCAACAGACCAACATGTGATGAGTACTACATCTGATCTCCAGGCCCAAGCCCTCAGTGCTCCCCTGTGTACTCCTACAGATCTTGACAATCATCTCCAGCATTCCTTCTGCACCTTTATTTAAAAGTATTTTAACACATATCATATTTTGATAGATTCCCTGAATAAGAGAGTAATGAGTCTTCCTTTTTTTTTGCGGGAGGGGGGGGGGCGGCATACCAGTGATTGAACTCAGGAGCACTCGACCACTGAACCACATCCCCAGCCCTATTTTGTATTTTATTTAGAGACAGAGTCTCCTTGAGTTGCTTAGTGCCTCACAGTTGCTGAGGCTGGCTTTGAACTTGCAATCCTCCTGTCTCAGCCTCCCAAGCCTCTGAGATTACAGGCGTGCGCCATCATGCCCCGCTCAGAGTCTTTCCATTTTTTTTTTTTTTTTTTTTTTTTTTTTTGGTACTGGGGATTGAACTCAGGGGCACTTGACCACTGAGCCACATCCCCAGCCCTATTTTGTGTTTTATGTAGAGACAGGGTCTCACTGAGTTGCTTAGTGCCTCGCCATTGCTGAGGCTGGCTTTGAACTCACGATTCTCCTGTCTCAGCCTCCCTAAGTGCTGGGATTACAAGC
>CM053399.1:91342285-91367929 GCA_028644305.1 Xerus rutilus
AGTCTTTCCATTTTTGAAGTGAAAAAAATGAGGCTCAAAGTGATTTGCCTAAAAAGTCATATGACTTTATTCATCAACAGGACAATAGTTGCCATCAGAGGCCGGTATGCCCATGAAGCCAAGTTGACATGTTTTTCTAATTGAGAGGCAGAGGAATGGCATTGTGGAAAGAGAACCATGGCATGTTAGACAGATCTGAGGTGTGTGTGTGTGTGTTTGTTTGCTTGCTTTTTATACTGGGGATTGAACTCAGGTGTGCTTAACCACTGAGCCACATCCCCAGCCCTTTTTATTTTTTATTTTGAGACAGGATCTCACTAAGTTGCTTAGGGCCTTGCTAAGTTGCTAAGACTGACTTTGAACTTGTGATCCTCCTGCCTCAGCCTCCCAAGCTACTGGGATTACAGGCAAGTGCCATAATGCCCAGCTAGACCTGAGTTTTGATCCCAGCTCTTCTGGTTGCAGAGCGATCATAGTTCAAGCCAGGGAGGGGGATACCATAGTCCAGAAAGAGGAAGTCTGTTTTAAGAGGTAATCTAGTTTGAGCAAAACAGAGAAATCGTGTGTTCCTTAAGTTCCTTAAGGGCAGAAACTCATCTTACCTTTATATTTCTGGTCCTAGTACAGTTCCATGATGTATTTGGTACTCAATAAATGTCTGTTGACTTGAATAGGAAATTTGGAAGGAAAGAGGTAGAGGAGGAAACTTGAGAGAATTCATAATCAAGAATCAAGGGAGAGACAGCCTAGAAATATGAGGTCTAGAGAGAGACTCCAGATGTGTGGCCCCGATTCCCTTACTCCAAGCCATTGGGGAATCCTCCAGAGGAACAGGGTGCTGTGGCTTTAAATGACTTCACACTGTCAATGAATCTGCTCTGCTAAAAGAGTTATCCTCTTGCTCCTGTGCTTGGCCTCCCCCTCCTCTCAGCTCCCCAAACCCTTCTCGGCCGCTGTGATGGGATAATTAGATGCGAGAGCTCAGCACAGATGATGCTCCAGTTGCTTAGCAACTAATGGTTTCCATGGAGACCGCAAAGCACAGCCTCCAGAGCAGCCAGTGAGCAGCTCTGCAGGGCAGGGAGAAGACGCAACTCTCTGCTCCTCCAGAAACCTGGGGAGGGTTGGGGCGGGGAAGGGGGGTGGGTTGGAGGGAGAAGGGAGGGCTTAAAGGCACAGGGCCCTCATATCCCTTTAAAACCTGGTCTGAGATCTGCCCTACCCAATCGGTCTCACTCATAATTTCACATGGAGATGGGGGCTTAAGAGTGGATCCAGTGCAACCTGCCCTGCAATAAACTCAGCCTCTTCTCTTTTCTGCTTCCTGGTTATGACTGAAATGGAAAAGATACCTCCCAAACCCAAGTGTAAACATCCTGCCAGGGGGTGACAGAAGTTGAGAAGTGTCGGAAAGATCCCTTCGCCAGGCATTCCACCATTGACTCTGTTGTCCTCCATGTGCGAAAGACCCTCTTTCAGTTTGTAGAGTGGGGTAGGATCTGAGCTAAAGGGAACAAAAGCCAAGGAGCAAGAAAAGCAGAATTTAATTCTTCACCCAAAGGCAGCCCATCCTGGCAGACTGGGAGAAAAGCCCGCCCCTGCCCTCCATCAGAGAAGGCCCAGAGTGTGTGTTGGGGGCAGGTATCAATACCAAACCTCTGCAAGTCCAAGTGACCACCATCTGTGTTACTGAAAGCTCATTGGAAATGCAGAATTTCAGGCCTCATCCCAGACCCTCTGAATCAGCAACTGCTCTCTGGTCATTTATAAGCACAATAAATTTGGAGAAGCTCTGGCCTAAGACCCTTCTACTCTCAGCCTGGGTCGTCTTTACTGTTATCCCCACTCACACCCCAGGATGTGAGCCCACCCTTCCCACCATGGGGGTAAGAACACAACTCCACCAGCCCCTCACTATCGTACTAGGGTCCTGGCCTTCTCTGGGACTGGGGAAGATAACAGGGTCATGGAGCAAAGAGACCTGCAACAATACTCTCTGTAGAGCACAGGCCTTTATAGAATTCCACAACCTCTCCTGACAGTGTTCTACTTTCCACCAGTGACTACCTAAATCTCAGTTTCCACATTTACAAACAGGAACCAGTAATATCCCTTACTCAGGATAGCTATAGCTTATGTATGTGGGAACACACGGAGCCCCTGCCCCATGCCCAGAATAGGGGCATCCTTGTATCCCTCATGCCCCCGCTTCCCCCTCTGCTGATAGTTCCTCCTTCGCTTCTCTCTCACTGACCCAGGGGAGGGGGTAGTCATAAGTTGTGTCATTTTTTGTTTGTTTGCTTTTGTTTTTTCATTTTCTTTTTTTCTTCCTTTTTTTTTTTAACTCAGCAATTTATAGAAAGGGTAATGTACCATGTTTTCTCATTTTCTCTCACCAGGTCTCTTTCTATTTTATGTTTTGCCACGCTGGGGGATCAAACATAGGGCCTGACATGCTAAGCATGCTCTTTGCCACTGAGCAGTAGCTTCAGCTCTTTCTCTTCTTTATTCTCAATTGATTCAACAAATGTTTGCAGCTCAAGGCTGACTGTGCCCACCCTAGCCATGCTTGTCTCTCAAAGTCTCCCTTGGCTTCCCTTGTTCCCACTCACCAGAGGAATCTGAAATCCTACAGGTCAGGTCACTGCCTCTCTGGGAGCAGCAACAGCTGGGTATCAGTGAACACCAAGAATTAAGACCCTCGGCTCTGCCACCCCACTCCTTGTGATCAGTCTCTTTCTTTCCTTTTAGAAGCCACTCAGGGTTACTCTCCTCTTCCTACACACCAGGGTAACTTTGGAATTCATGGCCTTTCTGGGAAGACCCCCACCCACCAGGAGGGAGAGCAGGCCCTTGCCCCCAGGCCATGCTCCAGGACCACACATGTGCACACAAGAACACTGCTTCACATATGAGAGGCCCAGAAGAAGGGGTGATTTACCTTGCTCTTCTGCAGCTGGCTAATCACCAGGACCCAGTCAGGGCACCCCCACACATTTCTGGTCTAAAGGCCAGCTCCTCATCCTGAAAAACCTGTCCCAAACTCCCCCCAGGCCATAGGGCCCGAGGGGCAGGTTGGACTGGATTCCCCTTCGGCCCCTCCTACGCCCAGGACAAAATCAGCCACCCCAGGGCAGGGCCTCACTTGCCTCAGGAAGCCCCAGCCTGCCCGCACCTGTTCCAGGTTCCAGGTTTCAGTCCAGCATGACATCCTTGCTGCGAGTCCAGACCTTGCCCTTGATCCTGATTCTGCTGGCTATCCTGGACCCCGCGGCTGCAGGTCTCTGTTGTCTCTGGCGAGGATGGGAAAAGGTTCAGAGGTCTAGACAGGGGGCACTGCACCTTCCAGGTTCTCAAAGGGAAGCTAGTCTGGCTGGTTGGGGGTGGAGGTTGGTGATGGCAGGGACCAGGCATTAGACCTTGGACCCAAGGCACATTCCTGGGCCTCTTCCAGACCCAGAAGGCAGAGAAGTGTGGGAAGGAGTCCAAGGCTGCCTGTGGGGATAAGGTCGTGCGCTGCCTGGCTCCTGGCATCCAAAGTCTGGCTCCGGGGCAGCTTGGAAGAGTATGCAGCTTCTGCAGCCCAAGCCTGCCACCTGGTGGTCAGGCTCGCACAGGCCTGGCTGTTCCACCCTCTAGCTGCCGAGAGAAAGGGGAGATGGAGATGGACTTCGCTTTCTTAGCAGTGGCCCCAGGGGGATGCCCCAGATCTGACGGCTGGAAGGGGACTGATCCCCATCTGAACTCCCTTCTGGCCTCCCAGCAGACTTCAACATCTCAAGCCTCTCTGGTCTGCTGTCTCCAGCGCTAACAGAGAGCCTACTAGTTGCTTTGCCCCCCTGTCACCTCACAGGAGGCAACGCCACACTGACACTCCGCAGAGCCAATGACAGCAAAGGTCTGCCTCCCCCTCCCCAGGCATGCCCCTGGTTCCCAAGACCTCTTCCCAGGACACCACCAGCATCCCTTCCCCTATTCACACCTCCCTGTCAAACCCTGTCTTCGGGCATTCGTACTCAAAGCTGTCCTTTCTCCCTGGGGCCTCCAGAAACTTGATCCTGACTTTCACTCCCAATTTCCTGCCCAGTGGAGAAGTCCAGCTTTATAGTGCCCCCATGCCGAGGGCGCAGGGAGCTGGTGAGTGTGGTGGACAGTGGGAATGGCTTCACAGTCACACGGCTCCGTGCATACCAAGTGACAAACCTCCTCCCAGGAACCAAATACTAGTAGGTACCCGATCCACACCTGGAGCAACTGAAGGATGGGGTGCCAGCTGGGAGGGATCTGGTCAGCATCGGAGAGAGAGAGGGTGAAGCTGGGGTGGGGGGCAAGCTGGAGCCTCTCTTCCCTAAGTCCTAGATACTCACTGAAAGTTCTCTCTTCTCTCTCTAACCCCACCCCAAAAGCATTTCCTACCAAGTACAGAAGGGGACGTCCACTGAGTCCAGTAGAGAGATCCCTATGTCCACGCTTCCTCGTAAGTAGCACTCTGCCTCCCTCTCTGGGTCCACAGACCTTCCCAGGACACTGCCACCCCATCCCCCAGTGTGGAATAGCTGCCCCCTCTGAGCACCCATAGCACCTTTACTTACCTCCATCCTACCACGTAGCCCCGGAGCCCCGTGGCAATTTCCTGTTGACTCACCTGCCGCACTACTAAACTAAAGGTTCCTCATGGGTAGGGTCAGTGTCTCCACCTCTGTATCCTCGGGGACTCACATAGGAGATGCTCCATAACTTGGTTTGATGGGTGTTTGGCTCCACTGCCTGGCTAGTGGAATGGATGAATGACTGGATGAATGGATGTCGGTTGGGAGGCCAGAGGAGGGGTAAGCTGTGAGCTTGGGGGAGCATTGGGCCCCTCCTGCCCACAAAGGTGTCTCTTTCTCTCTTCTGACAGGAAGGAATATGGAGTCCATTGGGCTGGGAATGGCCCGAACAGGGGGCATGGTGGTCATCACAGTGCTGCTGTCTGTCGCCATGTTCCTGCTGGTGGTGGGTTTCATTATTGCCCTGGCTCTGGGCGCTCGAAAGTAAGGAGGGCTGACTTGTGCTGAGCTCCTCCAGGAAATCCAGGTACTCTCCATGTCACAGCCTGCCTCCTCCCAAGCCTCAGCGACCAGCCTCTGGCTCCTTCAGTGCCTTCGTCTCCCTCTCCCTGCCCCCCACCCTGTCCCTGGAGCCCTTTCCTCCCTCGGTCCCTCTCCCTGCCCGCAGTGCCACACCATCCAATACTCCCTACCATTTCCCCTCGCTGCAATCCTGTGGGAGTCGACATTCCTCCCATTTCACCATCCTGACCCCCATTACAGTCCACCTGCCTCTGTGAACTTGGTCTCTACAATAAAGGCTAATCCACATCTACTCTGTGCATTTCCCTTTAGTGGGATCCCCTTAGAGCTAACCTATGGAATCCACATCCAGGCTGCAAATGCACTGGTCCCCTCCCTGCCCCAAGCCTCAGAGTGGCTTTTCCCATGAAGGAGGCAGGCAGGGGCCAGAGAGGATAAGACACCAGGAGTCAGAGTTCTCAGACCCACACCTGGGATGTGGCTTTTACATCCTGCACAGCATGCAGAAGACCACTCAACCAGGGGCCTGGATTAGAGGCAGGGGCCAGGGCTGGGGCATCAGGTGGGGGCCGAGGGGTCTGATGGCTTGGGTGGCAGAGCAAGGAGAAGTACTGGGGGAAAAAGCCTCTGCCTGGGAAAGACAAAGACAGGGCCCCAGGGTGAGACCCAAGGATAGGGCACTGGAGGGAGAAGTGGAAACAGAAGTGGAAGGACCCTGTCTGGAGGGGACAAAAGAGGTACAGTGGGTAACTAAGGGAAAAGGGCAGGAGTAGTCACTTTTTTTTTTTTTTTTTTTTGGTACTAGGGATTGAACCCAGGGGTGCTTAACCTCTCAACCACACCTCAGCCCTTTTTTTTGGTACTGGAGATTGAACTCAAGGGCACTCAACCACTGAGCCACATCCCCATCCCTATTTTGTGTTTTATGTAGAGACAGGGTCTCACTGAGTTGCTTAGTGCCTCGCCGTTGCTGAAGCTGGCTTTGAACTCGCGATTCTCCTTTCTCAGCCTCCCAAAGTGCTGGGATTACAGACATGCGCCACCGCGCCTGGCTTCCAGCCCTTTTTAATATTTTATTTATTTATTTTTTAATATTTATTTTTTAGTTGTAGGTGGACAGAATATCTTTATTTTCATTTGTATGCGGTCCTGAGGATCGAACCCAGTGCCTCCCGCGTGCTAGGCAAGCACGCTACCACTGCGCCACAACCCCAGCCCATTAATATTTTATTTAGAGACAGGTTCTTGCTAAATTGCTGAGGCTGACCTTGAACTCAACAATCTTACTGCCTCAGCCTCCCGGCTAGGATTACAGGCATCAGGCATGTGCCACCACACCTGGCAGGAGTGGTCACTTTAATTCACTTGTCCAGTACATATTCCTTACAGGGATCAGTAATCTTTACATTGCTCTCTTTCTTTCCTTTTCTTTCTTTTCTTTTCTATTTTATTTTTTCAGTACTGGGGATTGAATCCACAGCCTCAAGCAAGCACTCTCGCACTGAGCTACATTCCCAGCCCTTTTTATTTTTTATTTTGAGACAGGATCTCAGTAAATTGCTAAGAGCTTGAGACAGGGAAGCAATGAAAGAGAAGGACAGTGATCTTTCTCATTTCATAAATACTGAGCATGTGCGATGTGCCAGGTGCTACTGAAGGATCTAGGCTCACATTGTGAAAAGACATCTTTCCTGTCTCATGAAAATCAGTGGAAGTGACAGAGCCCCCCCAAAATGTTAAAAATTAAATAGAAAATGTGGTGAATGCTGTGAAAAATGGAAGAGAAGCAGACCCTGAGCCCTTCTTAATTTTGAGTAACCAGCCGGGTGTGGTGGCACATTCCTGTAATCCCAGCACTTTGGGAGGCTGAGACAGGAGAATTGCGAGTTCAAAGCCAGTCTCAGCAATGGCGAGGCGCTAAGCAACTCAGTGAGACCCTGTCTCTACATAAAATACAAAATAGGGCTGGGGATGTGGCTCAGTGGTCGAGTGTCCCTGAGTTCAATCTCCAGTACCAAAAAAAAAAAAAAGAGAGTAACCAGGCTGAGGCCCAAAGCCGAGGAAGTCAGAGCTTTCTTCCCCATCTTGCAACAGCCCAGGAAGGTTTGGGAGTCCAGCCTTCTTGCACTGTAGGAGGACATTGGACTGGAAACTGCACTACACTTCACATTAACATTGTCTAAAGGGCTCATTTAAAAGTTTAATGAGTTAGCATGGTGTATACTTGTAATCCCAGCAACTCCAGAGGCTGAGGCAGGAGGATGTCAAGTTGGAGGCCAGCTTGGGCAATTTGGCAAGGCCATGTATCCAAATAAAAATTAAAAAGGGCTGGGGATGTAGCTCAGAGTTAAAGTGGTCTTGAATTCGAAAAAGTCTGATAATCAAATCACACTTCATACCAAGATCAAAATGATGGTGGGCTGGGGTTGTGGCTCAGTGGTAGAGTGCTTGCCTTGCAAGCATGAGGCACCGGGTTCGATCCTCAGCACCACATACAAAAAAACATAAATAAGTAAAATAAAGGTTTGAAAAAATGATTTAAAAAAAAAATGATATGGTGCTGGGCATTCAGGTCAGTGATAGAGCACTTGCCCAGGACGTATAAGACCCTGAGTTCAATTCCCAGCACCACAAAAATAAAAATTTTCAGGGGCTGGGGCTGTAACTCAATGGCAGAGTGCTTCCCTAGCATGTGTGAGGCACTGAGTTTGATCCTTAGCACCATGTGAAAATAAACAAATAAAATAAAGACATGCTGTCCATCTACAACTATAAATAAATAAACAAACAAATAAATAAATAGATAAATTTTTCAGCTGAGCACGATGGCACACTGTGTAATCCCAGCACCTTAGGATGCTAAGGTAGAGGATTCCAAGTTTGAGGTCAGCCTCAGCAACTTAGCAAGGCCCTAAGCAACTTAGTAAGATCCTGCCTCAAAATATAAAAAGGGTTGGGAATATGGCTGAGTGGTTATACACCCCTGGGTTCAATTCCCAGTACCTAATAATAATAATAATAATAACAATAATAAAATTTCAGAATGACTGGAAGTGGGAGCCAGGTATTAGTATTCACTTGAAGACCTCCCAGGAGATTCCAGTGTGTAGCAAAGTTTGGGACTTGCATAAAATTTACTATTTCTTTATTTCTTACCCCTACTCCCACCTGTACTAGATTAATCCAGGGGCACTGTACCACTGAGCCACATCCCCAGCCCTCCCCCTACAACCCTTACAGTACTAGGTATTAAGCCTTGCAAAGGCTAGGTGAGTGCTCAACCAGTGAGCTACATCCCCAGCCCTTTTTAATTTATTTTGAGACAGGTTCTTGATAAATTGCCCACGCTGGCCTCAAACTTGTGATCTTCTGCCTCAGCCTCTCTCACAGCTGGGATCACAGGTATGTACCACCATACCATACCCAGCCTAGAATGTACTATTTTGACCTTTTTTGGGGGGGTACTGGGGATTGAACCCAGGAAACAGTAGCACTTAACCACTGAGCCACATACCCAGACCTTTTTTTTTTTAATTTTTTTTTAGTTGTAGATGGACACAATATCTTTATTTTATTTTTATGTGGTGCTGAGGATCGAACTCAGTGCCTCATGCATGCGAGGCAAGCACTCTACCACTGAGCCACAATCCCAGCCCTACCCAGCCCTTTTTAAATTTTATTTAGAGATAGGGTCTTGCTGAGTTGTTCAGGGCCTCGCTAAGTTTCTGAGGCTGGCTTTATACTCACCATCCTCCTGCCTCAGCCTCCAACGCCACTAGAATTACAGATATGCACCACCGCGCCCGGCTATTTTAACCATTTTTATGTGCACATTTCAGCATTCTTACCCACTTCTTTTTTTTCTTTAAGTGGGGCTGAGGATGAACCCAGGGCTCTGAGCATGCAAGACAAGCACTCTACCACTGAACCATGCCCCTGCTGTAACATTGCTGGGCTACCACCACCACTATCCATTGGCAGAATTTTTTGCCCCCCAAACAGAAACTCTGAGCCCATTAAATAATTATTATCACCTCCTCCCCTAGTTTCTGGCACTCACCACTCTACTGTATATCTCTATGAATTTGGTTCTTCTAGGTACCACTGTCATTGAATTATACAAAATTTGTCCTTTTGTGTCTGGCTTATTTCACTTAGCACAGTATCTTCAAGGTTCCTCCATGTTGCAGCATGTGTCACAACTGCATTCCTTTTTAAGGTTGAATAATAGACCATTATATATTTTACCTTTATTTTTTACTTGTGCTCATCCATTAATGAAATGGCCATTATAAAAGAAGCAAAAAAGTACTGGTGAGGATGTGGATAAATTCAAACCCTTGTTCATCCACTGATGAACACAAATAAAAATTAAGTAAAAATTAAAAATGAACACTTGGGTTGTTTCCAAATGTTGGTTATCATGAATAATGCTGCTGTGAACAATGATGTGCAAATATCTGTTTAAGTCTCTGCTTTCAATTCTTACAGGTATATACCCAGAAAAAAAAAAGGGACTTGTTGGATCCTATGGTAATTCTATGTTTAACTTTTTGAGGAATCACGGTACTATTTTCCACAGTAGTGGCAGCTATATCATTTTACATTCCCACCAGTGATACACAAGGGTTTGAATTTGTCTACATCCTCACCAGTATTTTTTTGTTTCTTTTATAATAGCCATTCCAGTGAGTATGAAGAGGTATCTCACTATGGCTTTTTTTGGGGGGGTAGTACTTTTAGGGGGATTGAACCCAGGGGTGCTCTACTACTGAGATACATCCCCAGTCTTATTTATTTATTATTTATTTATTTTTATTTTGAGACAGGGTCTTGTAAAATTGCTCAGACTAGCCACAAATTCATGATCCTCTAGCTTCAGCCTTCCCAGTAGCTGAGATTACACACTGTGGTTTGATACTTTTTTTTTTTTTGGTACTGGGTATTAAACTCAGGGGTTCTCAACCCCATCCCTATTTTGTGTTTTATGTACAGACAGGGTCTCACTGAGTTGCTTAGCGCCTAGCTGTTGCTGAGGCTGGCTTTGAACTCATGATTCTCCTGTCTCAGCCTCCCAAAGTGCTGGGATTACAGGCTTGCGCCACTGTGCCCGGCTTGGATTGACACTTTTTTAATGACTAGTGAGACTCAGCATCTTTTCATGTGCTTATTGGCCAAGTGTATGTTTTCTTTGGAAAAAAATATCTATTTATATCCTTTGCCTTTTTTTCAAATGGTCTTTCTATGTTGACAAAGCTAATCTAGAACCTCCGACTCCTGGACTCAAGTTATCCTCCTGTCTCAGCCTCCTAAGTAGCTAAGATTATAGAAGTGCACCACCAAACCCAGCTGTGCATTTTTAAAGTTAGATTTTTTCTTTTTTGCTGTGGAGTTAGAAGAGTTCTTTACATTTTTTTTTCAATATTAACTCCTTACCAGATATGATTTGCATGATAAATACATTTTTAAATAGTAGACAAATTAGAAAGGCTAGTGTATCTAATAGCTACATTAGAATAACACTTTTTTTGGTACTAAGGATTGAATCAAGAGATGCTTTACCACTGAGTCAGATCATCAGCCCTTTTTAATTTTTATTTTGAGATAAGGTCTCACTAAATTGTTGAGGGTCTCGCTAAATTGCTGAGGCTGGCCTCAAACTTGCAATTCTTTTGCCTCAGTTTCCAAAGTTGCTGAGATTACAGATGTGGCCACCATGCCTGCTTAGAATAACACTTTTTATCTCCACAGTTTTGTTTTGTTTTTGGTATTGAGAATTGAACCCAGGGGCACTCAACCACTGAGCCACATCCCCAGCCCTTTTAATATTTTATTTAGAGATATGGTCTTGCTAAGTTGCTTAGGGCCTCACTAAATTGCTGAGGCTGGCTTTGAACTCGCAAGTCTCCTGCCTCAGCCTTCCGAGCCACTGGGATTACAGGCATGTGCCACCGTGCCTGGCTAAATAACACTTTTGTGTGTGTGTGGTGCTGGGGATTGAACCCAGGACCTTGTGTAAGATATAGCCCCAGCCCTAAATAACACCTTTTTTAAAAAAAATATTTTTTAGATGTTGATTAACATTTATTTTATTCATTTATTTATATGCAGTGCTGAGAATCGAACCCAGTGCCTCACACATGCTAGGCAAGCGCTCTACCACTGAGCCACAACCTCAGCCCAATAACACTTTTTTTTTTTGGTACTGGAGATTGAACTCAGGGGCACTCGACCACTGAGCCACATCCCCAGCCCTATTTTGTGTTTTATGTAGAGACAGGGTCTCACTGAGCTGCTTAGTGCCTCGCCTTTGCTGAGGCTGGCTTTGAACTCGCAATTCTCCTGTCTCAGCCTCCCTAAGTGCTGAGATTACAGGCTTGTGCCACCGCGCCCAGCTCCAATAACACTTTTCAATAAAACAAAAACAAAACATCCTTGAAGAAAAAGAAAATGTAATCAATTTGAGGCTGAAGTTATGGCTCAGTGGTTGCAGACTTGTCTCACATGTTTGAAGGCCCTGGGTTCAAACCCCAGCACTGCAAATGGAAAAAGATTTAAAAATACATATTTAGTTAAAATATATTTATATTTTAATATAAATATTTTAATAAAAATATAAAGCTAAATATAAAAATTAATGTATATTTTATGGTTTTATATCAAATATGTATATATATTTAACTCTCCATGATAGAATGATTTTTGTTGTTTGTACTTTCTGTATTTTCCAAGTTTCCTACATCAAACATGATTTTTTTTATAATTAGGGAAATTATCAGCCGGGTGCAGTGGCACAAGCCTGTAATTCCAGCACTTTGGGAGGCTGAGACAGGAGAATCACGAGTTCAAAGCCAGCCTCAACAATGCGAGGCGCTAAGCAACTCAGTGAGACCCTGTCTCTACATAAAACACAAAATAGGGCTGGGGATGTGGCTCAGTGGTCGAGTGCCTCTGAGTTCAATCCCTGGTACCAAAAAAATAATAAATAAATAAACTATAATTAGGGAAATTATCATTAAAATGATTATTGGAATTGGTATTACAAGTAATAATCTTAAACTGTTAAGAAGGAAGCAGTTGCTGGGTGTGGTGGCACACACTTGTAATCGCAGCCATTTGGGAAGCTGAGGCAGGAGGATCACAAGTTTCAAGGCCAGCCTCAGCAATTTAGTGAGACCACGTCTCAAAATAAAAAATAAACAGGGTTGAGGATGTAGTTCAGTGGTAGGGCACCCTGGGGTTCAATCTCCAGAACTACACACACAAAAAAAATCTGTCTAGTAGGCAAGCAACTAACAACATAATACAGAGTAGAAGGGCTCTGATAGTGGAATCCAGGATGCCATAACAAGGAACTAGAGGTGGCTGTCTCAACCAAGGACTAAATTTGGGGCAATCTCAGGATAAGGACAAATTTTGAGTAGGGCATAGTAGTGCACACTTGTAGCCCCTGCTACTACTAGGGAGGCTGAAGCAGGAGAATCACTGGAGCCCAGGAGTTGAAGACCAGCCTGGGACATGTAGACACTCTGTCTCAAAAATAAAAGGCAATGTATTATAACCCACTTTTTAAAAAAATCTAAGCCAATTTTTAAAAATATTCCATACTCTATTATTTAGTACATACCAAGCACTATGTGAAGTCAAACCCCCATAACAATTCATGAAAGAACCAATTATTTTCATTTTGTATGGAAGGGATCGGTACAGGTGACTTGTCCAAAATCACATAGCCCAGGATATAATCCAGTGTGGTTGGACTGTAAAGCTTGTGTTCTTAACCGCCCTGATACATCACGTTGCAGCTTCTGAGTGCTGCCCTGAATCCCTACAGCATGCTCTTATTATTTCAGGGTGAGCTTTTGTGAACCTGAGATTAATGATCCAAATGAACTTGTAGTTTTATGACTCATTATGTCTATATTATTTCCCCTCAAAATTATATTCCCTTTTTCATCTCAAAGCATGAAAAAGACTCTTGAACTGAATATCCAAGCAATGGGGACATTCCTCAGCAGGCCAGTTCTTTTACTCCCCCGAAGAGTAGAGGGAATGTAGAGGGGAGGTGGGAGAGTTGGGAGCTATTAGAAAAGATGAAATGGTACAGAGATGATACCCCAACTACTCTGACCTTGTAGCATATTTAGACACAGATATGCTTACTTTAAAACTCTCACAAAATATCATTTTAAAAATTAAAATCTCGCCGGGCACAGTGGCGCAAGCCTATAATCCCAGCACTTAGGGAGGCTGAGACAGGAGGATCGCGAGTTCAAAGCCAGCCTCGGCAATGGCGAGGCACTAAGCAACTCAGTGAGACCCTGTCTCTACATAAAAACACAAAAATAGGGCTGGGGACGTGGCTCAGTGGTCGAGTGCCCCTGAGTTCAATCCCCAGTACCAAAAAAAAAAAAATTAAAATCTTAGTGTTAAATGATCTGCCTATATTACACAGGTCTGCAAGCTTTATGGTCTTGAAGCAATCTCCTTTGAAGTTTGCCTGGCCAAATTTTTGCGATCACAGTTGGGGTGGCAGCCAGCATGCAATAGAGCACCAGAGGGGTGCTCTCTTCCTCTGTCCCCGGGTAAGACTTCATTAAGTCTCCATCCTGACAAAAGAATCCTTGAAAATGCACTTGAAAAGTGTCAGTGCATTCGAAGTAGTAGGCAAGCAGCACTGTCCCAGCCATGATGACAAGCTCAACAAATATAAAACACGGGATGATGGAATAACTTCATTGAGTGTTGTTTCCTACAGCCATTTCTCAGACCATGTAGCAAATGGCACGGTACAAACTGTCCAGACTTTCCCATCCCTGAGCAGATGCTGGTGTCTGAGGGAGAGCCCTCCACAGTCTTGCTCCATCTTGCTCTTTCTGGCCCCACTCCTGCAACAAAATGTTTGAGTCCCTAAGCCAATATTGATAATGAATAAACAAAAATGTAAGGGCTGGAGATACAGCTCACTGGGTAGAGTTCTTGCCTAGTATACACAAGGCCCTGGATTCAACCCCCAGCACCACACACACACACAAATACAAATAAACAAAAATGTCAGAAGAAACAGCTCTTCCTTATAATTGTTTTTAAAAATTCCTTAGAGCCAGGCTTGGTGGCTCACACCTGTAATCCCAGGTACTGGGAAGGCTGAGGCAGGAGGATAGAAGTTTGAGGACAGCCTGGGTAACAGTAAAACTCTATCCATTTTTTTTTTCAATTCAATTAAAAGGACTGTGAATGTAGCTCAGTGGTAAAGAGTCCCTGAGTTCAATCTCCAGAAACTCCCCAACCATCAAAAAAAAAAAGACCAATTAATTTAGTAGAGTTTATCTAAGCAAAGAAAAACAAAGTAAAAAATAATTTGGGAATCTGTTAGGTCCCAGAATCAAAGAAGGTTCTAAGAACTCCAGTCAACAGCATGATCTGACATCATTTAAAAGAAAGAAATGAGGTAGAGAGACAACTTAATCTGTTACAGCTTAATTGGTTAATGGGCTACAGAGCCCCCTGCAATTAACTGAAACTCAGTTTAATCAGTGATTAAACTGTTTTCATTTGGTGTATTGGGTCCAGTGCAGAAGCCTAATCAATGGTCTCCTACAAAATTTTATTAACCCAATTGAATACCAACTAAATAAATGGAGAAGGAATGAGAGATTTATAAAAATTACATTTAACAACCATCATAGTAATGATTGATTCAGGCAAGATTCATAAACCATGCTAGTGGTTTCAAACTTAGTGAACAGGATTTCAGGTAATTTCAAAGTGTCTCCCCACAAATTGCTTACTAGTTACAAAAATAGGGAAAAGGTAACCTTACAGAAAAGAAAATCTGGCAGATACCACTAAACCAAGTGATTGAAATTTACATCATGAATAATGAGAAAACTGATATCACGTGGTTTTTGAAGCAATATACTAAGACGCATTACCTCTGTGATATTCTTGTTTTTTAAAAAATGCATAATCTGATTCTAATTGTGAGGAGACACCAGCCAAACTCAAACTGAGGGTCATTCTATCAGTAAAATAAACAGCCTATAGTCTTCAAAAATGCCAATGATGTGCATAGCATGGTGGCACATACTTGTAATCCCAACAATGTCAGAGGCTGAGGCAGGAGGATAGAAAGTTTGAGGCCCGTCTCAGCAACTTAGCAAGACCATCTCAAAATAAAAAATAAAAAGGACTGAAGGTGCAGCTCAGTGGTAAACACTCCTGGGTTTAATCCCCAGTCCAAAAAAAAAAAAAAGTGAATTTTACGAAAGATTACAAAGGCTGAGACTGCTCTAGAGCAAAGGTGACTAAAGGAAAAAAGAATAATAAAGGCAACCAAAGAGTCATGGATAGTCAATGCACTGTATGATCTTGAAGGGAATCCTAGACCAGGAAAAAATTACATGAAAGACTTCGTTGGCCAGGGTCAGAACTGCGCCTGTAATCCCAGTAACTTGGAAGGTTGAGGCAAGAAGATCACAAATTCAAGGCTAGCTGGGGCAATTTAGAGAGATCCTGTCTCAAAATAAAATTTACAAAAGGGCAAGGTAGGGCTGGGGTTGTGGCTCAGTAATAGAGCGCTTGCCTAGCATATGTGAGGCACTGGGTTCAATTTTCAGCAACCCATATAAATAAATAAAATAAAGGTCCGTTAACAACTAAAAAAAAAAAAAAAAAAAAAAAAAGGGCAAGGGATATGACTCAGGACTAGAGCTTGGCCCTGTATTCAATCTTAGCAACACACACACATGAAAGACATTGCTGGAAAAATTGGTGAAATTTGAATAAGAGCTATATATTAAATAAAGTATTGAATTAATTGTTAAAATTTCTGGTTTCTGATTTTTCTGGTTGTGTAAGTCAATATTCTTGTATTTAGGAAATACACACCGAAATGCTTACAGGTAAAAAAGCATGGTGTTTGTGAATTATTCTAACAGTTTAGGAAAAAAAAAATATATGGGAGCTGGGGATATAGCTCAGTGGTAGAGTGCTTTTCTAGCATGCACAAAGCCCCGAGTTCAATTCCCAGCACTGTAAGATAGATAGATAGATAGATAGATAGATAGATAGATAGATAGATAGATAGATAGATAAAAATACATATGAAGAGAAAAACCTAAATGGATAAAATATTAATTGATGAATCTAGGTGAAAGTGTATGCAGAATTTTTTTAATATTATTCTCAGGATTTTTCTGTAATTTTGAAATTATTAAAAATATTTAGGGGTGGTGCAAGCCTGTAATCCCAGCACTTAGGGAGGCTGAGACAGGAGAATCGCGAGTTCAAAGCCAGCCTCAGCAATAGCGAGGCGCTAAGCAACTCAGTGAGACCCTGTCTCTACCTAAAACACAAAATAGGGCTGAGGATGTGGCTCAGTGGTCGAGTGTCCCTGAGTTCAATCTCCAGTACCAAAAAAAAAAAAAATTAAGGGCTGGGAATATAGCTCAGTTGGTGGAGTGCGTGCCTTGATGCGCAAGGCCCTGGGTTCAATCCTCAGCACCACAAAAAAACAAAACAAAACAAAAACAGTATTTTAAAAAATCAAATCACCATTCAATCTAACCCTATCTCCATCATCTACTACAAAATGCAATCTTGAATAAGCCATAAAACCTACGAGAACTTCTAGAAAGTAGCTGTGAATACTATCACGGGATTATTCTGCCTTTTAAATAAAATAAGTTTTATGCAAATGTCGAAGGCGCAAATGGTCTGGGATACATTCCTTTTGGACCCCTAATCCTCCCAGATCCCAAAGTGCAAGGGTAGCGGGTTGAGAGAAAACTTCCTAGAGGGTAGCTGGTGGAGTGGAGAGGAGCTCGGAGGCGTCGAGCAGGGCTCTGCACACCTGGGCAGCCTCCCGCCTAAAACAATCAGCGCGGTATTTGAGGAAGTGCTGCGAGGGCAAGAGTGGTGTCGCTCTCGTCTCCCACTCCGCGCCGCTCGGGGCCTCCTCTCCCTAAAAGTGGACCTCAAACTCCAAGATCTCGACTTCTGGGACAGCCTCCATGGCCAGGTCCCAGGATTGCTGGACTGGGACATGGGGAATGAATCCTTTCTGGCCTTTACGACGGCGCACCTACCTCTGACGGAGCAGAACCGTGAGTACCACGTGGGTGCTGGGGGAGGGCGAACTGGGGGAAGGGCGAGCCGGCGGAGCCGGGTGGGGGCCTTGGGCGGCCCAGCTGCTTCGCAGCTTTGTGCCTCGCTCGGGGCCGACACTTCCAGGCTTGGTTTCAGGGTTCCGAGCCCCCCACTCGTGCTGAACTCCTCGCCCCTCCCCCAGCGCCCACTCAGCGGGCGCCACGCGGCAAGGGGGGCTGGGCTCCCGCCTGGACTGGAAACCCGCTGAAGGCAGGGAAAGCGCCTTCCAGCTCTTCCAGAGCCCAGCTCGCGGGACGTCGTAGGCCCCTTCCCAGCCTTTCTCCTTGGCGCACCATCTTCGCCATTTGTCGAACTGTAGGCTTTACTTATTTTGATGTCTCTTTTAAAAAATCTTGTAAATTATCATTTTGTATATGTCTGTATCCTCACCTCTTATGGCATTGCCTGGGTCTGGAAGTGTTCACTCTTTGTTGAGTGGATGATTGACCATTGTGGTCTTTTAAAATTTCTTTTCCTTCCTTGGACGTCAAAGTTGAATTGATATCATCCGTGTATTCATGATACCTTTTTGCCGTCTGATGGAACAAGATGCTTGGATTAATTCTTGGTTTTCCCCCTTAAACCTCCACCTCCAACATCCATCATCTCCACACAGACGTACAAACCCTAATCTACTTAAAGTGTTTTTTGTTTTGTTTTATTTTGTTATTGGGAATTGGGCCCAGGGGCATTTTACTACTGAACTATATCCTCAGCCCTTTTTACTTTTTTTTTTTTTTTTTTTTTTGGTACCAGGGATTGAACTCCAGGCCACTCGACCACTGAGCCACCTCCCCAGCCCTATTTTGTGTTTTATGTAGAGACAGGGTCTCACTGAGTTGCTTAGCGCCTCGCCCTTGCTGAGGCTAGCTTTGAACTCGTGATTCTCCTGTCTCAGCCTCCACTAAGTGCTGGGATTACAGGCTTGCTAGTGCTTCACTTTTGCTGAGGCTGGCTTTGACCTCACGATCCTCTTGCCTCAGCCTCCCAAAGTGCTGGGATTACAAGCGTGAGCCACCACGCCCGGCTTTGTTTTGATTTTTTGAGATAGGATCTCACTAAATTGCTGAGCCTGGGCTTAAACTTCAGATGTTCCTGCCTCAGCGGCCCAACCCACGCCTAGCCCCTCCCACCTTGTTTTCCAGAGCACTTTCTGTTACTAAATATAGTGTGGTTCTGGCTGAGGGGTAGTATTCTCTCATCTGTATGTATTTCCTTTGACCATCTCATTCTCCTCACATCTAAATTGCTTCCAGCACTTTGCCACCATAATTAAAGATAGTGAACATTCATATATGTTCATTTATTCAAAAGTGTTTGGGTTGAGGATGTAGCTCAGTGGTCCATTTGTCTGGCATGCATCAGGCCATCCCCAGCAGTGCTGGAAGAGAGAGAGACTACTTAGGCCATGGTAGTAATCCAGACAACACATGATGATAGACTGGACCAGGGTGGTGACGGAGAAGGTGGTGAGGAGGTAGGACTTGCTGATGGATGAAATGTGTGGTATAAGAAAAACAGAAATTGAGCTGGCCACAGTGGCGCATGCTTGTAATCCCAGCACTTAGGGAGGCTGAGACAGGAGAATAGTGAGTTCAAAGCCAGCCTCAGAAACAGTGGGGCACTAAGCAAGTCAGTGAGACCCTGTCTCTAAATAAAACACAAAATAGGGCTGGGGATGTGGCTCAGTGGTCAAGTGCCCCTGAGTTCAATCCCCGGTAACAAAAAAAAAGAAAGAAAGAAAAATAGAAATTAGGAACTGGGAATGTAGCTCAGTGTTAGAGCACTTACCTAGCAGGAATGAGGCCCAGGGTTAGATCTCCAGCACTGTAAATACAAAAGGGAAAAACCCATTGACTCTTCAGAGTTGGGTATGTGGCAAATACCTGTAGACCCAGCTACTGGGGAGGCTGAGTCAGAAGGACTGATAGAACCCAGGAGTTTGGGGACAGTCTGGGCAATATAGCAAGACCTCATCTCAGGGGAAAAGAAAGTGGTAGATTGGAAAGAGAGATTTCCCACTCCCACCCCCAGAGTATTGGGGATTGAATCCAGTGGTACTCTACTACTGAAATTCCCCAGCCCTTTTTTGCCCAGGCTATCCTTCCTTGAACTTGTGATTCTCCTGCCTCATTCTCCCAAGTAGCTGGGATTGCAGGTGTGTGTAACCATACTCAATTTAGAGTTGTCTTACACTGAAATGGGAAAGGTTTTATTAAGGATAGGTTTATGGAGGAAGATGAGGAGTTATGCTCTGGCCATGTTGACTTGAAGATAGTTATTAGACATCCAAGTGGAAATGAATAGGCAGCCAGGTGCAGTGGCACATGCCTGTAATCCTAGCTACTTGGGAAGCTGAGGCAGGAGGACTGCAAATTCAAGACCAGCCTGGCAACTTAGACCTTGTCTCAAAATAAAAAAGGTGAGGATGTAGCTCATTGGTAGAGTATTAGCATGCACAAGGCCCTGGGTTCAGAAAAGTTATACTGATTCCCTTGCATACAAGGACAAGTCCCTCAAACAAGTTTTCTGAAGCCATAGATGGATGGATTGGTGATGGCAGTGGGATCCTAGTTGGGGTTGAGAGGGAGTTAGCTGGAAAGACAGGTGGTGCATTTTTATGGAGTTTGTGGGAAGGTTGCAGTTATTTTGTTAACTTAGGTTGTGGCTGAGAGGTATTGTCTAAGATAGGGTTCAGCCAAGCGAGGTGGTATGCAGGTAGACCCAGCTGTGCGGGAGGCTAAGGCAGATAGATCACTTGAGCTCAAAGACTCAGGGCTCATAGGGAGCCTGAACACTTTGGGAGTGTTTGTCTGTCTGTCTTTTCCAGTGCTGGGGTTGAATTCATGCCCCATGCATGTTAAGCAAGTGCTATCATTGAGCTACATCTCTAGCCCTATTCTAGTCTTTTATGTCCCTGAGTAGTGATTACATTTTTCCCCATGAAGGTCTAGTCCATTCTATTATGATTAACTCCTAGATTCTTTATAATTTTTGTTATTATAAGTTGTATGCTTGCAAAATTATTTTCCAGTTTTAATGCTGGTATAAAGAAATGGTATTGATTAGTATGTTTTTTTTGGCAGGGAGGAGGGTACCAGGGATTGAACTCAGGGGCACTTACAACTGAGCCACATCCCCCGCCCTATTTTGTATTTTGCTAGAGACAGAGTGTTGCCATTGCTGAGGCTGGTTTTGAACTCAGGATCCTCTTGCCTCAGCCTCCTGAGCTGCTGGGATTACAGGCGTGTGCCACCATGCCCAGCAGTGTGTATCCTTTCTGAACTTTTCAATAAGTATATCATCATTTCCAAAATGAAAAGCCAGATTTGTCTGAAATATGATGACATTCATGGGAAGAGCGAGGGGTACAAAATAGTTTCTGCCCTGAACATCTGGTTGGGTGGTGGTACCTTTTGCTGAGAAAAGGAATATAGGAGGAAGAGCACGGAAATGGAATTCAGAGGCTGGGGATGTAGCTTATTGGCAGAGCACTTACTTAACATGTGCCCGGCCATGGGTTCTATCCCAGGACTGCAAAAAAAAAAAAAAAAAAAAAAGGAATTCAGTTTTAGAAATGTTCAGTTTGCTATGCATAGACTATTCAAGTAAAGATATCCAACAGGCAGTCCTATTTAAGGAGAGAAATCTGGACTACAGGTAAAGATTGGAGAGCCCTGAATTTATAGATAATGACTGAAACCATGGCATGAGATCATTTGAGGATAATATATGTGAAGAAAAGAATGCAGAAGGGATAGGGCATGGTGGTGCATGCCCAGATTCCCATAGATTCAGAAGACTCAGGCAGGAGGATCACCAACGCCTCTGCAATTTGGTGAAACCTTGTCTCAAAATAGAAAATAAAGGGGCTGAAGTTGTGGCTCAGTGGCAGAGCGCTTGCCTTGCATGTGTGAGGCACTGGGTTCGATCCTCAGTACCACACAAAAATAAGTAAAACAAAATAAAGACACTGTGTCCATGTATAACTGAAAAATATTTAAAAAAAATAAAAGGGGGGCTGGGATTGTGGCTCAGTGGTAGAGCGCTTGCCTCACATGCATGAGGCACTAGGTTCGATCCTCAGCACCACATAAAAATAAGTAAATAAAATAAAGGTATTGTGTCCATCTGCAACTAAAAAATATTTAAAAAAATAAAATAAAAAGGGGTAGGGATGTAACTAATTGGTAAAGTGCCCCTGAGTTCAGTTTCCAGTACCAAAAGAAAGCAACCAAGAATGAGATGGTTAGAATTTCAGAAATGAAGGGAAAACCAGTCAAATGTACTGTTACAACAATCCCGGTAGGGCCCACAACCTTTTCCCAAGAGACCTTCAAGGCTCAAGATCCTGGAGTCACAATGGAAATACTAAAACATTTTGATTCTCTTCCAACTGTTCTTTAGTTGCCAGATACAAACTTCGAATAGTTGAACCACCAAAACTACCTTTGGAAAAAAAACCCAATGCTGATGAAGACGGTGAGTTGTGGGTTCTCTGACATGGCTCTGTGTCCTGGGCTGGATAACAGGGACACCCAAAGCCAGTGAACTATGGCACACAGTCTCCTTTTGCTCTGCCCAGGTCCAGATATTGAGCCCAACCTGTGGATGTGGGTGAACCCCAATGTGGTGTATCCCCCCGGCAAGCTGGAGGTTGCAGAATCTAAGAAAGGAGAGGATCTAATGAGTGAGCTCCCATCTCCTCAGCCACCCCCAGAGGAGGAAGATGCCAGCTGCTCAGAGGTCACCAGGGCAGAATCATTGCTGCATTCCTCCAGTGAGCAGTCTCCCCCTCGGAAGCAGTTTGCCTCTTCCCCCAGCAACTGGGAGGTATGGATTGCTGGGGCTGTGAGCCAGCCTTGGGCATAGGCAGGGCGGGCTTAGGGATGAAGTGTCACTGTTTGGTTTCCTTAGGGACAGCAAAAGGTTAATGGGTTTAGAAGAGACCAGTACCCTTGGGTTGGGGACAAGCCCAGATGGTGGTCCTAGACTGCTGCACCCTGGAGTTGAGGCCAAGGAGTCAGGACCAGTTCCTACTCTGTGCTCCTCTAGCTCCCAGAAGAGGAGGAGGCTAAGGACCAGGATGACAGCTCCTCTGTGGCTCTCCCGTCCCCTCACACAAGGGCCCCCCTCCAGAGTCGGAGGCTTCGGCAAGCCATCAGCCCAGAGGGGAGGCTCTGGTCCCGGCCCCCTCTCAATTACTTCCACCTAATTGCCCTGGCACTAAGAAACAGTCCCCCCTGTGGCCTCAACGTGCAGCAGATCTACAGTTTCACTCGGTATGTGCGGGGGTGCCCCATGAGGAGGGAGAAGGGAGGGGTCAGGGCCCTGGGTCTGGGCTTGCTGACTCAGTTTCCCTGTGTGGGTCTGAGGATGAGTGCCTTCCCAGTCCTCTTTTCCCAGGTGAATACCCTGCCACCCATGTACAGGAACATAATCACTCCTACCTTCTTTTGTGTCTAAAACAACTCTAGCCTTTTATGTCTCAGTTCTCCTTTAAAACACAAATTCTCCTGGGTCCACTAACAGTTTCTACCACCTGCCTCTCAAGATTAGCCGGTATAAAACTTGATTTCCCCAACCGCGCTTTTCCTAGGACTGTCCTGCTTAACACAGCTCCCTATGTCCCAGGGGTCAGAGGACCCCAACTTGAAGGGATTTACATTTAGTGGAATGTGTGCATGGAATTGAATCTGGGGCCTCGCACATGCTATGCACATGCTCTACCATTGTGCTACACTTTCAGCTCTGCATTCAACTTTTTTTTCCCTTTTTATTTTTTATTTTCAGATAAGGTCTCCCTAAGTTCCTTAGGAACTCACTAAGTAGCTGAGGCCGGCTTTGAACTTGTGATCCTCCGGCCTCAGCCTCCTGAGTTGCTGGGATTACAGGCGTGCACCTGTATTCAACTTTGATAGTCATGTACATGTCTGAGGGAATTTCTTGGGCTCTCTCCCAGTATTAGAAGAACCTAATTTCTCAACATTAATCCTGCAGTGGATATATCCCTTTGACCAGGGGCCTGATTCTGCTTTGTTTCTGCTTTAGTCAATGTCCTAAGCCCTAAGGGAGAGGGAGGAAAAAGGAACCTGGGGTTAGGAGGCAGCGAACTCGGCTCAAAAGACGTGGGTCCTCATAAGCAATCATCAGGTGGAGGTTTTGCCACATGCTCAAGCAGCAAAGGGCAACTCTAGGCTCGCCTGCCATTATCCACCTTGAGAAGAGCTAAGGCTCATGGCCCCCAGCGGGGAGAGCAAGCTGGAGAGTAGGGCCTCCCCCAAAGAAACCATGACTCTCCTTATCTTTCCTCCCTGTCCACAGACAACACTTCCCCTTTTTCCGGACGGCTCCAGAAGGCTGGAAGAATACTGTCCGTCACAATCTCTGTTTCCGAGACAGCTTTGAGAAAGTGCCGGTCAGTATGCAGGGTGAGGCCAGCACCCGGCCTCGATCCTGCCTCTGGAAGTTGACTGAGGAGGGACACCGCCGCTTTGCGGAGGAGGCCCGTGCCTTGGCTTCCACTCGGCTGGAAAGTATCCAACAGTGCATGAGCCAGCCAGGTGTGAAGCCTTGTCATGTGTGGGCCCGAGGGGGGACCCAAGGACCCTGACCCAAGGCTGAGTTTGCAGCCCGGGTCACACTCTGGGAGGCATCTTCTGTAGGAAGCAGGAAAAATAGCAGTAGTCTGAGACCCTCTGGTGATGCTTAGCTGAAGAGATGCTTCCCCCCAGAAGTGTGGGACTTGATGTACAGAGTCCATGGGGAAATGACTAAGGTGCACTGACCCCACTCACTGGGGAATGGTATCCACACAATGTAGCAGGAGTGACATGCAAATGGGATTTTCACTTTTCCTGGAGCAGTTCAGGGAGGCCTCAGAAAAGGCAGCATTTGAGCCTGGAGAAGGAGTAGACGGCTCGCTGTGAGATAGCATTCCAGACAGCATTCCAGACTCAGACTCCAATAGCAGTTGCAAAATTCAAGTTCCTTTGAACTCTCTCCTTTTCTTACAGATGTGATGCCCTTCCTCTTTGACCTTGAACTGTAAGAAGCAAGAGTCAGCCATGCCCTATTAAAGTTTCTGTCAGCAGCCATGTGTTATTTGTGTGGTTTCTGAGAATGGGGACCAGGGCGGGAGTGGAGTTTAGCCCCAAGAATGAAAATGGAGTACCCTCAGAGCTGATGTGGCTGCCCCTGGTATACAGGTGCCTGGTGGGCAGCATGGGGAAAAGGAAAATACTCAACCCTCTTCAGGATCCTGGAGCAGTTACCATTTTTCTGGGTCAGGAAGAGTATCTTGGGAGATGTTCTTGTAGCAGCCAGCACTGGAAGCACCACCGGCTTACTCAGCTGACAATCATTAAGCATCTGCTGTGTACCAAGTTCAAGGCGGAAGAGAGGCCTAGCCTCAGGACATACGCGTAGGGAGCGTGGAGAGGAAGCACTGTAGGAAAGGCTTTATGCAAGCAGGGAAACATTGCCCTTTTTGTGCGGGTGTGTGTGTGTGTGTGTGTGTGTGTGTGTGTGTGTGTGTGTGTGTCAAACTCAGGGCCCATTCATGGTAAGCACGTGCGCCACCACTGATCTCTACCCCGCAGCCCCTGCTCAGCTTTACTTTTCACAGTGCCAGGGTTCAAACCAAGGGCCCTGCACATTACTCAACCTTGTATATGCTTGAAAATTTCAATTGGTAGAGAGTAGAATAGAGCCAAGTGTGGTGGCACACCTGTAATCCCAGCTACTGGGGAGGCTGAAGCAAGCAGATGCCAAGTTCAAGGCCAGTCTGGGCAACTTAGACCCTGTCTCAAAAAAGGACGGATGGAGCTCAGTGGTAAAGCACCCCTGGATTCAATACCCAGTGAGGTTGGGGGGCTAGAATAATATAATGAATGCCCACATCTGTCTCCTCATGGATAACATTTATTTATTTTAAAAAAATTTTTATTCTAATTTGTTATACATGACAATAGCATGCATTTTTAAAAAAAAATTTTTAGTTGTTGATTGACCTTTATTCATTTATTTGTACGTGGTGCTGAGGATCAAACCCAGTGCCTCCCACATACAAGGCAAGCGTTCTACCATGAGCCACAATCCCAGTCCCTAAAATGCATTTTGACACATCATATGGAGTACACATTCTCATTCTGCTTGTACAGGTTGTGTAATCATATATGCACATAGAGTACCTTGATTTATTTTTTTTATTTTTATTTTTTTTAGAACATCTGAAATTTTTAATCCTTTCTTTACAGGTTACCTAGACCACTTTTGATTAAGAAAACTGTAGAAAGTTAGTAACTGCCACAAGCAAACGCCAGGCGGTGGCACGTGTCAAATTTTCCACAGAGTCCTGCTTTGCGGGGTGTCTGAATGCACTGCTCGGGGTCTCTGCTCACACTTGCTGGAATCACTTGCG
>CM053399.1:91374842-91394214 GCA_028644305.1 Xerus rutilus
CTCGGTACCAAAAAAAAAAAATGAAGATAGTACTTTTTTTTTTTTGGTACTGGAGATTGAACTCAGGGGCACTCGACCACTGACCACATCCCCAGCCCTATTTTGTGTTTTATGTAGAGACAGGGTCTCACTGAGTTGCTTAGCGCCTCGCCATTGCTGAGGCTGGCTTTGAACTCGCGATTCTCCTGTCTCAGCCTCCCTAAGTGCTGGGATTACAGGCGTGTGTCACTGTGCCCGGCTTACTTTAAGCTATTTAAGTATTCACAATGATTTCTTGTTTTCAAATACAGTTTATTCATTGAGATATACTTTATCATACTTTCTCCCTTTATTTTTCTGTTATATTGTGGTTAGAGCATTATAGTGAGCTTTTTAAAGTTATATATGTAGATAGGTTATTTTATCAGTAAGATGTATTTCAGGGAGGTAAAGTATTTGCTCTCCTCCTGGGGTGTGAAGATGGATGGGGTAGAGAACCCCTGAGCCAAGCATCATATAAAATACAAGCCCCACCCCATAGGGGCTCCCTTTCAGTGCTGCTGGCATCTAGAGAAGTCAACACAAAGGAACAAGGGATGTTCTCATCCAAACCCCCAGAGCCTAGCATGGGGCCTGTTAGGTAATGAGGCTGCACTGTTTGCTGTGAATAGTCACTTCTGTAATCGGCAGATTCCATATTCCCTGGAAGCACAGAGAAAAGAGCAATTAGCTCTGGCTGGAGTTGCTGGGAAGGTTCTCACAGGAGGAGACTTCAGCACTGATTATTTTCCAAGTTTGGAAAATAGCTACAACTTCTCCCAGAAGTGCCTTAAACCAGCCCTGCTCTGTGGGGATCTGCTGATGCTCTAAGGAGGCAGAAGTGTAAACTGGGGAGGTAGGGAGAAGCCGTGGATGGGAAAAGTGAGAGTACAGATGCTTCTTGACTTTATGTTGGGGTTAAATCCAGATACATGGATCATAAATCTAAAATATTTTAAGTTGAAAATACATTGAATACACCTAAACAGCAGAACATCTCAGCTTAACAACACAGTACACTGCTGAGTATCAGTTGTTTCCTCCTCTCATCCCAGGGATGACTGGGATCTGTTGTTTGCTGCAGCTGCCCAGCACTTGAAAAGAAAGAGAAGCTGGAAGCCACAGTGATTTCCAGTGACTTGGGAGGCTGAGGCAGGAGGATCATGAGTTGGAGGCCAGCCCAAAGCAACACTGTAAGACTATATCTCAAAAAATAAAATAAAATAAAATAAAAAATAAAGCAAATAAAACTTAAAAATAGTAAGACCACAGTCATATAAGTTTTTATAGAATACATTGTTATAATTATCTATTTTATTATTAATTTATTTTTAATAATGTTTTGCCTAATTTATAAACTTTATCATAGATATGTATATATAGGAAAAAAAACATCTTTTATAGGGCTCAGTGTTATCCACAGTTTCAGGCACGTTTTGCAATGTGTCCCCCAAAGATAAAGAGAAACTACTATATTTGTTGGCCAGGGCCTATGCCAGGTGTTAGGGATAAAGTGAAATCCAAAATGGTTTCTTCCTCATAGAGTTTTCAGTCTTGGTGGAGATACAGAACTAACACGCTAATTATGTACAATGGTAATAAATATTAGTAAGGTAAAGATCAGGTTAGTGTGAAAAAAGTGATACACATATCTAGGTATCTAACTTAGATTGAAGGGCACATCAGAAAAGACCTTTCTAAGAAAGTGACATTTTAACTAAGACCTGTATAGTGAGCAAAAGTTTGCCAGGCTGAAGAATAAGAAGGAAAAGTGTTCTAGTAGAGCCATTTTTTTTTAAAGAGATGGAGTTTCATTATGTTGTGCAGGTTGGCCTTGAACTCCTAAGTTCAAGCAATCCTCCTGCCTCAGCCTCCCAAGTAGCCAGGGCTATAGGTGCCCGCTCTGCGCTGGACTTAATGGAGGGAATAGAATGGATAATGCTCTGGCCTACTGATAAGACTGTGGAGGACAGGGGTTGGGGTTGTGGCTCAGTGGTAGAGCGCTTGCCTCGCATGTGTGAGGCACTGGGTTCAATTCTCAGCACCACATATAAATAAATAAAATAGGGGCTGGGATGGTAGCTCAGCGGTAGAGCACTTGCCTCGCATGCGTGAGGCCCTGGGTTCGATCCTCAGCACCACATACAAAGCGATAAAATAAAGACATTGTGTCAATCTACAAATAAAAAAAAATTTAAAATAAATAAATAAATAAATAAAATAAAGACCCATCAACAACTAAAAAAAAAAAAAAGACTGTGGAGAACAGACCATAAGAAGACCTAAGGCAAACCTGGGGAAGGAGGAAAGGCACTGGACTTTGTAGCTTTTTCTAGGTTATGATAAATCCCCCCCCCCCAAGCAAAGTAGAAAGTAGTTGAAATAACTGACATAACCTGTTTTGTTATGTCAACAAGTTGCTATCACAGTTAATCACTTCAAGTATCGGGGAGCAAAGGTGGAAGCAGAAAGACCCATGGAGAGAAGTGTTGGCAGTCCCCAGGGGGACTGGGGCAGTGGCAGCAGAGATGGAGAGAAGCACAGCAACATGACCAACCGACCGACCGTGGATCCTGGAGGCAGAAAAAACTAGTCACTGGGTTGACTGGATGCAGGAGGAGACAAGAATGATTTTGAGGTTGTCGGCTTGTGCACCTGCATGATGGCAGGGAGACGCAGACTGTGGGAACAGCAGGTTTGAGCAGTTCTGTGTCTGGAATCTGTGAGACATCAGGGTGGTTATGTCAAGTAGATAGTTGTTGTAAGGCCAGAGTTCAGACGAGAATTCTGAGTTGAAAATGTAAATACAATCAGCCTTCAGTGTCCCCGGGGGACTGGTTCTGGGGACTCCATACAGAGACCAAAATCTGGAGATGCTCAGCTCCCTTATATGACATGGCCTAGTATTTGCATGCAACCTACACAATCCTTCTAGATACTTTAAATCATCTAGATTACTTGTAAGACCTAATACAATGTACATGCTATGTAAATAGTTGTACTGTATTGTTAGGGAATGACAAGAAAAATGTCTGTACAAGCTCAGTAAAATGCAATTTTTTTCTGAATTTATTTATTTATGGCTGCTGGGGATTGAACCCAGGCCCTTATGCATGCTAAGCATGAACTCTACCACTGAGCTATAGTCCTAGCACTCTGAATAATTTTGATCTGCTGTTAATCAAATTCATAGATACAGAGGGCTGACTATACAATTTGATATCATATGCATATAGGCAGTATTTAATATCATGTTCTGTATACTCATATAAAAAAATCCAAAATGTATTTTGGGAAGTAGCAGAACAGTGTGTTCAAATGTGATAGAAATTATGTTTACAGATATAAAAATGTTGTCTAAGCACAGACCAGGTCTTGAAGAATACAGACACGCAACAGCAGTAGCCATCTTTGAGGACTGTGTGGGCAAGAGAAATGAGGGGCAATCAGTTTTATGTATAGTCTCTGTCAGTTTTTGGTTTTTTTTATAAGAAATTACTTTTTACGGGCTAGGGTTATAGCTCAATGGTAGAACACTTGCCTAGCATGTCTGAGGCACTGGTTTGGACCCTCAGCACCATATTTTAAAAGAGTAAATAAAATAAAGGTATCATGTCCATCTACAACCAAAAGTATATTTTAAAAAAAATTACTTTTTACGATTAGACCCAGAGGTGCTCTACCACTGAGCTATATACCTAGCCCCATTCCTTTCTAGTTTTTTTATTTTGAGACAGAGTTTTTGTTTTTGTTTGTTTGTTTTGAGATGGGGTCTCCCTAAATTTCCCAATCCGGCCTCGAACTTGCGATCCTACTACCTCAGCCTCTTGTGTCGCTGGGATTACAGGTGGCATTGCCGCCTCATTTAAAAATGGTAAAAAGTGCCACATGCCTGTAATCCCAGCGACTCAGGAGGCTGAGGCAGGAGATTTGCAAGTTCTAGGCCAGCCAGAGTAATATAGCAAGGCCCTACGCAATTTAGTAAGACCCTGTCTTAAAATTAAAATAGAAAGGGCTGGGGACAAACCGGGCGCGGTGGCGCATGCCTGTAATCCCAGCACTTTGGGAGGCTGAGACAGGAGAATTGCGAGTTCAAAGCCAGCCTCAGCAATGGTGAGGCACTAAGCAACTCAGTGAGACTGTGTGTCTAAATACAACACAAAACAGGGCTGGGAGCTGGGAATGTGGCTCAGTGGTCGAGTACCCCTGAGTTCAATCCCCAGTACCAAAAATAAAAAAAAAGTGCTGGGGATAAAGCTCGGTGGTAAAATGCCTCTGAGTTTAATCTCCAGTACCCCCATTTCCCCACCAAAAAATGTAAAAAGTGCCAGTCCAGTGGCACTATAGGGCACCTCAACCTCCAGCTGCCTGAGTTTGGATGTATTAACTTAATTTGACAAAGCACACCTACAGGACCACCCTGTGCTCATTCTTAGGAATCAGGCATGCATACAACACACTCCCTATACTTGAGGAACTTTTCAACTATTGGTTTTCAACTGACTAATACACAAAAATGATGGCAGGAGATGCAAAGGACAGCGGAATCAAGAAATCAGTTCTGGGGCTAGGATGTAGCTCATTAGTCAAGTACTTGCCTAGCATGTGTGAGGCTCTGGGTTCAATCCCCAGCACAGCAATAATGATAATAATAATAATAGCAACAACAACAACACAACTCTGGAAGGCTATACAAAAAGGGATAACATGTCATTCTTTAGTAAATTTTGATTGAGATTACCATGTACCAGAAAAAGCCCCTGGCTTCACAGAAATTACATTATAGTTCAGGGGCTTACAGAAAAGGAAGACTTAATGAGGCAGAACTGGAAAGAAGTAAATTCCAGGCAGAGAGCACTGAGGACCGGGATACTAAAGAGCATCGGAGCAATAGAACTTGGAATGTTGCCCGGAAGAGGGGTGTCAGAGGTCACAGAAAGAGAAGGGGAGAGCCGAGGAAGTTGGGAATCTTGTGGTAAGAGGCTTTGAATGGCATGCTGAGGAATGCTGAGAAGGTTTAGGTTTGTCCTGAAGGCAATCAAGAGGTATTAAACTAAACAAATCAGGAATGTAATTTGCGGGACTTTCTTAAGCCTGGAGTGTGGTAGGGAAGTGGTGCTGGAATCAACCAGACACTTGGAAACCAGTTAGAAAGAATTTACAAAGGATATAGCTCAGTTGGTAGAGTGCTTGCCTTGCATGCACAAGGCCCTAAGTTCAATCCCCAGCACCACAAAAAGAAAGAAAGAAAGAGTTTACATAAATCCAAGCAAGAAAGGAAGGGAATTGAAATGAGGTATACTCTCAGTATTTCTAAAATGGAAGATAGGCTAGGTGAGATGGCACACCTGTAATCCCAGTGATTTGGGAGGTGAGGCAGGAGGATAACAAGTTTAATACCAGCCTTAGCAACTTAGCAAAACTCTGTATTCAAAATACCGGAGGAAAAAGAAAAAAAAAGATAGGCTTTAAACTTTTGGGGGGGAGATAATCAGGAGTTGAATCCAAGATCACTTAACCACTGGGCCATATCCTCTGCACTTCTTTGTATTTTATTTAGAGACAAGGTCTCGCTGAGTTGCTTAGGGCCTTGCTAAGTTGCTGAGGCTGGCTTTGAATTCACGATCCTCTTGTCTGAGCCTCCTCACTGAGATTACAGGCGTGCAACACAGTGCCCAGCTAGACTTTAAACATCTCAGAAGTCCAGTGATAGTGCAGGTTGGATGTGGGGGTTGAGAAAAAGGGCGTGTCAAGGATAACTCACCCCAAACCTCCAGGTTTTAGCTTGGTGGTATCATTCACTGGGAGGATGAACTAGAGGATGTCATGAAGATGATGGTGTTAAGTTTCATTTCACACAGGCCAAGTTCACATGGCAGCTGCACACTTAGTGCTGGAGAACTTTAAGGACTTTTTATAAGCCAAATTTCAAAGGGCTAGTAGTCAAAGCAGATTTTGTAGACTACTCTGAGCAGCTCTGCTGTGCAGAGGAACAAATCTAGAGCCTCACAAATGCCAGACAGGTGCTATACCACTGAGCTGCTCCCGTAGCCTGAGCAGCTTTGGAACAAATGACAGAAACATATACCTGTGTTGATTGAAGGTTGGGGTGTGACAGAATGAGAGGTCTTGGAGGGTAAGTGAAGTAAGAAGTTGCCTTGAGCCAGGAGCAGTAGCTCATGTTTATAATCCCAGTGACTCAGAAGGATCATAACTTCAAGGCCAGCTGCTGCAACTTAGGGAAGCCCACCGCAACTTAGTGAGAACCCTGTCTCAAAATAAAAAGGACTGGAGATGTAGCATGGTAGATGTAGCAGTGGTAGAGTCCCTGAGTTCAAGTGGTGCACACCTGTAATCCCAGTGGCTTGGGAGATGAGGCAGGAGGATCACAAGTTCAAAGCCAGCCTCAGCAACTTAGCAAGACACTATCCCAAAATAAAAAATGGGGATGTGACTTAGTGGTTAAGAGCCTCTGGGTTCAATCCCTGGTACTAAAAACTAAAACAAATCCCTGGGATCCAGTGGATAAAGTAAAGCCAAGAGGACCTAAGAGCTAGTCCAGTGCATCTTAAACTTGAGCAGACATCAGAATTCCCTGACGGGTTGGGCCTACCCCCCAGAGCTTCTGGTTCAGTAGGTCTTGGGAGGGCTAAGAACATACACTGCTAAAAAGCTGTGGGCCTGAGCAGCCACACTTTGAAAACCACCACCTAGAGTCAAGTACCTGGCAGCAAGCAGATGTTAAATAATTTTCTGAGTGAAAGGATGAGAAGAGGACTCTTCTTCAGCAATGAAGGTCTCCCTGTAGTTGAAGTCCAGGATGAAGATAAGGCCACATGGGAGGATAGAAGATGGTAATTAGAATAGAACTTCAAAGTTTGGATTCAGAGAACAAGCAATTTTGGAAGACAAGATTCAGGATTGACCCTGCCAAAAAAAGTGATGGGAGCTCATAAATTTTGTTACACAGGTCATGAAAACAAATCACATCTGGGGTGGAGGGTATAGCTCAGTAGTAGGACTCATGCTTTCCATCTTTAAGGACTGGTTTCAATCCCCAGCACCAAAAGGAAAACAAAACAAAACAAAAAAAAGGAATCACATCTGGCAGAAACTGCGGTTTAGAGGGCAGCTCCAACAAGGAGGCAAGATCCATAAGGCACCGCAGCTATCTTCTGGGCCTGATTTTGTTGAGTTGACCATGTGCAGCCCACAAACATGGCTGTCCATCCAGGTTAGTGCACCAGCACTAGTAACAAAATCTAAGAGAAATCTGGGACACTGGGCCAGCTCTTGCTGTTTATCCTAAAAGCAAAGTCTGAGCTAATTTCCAGACATTGTAGGGGAGCTCTAGGTTGGAGATTTCAGGCTTATGAAGGGACAATTCACCTTATGCCCTAAGTTTTAGGGAAGCAGGGCAGACAGGGAGCCTGCTGATTCTGGAAGAAGTGCTTTGCCAAGAATTAATAAAATTCTATTAAAGCAGCGTTTTCACCAATTAAAAATATCCGCTCTCAGCAATGATCCTGCACATTTTATCGCTTTTCCTTTACAGAGTAGTGCTCAGGACACTCCTGTGGGGTGACTGTGATTAGGTATTAGATTATGGTCACCTCCAGCAGGTGTTCCCCTGCAGCCTGGGGAACTGGTGAACCACTTAAGTGGTGCTGATTCCGCCACTTAACACCTGTGCAACCTTTCACAGAGTTCCTTACCTTCTTCATGCCGCAGCTTTCCCACTGGTAAGATGCCAGTAATGACACGCCGCATAACGTTAGTGGGAGGATTCAGTGAAATAACTAATGCAAAGCCCAGGACACACCGTGTACAACCTGTAAATATCAGTTATGATTTGTTACGAAACGAATGTGTTCTGTGGTCCAAACTGGCGTGCACTCTTTCCCGCGCACCTGCACGATACTGCTGGGCTCTTTCACTGGCCAGACAGCATCTGGCGATGTTGTGATGATGACTCCCCTGGGTTACGCGGCCGAGAGAACAGTCCGCGCAACCGCAGAACGATTTGTAGTGGCGCTTGCCGGCCGCTAGGGGCCCCGGGAGCTTCTGGGTTCGCCCCGCCCCGAGGGGGTCAAGGGTCGGGGGTCAGCGGATGGCGAAAGATCGGCAGCACGGGTTGGAGATCCCAGGTCCTGGGCCCATGGCGCCGCCGCAGCGCTGTCCTCTATGCCGCCAGACCTTCTTCTGTGGTCGCGGACACGTCTACAGCCGCAAGCACCAGCGGCAGCTTAAGGCGGCTTTGGAGCGTCTCCTGCCCCAGGTGCGGACGTGGAGCTGGAGGGATGAGGGGTAGTGCCGCGAGGGCCGGAGGGGCTGGGATTTGAGCGTCTTCCTCGGGTTCCTACCTGGTCTGTTCTCCTTAGGTGGAGGCCGCCCGCAAGGCTGTCCGCGCGGCTCAAGTGGAGCGTTACGTGCCCGAGCACGACAGATGTTGCTGGTGCCTGTGTTGCGGCTGTGAGGTGCAGAAACACCTGAGCCACGGAAACCTGACAGTGCTGCACGGGGGTCTGCTGGAGCATCTGGCCAGGTGAGAGCCAGGCTGGGATCCTTTCCTGGCATATATGCATACATGTGTGTTGATGGCGAAGAGGAAACACTTTGTGATTTGATCGGGGTAGATGGATTGAGTCACAGGTATGGCCAACCTCGAGGATAGGGAGGGGTCTAATGGCCTTTACGATGCCAGTGGTGTGGGTGGTCTCGCTGGGAAAACCAGAGTGCTCTCTGCCTATCACCTCACAACTTTATGGGGGGTAAAGGAGACTGAAGTGTTTTTTTTTTTTTTGGTACTGGAGATTGAACTCAGGGGTACCCGACCACTGAGCCACGTCCCCAGCCCTATTTTGTGTTTCACACTGAGTTGCTTAGCGCCCCGCCATTGCTGAGGCTGGCTTTGAACTGGCGATTCTCCTGTCTCAGCCTCCCTAAGTGCTGGGATTACAGGCTTGCCCCACCGCACCCGGCTGAGACTGAAGATCTTGAAGAGTGGTAATAGTTTCTTCTCTTTGCCTTGTTTAAGGCGGAAACCAGATGCAGTTTGGAATCCTTACCTAATGCTTAGATACCAGAGTACTTTTTTATAATCGTAGTTGAGATTAACCATCCTATCCATTCTCAGCCCAGAGCACAAGAAAGCAACCAGCAAATTCTGGTGGGAGAACAAGGCCGAAGTCCAGATGAAAGAGAAGTTTCTCATCTCCCCCCAGGATTATGCACGGTAAGTCACTGGTTATGAAAGATGAAATAGCAGAGTGAGTTCTCTGGGTCTTTGTCAAGTTTGAGAACTTAATATTGGAAAGGTCAGCAAGGATCACACAAGTATATACTGTGTTCATAGCACTTATTACTGTAAGCAATATATTGAACACACAAACAATGTAATGGTCACAGTAGTATGCACTAGTGGTCTCAGCTACTCAGGAGCCTGAGGCCAGAGGATCGCTTGGGCCCAGAAGTTTGAGACCAGGCTAGGCAATATAGCTAGACCCCATCTCTTGAAAGAAAAAAAAAAAAAAAGCCAGGTATGGTGGTGCATGGATATAATTCTAGTGATTCAGGAGGCTGAGGCAGGAGGATCACAGGTTTGAGGTGAGCCTCAGCAACTTAGCAAGACCCTGTCTCAAAATAAAATAATAAGCATGGGGGCTGGGATTGTAGCTTAGTGGTAGGGCACTTGCCTAGCATGCATGAGGCACTGGGTTTTATCTTCAGCACCACATAAAAATAAAAAAAGAATTGTGCCCATCTACAACTAAAAAAAAATAAAAAATAAAAAATAAAAAAATAGAGTGCAGTGGCAACTTGGGAGACTGAGGCAGGAGGATTGCAAGTTTAGGGCCAGCCTCAGCAACTTAGCAAGGCCTTGCACAACTTAAACCCTATCTCACAATAAAAAATAAAAAGGGCTGGGGATGTAGCTAAGTGATGAAGTGCCCATGGGTTAAATCCTCAGTACCCCAAATAAATAAATAAATAAGTTAAAAAGGCTGGGGAAGCCGGGGGTGGTGGCGCACGCCTGTAATCCTAGCACTTTGGGAGGCTGAGACAGGAGAATTGCGAGTTCAAAGCCAGCCTCAGCAATGGCCAGGCGCAAAGCAACTCAGTGAGACCCTGTCTCTACATAAAACACAAAATAGGGCTGGGGATGTGGCTCAGTGGTCGAGTGCCCCTGAGTTCAAACCCCAGTACCAAAACAAACAAACAAAAAGTCTGAGGATGGGCTCAGAGGTAAGCCCACCACCCTTCCCCCTGCCCGATTCAATCCCCAGTACCAAAAAAAGAGAGAACACAGAAGTTTGAGGTCAGCCCAGGCAACATAGATCACATCTGTTTAAAATAAACAAACAAAAAACCCAAACATGGTAGCCCACACTTGTAGTCCCACTTTGAGGCCAGCCTCAAAGTAAATTTTTTTTTTTTGGTACTGAGGATTGAACTCAAGGGCACTCAATCACTGAGCCACACCCTTAGCCCTTGTTTGTATTTTATTTAGAGACAGGGTCTCACTGAGTTTCTTAGGGCCTTTGCTAAGTTGCTAAGGCTGGCTTTGAACTTGTGATCCTCCTGCCTTTTAAACTGCTGGGATTATAGGCAAGTGCCACCGTACCCAGCATCATCCTGGGTAACTTAATGAGACCATTTCACAATAAAATTAAAAAGGATAGGGATATAGGTCAGTGTTTTCCTAGCATGTGTGAGGCCCTAGGTTCAATCCCAGTACCACACATACAGAAGTGTAACAGAGTTCTTGAGGTTTAAAATCTAGTTGGGGGCTGGGGTTGTGGCTCAGTAGAAGAGCTCTTGCCTAGCATGTGTGAGGCACTGGGTTCAATTCTCAGCACCACATACAAATAAATAAAAGTTCATCAACAACTAAAAAATATTTTAAAAAATAATCTAGTTGGGGAGCCGGGCGCGGTGTTGCATGTCTGTAATCCCAGTGGCTCTGGAGGCTAAGGCAGGAGGATTACAAGTTCAAAGCCAGCCTCAGCAAAAGTGAGGCACTAAGCAACTCAGGAGACCCTGTTGCTAAATAAAATACAAAATAGGAGCCGGGCGTGGTGGCGCAAGCCTGTAATCCCAGCACTTAGGGAGGCTGAGACAGGAGAATCGCGAGTTCAAAGCCAGCCTCAGCAATGGCGAGGCACTAAGCAACTCAGTGAGACCCTGTCTCTAAATAAAACACAAAATAGGACTGAGGATGTGGCTTAGTGGTCGAGAGCCCCTGAGTTCAATCACCAGTACCAAAAAAAAACAAAACAAAAATACAAAATAGGAGCCGGGCGCGGTGGCTCAAGCCTGTAATCCCAGCACTTAGGGAGGCTGAGACAGGAGAATCGCGAGTTCAAAGCCAGCCTCAGCAATGGCGAGGCGCTAAGCGAGCAACTCAGTGAGACCGTCTCTACATAAAACACAAAATAGGGCTGGGGATGTGGCTCAGTGGTTGAGTGCCCCTGAGTTCAATCCCCAGTACCACAAAAAAAAAAAAATACAAAATAGGGCTGGGGATGTGGCTCAGTGGTTGAGTGCCCCTGAGTTCAATCCCGGTACCACCCTCCCCCCTTAAAAAAAGTCAAAATCTAGTTAGGGGATTGGGGTCAGCAAATAGAGAATATAGAATAAAAATTGACCATAATCAACTCCATAAATGTGAGGCACAGAGAATACTAAATTTCTTTAGGAATGGAAGAGGCTGTTCATAGGGGCAACAACTGGGGCCCACCCAGTGCCTACTTTGAATAGTTTTACTGTTTTACTACACTATAGAGTGCCCTTAGAAACTGATATGCAGGAAGATGGTCAGTACAGGGGGAGTGAGCCCTGAACTGCTTCAGGAAAAGTATACTTTTAATTGGGACCATGCTGAGATTATGAGGTGTGGGACCTAAGGGGATGTCAAAGCCAAGAGTTCATAGAAAAAACTCCTGGTATCTACATTCTTATGTAGACAGACATGGTGGCACAGACCTGTAATATCAGTGGCTGGGGAGGCGGAGGCAGGAGAATTGCAAGTTCAAAGCCAGCCTCAACAATTTAGGGAGGCCCTAAGCAATTTAGCGAGACCCTCTCTCAAAATAAAAAATAAAAAAGTATGGGGATATGGGTCAGTGGTTAAGCATTCCTGTGTTCAATCCCTGGTACCAAGAAAAAAAAAGTAGAACCAATATGGCAAAATGTTAACAGTGTGTCTGGGTGAGAGATGTAGGAGTGTTTGTTGTACTTTCTTTTGTTTTTGAGTTTGAAAATTCTCAAAAATTGCCAGCTGTGGTGGCACATAATCCTAATGACACAGGCAACTAAGGCAGGAGGATCACAAGGTTGGGGCTAGCTTCATCAACTTACTGATAACATCTCAAAGGGGGCTGCGGGGTGTAGCTCAGTGCTGAAGTACCCCTTGGTCTCCCAGTACTGCAAACAAAACAACTCAAAAATTTTTTTTTTTTGGTACTGGGGATTGAACTCAGGGGCACTCGACCACTGAGCCACATCCCAGCCCTATTTTGTGTTTTATGTAGAGACAGGGTCTCACTGAGTTGCTTAGCGCCTCGCCATTGCTGAGGCTGGCTTTGAACTCGCGATTCTCCTGTCTCAGCCTCCCTAAGTGCTGGGATTACAGGCTTGAGCCACCGTGTCCGGCTTCAAAAAAATTTTTTTAAAAATCTTTTTAGTTGTTGATTGACTTATTTCTTCATTCATTATAGGCGGTGCTGAGGATCAAGTGCCGCCCACATGTGAGGCAAGCGCTCTACCACTGAGCCACAATCCCAGCCCCAACAACTCAAAAATTTAAAAAAAAAATTCTATTTGCGAGACTGTGGTAGGACGATAGTAAGTTGAAGGCCAGCCTGAGCAAATTAGTGAGACCTCTCTCAAAAATAGCCAGGTGTTACTGGGTGTGGTGGTACACTCCTATAATAACAACAACCCAGGAACCTACAGCAGCAGGATCTCCAGGAGTTCAAAGCTAGCCTCAGCAATTTGGCAAGGCCCCATGCAACTTAGCAAGAAACTATCTCAAAATTTTAAAATAAGCTGGGTGTGGTGGTGCATGCCTGTAATCCCAGTGGCTCTGGAGGCTGAGGCAGGAGGATTACAAGTTTAGAGCCAGCCTCAGCAACTTAATGAAGCCCAAGCAACTCTCCAAACTATCTCTAAATAAAATATAAAAAGGGCTGCAAATGTGGCTCAGTGGTTAAATGCCCCTGGTTCAATACTGAGCACCAAAAAGGGGAGGAAAAAGACCAGTGGGGTTGCCTGTTATTCCAAGCAACTCAGGAGGCTGATGCAGGATAGCAAGTTGGAGGCCAACCTCAGCAACTTAGTGAGACCCCTCTCCATCTCAAATAAAAAATAGAAAGGGCTGGGTGTAGCTCCATGGTAGAGCACCTCTGGGTTCAATCCCCAGTACTGCAATAAATAAATAAATAAAAATAAAAAGGGATAGGGATGTGGCTCAGTGGAAGAGCACTTTCCTATTATTCACAAGACCTTGGGTTCAATCCCCAGTACCACCAAAAAAATGAATAAATAAAAGTTTCAGATACGGGCTGGGATTGTAGCTCAGCGACAGAGCGCTTGCCTCGCATGTGTGAGGCACTGGGTTCGATCCTCAGCACCACATAAAAATAAATAAATAAAGATATTGTGTGTCCATCTACAACTTAAAAAATATTTTTAAAAAAGTTTAAAATATATATATCTTTTCATGATTGGTAGGAGCTGGAGTTCTGGGCTGATTTATCCTTTATGTTCTCTTTCTTTTTAGATTCAAGAAATCCATGGTGAAAAGTTTGGATTCCTATGAGGAAAAAGAGGATGAAGTGATCAAAGAGGTAAATTAAAGGACCTCTGAAGGATTCTTCCCCATGATCCTAAACCTGTCTAAGCAGCCTGTCTCCCACAGATGGCAGCTCAAATTCGTGAGGTGGAGCAGAGCCGGCAGGAGGTGGTCAGATCTGTCTTAGAGGTTGGTTTCCCTCGGAGGATCCAGAGCAGTATCCAATCCAAATCCACTGATCCCTCACTTTCCCAGGTCCAGCATTTCAGCAATCAGCTCTTCTAAGACAACTCAAGGACTTCATTCCACATCTGCTTGGCTTGAATTCTTAACCTGTCCACCAGGGGGCAGGTCTACTTGGTGGAGAAGATGTGGGCAGGGCTGGGAGGGAGTTTGCAATTTGGGCAATACCCTCCATGATACCAGGGATTGGAGCATGGGGGCATGGCCTAGGCAGGCTCTTAAGCACCTTAGACATTTATTTTTCCTGAATCAAACTCAGCCTCAGAGCAAGCCAGACCCAGAAGAGAGCTCCTCAGCACTTGGAAGCTGGAAAGGGAGAAACAGGTAAGATTGTTGGGAATCTCTTGAGTTATTAAACATCTTAGAATAATCTGTAACCGTTTGGCCAGGAAATGGGAACAGATGTAACCTTTGCCATCCTTGTAGCTCAAGGGCCTCATCCGCCAGCCTGAGCCTGTTTGTCTTTCAGCCAAGTAGCCTCCAGCTCACAACAGCCCTTATACTTGGACCAGCCACCACCTCCAGACCTTGACTGGATGGAAGCAGGAGAGCGTCTGACATTCATTGGCCATCAGGTACACTGGGCAAGCCTCCAGGGGGCCAATGCCCACTCAGATCCCAGGACAGCCGCCTTTTCTACCTATTCTCCTGGGCCCATTCCCATCTCCTTTGTAGGCTTTTCCCTTTTTTTTTTTTTTTTTTTTTTTTTTTGTGGTACTGGGGATTGAACTCAGGGGCACTCCACCACTGAGCCACATCCCCAGCCCTATTTTGTGTTTTATGTAGAGAGAGGGTCTCACTGAGTTGCTTGCTTAGCGCCTCGCCATTGCTGAGGCTGGCTTTGAACTCGCGATTCTCCTGTCTCAGCCTCCCTAAGTGCTGGGATTACAGGCTTGAGCCACCGCGCCCGGCTGGCTTTTCCCTTTTATTACACTGTTCCTTAGTACTGTGTCCTTAGACCTCTTTTCTCAACTTCCAGAGTGATCTTATCCACACCTGTTGCCATCATTGCCAAAGAAATGCTAACCCTTAGTGTTTCAGCTCAGTACAGGCCATTTAAGCGTCAATATCCCACAGGCATCTGAAGGTAACCCCCATCACTCTACTGTATTTTCACTCATGTAAATGCAGGTCTTTGTTCTCTTTTCATCTCCCATTTGTCAATATTTGTCCATCAATTTTACCTCCTGTTTGCCTTAGTTCACCCTTGGGACAGTTTCTACTCCTTTTGCAGTACCCCGCTCCCCAAACCACTTCATCACCTGCATCCCAACTGCTGGAGCTTCTTCCACACCTGCCATTGTTTTTCCTCCCCTACTCACCTAGTTAAGGCTTACCCTTCCTCCATCCCTTAGCTCACATCACTTTTTCATAGGCTTATCTGAACAGGCCCTTTTTTTTCTTTTGATACCGGGGATTGAACTCGGGGGTGCTCAACCACTGAGCTTCATCCTCAGTCCTATTTTTTTGTTTTATGTAGAGACAGGGTCTCACCGAGTTGCTTAGTGCCTCACCATTGCTGTGGCTGGCTTTGAACTCATGATTCTCCAGTCTCAGCCTCCCAGAGTGCTGGGATTACAGGTGTGCGCCACCACACCCAGCTTGAACAGGCCATTTCTATTAACAGAGGTAGTACCACGTAAAGCCTCAAATGTAATCTGTAATATATGCGTTCTCTTCACCAACTGCATGTGTGCTGTGAGGGCCAGGGTTGTACTTTGCATGTGGCAGCCATGCCACTTTTGGACTCATCCACCATTAGGACCATTAGCCTTGCTGTGCCTGTCATCCCAGCAACTGAAGCAGAAGGATGGTAAGGCTGAGGCTGGACTCAGCAACTTAGTGAGACTGTCTCAAAATGATCTTAAAAAGGGCCTGGGAATGTAGCTCAGTGACAAAGTACCCCTGGGTTAAACCCCCAGTACCCTTCCTCCCCCGCCAAACAGGCACACAACACTAAGCCTCTTGAAGCCAGGACTACTTCAATGACTTGTCTCAGGTTTATCACCAGAGTGCAGAATTTGCATTCTGGCGGGGGTTGTGTCCACCTCCTTCATTCTGTCTCTAGCTATTAGTATCCTATTATCTCTTTGCTTTCTTATCTAGGATTTTCCTTTTTTTCCATTTCCACTACAGGATACACCTGGAGTTGGTAACATTCACTCAGGTAAGGTCCTGGGAAGTGTTTCTAAAACAAGAGGCAGTTATTTTAAAAATTTGGTACAGGGAATTTAACTCAGGGATACTCGACCACTGAGTCACATCCCCGGCCTTATTTTGTGTTTTATTTAGAGACAGGGTGTCACTGAGTTGCTTAATGCCCCACCATTATTGAGGCTGAGCCACATCCTTTTTAAAGAACAAAATTTAAAAAAAAGCAATGTCTACTTAAAGTGTCTACTTAAGGATTTGCATCCAGAACATATGAAAAGCCATTAAAGATAAGGGCTGGGGACATAGTTCAGTGTTTGTAACACCCTTGGGTTCAATTCCCAATCCCACAAAAAAGGGAGAAAAAGACTCAATAGAAGCTTATGGCCATGGTGGTGCCTACCTGTATTCCCATGTACTCAGGAGGCTCACAAGTTTGCGGCCAAAATGGGCAATTTGGGGAGAACCCTGTCTCAAGTGTAACAAAAGCAGGGGTAGAGGCTAGGGATGTAGCTCAGTGGTAGAACTCTTGTCTAACCTGCACTAGGCCCTGGGCTTAATCCCCAGGACAGTGGGAGGGAGAAGCTATCATGCCTCCAAGCTATTTTTTTTAAAAGTATCCCATATAAGGCACATCACTTTAATCAGCCTTGGAACTTCAATCTCCCAAACTCCAGAATTCTGATTTTTGAACACTTCCTAGTTGTTAAGTATGTGAGGTAACAGGGCATGTTCCCTAACATAACTTGAAGGGTTTTGTTTTGTTTTAAAGGTATTTTAGTTTCTGTTAAAAATGAGCTTTCTTTTTCCAGGTGCCACACCTCCCTGGATGATCCCAGATGAGGAACACAGCCCTGGGAACCAACAAATAGGACCCTCCTATGAAGAATTTCTTAAAGAAAGTGAGTAACTAATTCAGTAAGTACATAAGGTTCTTCAAATCTTCACACTCAAAATTATTTCCTTGTCATTGCAGAAGAAAAACAGAAATTGAAGAAACTGCCCCCAGACCGAGTTGGGGCCAATTTTGATCATAGCTCCAGCACCAGTGCTGGGTGGCTGCCCTCTTTTGGCAGAGTCTGGAATAATGGACGCCGCTGGCAGTCTAGGTATGGATCCAATGCCAGGACTCTAACCTACCAACCCTTTGGAGATTATCACCCTTCATACTGGTAACCCTTCATTTCTTTCCAGGCATCAATACAAAACTGAAGCTGCAGTAAGGAACAAACAAAAGGAAAACTAATCATTTCAAGATACTCTTCAAACCACCATAAGGCTTGTCACAAACAGCTAACAAACCCTATTATTCCTTTGACCAAACCCTTTCCTAATCCCTTTCTTATAAAACAGACATACTCATTCGTTTTAATAAAGTTTTATTTTTCCAAATGTACAATTGATTGGACCTGTAAAAAGAAAAAATGAAGAGAATCAGAATCACAGAGCCTTGTAAAGCTTTGTAAATCATAGCCTTCCTTTGCTATGAACCCCTGTATTCCTCTCACCTGTTCATGCATCCTCACCAGCAGCTGGGGCATCTCCACCCTTGGTATTTCTGGTATAAATTACTTGAGCTCTGTGCTTTGAAACCAGTTTGATAAGTCCTAGGAAGGAAGGATAAGGTTTTCACATAGTAGTTCTATGAGGTACTTAACAGAGTAAAAAATAAAAAAATTTAATAAAAAAATTTTTTTTCTATCCTTTCCCAAAACTGCTTAGTTTGAGAGAGTATGGTAATAGAAAGTATATCTACAGTTCCTGATTATCATTTAATTTTATTTACATTTGCTCTTAGGATTTACTACTTTATTTTTCCTTTCCTCTTTTTTAACTACTGTAATTTTAATAACCATTACTTCTGGGGAAGTAGTGTAGCTCAGTGATCAAGCACTCGCCTAATTACAAGGTGCTAGATTCAATCCCTAGCCACCATAAAAAGGGAGGTAGTGAATCGAGTGGTGCATGCCTGTAATCCCAGCTACTTAGCAGGCTGAGGCAGGATGATTCCAAGTTTGAAGTCAGCCTCAGCAACTTGGCAAGAACCCTACCTCAAAATAAAAGGCTAATGGTTGTGGTTCAGTGGTTAAGTGCCCCTGGGTTCAATTCCTGATACCAAAAAAACAAAACAAAACAAAACCATTACTTCCATAATATACTGTACAATTCAGTTAATTTGCACTCATGCCCAAAGTAAAATTGTGGCACTCAGATGCACCATTCAACTTTTAAACTTAATGCATCAATAAAAATGACTTTTACCTTACATGTTCTTTTTTAAGTATTTATTTTTTTAGTTGTAGGTGGACAGAATATCTTTATTTTATTTTTATGTGGTGCTGAGGATCGAACTCAGTGCCTCACACATGCTAGGCGAGCACGCTACCACTGCGCCATAACCCCAGCCCCTACCCTAAATGTTTTAACAAGAACTATTTCAAAAAACAAAAAACACCTGAGCCTGGACACATGCGTGTAATCCCAGCTACTTGGGAGGCTGAGTCAGGAGAACCACAAAGTTTAAAGCAAGCCTCAGCAATCTAGCAAGACCTTGTCTCAAAAAATAAAAAGGGCTAGAGATATAACTCAGTAGCACAGCACCTCTCTGTTCAATCCCCAGTACCAAAGTAGTAATAATATGATTAGAATCCACAGCATAAAAATCAAAGCCAGTGATCAAATATGCCTCTTCTGGCCCTAAATTCCAACTGCTTTTCTAGTAAAAGTACTTAGATGGCTAACATGAAGACAACTCAACCCTTAAAAGCATACCATTGCTTTTAACACATCCCTCACCTTTACTGAGGAGCTCCTGAAGGGCTGCCCTGGCCAGGGAACCTCGAATCTTCAGTCGCTCAGAGACCACAGCTGGGGTTATAAGCTTATAGTTGGGAACTTCCTTACAGAGTTTGTCATAAGTAGCTTTGTCAAACAAGACTAGATTGTTGAGCTTGTCCCGAACTTTGCCTTTGGACCACTTCTGCTCACAAAAACAAAAAGAAAAACTAGTCAAATTCTGACAGAAGCACCTATCCCTTCGAAGCAACATGTGTCAGAAGTCTGAGAAATCTCTTCCACTGTTACTATTATGAAGCTGCAGATTGCAAAAATAAGACACATTGAGGGGTATGGAATAGCCCAAAGGATCTGTTAAAAAGTAACGTG
>CM053399.1:91394314-91420343 GCA_028644305.1 Xerus rutilus
GCGGTGGCTCAAGCCTGTAATCCCAGCACTTAGGGAGGCTGAGACAGGAGAATCGCGAGTTCAAAGCCAGCCTCAGCAATGGCGAGGCACTAAGCAACTCAGTGAGACCCTGTCTCTACATAAAACACAAAATAGGGCTGGGGATGTGGCTCAGTGGTCGAGTGCCCCTGAGTTCAATCCCCAGTACCAAAAAAAAAAAGTAACGTGCTAGTCAATGGAGTAAACCCTTTATACACGTTTACCACTCCATCCTTAAAATTTTAAAAATGGCCATGGAAGCGTAATCAACGTGGCTCAACCCGAGAAAAACACTTGCTACACAAATCATTTATTAGGACTGGAGATGTGAGTGGAGTGCTTGTCCAACATGCATTAAGCCCTGGGTTCAATCCCCAGTACCACAAAAAACAAAAGCACAGGTCATGTTTATCACTAGCATGGCACGGAGGGCGCCCCCACTCTCTCTCTCAGAGAACGGTTCACTCCTACCTTCTTTTTGGCTTTGCCCCCAGATTTGTTCACTGGATCCTTGTCTTTCTTAGCCGACTTTCCAGCATCTTTCTTCTTCTTGTCGTCCTTGGGCGGCTGCAGGAAAAAAAGTAAGCAGGTCTAAAGCAGTCCTATGCTCTCCGACTAACTGCACTCCACCCCGCAACGCCGCTCAAACCAGAGCACATGGGGAAAGCAATTCCTGTGCCCGCGCCGAGGCCCAGCCCGGCAGTGCAAGAAGTCCTCCCGCTCAGTGTCACCTTCACTTCGCCCCAGCACCGCCCGGCTCACAGAACCTAGCCGTCCTCACACCCACGAAGCTCACCATCGCGAAGCTTGGAGAGCAGCAGCAGCTACCCGGCCTTCGTCAAAATGTCGAACAAAAAGGAAGCTCTGCTCACCAACAGGGCCAGAAACCTCCGTCCGTCACGACTACTTCCGGGGCAAAGGGCGGGGCCACGCGAAGGAAGTCCTGAGGCGGCGTCCTCGCTCTCTCGCCAAGTGCGGGATGGGGGAAGTGAACGCCAGAGCCTGAACCGCGCACTCTAGAACTGCCACTTGGTTGTTAGACTGCCACTAGTTATGAAGCAAAGTGCTGCCTTGGCACCGAGAAGCAGAGCAGTCTTGGCGACTAGCTGTCCAGTACCACTAGGCCCAGGCGTGTAGCCCCGAGTGCGCACGCGCCGCAAGTAGCTTGCGGGATCTCGGAGGCGAAAGCTGGTGGTGGCCGGGGCGGGTGCTGTGACGGCAGTTCCGGGGCGGGACTTCGAGAAGAAGCCGGACCCGAATTTGTAAGCAGCAGAGGCTGCAATGGCGATTTTTAGCGTGTATGTAGTGAACAAAGCTGGCGGCCTGATTTACCAGTTGGACAGCTACGCGCCACGGGCTGAGGCTGAGAAAACGTTCAGTTACCCGCTGGATCTGCTGCTCAAGTTACATGACGAGCGCGTGCTGGTTGCCTTCGGACAGCGCGATGGCATCCGGGGTGTGCTAGGCTCGGGCCGGGGGGGCGGGGCTCGGTGCTGCGGAAATGGGCTAGTGTTTAGGTGCGGGACGGGGCTTCGGGTGCGCCTGGGCCCCTGTGGAATCTCTGGCTTGGAGCTTCTCTGACCCTTAGCCTCAACTCTGCAGTGGGCCACGCAGTGCTGGCCATCAATGGCGTGGACGTGAACGGCAAGTTCATGGCTGACGGGAAAGAGGTGCTGGAGTATCTGGGTAATCCTGGTAACTACCCGGTGTCCATTCGATTCGGTCGGCCCCGCCTCACCTCCAATGAGAAGCTCATGTTGGCCTCCATGTTCCACTCGTAAGTTCCCTCAACCCTTCCTAGTGGTTTGGCCTGCATCTAGCTGTACCCTGGCTGGTTTAGTCTGGTTCTGTGGGCACTTCTATGCAGCAGTGTTAATATTTCTGTACCTCCTCATAAGTCATTGGTTCTTGTGGTTATGAAAAGGAAACTGATCCAGTATGTCTAGGTTTTAGATAGTACAGTGGCGTGGCCTTGCCTAAGTCAGTTTCTTTTTTCTGAGCCTTAGTTTCCTCATCTATAAGACAATTGAATTAAATGACCTTTGAAAACATTTCTCCCAGCTGTATGAGATGAGCTTACTTGGGCCTAGCCACCAGCTAAACAAGCATGCACATATTCCCCAGTGTTTCTTTTACCCCCTCGCTTTCAGCGTAAATGTTACAGTACAATATGTAATGTAAGTTGGGCATGGTGCACACGCCTATAACCCCAGCTGCTAGGGAGGCTGAGGCAAGAAGATTGCAAATTTCAGGCCAGCCTTGGCAACTTAATGAGATCCTGTCTCAAAAATAAAAAAGGACTAGGGGTGTTGCTCAGTAGTAGAGCACTCCTGGGTTCAGTCCGCAGTCGGGGGAAGGGAACAATAAAATTAATTTAAAAGAAATTCTGACACTACTGCCAGGCAGTTCACACAACCTCTCCTGACTATCCTAAGCTGTAAAGTGAACTCCTCAGCAGATAAAGTTTGAGAAGCACTCCTCCCTTACAGCCTTTCGGGGGGATTCCCAACTTTGCCTCCTTTGCATATAGGCTTTTTGCCATTGGCTCCCAGCTGTCTCCTGAACAGGGAAGCTCAGGCATTGAGATGCTGGAGACAGACACTTTCAAACTGCACTGCTTCCAGACACTGACAGGTATGTGTCTCCAGATAGCCAAGTTGGATAGATGGGACAGGCTGGGCCAAGGGATTGACCAAAGACAGCTTTGGTAAGCAAGGATGAGGGCGGTGTTCAGTTTTCCTGGGACAGTGGTACACATATATCTATTAGTTTTAAAAATCCAAAGCCAGTATGTGATCTGAAGCTGATTTTGTCTATATCATCTGGCATGCTGAGCCTTGGTTGGCCCTGGTTCAGATAACTCATCTGAATGTCATGTTGCATATATTTTAGAAGGTATATTGTTCCAAAATGAAATATAAACGCCAAAAGAAAATTGGCCTTTGGATTATGCCATTGCCTTACCCACTTAATACAGAGTTTGTCCTCTGTATGATGCTGTTTCTGCTGAAGGATTCCAAGACTGGAAGGAAGTGGCAGAGCTAGAACTCAAAGCCTGGTCTCTCAGTTACCTGATGACATAATAAAGTCACATTATCTGGTCCCTTCTGTAGATGCACAGTTTTGCCTTTTCAGCTTTATTTGGCAGCAACAATAAAATGGGCTTAATGAGAGTATTTTATAAAATTGAAAGTGCTGTAAAAATACAGAATGATGAATGCTGTGTTCTCTACCCTTCGGTAACCATTCTTGTTTTCTCTCCAGGAATCAAATTTGTGGTGTTGGCAGATCCTAGGCAAGCCGGAATAGATTCTCTTCTTCGAAAAATTTATGAAATTTACTCAGACTTTGCCCTCAAGAATCCATTCTACTCCCTGGAAATGCCCATCAGGTAAGTGGCCTCACTCCCCCGATACTGGTCAAAGCCTTGTGCTCTCCCCAAAGTCTTTTGAAGCATAGCAGAATATTACTTTTTTGGGAGCTACTAGGATTGAACTCAGGGTTACTCAACCACTGAGCCACACCCCCAGCCCTATTTTGTGTTTTATGTAGAGACAGAGTCTTACTGAGTTGCTTAGCATCTCACCATTGCTGAGGCTGGCTTTGAACTCAACAGTTCTCCTGTCTCAGGCTCCCAAAGTGCTGGGATTACAGGCATGCGCCACGGTGCCCAGCTAGAATATTACTTTTAAATAAGACAACAATAACTAGCCTTTTATTTTGAGAATCCAAGTTTTCCTTGGGTTCATGTCCTGCAGGTAGTTTCACTGATTCTGCTTCTACATCTAAAGTGGGGGAAAGAGCCTCATGGAGTTTTCTTATTTGTGTCTCCTGGGTCTGACCTAGGTGTGAGCTGTTTGACCAGAACCTGAAGCTAGCTTTGGAAGTGGCCGAGAAAGCTGGGACTTTTGGACCTGGGTCATAGGTTAAACCTATAATGGGCCCCCAAATTGAGAGATCCTGCAGCATGGGTTCTATTGTTTCCACTCCAAGGGAGATCCCAGAAGCCTTGTTAGTGTACTTGAAAATGGGAGGATGCTGATGTCTTGTACTGATCCCTGAGCCTTAATGGTATGCTTTTTTTCTTTCTGTATGTTATGGTCCTACTTCCCAACTCTGTACAGATTTATTTATGGAGGAGGTAGGCCCATAAATACTACAATAAAACATTCCTTTGAGCCAGTGTTTGCTGTCCTGACTATGATCTTGGGGGAAGGGTTCAAGCAGACAGAAATGGTAAAGGAATTCTGTGAAGTTGATATACTATATTTTTGGCAGAAATTAAAACATGTTGAATGCAACACTTTGAATCACAAGCCCTGATTTTAGTCCCAGAATTGACTATCAGTGAAACACTATCATTCTGTCCCCCTTCATCAAGTTATATAACCTGCTTATGACCACCAGCTTCATCTCTAAAAATTATTATTAAATTACACAGTGTTCAACTGAAGGCATTGGAGACATGAGCTTAATGGTATCCATCTGTGCTTCAGCTTTCCCACTCCAGGGAAATGAACATCTTTCCAATTGGGATGGAAAGAAGTACTGTTGTAATTTCCCAAGGAAAACCATCTTTAGCTTTTATTATTACCCCTTTTGAAAGAATGAGTTAACTGTTTATTATCAAATCTAGTTTTAATCTACAAGTCATCTTATCCTTCCATTCATACCCTGTACTCAAGCTGTTGATGAGAGTGGTGGCCTTCTCTCTTCCACTGGGGACTTGAGGTATTGGTAGTAGCTACTGCCTACTGTTGAGAAGCCTTAGGGCAGAGCAGAAATCACAGGTTATTGGTGCCCTGCAGCTGCAGGGACAGCCTCACTTTTGGTGGATTTGAGTAGGATAGGGACAGGATAGGGCCCAGGAGAGGAAGAAGGGTACAGGAGACAACCTGACTGCAAAAGTTTCCTATTCCTCTGAAAGCAGGAAATAGGAGCTAATGGACTCCAAGAACAAAGGTTATGTTTTAAATAGAGCATAGGATGGGGAGCCATGACCTCATTAGCTACTGATAACTTCCAGTGCCACCCAGTGAGAGAGAAGGCACCAAAACAAATTCAAAGCTTGAGTGCTAGCCAGAAGGAACACTCCCTTTCTGCACTCCACTGTGTGCAAAGGGAGGCTGCAGATGAGAGGGTGCTCCAGAGCCTGCATTCTTCACTCAGCCTTCTTGGGCACTCGGCCCATCTTGGTGCGGATGTTTCGGAGCAGGAAAAATGCAGCTGTGCTGGCCGTACAGATCACTTCAGCTACCCAGAAGGCTGTGCTCCAACTGTAGTGCTTAGCAATGGTGCTGAAGGGTAGCCCAGCCAGAAAGCCGCCCACTGTTGGAGAGGAGGGAAAAGCCTGAGCCATTCTTGAGGGGAAAACCTGTGGGCTGCCTCCTGCCTCTAGCAGGCCTGTGTGCAAGACACAGCAGGGACAAGGTGAATATTCTTAAAGGTATCACTTACCATTGGCCATGAGTCCCACAATAGCATGAGAGGTGCCACACAAATTGGGAGGGGCACTCTCATTGGCTATGACTCCAAACAAGGCAATGGGACCATAAGAAGAGAAACCAAATACAGCTCCCAACACCAGGATCCAGATCTGCAAGGGCAGAATGGAGTGCATGAGTCAGCCTGCCTGCCTAACTACCTGCCCACCCTTACCAGAAGACAGACTTAAAAGTGCTCAGTTCCCAGGAACAAGCAGTAGTGAAGGGAAGTAAGTGACTCTCCTCACCCCACTCCCTAGTACAACTGACAATACAGAGCCAGAGTAGCAGATGCCATACTGAGCCAACCCAAGGGCTTAGGTGGGCAAAGGAAGGTGGTACGGAAGTCATCCCTCCAAGTTGGATGATGTCTTTTTCAGAATTTATACAAGCTGCATTGGTTAGGGGCTAGGCAGAGGGATAGGACAAAGGTGAGACAGACCAGGAGAAAAAAACAGGTATCTTAAGGCACCTCGTGCTCCGTAAAGCCTGTGAGCTCAGCAAGAGGGTGGAGAGCCGGAGTCCAGAAAGCAACATCCTAGAAGCAGAGAGAAGAAAACCAGGCCCAGAGTGGAGGAGGGGAACCAAAGTACAGAGGAGAACTGAGGTACAAACAACTGAAAATGAAAATCAGAAGCAGAGAAAGGGTTAGCTCCAGCTAGAGCCAAAGAGGGAGAGAAGTCGCTCTCCTTGTGCCCTGCCTCCATCAGGCTCTTTGTATTTACCTTGGGGGAGTCACTGGTCACTGTAACCCGGAAGAGGTACATTGACAGGGTCATGCCAGCCATCATGAACAGCAATAAGCCATGGCGAGGGTTCCCGTAGACAGACGGCCCCGCCTATGGATACAGTCCCAGTGATGTCAGGCCCTCAAAACAGGGCAGAGCACCCCCATCCTGGACTCTGACACAGCAGGGCCTCTGCTGGCAGCTCTTTGGCAATACCATCACAGTTCTTGGCCTCAGGCAGCACTGAGAGAGGCCCTAGGACCTGCTTATTGTGTTCTGAGGCCAAATTCCATCATCCCTTCCTCCACCATTGGGCAGGCACAGGACACGTGCTGGGGAGCTGCACCCAGTCCACCCCTGCCCCCAGTTTTCCTGTAGCAGTGGAAGAGCTTACAGCTAGACTGAAAGAGATTCTGACTCTCTGGCCAGAGAGTCTCTCACCTTTCCCCTTCAGCCTCATCTCCACATCCCTAGAGAAAGGTAACCTGGAATCACCCAACTCAAACCAGCATATGTGAGCCAGCCTGTATCCCAGGGCATCCTATCCCAGCCGTGCCAGGAAGACTCAAAAGGCCTTTTTTTGTCCCTTCTGCCCCCTTACCTTTGCCATTGCCCGGTCTGACAGGTAGCCAGCTGCAATGCTGCCTACGAGGCCCCCGACCTCCAGGGCACTCACATAGGAGCTACCTGTAGGGGGAGTTGTGGGAAAGGGGAAAGAAGGATGAAAAGGTGTTAAACACTGGGCTTGTCCCATAATGGCTTAAACCCAGAGGGGTACAGAGTCCCCAGGAGTTACCAGTCATAACTCCCAGAGTGATGCCCAGCCTGAGGGAAAGAATAAAGAGGGTAAAGGGAAGTAGAGCCTAGATTTCCTGTCTTCTGCATTGGTTCCTGCTCCTGAATGCCCATCCCTATCCCATCGCTCATCTTACCCACAAGAGCAGACTGTCCTTTCTCCTGAATAAGGAAGAACTGGCCCCAATCTGTACAGCAGGTCTTTACTCCAAACACCACAAGGTAGCCAGTGGAGAGCACCCACAGGTAGGGGGACAGCAGCAACTCCTGTAGGGTACTCTCCTCCTTCGAGGAGCCTGAAGGTGGGAAGAGGCCAGGCCTCAGGCTCTGTTCTTGCTGCCCCACCCCCATTGCACTCCCACCATTCATTAACCAGCCACAGGAGCAGAGTTCATGGGCACAGCACGATCAGTGAATGGTATTCTCTTAAGTCCTGCTGTTCGGTCCCCAACTCCACTGCAAGCCTCAACAAAAAGAAACTGAGGACTATGGCAGATGGAGGAAAGCACCCAAACCACTTAAACTGAGGATACTGTCCAGGATAGGGAAAGCTATGCTGTTGTGCAGAAGTACCAGGATATAACATGAGTCACAATATCTGTTGCCTCTGCATCTCTGGACAGAGTTTTAGTTATTCCCCACCAAACCCATTGCCATTCATTCCCTACTCCATTGGCTAGCACAGAATGAGGCCTAAGACTAGTCCTCAACAAAATTCTGGCAAGTGAATGGTGAATGAAGGTGCCCAGTGGTTGGCTTGGGTGGGTGCAGGCTCACCCTTCTTTCCCTTGGAGGGGGTAGGGTCCAGGTTACGGAGGCCAACATCAGCAGGTTCATTGTGGATGAGCAGGAGACAGAGGAAGGAGACAACCACACACAGTACCCCAGACAGGGCCAGTGTGCTGCGCCAGCTGTAGCTCTGGGCGAGGATGGTTGCCAGGATAGGGCCCAGCCCTCCAGCCAGGTTCATGCTGGTTGACAGGATGGCCCACCAAGTGCCAAACTGAGATGGCTCAAACCACTGTGAGGTAGAGGAAGGCAGAATAGGTGCCTGACCTATAAGCCCATGTTGATGGTGGGACTCAGGTGGGGCAGGCACAGAAGCTCACATTACAGGGATGAGGGAGAGGGTGCTTCTATTTGGCAAGGCCAATTCTTTCATCTGCCACCTGATCCCACCAGGCTCCTAAAATATCTTGAGAAGCAATAGGAGCTGGCCGGGAACTCCTGAGGAATCTGCCATGGGTTAGGGGTGGAGGAGGTGGGTAAGAACGGGTGTTCCCACATGCCCTTTAGGATCCTGTATGCCAGTCCACACAGGCTTGCTGGAAGCACTCACCTTCCGCAGGATCTTCCCACAAGGGGGCCAACCCAGCCCCTGTGCCAGGCCATTAAGGAACCAGAGTGCAGCAAAGACAGGTACTGTGGAGCTCCAGGAAAAGACTACATTGACCAGGCCAACCAGGAGCAACCCAGAGGAGAAGAGCCAGCGAGCACTCATCTGGTCGGACAGCACCCCACTCACAAACTTGCTGATGGCATAGGCTGCTGACTGGCTGCTGGTGATGAGCCCTGCAGCGGAGGGGAGCAGGGAGCAGGACACCTGGGGGGTTAGGGCAGAGCAAAGGCACAGGAGGGATGGAGGAAGGCATGGGATCAGGTGTATAGAGGTGCCCAGCAGGGTGAGACAGGTTCTTTCCCAGAGGACAGGAGGAACTGCACTGCAATCCTGACACTCATGGGGCCAGCTGCCTCTGCTACCTCTTCTGCCTGCCCAACCAACATCACTAGCCCCAGGCTGACCCATGACCTCTCAGCCTCTTGTAGAGTTCTAGCTGCAGCTGTCAGGGAACAAGAAGGGAGCATCTCCCCTCCCTGGGATCTGCATATGCCTGATTTCCCATCTGACAAGTGCCAGCCCAAGTCCTCTAGCAGTTCTATTGCCCCACCTCTGAACACTGAATTAGGGCTCAGTATTAGAGTCAGGGACCTTGCTACATGAAATCACTGAACCAACTTCCCAGTGCTTAGTATCAGTAGCTAGCACTCATGCTGCAGCCTCTGCATGCATCCACACAGGTGTGGAAACCTTTCTTAGAACCCCCAAACACTCAAACAGTGCCTCAGAGGACACATTTGGGTTACGGGCATTCATACACTAGATGGTCAGCCTTCCTCAGTCCTTCACCTACACTAGGTACACAGACCTCAGAGCCCTTTCATCTGGCACATGCCCACTGCCCCCAGCCCTGCTGTGCAGACTCCCCACACACACACACTTGATACAAGCCTGCACATGTTGCACTATCACTATGTGCCCTGCTGGTTTTGTGTCCCCAGCCCACCACCCTGCCTTTCCAGGGCTCACCCAAATCATCCTTGTCCAGAGGGATCTCTTCCACCAATGATGGCATGACGAAAGAGAAGGTCTTGCGGTTGAAGTAGTACAGGCTGTAGCCCCCAAACATGGCCGAGAAGATCACAGAGCGGTAATAGCCATAGCTTTGGGCCGCCATGGTAGAAAAGAGCAGTCTCTGCCGGCCAGGACGCAGCCTCTGTACAGCTCCTACTTCCAATTCTCAGGGTTCAGATCTGCTGAGTTGGTTTTTTCCTGCTCCCTCCTCCACCCAGCCTCCTAGGCTCCCTTTATAGCTGCCTTCTGGACAATCATTAAGCCTGAGGCGGCCCCGAGGGAACCCAGTGTCCTGAGGGAGACAAGAAAACAGGAGATTACGGAGTCCCAAACTGGGGAGTGGGAGGGTCCCAGAGGGAGGCATGCCTGTGAGCCAAGCCAGCACTCTGTGTCCTCAGAATTTCTGCCTTTCTCTCCTTTTCCTTGTCAGCTTGCCTGTGCAACCAGCTGTGATTAAAAGCTCAACCTAATTACTTTTGTCTTCAGGAGCCCAAGGGAGTCAGGGGCAGGATGAACAGAGTTGCCCTCTCTAGCCCTGCTCCCTCAGTCACGGAGCCTTCTCTTTCACCCATAGATAGTTCAGTGAGGGCTTACTGGTTGCCAGACACTGCAATAGGCACCAGATTAGTTTCTACTTTCTCTCTCTTCCCCTCCAATCAGACATATCCCCAACAACCCTACTTTCAAGCCTTCTGGAGCTGACCTCACCCAATGCTTAACAATGGGGCACAACTGTTTACTGATACAATAGTCCCCCCTTATCCTCAGGGGATACATTCCTAGACACTCCCCTCCCCCTCTTTCTTAGACATATCTACGATAAAGTTTAATTTGTTAGATATAGTATGATATTAACAATAATAAAACAATTTTAACAATATACTATAATAAAAACTTAAAACTTATGAATTGTTTTCTGAATTTTCCATTTAATATTTTCCCATTGCGGCTGACTTCAGTTAACTGCAAAGTGAAAAGCGAAACCGTGGATAAAAGGGGACTCCTATAGTTGCAGAATTTCAAGCAGGGGAATCCCTCTAGTTTGCCCCACAGTGTCACGCAGAAAACCCCACCAAGGACTGAGGGTCTTGATGGGGCCCCTTCAGAGCTGCCTCTGGTTCCCCATTACCCTGCAACGTCAGTCGGGGCTTCCGTCTGGCTGGGGTTTGCAGGGCATCTGGGCTGTCTGTGGTCGGAAGGGTGCACGGCCAAGCTCCGGAGTGGAGTGCTGAAGCGCCCTGCCTCCCGGGCCGGCAACGTGCCCCAGCTTTTCCGCTCGGCTAGGGCGGCAAGTGGAGCAGAAGGCGTGGGCGCGAGTTGAGCCGGCGGCCGCTCGTAATCTCCGGAGGCCCTTCGCTCCGGCGGTCAGAATTTCGGCCTGTCAGGAGAGCCTAGCGGCGAGGACAGGGAGGGCAGAGGCGGCGGGCTCTCGGCACCTGCCCAGCTCCAGTGTCCTCAAGCTACCCAGGAACCCGACTCCGGAGCTGGGAACCACCGGGCCGGGTGCAGCAGCAGGAGAGACTGGCAGTATAAAGAGGGGGCGCCAGTGTCTCGGCAGCCCCCAGACTCAGGAACTTTCCCCCACACCAGAAGAGGCATCCGCAGGAGCAACCCCGGGTTCTATCAAAACTTACAGCTCGCCAACAATGGGGACCGAAGATTCTCCCTCCCGCCCCGCCCTCAGGTGACGCCCTTCCCCGGCACACCGCCTACTACCTGGACGGAGGCGGGAGCCCGGCTAAGACAGGGCAGGGCCAAGGCAGCGGGCACTACGCATGCGCCGCGGGTGGGGCGGAGCCTCCGCCTCCGCCTCCGCCTTCATCTTCGAGTGCCAAGGAGCCAGTCTGCCCCTGGGATGTAGTCTGAGTCACGTCGGTCGCGCTGCTCCTTGTATAAGGACAGCGCCTCTTAGGAGCTGGGCATCGTATGTCCACTTCTTAATTGGTTACATGCGGCAAACCAGTTTCTAGTGAGTGCCTCCGACTACCAAACACACGCGGAATACTAAGGTAATAATCGTTTACAAGTTGCTCACAATATGTAATACAAAGTCTTGTAGGAGTACTCGGTAAGAAGTTAATGCAGTCTTCAGCACCATTTGAAATGTTTTCTTGTGGTCAGACATGAGAGAGAACAACATGGCCATAGTTTTCAAAGGACCACAAATTCTAATCCCGGACCCTCTATAGTCTAACAGTGACTGGGGCAATATCTGTGGTTCCCGTTTTGTTTTGGTTTTTGGTATTGGAGAGTAAACCCAGGGGTGGGGGCTTTACCATTGAGCTACATCACCAGCTTTTAAAATTTTAAGACAAGCGTGGTCTCGCTAAATTGTCAAGGCTGGCCTCAAACTTGGAATCCTCTTGCCTCAGCCTCCCGAGTCTCTGGGATTACAGGTGTGGGCCCCACGCCATGATTGTGATCCTGTTTCTCAACCAACCTCATAGTTCATTTTGAGGACTTAACAGATGGTATAGATGAGAGCTCAGAAAATATAGGTAAGGGTTCTCCACAACAACGGCTTTCACCTGCCGGGGCAGTGGCACAGGCCTGTAATCCCAGCACTTAGGGAGGCTGAGACAGGAGAATCACGAGTTCAAAGCCAGCCTCAGCAACAGCGAGGAGCTAAGCAATTCAGTGAGACCCTGCCTCTAAATAAAATACAAAATAGAGCTGGGGATGTGGCTCAGTGGTGAGTACCCACCCCTGAGTTCAATCCCTGATACCAAAAAAAAAAAGGCTTTCACCTGTTAAACCAAATTTGAGACCAAGAAAATTCTGAAATAAAAGGCTTATGCTAGCCAGAAGAAAAGATCCATCCTGGGACAGCCACCAGCAGCAAGACTAGGTAGCACTTGGAAATAGAGTATTTTAAGAGTGTTTTGTAATGAAAATTTGTGGAAAAGAAGGCTTAAATTGTTTGCATTGAATCTACATTGGCTATAGATAGAGAGGTAGGCCAACTCAAAGTAGTCAAAGTTTTGGGATAGTGTGTACAGTCTACAAAGAGAAATATTTGTTGTTTCTGAATTGGTTGAGGTTGTAAGCAAAATGCACCAGCCTTAATGTTGAATCTCTCTGGGAAGTTTGTTTAAAGTACTGGGGATTGAAAGCAGGGGCTACCACTGGGCTGCTTTTCTTTTTTATTTATTTTTTAAATAGACAAGGTCTTGCTAAATTGCCCAGGCTGAAGTCACACTTGCTATGCTCCTGCCTTAGTCTCCCGAGTCACTGGAGGTAGCAGAAATTACAGGCTTGCACCACCATGCCTCACCTCTGGAAGTTTTGGGAGTTTTGTTGTTTTTGTTGTTGGTACCAGGAATTGACCCAGGAACACTTAACCTCTGAACCACACCCCAGCCCTATTTTGTATTTTATTTAGAGACAGGGTCTCATTAAGTTGCTGAGGGCCTTGATAAATTCCTAAGGCTGGCTTTGAATTCGAAAACCTCCTGCCTCAGCCTTCAGAGCCTCTGGGATTACAGGCGTGCACCAGCACACCCAGCCTCTGGGAGTTTTGAGTCAAGGTTACAATATTTGTTCAGGAATGTGGAGCAGTTTTTTTGGGTTATGTTTTGTTTTGCTTTGGCCTGAAACTGTTGAACTGTTGACCGATTAACTTCTCTTATCTCTCCTCTTCTCCATCTTCCTACCTTTGTAGTGAAATTTAGGACATCTCACTTTTTCTCTTATCACACCAATCCCACAGAAGAATGGCTGAAGGAATTGTGTTTCAAAATGGAGAGCAAAGATCTTTTAGACTAGGGCAGGTGGTCAGGGATGGCAGGAGGGGAAGATGAGATAGAATGGGAAAGAGTGTTGCTGAATTTCATTAATTCAATATGTATCACACATATTGAGTGGGAGCCTAGTATATTCTGGGCACTGTGTTGTCAGTGAAGTACACAACAGGAACAGAAACTGAGTTTCTTCTGAGCAAACAAAAGGGCTGGGCGCTAGCTCAATGGTAAGAGTATATGCTTAATGTGCCCAAGGCCTGAGTCTGATCCCCAGTACAAAAAAATAAAAATAAAAATAAATTATAAAAGCAATGTGGTACAGGGGCTGGGATTGTGGCTCAGTGGTAGAGTGCTTGCCTCACATGCATGAGGCACTGGGTTCGATCCTCAGTACCACATAAAAATAAAGGTATTGTGTCCATGTACAACTAAAAAAAAAATTAAAAAAAGAAAAAAAGCAATGTGGTACAAAGAATTCCTACTTTACCTAACAAATGCAGGGGTCATTGAGCTTTTCCTCCTTTCTGCCTTTGAAGGTTTAACATACACGCAATAAAGTATAAAAAAATGTATGACTCCTAGTTCAATCCCTGGTACCAAAAAAAAGTATGTCTCTTAAGTGTAACAGCTCGATGAGTTTTTTGTTGTTTTTCTCTGGTTGTAGGCATGGAGCCCATGGCTACAATTCTAGCTCCTATTTTTTTAAAAACATGGATTAATACTCCTGTAACTACCACCCAGATCAAGTTAACAGTCTTGTCATTTTGTTTTGGATATTTTCAAACCTACAGAAAAGTTGCAAAAATACTCTAAATACTCTTCACATTTCAACACATTTAATGTTTTGTCAAGCTTACTGAATCTCTCTATATATACATATGTGTGTGTGTGTATTTGTTGTTGAACCATATCACACCCAATAAAATGGTCCATATTTAAATGTTTCCAGTTTTTCCAAAAATGCCTTTTCAGAGCTTTTTTTTGGTACCAGGGACTGAACCCAGGGACACTTAACCACTGAGCCACATCCCCAGCCCTTTTTATTTTTCATTTGGAGACAGGGCCTCGCTAAGTTGCTTAGGGCCTCTAAATTGATGAGGCTGGCCTTAAACTGTGCTCTTCCAATTCAGCCTCCCAAATCACTGGGATTACAGGTGTGCACCACTACATTTAGCTCCCTTTTAGAGGTTCTTAAAAATCCAGAATGTGTGCTTGCTTCAGCAGCACATATACTGAAATTGGAACGATAGAGAAGATTAGCATTGCCCCTCCTCAAGGATGACATGCAGCCGGGCGCGGTGGCGCAAGTCTGTAATCCCAGCACTTAGGGAGGCTGAGACAGGAGAATCGCGAGTTCAAAGCCAGCCTCAGCAACAGCAAGGTGCTAAGCAACTCAGTGAGACCCTGTCTCTACATAAAACACAAAATAGGGCTGGGGATGTGGCTCAGTGGTTGAGGGCCCCTGAGTTCAATCTCCAGTACCAAAAAAAAAAAAAAAAAAAAAAGGATGACATGCAAATTCATGAAGCATTCCATATTTTTTTGGTGATGTGGTAAGCACGTGATAATCTGGATAACATTGACTGACTGACATCATTTTGGCCATCAGTACTGCAGCTAAAACGGAAGAAGATGACCTAAGTGTTCCTTGCTGTCTAGAAAATTGTTCCTCCGTGAATTCCTGGGCTTTGCTTTTGCATTTGCTTGAAATTGTACTGAAACACTTTAAAAATTAAATATTTTGGGGCTGGGGTTATGGTGCAGTGGTAGCATGCTCGCCTAGCACGCGGGAGGCACTGGGTTCGATCCTCAGCACCACATAAAAATAAAATGAAGATATTCTGTCCACCTACAACTAAAAAAATAAATATTAAAAAAATTAAATATTTGGTTTCCAATGGCAATAAATAAATTAATTTAATTAAATCTATAATCTAGCCAGGCACAGTGACGCAACATGTGTAATCCCAGTGACTTGGGAAGCTGAGACAGGAGCATCTCAAATTTGAGGTCAGCCTCAGCAACTTAGCGAGAACTTGTCTCAAAGTAAAAAATAAAAAGGGCTGGGGATGTAGCTCAGTGGTAAAGCACACCTGGGTTGAATCTCTAGTACCAAATAAAAAATAAATATAAAGATTAGTATCAGTGTGGATTCATGAATTTTTAAATTCAATGTATTATGCCTATCATGAATATTAATGTTCAAAGTATCCCACATTTGATCATTGGGAGCCCCATCTATGTTTAGATTTTAAATGTTTTCCATTGTTAAAGTTATACATTATCATTAAAGCACATTTGGAAAAGATAAAAAGAAATTTTAAGTATCAGATGGAGATTGCCATTTAATATTGAGTACTGCTGTTTTTACCCTTTTTTGCCTACATTTGTGTACATATACATATAGATACATTTGTTTATATATATGTATGTTAGAATATATATATTCTATAATTTTTCCATTAAGTTGAAATTATCCATTTAAAACTTGTTAGCCTCCCCACTAAGAAAGGGCCATGTATGAGCCAGGTATGATGGCACACAACTGTAATTTGGAGGCTGAGGCAGGAAGATCACAGGTTCAGTGCCAGCCGGACTCTTGTCTTAAAAAAAGAAACCAAAACACAAAGGAGAAAGACACAAACAAGAAACTATGTACCTTTTGCCATTATTCCCAGCTACTGTTTGGAACAGAACAAATGTTCTGTTAGTTACAGAACAATCATTCACACCATCTCCACACTTTTTTTTTCTTTCTTTCTTTCTTTCTCTTTCTCTTCTTTCTCTTCTTTCCCTTCCTCCCTCCCTCCCTCCCTCCCTCCCTCCCTCCCTCCCTCCTCCCTCCTCCCTCCCTCCCTTCCTTCCTTCCTTCCTTCCTTCCTTCCTTCTTTCGTGCTGGGGATTGAACCCAGGGCCTCATGCTTGCTAGGCAAGTGCTGTACCACCAAGCTACACTCCCAGCCCTAAACACTCTTATATTTTGATTTTTCCCCCATTATAGCATAAACCTTTTTTTTTTTTTTCTTTTGGCAGTGATGTATATCAAACTCAAGGCCTTACACATTTTAGGCAAGGGCTTTACCAATGAACTACACCCCCTTCTGCTAGCACAGATTTTTTTTTTTTTCCGTTACTAAGGATTGAACCCCTGGGGTGCTCTACCACTGAGCTATACCCCTAGCTTTCTTAGTTTTTATTTTGAGGCAGGATCTCACTGAGTTGCCCAGACTGGCCTTGAATTTATGATCCTCCTCCTTTTTTTTGGTTTTTGTTTTTGTTCTTTGGTACCAGGGATTGAACTCAGGGGTACTTGACCACTGAGCCACATCCCCAGCCCTATTTTGTGTTTTATGTAGAGGCAGGGTCTCACTGAGTTGCTTAGTGCCTCCTGGTTGCTGAGGCTGGCTTTGAACTCACAATTCTTCAGTCTCAGCCTCCCAAAGTGCTGGGATTACAGGCGTGCGCTACTGTGGCTTTCCCTAATGTAAACATTTTTTAGATTTAAGGACTTTGAGCTCAGGGGAGTGAAATACTCAAAGTATTGTTTGCTAAGAGTGTTTGCTGTTGAGGAGCAATAGACAGAAGAGGCAGAACCTGGGCAGAGCTGTGGTTTCAATGTGAAGTGCTGAGAGTTCCATCTAGAGGGAGAGGAAGGGAGTGCATTGGCAGGGGTATGTCCTGCTTCCAACACTGCTGACATAATTAGCTGGCTTGAAGGGAAGGGACTGGATTTCACCTTAGCCAGAGCTCAAAAGTCTGGAGGTTCACCGGCCACATGTGAGAGGACAGAGAGACTGCCATGGCTCTGAACACATCCCAGAAATAGTTTAACAAGGCTTTGACTCTCGCTGCACCAATTTAGGTACAATCCTCAACCTCCTTCAGCTGCCAAGTCATGCTGAGTTATTTCCCTGTATTCTTCCTTCAGTTTCCTCAAGTAAAATATGGACTGTATAACCTGTCTGGGTATGGCTGTGTGATTAAATGAGAAAACATTCCAAAGTACGTTATGATCAGGACCTAGTAGGAACCTAAATGTTAGTTTGCTTTTTTTTTTTTTTTTTTTTTTGTACCAGGGATTGAACACAGAAGTGCTTAACCACTGAGCCATTTCCCAAACTTTTTATTTTTTATTTTGAGACAAGGTCTCATTAAGTTGCTTAAGACCTTCCTAAATTGCTGAGGCTGGCTTGAATTTGCAGTCCTCAAGATTTACAAGCCGCTGGAATTATAGGCATATGCCATGACACCCAGCTACTAGTTTGCTCATTCTTTTTTCCCCAAGAATGGTTTTTGTTTGTTTGTTTGTTTGTTTGTTTTTTATACCATCCCCTCCCCACCTGGGGTCATAAACCTTGGTAAACAACCTTCAGCTTCAGAGACTAGGTTCCTCACTAGGGCCAGGATACTTTTTTTTTGGCACCAGGGATTGAACTCAGGGACACTTGACCACTGAGCCACATCCCCAGCCCTGTTTTGTGCTTTATGTAGAGACAGGGTCTCACTGAGTTGCTTAGCACCTTGCCATTGCTGAGGCTGGCTTTGAACTCGCGATTCTCCTGTCTCAGCCTCCCTAAGTGCTGGGATTACAGGCGTGTGCCACTGCGTCCGGCTCTATTCTTTAATTTTTTTTTTTTTTTTTTTTGGTACCGGGGATTGAACTCAGGGGCACTCGACCCCTGAGCCACATCCCCAGCCCTATTTTGTGTTTTATGTAGAGACAGGGTCTCACTGAGTTGCTTAGCACCTCGCTGTTGCTGAGGCTGGCTTTGAACTCACGATTCTCCTGTCTCAGCCTCCCTAAGTGCTGGGATTACAAGCGTGAGCCACCGCGCCCGGCTCCGGCTCTATTCTTAAAATGAGGAAGACCACCTGAGCTGAAGAACCCGGAGATCGATCAGACCACAAGAACCCGACTTGAGATCAGAGGATTGATACCATTTTTACCTCTCTCTCCACTCCGGCCTCTCACTGACTTTATTTTGTTCATTTAGTACTGGGCGTGGAACCCAGGCATGCTTTAACCACTGAGCCACATTTCCAACCCTTTTAAAAATTTAAGACAGAGTCTCCCCTATGTTGCTTAGGGCCTTGCTCAGTTGCTGAGCCTGACCTCAAACTTTCAATCATCCTGCATCAGCCTCCCAAGTCACTGGGATTAAAGGCCCGAGCCACCAAACCCCACTATCAGGTTTACTTTAAAAAGAGCTGGGAACCCCAAAAGGGTGTCTCTCACTTGAGACTGACCCGATTCTCCCTGGATTTTTTGTCTGCTTTCCTGTGAAAGGCTGTTTATTGCTTTGAATGGTGCATGCTGAAATTCTTTATGCCTAGAAACCCACTGGTCCCCAGCAGAGTTCCCTCTTCTCTCCAGGAGCTCCTCCTCAAACCACACTTCGGACACAGCTCTTCTCCATGAAATCCCACCACACAGGCCCCGTGAGGTCCCCAGCCCAGCTCACTCAGTAAGTAATTCATGTCTCTCACGGCAGCTGCCACTGTGTTCAGGAGCCCCAAGAATGTTAAGGAAAAGATGAGGGCTGGGGTTGTGGCTCAGTGGTACAGTGCTTGCCTAGCATGTGTGAGGCACTGGGTCCGATTCTCAGCACTGCATACAAATAAATAAAAATGATTCACCAACAACTAATAAAAAAATTTAAAAAAGAAAAGAAATGATAAGATGGCATCCCAAAGAAGTAAGACCAACTTTACAAAGGGAAAACAAATGTTAATGTGTGAGCAAGCACTTGCCTGTAGTCTCCACGACCTCAGAAGCTGAGGCAGGCGAATCCATTTGAGCCCAAGAGTTGAAGACCAGCCTGGACAACACAGCAAGACCTCACACACACACACACACACACCCACACACACACATATACACACACACATACAAATAGGAGTGAGCTAATATGAGTAAATGTAGTTCATGTCACATACCTGAAAAAGAAGCTATAATTTTGGTACTTTTTTTTCTAATAGAAAAGTTTTAATATTCACCTTCAGTAAAATAATGACACTAGGAATTATACCAATAATATTTTAAAATATACATATCTCTCAGCTATGCTATTGTAAAATAATCTTCACAGTATAATAATCCCAAGTGGTGGCATTTGTGTATAAGAAAAACACAAAAATAGTTTATAGAAGAAAATATCTCAAACAAAAATATCTGAAGTTGTTTCACAATATTGTGTTACCATATGCATTTTGTAAACATATACTCATTATCAATTCCAAGCCAATTACCACTACAAGAACATACAATAAAAACTTTTCAGTCGGGCGCGGTGGCGCAAGCCTGTAATCCCAGCACTTAGGGAGGCTGAGACAGGAGAATCGCGAGTTCAAAACCAGCCTCAGCAATGGCGAGGCGCTAAGCAATTCAGTGAGACCCTGTCTCTACATAAAACACAAAATAGGGCTGGGGACGTGGCTCAGTGGTTGAGTGCCCCTGAGTTCAATCTCCAGTACCAAAAAACAAAAAAACAAAAAACTGTTTTCAGTGTAAACATACCAACTTAAATTATTATCAACTGACTTAAGACAATTTTAATAAGTCACAATTTGAATCCCATAATATAAAATGATCCTACAAAGACATTACATTAATTTCAAATAGGAACTTCTACAACAGTAACCAAGTTTTCCTTTTGCTCCTATTCTCTATTAAATGCTTTCTTTTGCTTAGCTTTTACAAAGTCATCAGGAGATTCTGATTTGAAGTCAAATGGTATTATTGCTACAAGAAGACTTTTTTCTTTGTCCTTTACATCTTGAACTTGTCTACTATAAAGAAGTCATATAGAGGTCAAGAATGTGCCTCTTGCAACTTTTCAGTGGATAATAAAGACACAGAGTTGAAGCAAAAGCTGAAGGTCTAGTAGCAAGGACCTTTTGCTGTCTTTCCTGTAGATGTTGCTCTCTCACTCTTGTTCTTCAAAGTCTGCATGTTATCTTGTTCCAGAACCACTAACAAAGTCTTCTGCACATCAACCTTGTTCAGAATTGTTCAATCAATATTTCACCTGGCATAGCATCTCAAGTATCTCATGTGATGAAGGCATGAATAAAGACAACCTTGATCAATTCCACTTGGCAGATGATTCAGAAGGAATTGGAAGAATCTTTCAGGTCTCCATAATCATACTCTTCTACAGGCTTAACAACTGAAGGCTTGTCACATTGTGAGTAAACAAAGCTGTTGATGGTAAAATAAAATAATCATCTTCTACACACTGACCATAGAGATCATCATCTTCAAAATCATCATCATAGTTATAGCCTCAGACATTCCCCTGCCAGGCTATGGCCACAGACAGGGCATTTAGCCACAGCACCTTCCAAAACACCCCACTCAAATATTGACAAGGTACCAGCTGCAACCTGAAGACCATTTATGTGCCATCTTGGCTTCCAGCAGGCTTCTGTGCCTGATTTTGGTACTTTCTGATGTAGTCAAAATGCTGATCACTTCCAAGTTCATTTGGAGTCTTAAAATAATTCCAATCAAAATCCCAACCTAGCTGGGCACTGTGGTACATGCTTATAATCCCAGTGACTTGGGAGGCTGAGGCAGGAGGATTGCAAGTTCAAAGCCAGCTTCAGCAACTTAGCAAGGCTCTAAGCAACTTAGTGAAAACCTTTCTCAAAATAAAAAAGAAAAAGAACTGGGGATGTGGTTCAGTGGTTAAGTGCCCCTAGGTTCAATCCCCAGTACAAAAAAACAAAACAAAACAAAAAACACCCAACCTAATTTCTTGGAAACTGAACTTTAAACATCATCTGGAGGAATAAATAAGCATCAGAGTAAAAAACTTGACCAAAATAATAAAAGCATAAAGAAGAGAATTTCCACCATCAAATATTAATAGTTCTGGGGCTGGGCTTGTGGCTAAGTGGTAGAGCACTTGCCTAGCATGCATGAGACACTGGGTTCAATTCTCAGCACAGCGTGTAAATAAAAGTTCCTTGACAACTAAAAAAATTTTTAAAAAATATAATTCTAAGGGCTGGGGTTGTGGCTCAGTGGTAGAGCGCTTGCCTCGCATGCGTGAGGCACCGGGTTCGACCCTCAGCACCACATAAAAATAAATAAAATAGAGATATTGTGTCCATCTACAGCTAAAAAATTATTTAAAAAAATATTTACAATTCTAAGGTTTTATAATTTTAACTATGCGATTTGGAGCATAGGTAGGTATATAAAAGGAACAAGATATACTAGAAACAGACACATCTGATGTTATGATAAAGAAGACATCCCAAATCAATGGGGGGAAGGAATGAATCAATAAGTGGTATAAATTGTCTAGCTATGTAGAAGAAAACTAAGTTGGATCTTCATTGTGCATCTCATACAGAATAAATCCCAGAGAAATTAAAGAGTACCATTTAGTTGGGTGTGGTGGCACACACCTGTGATCCCAGTGAGATTACTTGCTGAGTCAGGAGGATTGTGTGTTCAAGGCTAACCTAGGCAATTTAACACAAACTTGTCTCAAATAAACAAATAAGGGGTAGGGGTGCAGCTCAGTGGTAGAGCACTAGGGTGCAGTCCCTAGTACCACATAAAAGACAAAACAAATATATAACAACCACCAAAACCTCTGAAGAAATCACTGAGAGATAGGGATGTAGCTCAGTGGAAGAGTGCATGCTTAGCATGCATAATGGTCTGGATTTGATCCCTGGTCCAGAAAAAAAAAAAAAAAAACGAAGAAAAGAAGAATAAAAAATCACCCAAGAAAAGAACATTAGGTTTGGCCAGTAAAAGATAATAGTAAATAATGAGAGAAGATATTTTTAAGATGTAAACTGGGCACGATGACTCATGCCTGTAATCCCAGCACTTTGGGAGGCTGAGACAGGAGAATCTTGAGTTCAAAGCCAGCCTCAGCAATGGCGAGTTGCTAAGCAACTTAGTGAGACCCTGTCTCTAAATAAAACACAAAACAGGGCTGGGAATGTGGCTCAGTGATTGAGTACCCCTGAATTCAATCCCTGGTACCAAAAATAAATAAATAGATAGATAGATAGATAGATAGATAGATAGATAGATAGATAGATAGATAGCATGGGCTGCTGTCTTCTAGTCCAAGCCCAAACCCTGTCTGTGTCAGAAGTAGAAGGTAGGGCTGGCGTTGTGGCTTAGTGGTAGAATACACCTAGCACATATGAGGCACTGGGTTTGAGCCTCAGCACCACATAAAAATAAATAAAGGTATTAGCCAGGCATGGTGGCACACCTGTAATCCCAGCAGCTCTGGAGGCTGAGGCAGGTGGATTGAGTTCAATGCCAGTCTCAGCAACTGTGAGGCACTAAGCAACTCAGTGAAACCCTGTCTCTAAATAAAATACAAAATATGGCTAGGGATGTGGCTCAGTGGTCAAATGCCTCTGAGTTCAATCCCTGGTACCCCCATCCCCCAAAAAAAGAGAAAAAAATATTTTAAAAAGGGAAGTAGAAGGGAGACCTGGGGACCTGGATGTGGTGGCACATATCTGTTGTTCTAACTACTTGGAGGTGGACACAGAGGGACCACTTAAGCCCAAGAATTTGAGACCAGCTTGGGCAATTTAGTCAGACCTTGTTTTAAAAATAAATAAATAAGCCGGGCGCGGTGGCTCATGCTTGTAATCCCAGCACTTAGGGAGGCTGAGACAAGAGAATCGCGAGTTCAAAGCCAGCCTCAGCAATGGCGAGGCGCTAAGCAACTCAGTGAGACCCTGTCTCTACATAAAACACAAAATAGGGCTGGGGATGTGGCTCAGTGGTCGAGTACCCCTGAGTTCAATCCCCGGTACCAAAAAAAATAAAAAAATAGGGGCTGGGGTGTGGCTCAGTGGTAGAGCGCTTGCCTAGCATGCGTGAGGCACTGGGTTCGATTCTCTGCACCACGTATAAATAAATAAATAAATAAAGGTCCATTGACAACTAAAAATATTTTAAAAAAATAAAAAAATAAATAAAAATAAATAAATAATAGGAGGAAAAATGATGCACCTGTCATATAAACATCAAAACGTGGAGGAATTCCAGGAAAACAGGTGATAGATTTCTGTCTGAGCTTTAAGAAGGGTGGAGGGCAGTGGGGGTCAGCCCAGAGTGACAGGGATGAGATTGGGCAGGCTAGGAGAACAGGTAGGTAAGTGTTTAGGTCTGCAGCCCTTTCTTCTCATGACTTTGGGCATTCCATTGTTTCCGGTTGTTACCATTTAAGGGCAGAAGATAGCAGTCACTGAATGCCAACAACAGTTCAGGTGGGTTCTAAGCTTTCAACCAGGTACTGGTGGACAGGCTGGATCCTAGAATTTTTTCCACTAAAACTTAAGAGGCAAACCTGACAGGCAAAGTGATTCTAAGTGTGAAAGGGAGCTCTCCAAGTGGGAGCTGGGATACCTTAGAAGATTTTAATATGAGAAGAATCTCTGCCTTAATTTCATATTCCTCGTCCAAACACAAAACTAATTCATAAGGAAGGCATATACTAGGACCTGCTTTTAGCCCTTCTTCAAAGGTCCACCAATCAAGATGGAGAATATCGAGGGGAAAATGAGATCAAAGGGTATAGACATCTTGGGAAAGGTATGAATATGAGATTAAGAACAAATTGAGTCAGCAAAAGAAACAATCAGTGAGGTGAACAGAGAGCCTACATTTCGGGAACAAATTTTTGCAGATAGAACATTGAACTCCAGGATATATAAAGAATTTAAAAAACTTAACACCAAACAACAACAACAACAACAACAAATGGGCTAAGGAGCTGAACAGAAACTTCTCAGAAGAACAGCATACAAGCCGGGCATGGTGGCTCACGCTTGTAATCCCAGCACTTAGGGAGGCTGAGACAGGAGAATCGCGAGTTCAAAGCCAGCCTCAGCAAAAGCGAGGTGCTAAGCAATTCAGTGAGACCCTGTCTCTACATAAAACACAAAATAGGGCTGGGGACGTGGCTCAGTGGTCGAGTACTCCTGAGTTCACTCTCCAGTACCAAAAAAAAGAATAGCATACAATCGATCAACAAATATATGAAAAAATGTTCAACATCTCTAGCCATTAGAGAAATGCAAATCAAAAATACTCTAAGATTTCATCTCATGCCAGTCAGAATGGCAGTTATCAAGAATACAAACAACAAGTGTTGGCAAGGATATGGAGGAAAAGGTACACTCATACATTGCTAGTGGGACTGGAAATTGGTGCAACCAATCTGGAAAGCAGTATGGAGATATCTCAGAAAATTTGGAATAGAACCATAGTTTGACCCAGCCATCCCCACTCCTTGGTCTATACACAAAGGACTTAAAAATAGCATACTACAGTAATACAGCCACTTTAGTGTTTACAGCAGCACAATTCACAATAGCCAAACTGTGGAACTAACCTAGATGCTCTTCAACAGATGAATGGATAAAGAAACTGTGGTATATATACACAATGGAATATTACTCAGCATTAAAAGAGAATGAAATTAAGGCATTTGCAGCTAAATGGATGGAGTTGGACAATATCATGCTAAACAAAGTAAGCCAACCTCAAAATCCAAAGGCTGAATGTTTTCTCTGATAAGTGCTGATCCATAATGTGGGAGGGGGCATGGGAAGAATGGAGAAACTTTGGTCAAAGGGGAGGGAAGGAAGGGGATGGGACATGGGGGCAGGAAAGATGGTGGATTGTGATGGTCAACAATGCCCTACGCTCATGTATGACTGCACGTATGGTATAACTCTATATTGTATACAACCAGAGAAGTGGAAAGTTGTGCTCCATTTGTATACAATGAATCAAAATGCATTCTGCTGTCATGTAAACCTAATTAAAATTAAAAAAAAAAAAACAAATTGAGGGCTGGGATGTAGCTCAGTGTCAAAGCGTCTGCCTTGCATTTGCAAAGCCCTAAGTTCGATCCCTAGTTCCAAAAAAGACAAAAGACAAAAAACAGACCCCCCCAAAAAAAGATTTAAAAACCCCATAAATTAAACTGCTTATAATAGACAAAGTAGATGAGTGGGCCAAGATGTTAAAATTCATCATATTCATATGCTCAGGTAAAATAAGATTCATGAAAATATGAGGAAAGTCATCAAGGACACTTTTTATGTGTGTACCGAGGATTAAACCCAGGGATACTTTGCCAATGAGCTACATCCCCAGCTCTTTTTAATTTTTTTTTTTTTTTGGTACTGGGAATTGAACTCAGGGGCATTCGACCACCGAGCCACATCCCCAGCCCTATTTTGTGTTTTATGTAGAGACAGGGTCTCACTGAGTTGCTTAGCGCCTCGCATTGCTGAGGCTGGCTTTGAACTCGCGATTCTCCTGTCTCAGCCTCCCTAAGTGCTGGGATTACAGGCTTGAGCCACTGCGCCTAGCTTTAATTTTTATTTGAGACAGGCCCTCACTAAATTACTGGGGCTGGCTTCAATCTTGCAATCCTCCTGTCTCAGCCTCCCAAGTCAATGGGGCTACAGGGATACACCACCTTGCCTAGCAAGGACAACTTTTCTTTTCTTTTTGATTTTTTTTTTTTTTTTTTTTGGTACTGAGGATTGAACTCAGGGGTACTCAACCACTGAGCCACATCCCTAGCCCTATTTTGTGTTTTTATTTATTTATTTATTTATTTATTTATTTTTTTATTTATTTATTTTTTTTGGTACTGGGGATTGAACTCAGGGGCACTCGACCACTGAGCCACCTCCCCAGCCCTATTTTTTTGTGTTTTATGTAGAGACAGGGTCTCACTGAGTTGCGTAGCGCCTCACCATTGCTGAGGCTGGCTTTGAACTCGCGATTCTCCTGTCTCAGCCTCCCTAAGTGCTGGGATTACAGGCTTGAGCCACCGC
>CM053399.1:91420843-91438875 GCA_028644305.1 Xerus rutilus
AGCCGGGCGCGGTGGCTCAAGCCTGTAATCCCAGCACTTAGGGAGGCTGAGACAGGAGAATCGCGAGTTCAAAGCCAGCCTCAGCAATGGCGAGGCGCTAAGCAACTCAGTGAGACCCTGTCTCTACATAAAACACAAAATAGGGCTGGGGATGTGGCTCAGTGGTCGAGTGCCCCTGAGTTCAGTCCCCAGTACCAAAAAAAAAAAAAAAAAAAGAAGGGAAATGGTCCTGAGATCGCTGATGAAGATGGTCTTCCTTCACCTTAACTGCCTGCCTTTAGCAAAAGTTGTTTCTTTCAGAAGGAAGATAACATCACCCAAAACCTCAAATATTTTCAGGTTTTTTAAAAAAATTTTTTGGTTGTAGGTGGACAGAATATCTTTATTTTATTTTTATGTGGTGCTGAGGATCGAACCCAGTGCCTCACGCGTGCTAGGCGAGCACGCTACCACTGCGCCATAACCCCAGTCCCATATTTTCAGTTTTTTACATGTAGTGTTTGACACTTAAAAATAAATAAACCAACATGGATTGAAGAAGACAAGAATTAAGTGAATATCAAGGAAAAAATACGAATTGAAACATACCCAATGAGGGTCCAGAAAATGCAGTTATCATGCACAGATTTTAAATAAATTATAACTAGGGTGGGGATGTGATTCAGTGGTAGAATGCTTGCCTAACATGCACAAAGCTCTAGGTTCCATCCCCAATACTACAAAAAATAATAACTGTGATTAATATGTCCAAGAAATCAAATGTCCAGCAGATAACTGTAAACTATAAAAGAGACTATCTTTGTCCATTTTCTGTTGCAGATAACTCAGTACTACAGACTGGCTAAGTTATAAAGAAGAGATTTATTTTGGCTCGTGATTCTAGTGGCCCAAGGTCAATGGACCACATCTAATGATGGCCTTTTTGCTGGCAGATCTCAAGATAGTGAGAGACAGATGTGTGTATATCTTTTGGTGTCTCTCACTTTTCTAAAGTCATAAGTATTCAATCATAGGACTTTACCCTGATGACTTTATCAAATCCCAGTCAACTCTGAAGTCCCCACCTAATAGGCCATAATTATAATGACTAAAAGTAAATGGGGGGGGGGGAGCTGGGATTGTGGCTCAGTGGTACAGCGCTTGCCTCACATACGTGAGGCACTGGGTTCAATCCTCAGCACCACATAAAATAAAGATATTGTGTCCATCTACAACTAAAAAAAAATATTTAAAAATAAAGTAAATGGGGGGCTGGGATGTGGTTCAGTGGTAGAGCGCTTGCCTAGCATGCGTGAGACACTGGGTTCGATTCTCAGCACCACATATAAATAAATGAATAAAATAAAGGTCCATTGACAACTAAAAAATATTTGAAAAAAAAATAAATAAAGTAAATGGGTTATACACATCTGTAGTCATTGGATCCTTGACCAAGGTGCTGAAAACATACATTGGAGAAAAGACAGTTGTCGTTTGTTTGTTTGTTTTGTTTTTGTTGTTTTGGTACTGGGGAATGAACCCAGAGGCACTCTACTACTGAATTATATCCCAAGACCTCTTTTATTTTTTGTTTTAAGACAGAGTCTCACTAAATTGCTTTGGGCCTCACTAAGTTGTTGAGGCTGGTTTCAAACTTGTGATCCTCCTGTCAGCCTTCTGAGTAGCTGGGATTACAGGTCTCAGAAGAAGACAGCCCAGTGAAAAGACAACCTTTTTAACAATTAGTACTGGGACAACTGGTTATCCATATGTAGAAGAATGAAACTAGACCCTTATCTCTCACCTTGCACAAAAATCAACCCAAAATGGATCAAAGACCTAGGAATTAGACTGGAAACTATGCAATTCCTATAAGAAGACACAGGGTGAACACTCCAGTATATAGGCATAGGCAATGACTTTCTCAATAGGACCCTTAAAGCTCAGGAAATAATGCCAAGAGTTAATAAATGGGATGGCATTAGATTTAAAAGCTTCTGCATAGCAAAGAAAACAATTTAGAATGTGAAGAGAGAACCTAGAAAATGGGAAAATCTTTGCTAGCTACTCTTCTGACAGATGATTAATAACAGAATATGTATATATATAAAGAACTCAAAAAACGTACATCAAAAAATCAAATAATCCAATTAACAAATGGACAAATGAGTTAAACAGACACTTCTCAAAAGAAGAAATACAAATAATAACTATGTGGGAAAATGTTCAACATCATTAGCAATTAGGGAAATGCAAATTAAAACTACACAGAGATTTCATCTCACACCAGTCAGAATGACAGCCATCAAGAATACAAATAAATGCTGGAGAGGATGTGGAGAAAAAGGAACACTTTCACACTGTTGATGGGATTGTAAATTAGTACGACCACTGTGGAGGTTCCTCAAAAGGCTAGGCATGGAATCACCATAGGATCCAGCTATACCACTCCTCAGTATTTGGAGAATTAAAGTCATCTTACTACAGTGATACGTGTATATCCATGTTATAGCAGCAGAATTCACAATAACCAAACTATAAAACCAGCTTAGGTGTCTATCAACAGATGAATGGATAAAGAAAATGTGGTGTATATACACAATGGAGTTTTGTTCATACGAAAAAATTAAATTACGGCATTTGCAGAAAAATGGATGGAACTAGAGACAATTATGTTAAGCAAAAACAGTCAATCACAAGCCTGTAATCCCAGCACTTAGGGAGGCTGAGACAGGAGAATCGTGAGTTCAAAGCCAGCCTCAGCAACAGCAAGGCGCTAAGCAACTCAGTGAGACCCTGTCTCTACATAAAACACAAAATAGGGCTGAGGATGTGGCTCAGTGGTCGAGTGCCCCTGAGTTCAATCCCCGGTGCCAAAAACAAAACAGAACTCAGGTTAAGTGTTGTATGTTTTCTCTTATATGCGGAAAAAGAAAAAGAAAGATGGGGGCTGATCTCATGAAAATCAAAGGGAGATCAGTAGAGGAAAGGGACTAAAGTGTAGGAGATGTGAAGGGAGTGCAGAAGTGCTAGGAAGTAATATTGGCCAAATTATACTGTTATATTGTGTATTATGTGCATGTACAAATAAGTTACAACAAATCTCATCAGTATATACCACTATAATTCACCAATAAAAATGTGGAGAAAAATGAGAAAAAAAAGTAAATGGTTAGGCTGGGGCTGTAACTCAGTGGTAGAGCGCTTCCCTAGCACTCATGAGGCACTGGGTTCAGTCCTCAGCACCACATAAAAATAAATAAGCCGGGCGCAGCGGCGCACGCCTGTAATCCCAGCACTTGAGAGGCTGAGACAGGAGAATCTTCAGTTCAAAGCCAGCCTCAGCTACAGGAAGGCACTAAGTAAGTCAGTGAGACCCTGTCTCTAAATAAAACACAAAAAAATAGGGCTGGGGATGTGGCTCGGTGGTCGAGTACCCCTGAGTTCAATCCCTGATACCCCAAAATAAATAAAATATAAAAGTATTGTGTATCTCTGCTACTAAAAAATATTTTAAAAAGAAAATGGTTTAAATTTACTTATGAAAAAGAAAACAGGCTGGAGTTATGGCCTGTTTTCAGCACACAACAGCACTTGCCTATCGTGTGAGGCACTGGGTTTGATCCTCAGCACTACATTAAAAAAAAAGATGAATAAAGGTATTAAAAAATAAAAATAAATTTAAAAGAAGAGAAGAGTTTCTCAGAATGGCTAACAAAGGGGAAATGCTGTCTCTGGACACTTGAGCAGAACACTGCTAATACTGTTAATCCAGAGAAAGAAATTTTTTTCTAACAGATTTGGTGTAGTGTATTCTTGGTTATCAAAAATACTCATGTAGCTTTGGGATTTTGAATTGGTGACTATTCATGATGTGTAGAAAGCACAATACACACTCTGATCTCAACCACACAAAATGGGATGTTGTGCATTTACATGCAGGACCTGGAAGGACACACCCAACTAAGCTGCTTGTGATTGAATGACTTTGTTCTTTGCCTGTGTTTTTGTTTCCTATAATGCACATATTAACTTTTAAAAAATAAAAATTATTTTTAAAACCTGAACAAAAATCCAGAGAAGGGAACTGGGTAGCTGAGAGATCAGAGTGTAGGAGAGAGGTTTTCCCCTGCACATCCTTAATAAGTGTCTTTCAAATTTTGAATGCATTATCTGTTCAAAAGAAATACAGTAAATCATACCATGAAATAATGCATGGATCAAAGAAGAAATCATAAATAATGTGTTAAGAACTATGCACGGTAGTCACAGGATACTTGGAGGGAAAATTATAGACTTACATATTTATATTAGAAAAATGTCTGAAAATTAGTGTCCAAATTAAGAATTTTTAAAAAGATGATAAATCCAAAGAAAGAAAGAATCAAAGATAAGAAGCTAATGAAATAGAAAATTGGAGCTTAGTGACTGTAATCCCAGTGACTTCGAAGGCTGAGGCAGAAGGATGGCAAGTTTGAGACCAGCCTGGGAAATTTAGTGAGACCCTGTCTCAAAAAAAAAAAAGGCTAGGATGTAGGTTAGTGGTAGAGTACCACCCTGGGTTCAATCACAGTACTGGGAAAAAAAAAAAAAGAAAAAGAATGAAAAACCCTGCAATACAGTGTATTAATAGCAGACTCTGAAGAACTTAAAAAGATATTCTGGAAATACTGACCAAGAAAAAAAAAAAGTGTGTGTGGCGGGGGAGCGGAATCTCTACTCTGCCCTGGAAAATTGCATTTATTAATATCTCCATCTATATTACAGCTAAAGATAGAACAAAATCATTATATTATTCATAAATTTAAAAAATCTGAAATATAACTCAAGTACCATATATTTGACCATTTTAAAGTGTGTAATTAAATGGCTTTTACTATGTTCACAAGGTTGTATGGCCATCACCACTACTTTGTGAACATTCTCATAACTTCAAAAGAAATTTAGTACTATACTCTTTATTCTCTCCTTCCCCTAGCCCTTGACAATCACTAATATACTTTGTTATCTATGGATTTGCCTAGACATTTCATATAAATGGAATAAAATAGTATGTGACCTTTTATGCTTGGCTTCTGTCACTTACTATAATGTTTTCAAGGCTCAACCATGTTGTATCATGTATAACTGTTCCTTTTATGGCTAAATATTGTGTGCATATACTACATTTTGTCAAGTGTTGATGGACACTAGGGTTCTACTTTTTGACTATTGTGAATAATGCTGCTACCAACATTTGCATACAAGGATCTGTGTTGAGTTCCTATTTTCAGTTTTTTTGGGTATATATCAGAAGCAGAATTTCAGGTCCTATGATGATCCTGAACAAACGCTTTTCTAGTGACTGTCCATTTTATATTCCCCCCACCAGTATGCAAGAATTTTCATTTCTCTAGTCTTACCAACATCAGTTTTCCATGCACAACCTCCCCCCAGGAACATCCCACACCAGAGTTAATACATTTGTTACAATCAATGAACTTACCTGGCAATCATTACTGCCTAGTTTGCAGTTTACATTAGTGTTTAGTTGTGGTGGTGGACACTCTATTTGACAAATATATAATGACATTACCCACTGTTACAGTATCATTCAGAACTCTGCATGACAAAAAATGTACAGGTTCATGTTGGAGCTAATGTAGCACTTGGTAGAGCCAGGAGGCTAAGTACATGGAGCAGGACGTAGCTCTTTGTACTTCCTGATCAATTATGCTATGAATCTAAAACTTCTAAAAATAAAAAATATATGTAGACTCTCTCTATATATATATACAACATATGTAATATACACATATACATTCATATATGTATATAAACACACACAGATGATTTCAAGGTTCAAAACTGAACCTGTTCAACCTTCAGAGAAAAAAATAATTTAGCTGGGCTTGGTGGCGCACATGTGTAATCCCAGTGGCTTGGGAGGCTGAGGCAGGAGGATCATGAGATCAAAGCCAGCCTCGGCATCTAAGCAAGACCCTAAGAAACTCAGTGAGACTCTCTCTATATACAGTATAAAAAGGGCTGGGGATGTGGCTTAGTGGTTAGGCACCCCTGGGTTAAATCCCTGGTACCAAATAATAATTCAACTGCTTAGACATATGATTGAAAACAACGAGGCATCTTTCTTTTGCAACTATCTCCAGACTATAGCTGTGCTATAAAGGATAAACCTAATCAACACATTCTTGTGGCACAGCAAAAAGAACAAGGGATTATGGGTCAGAATTTAAAATCCTTGCTGAAGCCCTTAACAGATTCCTTGGACCAATTACTGATCCTCTATGAACTGCAGGTTTTTTTGGTAAAATGGAGTTGCTACCTTCACAACAGATGTTACAGGGTAGTCCCAGCTACTTGGGAGGTTGAAGAGGGAGACTCACTTGTGCCTAGGAGTTTGGGGCCAACCTGGGCAACATGAGACCCTACCATAAATAATAAGAAAGTTATACTTAGGGAGGCTGAGACAGGAGAATCGCGAGTTCAAAGCCAGCCTCAGCAACTGCGAGGCGCTAAGCAACTCAGTGAGACCCTGTCTCTACATAAAACACAAAATAGGGCTGGGGATGTGGTTCAGAGGTCGAGTGCCCCTGAGTTCAATCCGCGGTACCAAAAAAAAAAAAAGAAAGTTATATTAAAAAATGGATGAAACATAGGGATCTAAAGAATGTTATAGTAGCCAGGTGCGGTGGCTCACGCTTGTAATCCCAGCACTTAGGGAGGCTGAGACAGGAGAATCGTGAGTTCAAAGCCAGCCTCAGCAATGGCGAAACACTAAGCAACTCAGTGAGACCCTGTCTCTACATAAAACACAAAATAGGGCTAGGGATGTGGCTCAGTGGTTGAGTGCCCCTGAGTTCAATCCCTGGTACCAAAAAAAAAGAATGTTATGGTGAAAGCCAAATTTTGTTTCCATGAAAGAAAAACTACATAAATTTCAGTTAAGTTCAAAGTCTTTGGTGGTAGCACTAAATGTAATTTTATTATACAAACTTCTATCTTCAGTTTTCTATACTAAACATGCATAATTTATGTTCAGGAAATAAACATTTTTAAAAAGCAAAGCACAAAAACTGTAGAAAAGAATATTTTATTGAAACAGTTTCTCAATTAACAATGGAGCAAAGTACGATTTGATTCAAACCTGTCCAACCAGCCTCAACTGCTAATGAAATAACTCAAACATACAGAAGAGGAAGGGATGGGGTGGGGATGGGACCCTTAGGCCCCTCTCTGCCAATGTGGCAAAAAAAAAAAAAAAAAAAAAGGTGGAGAGGAAAAATAAAATGAGAGACAAAACAATTGACACAACCAGGTTTGCCCTTGTCCTGGAGCTGGGGTGGCAGCCCTAGCTCCTGCTACAGACAGAATACTGGAGGACAGGCTCCCTAGCCTCAACATAGTGGGGAAAGGGCCCCCATCCTAGCAGAGCAACATGCGTAAGGCAGGCCAGTCCTGATCTTCCTTTACCCAGAGAGCCCTCCTCAAAGACTGAGGCGGCATTTTTACATTCACACCATGGTCTCTCCATCCTCCAGGGTCTTGGGATAGGGGCTCACAGTAGAAAGCACATTTTGGTCAGCCCAGAGGAGCAGGAGTAGAGGGAAGGCTCTGTTTGGAAGGGGCAGAACAGCAGGAGAGATGGGGGCAGGTAGTCATAAGAACCTGGGGTACCAGGCTTTTGGGAAGATAAGGATTTTGAGTGCCTGCAGGATGGCAATATCCATGCCAGCTACTCTACATGGCTTTTCTGGGCCCAACAGCCCAAAAGTGGGGACTTCAGCACTTTCATACATTTCACTCCTTGGAGAGCAGCTTAATTCCCTTCTTACTCACTCCCTGCCAACTCTGGCCACTAGGGGCCGCACATGCTGGTGGTAATACTTCAGATATACTCTAGCCAATTCAGATGGAAGGCTTTGGGCAAGGGGCAGAGAACCATCCAACTTGCACCATGAAGCCAAGGAAAAGAATGAAAAAAGGAGCCAGATGGGAACTGGGGGGAAGTGTTATGGAAAGAGAAGACCTTGGAAGAAAAAGAGCATAGATAGGTACCTGGAAACCAAACCTGGTGACCAAGGCTCTGTAGACACTGGCCCACATGGGACATTGATTTCATTGTGAAACAGAAAAGGAGGGAAGGGTGTCCAGAGAAGACCAGACGCTCTCCAATGTCCTAGGACATCCTTCCCGCTACCATGTCTCCATAAACCACTTCTGGCTGTTCTCTCACCTACCCACAGGCAAATAATTAAGACATAATAGTGATTTTTCCAAAATGCAGGGCCAAATGGGTAGGGAACTGGGGGTAGGGCTAGGGATCAGAATAAGTTTAGGTTTTAACCACAGAGCTACCCCAGAAGGAACTGATGAGTGGCCTGTCCTGCCCCTTCTCCACATTCCCATCCCAGGTGAGAGAGAAGGAATTTGAGCCCCTGAGGGCAGAACCAGCCGCTTCCCCCACCCCGCTTCCCCCACCCCGATGTGTAATAAATAGAGGTGGTAGGAGAAGGGGCTGGAGATAAGTGGGGAGACTGAAAGTGGGAGTTATAGTTCATCGTTCTTCAAAGGCCTCTTCTGTCCTGCCGGCTGCTCCTGTTCAGTGTCTGTTGGGAATTGGGGAGGGCAAGGAAACGATGGCAGGTGAAGAGAGGTAAGTGGGCCCCAATACTTTGCAGGTATTTTCCCTCCGCGCCCACCAGGCTACCCAGCACACCCCAGTTCCACCCTTACCTACTCCAGGACCTCCTAACTCCAGAGGCTCTGCGTCTTCTGGTTCAGATCCTATGTTTTGAAGGAATGGGTTAGTGTCTACAGAAAGGAGGGAGAAACTAAGGAAGAGGTTACAATTTCTGTAGAGTCAGAGCCGGGTGCGGTGGCGCAAGCCTGTAATCCCAGCACTTAGGGAGGCTGAGACAGGAGAATCACGAGTTCAAAGCCAGCCTCAGCAACAGCGAGGCGCTAAGCAACTCAGTGAGACCCTGTCTCTACATAAAACACAAAATAGGGCTGGGGATATGACTCAGTGGTCGAGTGCCCCTGAGTTCAATCTCCAGTACCAAAAAAAAAAAAAAAAAGAGGCCAGGTGTGGTGGTGCACACTTGTAATCCCAGTGGCGTGGGATGCCGAGGCAGGAGGACACCAAGTTCAAGGTCAGCCTCAGCTACTTAGTGAGGCCCTAAGCAACTTAGTGAGACCCTGCTTCTAAATAAAATATAAAAAGGGCTGGGGATGTGGCCAAATGGTTAAGTGCCCCTGGGTTCAATCCCCAGTAACTCTCCTCCCCTCAAAAAAAAAAAAAAGCCAGTTACTAAATATTTTAGAGTGTGTGGGTCACATTTGGTCTCTATGCTTTTTTTTTTTTTTTTTTTGGTACTGGGGATTGAACTCAGGGGTACTTGACCACTGAGCCACATCCCCAGCCCTATTTTGTGTTTTACGTAGAGACAGGGTCTCACTGAGTTGCTTAGCACCTCGCTGTTGCTGAGGCTGGCTTTGGACTTGCAATTCTCCTGCCTCAGCCTCCCTAAGTGCTGGGATCACAGGCGTGTGCCACTGCACCCAGCTTCTATGCCTTTTTTTAAAGCAATATTTCAAGTATGAGTTTGTTGGGATGAACCCAACTACTATGTATAACTATAAAACTCAAATAAAAAAATTTTTAAAAAACTTCAAAAGAGTAAAGGCCATCCACAATTCATGGGCCGTCCAGAAACAGGCTGTGCCTTCCATTTTGCCTACTCCTAGGTTAATGAAACATTCCCACTCCCAACCATGGTCTTCCCAACTCACGAGTCTCTACTTTCTCAGGTTCTGAAATGGGCTTTGCATCCTCCGTGTGGCCTGGAGGGAAACCAGGAGTAAGATAGAGGGAAAGGAAGCCTTTTCCCTGCCCACCAGAACCTGGAGCCAGGTACCCTGTCCTCACCTGCTGGTGGGATGACCTTCTCTCCCTGGTCACTGGCATTGGCATTGAGGGGAGGCTCTGTTCGGGTGCCATTCTTGTCCCTGGGCCGGGGCCGGGGCTTGGCAAACTTGGCCTTATTGAGCAGATATTGCACCTCGCGGTCCAGGGCCATCATCTTCGCCTCGATGTCTTTTGAGAGCAACACAGGTTTCTCTGTGGCAGGAAGCTTGGCTTGCTCAGCCATAGTTGCATTCTTCCAGGCCTGTGGGTGAGGCCAGAATAGGCTGAGCCAGACGTGGGGAGAGCAAGTGTCTCTGTCCCAGATGAAATCACAGCCCCGCCCAACCTCAGGCTCTTCCCGCAGACTGCAAGTCACTCTGCCACCTGTGGCAACCAGGTCCACAGGACCAGCTAAGTGTCCAGTTACATATTCACCCAGTGATTACCCAGGTCTCATTGATGACTTTCTCTAAAGTTGTCATCTCCACCTCAGTAAAGATCTGGTCCATTTCTGGGATGAGCCGGGCGCCCCTGGAGCCAGAGAGGAGAAAATCAGCCCTGGGGCAGGAGGTTTGCACATGGGGAATATGAAATAGGTGGGAATAAGCTATGGCCTTGGCAGGACTAAACAGTCAAGAAAGGGCACCAGGGCCACTCACTTGAGAAACATGCTGGAATGGTTGAGGAGATTGTCAAGGGCAGACAGCCGCTCAGGCCACTTCTTGCGTTCTTCCACTCGGAAAAATAGCCCTTGGCACAACTTCCTCAGTTCAGCCAGCTTCTCCTTCAACATCTGAGGGACATGGGGTGGACAGAGGGGATGAGAGGAGAGCCTTAGAGTCAGCCCTGGGTCCTTGTTTTGGTCAGTGCTGGGGACTAAACCCAAGGACTCATGCATGTGGGGCAGGTCCCAAACTCCTGGGTTCAAATGATCCTCCTGCCTCAGCCTCCAAAGCAGCTGCTGAGACTTCAGGTGTATACCACTGTGCCCAGCCTACATCCTTGTTTATGGCCTTGACCTCAGCTCTTCTCATTCTCTCTGACCCTAGGAAAGAAGCTGAGAGCTTTCATCCTGCCCACCACTTCTTGGGAGGCCACATACCGCAGTGGTGGCTTCAAAGCCCTCATCCTCCAGCCAGGTAGACGCAGCACTGAGTTTCCCAGAGATCTCCTCACGCTGTTCCTCAGTGGACACTTCCTGGTACTCAGGCTGGTACAGCTTGTCCTAGCAAGGGACACAAATGCATGCATGCAATGAGTCCAAGGGCAAGGCTCAGAGCCAGGTGCCTCCAATCTAAGTGTCAGGGGGAAGCAGATGCTGCCCCAGCCTGCCAACCTGGGTCTCAAAGATGAAAGCTTCCAAGCTGTTGGCAGCTTTCTCCCGTTCCTGCTTCTCTAGGTCTCGGAGGGTCAAGTCTTCAAGTCTGTGGGACAAAGAAGGAGGGATGAGGGAGAGGTAGGTTAGAACTTGGACCCCTCCCAGTACATCATTCCACATCCTGCCTACCTCACACATGTGCAGGAAGTCTTTACTTACTTCTGCACTGAACGAGCCAGCTCATCCTCAGGCAAGTCAGGCAGGTCCAAAACTACCAGCTCCACTCCGATCTCTTCTACCATCCTCTGCTTCCGGGCAGGCTTTTGCTTCTTCTCCTCCTCAGCGGCTGGAGGTCCACCCTCAGGTCCTGCCTCCTCCTTCTCATTGGGTTTCTGGGTGTGAAGAATTGGGGACATCAAAAAAGGCCTCTCAGCCGGGCGCAGTGGCTCAAGCCTGTAATCCCAGCACTTAGGGAGGCTGAGACAGGAGACTCCTGAGTTCAAAGCCAGCCTCAGCAATGGCGAGGCACTAAGCAACTCAGTGAGACTCTGTCTCTACATAAAACACAAAATAGGGCTGGGGATGTGGCTCAGTGGTCGAGTGCCCCTGAGTTCAATCCCTGGTACCAAAAAAAAAAAAAAAAAAAAAAAAGGCCTCTGCTTTCTCCACAAGGTAAGAAATAAAGAGGTGTCCATCCACTCCTTTTGTCCTTGGGTCCACTGGCCTTCCCTGACCTGCAGCTCACCTGGGCCTCAGACTTGTCCCCATTTTCTTTTTCAGAAGGCTTTTCTCCCTCAGGGGTGTCTTCTTTAGGCTCAGGGGGTGGGGTCTGAGAGGTATCCTCCACTGGAGCCTCAGCTTCCTCCTTGAGCTCCGCCTGCTCCCCAGGCTCCTCCTTGTTTCCCTCAGCAGGGCTCTCCTCCTCCTCCTGGGAAACGATGGCAGGCACCTCATATTACAATCACTAGAAGAGCCTGTAGGCCAGGCCTGGCCTCAGTCACACTAGCTCTTCTGCTCGAAAGGAGATCACCAATCAGGACACAGCTTGAGGGTACACACATGACAACCATCAGGAAAGAGTCGGGACTCTTTGGTCTGCAGCAGTCTAGCTGGACAAAGGAAGAGCATCTGGGCATGAGAGAAATGAGCTTGGGTACAAAGCTTGGCTCCCAGAAATGAGTTGCTGGTACAAAGAATGGCTCCCAGTTCAGAAGAACAAGAGGAGGAAATGGTAAACCTCAAACAGGCTAAGGGGGAAAATGAGGTCCTCTGAATTCCAGGCAGCTGGGATGTCTACCTGACTCCCTGCCTCCAGGCTCCCCTTGGCTCCATTCTGAGCTTACCTGGACAGCATCGGTCCCATTCTCTTTGGTGTCCTGTGTGGTACTACCTCCAAACAGGCTGGAAATGGTGTTTCCAAGTTCTAGGGGAAAGGAAGCCCAAAAAATCAAAAGGGAACCACACAGTGACACGATCTCTGACCCAGGGATAACGCCCTGCCCACCTCCCCAAGCTACACATGAGTATGTTCCCATTTGTGCACGCACACACATACATATGTACATGCTCATTCTTACTGGTAAGAGTAGATTCCTCCTCTGGGCTGTCTTCTACTAAGGTCTCAAATACAGACTCCACCTGAAGACAGAGGTTTAAAATAAACACACATACCAACCCATATCTCTCCACACACTATCATGGTGAGTGCCCGTTGTGCATGCTTTGGGCATGGCAGCTGTGCTGGCCTAGTCTCTCATGTACCTTTTCTAAGAACTCCTGGGTAGTTAGCCTAACCCCTTTGATTATGAGCCCTCCAAGGACAGGACCATAGCTCCTCTTTTACCCTCAGAGACTTCCATGACTCCATGGGTCATCATTTCCCCAAGTTCTGTGCTAGAAGATATTAGGCCCAGAACTATTCTTCAAAAATAGGTTTCTCAAGCCGGGCGCAGTGGTGCAAGCCTGTAATCCCAGCACTTTGGGAGGCTGAGACAGGAGAATCGCGAGTTCAAAGCCAGCCTCAGCAATGGCGAGGCGCTAAGCAACTCAGTGAGACTCTGTCTCTACATAAAACAAAATAGGGCTGGGGATGTGGCTCAGTGGTCCAGTGCCCCCTGAGTTCAGTCTCCAGTACCCCCCCCCCAAAGAGTTTCTCAGGACAGAGGTGTAGCTCAGTAGCAGAGCCCTTAACCAACATGTTCAAGGCTGTGGGTTGGATCCCTATCATCACAAAAAAAAAAAAAAAAAAAATTTCTTAACCATTCTGTAGTTCCTTCTAAACAAGTTACAGAGTCCATAAGCATGTATAGACCATGCAAAGGGGCACACTAGAGTGCCTCAGAAGTTTACTAACCATGAAGAGGTTAGCTCTTATTTACAGCTAAGATTGATCTAAAACCCTTTTCCTGTTTCTCCTGTGGAACCCACTTTTGGAAAGGCTGGCATAACCAGGCCCTTGCCCTGCACACAGGGTCTCCTTTTGCTCTCACCCTATCTAGACTGAGCACACCACTCTCATCCAGGTTGAAGTGTGCCTTGATACCCTTGGACTCGTAGTCGGGATACTTTTTGAAGCTCTCACCCACACCTTTTAGCTTCACTGTGGTCAGATTATGGGAGCCAAATACCCTGATTGAGAGAAAAAAAGAGTTTGAGGAAACCCACCCATCCCACCTCCAATATGAGGTTACACAGCCTCAGGGTCCAAGAGGCCAGGGGCACTACCTTAGGAAGCACTCAGAGGATGGAAGCACTCCTAGGAGAGGCTGCTTATAACCTCATTCTAACTTCTACCTGATTCCCATGTCAGCCCTGCAGGCCCCACATCCCCCTCCCTCAAATCCTCAGGTCATCTGGCAGCCACACCACCCTTCCCTGGAACTCCCATCCTGCCCCACCGCCCCTCACCGAAGATCCTCAGGCCCCAGGAAGCCCAGGTCACCGTAGTTGATGTGGAAGTTGAAATCATGGCTGTAGCGGTTAAAGGTGATGACTTTGCGTTGAGGGTAGGGCCCCATGCGAGAGAAGAGCACACGCTTATTGTGCTTTAGGCTGCGAACCCCAGGCTCATCCTCGACCTCCCTTGTGAACTCCACCTACACAGCAGAGAGAGAAGGCATGTTGGCGAACTAGAGCAGGTTATGGGGTAAGGATGGTGGTTCTCTCTCGAGGTTGGGATGGAGGGGGTCTCTCAGCAGAAAGACGGTGAGACAGGCTAGTGTGGGGAGGTGAGATCGCACTTGGAGAGGCAAAGGGAACTCATCTGAGCAGAGGTTCACTCACCAGGATGGGGTAGACCACAGCATCACGAACAACGAATGGCTTCACCTTGAAGGCTTTGCTCAGTGCAGCTGCCTGGTACACAGCCCCCATGGCAGCTGCTTCATCTGCGTTGATGTTCTTGCCTAGCTCCTCCCTATGAGAGTCCCAAGCTTCAGTGGCATCCACCCAGGAGCCTGGATTTCCTTCCCTCAGCTGCCTAGCCCCCATGACCCACCCCCACACTCACTTGCCCACAGCCTTCAGCAGCGCCTCCTGAACCTTGGGGACTCGAGTGGCCCCACCCACCAGGATCACCTGTTCAATTTCATCCTGTAGTGGAGAAAGAAGTGTGACTCTAAGTAGTTAATGCTCTCCTTCAACACTGACCCTTCCCCTTGACATCCACCTGTCCTGCCCCACCTCCCCCTACGCCCTCACCAAGCTCATTTCAGCACTCTGTAGGGCCTGCTGGACAGGCCCAGGCACCCGCTCAAACAAGTCTGCACACAGCTCCTCAAATTCTACTCGGGTCACTTTTGCCTTGAAGTCCACATCATCCATCAGGCCCTCGATCTAGGGGAGATAAGGGGTGTCAGAGTGTTCTTCCCAGGTCCTGCTCTGTGTGGGCAGGACAGAGTCCACGGGAACAGAACTTCGGGAGAATGGCAGGGCCCTCCATTCTCTGGGTGGGGCATTTGTCCTCAAGTAGCCCCAGGTAGGCACCTGGGCCATGTGGTCAGCGTTGGCACTCAGGACAGTTTTGAGTCGATTGGCCTCCCGCAGCAGCTTAGCCATGGCACGTGGGTTCTCCCGCACATCCTTGGCCCTCTGGCCCTTTAGCTGTTTATTAAAGAGCCCAGCCAAGTGCTCACGTAACCGGAGCTCCATCTCCAGGCCCCCTAGGGTACGGTCAAACCTAGTAAAGAAAGGGAGCAGAGAAGATGTGAGGAACACAATGTTTCTTCATTGGCTCAGGAGCCTGAATCTCATCCCCAGGTGGCACCCTGTCCTTGTTTCAGGGACCCTAGTCACCCCTAGTGTCCCAAGTGTGGACACATACTCCATCTTCAATGCTCCATAGCACACTTGACACCTTACAGTAGCAGTTCATCCAACCACTTGTTCAACAGCATTCACTGAGCATCAACTATGTACATGTTTCTGGAAATACAAATGTAAGGGGAGGAGCCGGGCACAATGGCTTAGGCCTGTAATCCCAGCACTTTGGGAGGCTGAGACAGGAGAATCGTGAGTTCGAAGCCAGCCTCAGCAATGGTGAGGTGCTAAGCAACTCAGTGAGACCCTGTCTCTACATAGAACACAAAATAGGGCTGGGGATGTGGCTCAGTGGTCAAGTGCCCCTGAGTTCAATCCCCGGTACCAAAAAAAAAAAAAAAAAAAAGTAAGGGGAGGAATTGGGGGAGAAACATGGTCCCTGCTGTCAAGAAGTTAATCTAGCAGTTGAATGACCCTGCTGATGTGAAATCATAATCACTAATGTGTTATAAAGAAGCAGCCGACAAGGCTAGCAGAACATGTACAAGGAAATCTGTGCTATTCAAGGATGTCAAGCTTTCTTGAAGAATTGATGCTTGAATTGAAACCTGAAGGATGAGCTGGATTTAACTAGGGGAAGAAAGAAAAGAATATTTTAGACAGAGGGAACAGTCTAAACAACAGTATAAAAAAACAAGAATATGACAACCTCTAATGGAGGGCAAGTATGCCAAACATCAAAGAACAAGAGGGCTTGGCTATCTGTGGGAGGCAGATGATATAGGCACAGGGGAATTTTTAAAGAAATGGGTTATAATCAAACCAGTTATTTTGTTTTAGCAGTGCTAGGGATTAAGCCCTCAAGCATGGTAGGCAAATGCTCTACCACTAAGCTACCTTTCCAGCCCATCTGGAAATGATTTTTTTTTTGTTTTCAAACTGGGTATTGAATCCAGGGGCGCTTAACCACTAAGCCACATCCCTAGCCCTTTATATTTTGAGACAGGGTCTTGCTAAGTTGCTTAGAATCTCACTACATTGCTAAGGCTGGCCTTAAACTTGTGATCCTCCTGTCTCAGCATCCCAAGCCAGTGGGATTATAGACGTGTACTACTGCACTCAGATTGGTGCATGTTTTAAAGGAGAACCTGCTGGCTGCAATATAAACAACTGAAAAGGGACATCACAAGAAGCAGGGAGATTTTTTTTTTGTTTGCACTGGTAGGGACCCTCTACCACTGACCTATACCCCCACATCACCCTCCTTCTTTAAATTTTGAGAGAGGGTCTCACTAAGTTGTCTAGGCTAGGCTTAAACTTGAGATCCTCCTGCCTCAGCCTCCTGAGTTGCCGGGATTACAAGTATCCAGCCAGGGCAATGTTTTTTGTTTTTTTTTTTTTAAATTCTGCAGGTAAGAAGTCATGAAAGCTTGGTTTGGGGTAGTAGTGGTGAAGACTTGGAGGAAAAGATGGGTCCAAGAAACACAATGAGGGCTGGGGTTGTACCTTAGTGGTAAGAGCACTTGCCTTGCACATGTGAGGCACTGGGTTTGATCCTCAGCACCATATATACATACATGCACACATATATACTTAAATAAATAAATAAGTGTATTGTGTCCATGTAAAAAAAGAAAAAAGAAACACAATGAGCTGGGTACTGCATATTCCCAGTGAATCAGGAGGCTAGGCAGGAGAAAGATTCCAAGTTCAACGCCACTCTCAGCAACTTAGTGAGGACTAAGTAACGTAGAGAGACCTTGTCTCAAAATTAAAAAAAAGGGCTGCAGATGTGGCTCAGAGGCTAAGTGCCCCAGAATTCAATCCCTAGTACCCCCCTCCCAAAAAAAAGATCAACAGGGCTGGGATTGTGGCTCAGCGGTAGAGCGCTTGCCTCGCATGCGTGAGGCGCTGGGTTCGATCCTCAGCATCACGTATAAATAAAATAAAGATATTGTGTTCATCTACAACTAAAAAAATATTAAAAAAAAAAAAAGATCAACAGACATGAAAAAATGTTCAAAATCTCTAACAATTAGAGAAATGCAAATCAAAACTACCCTAAGATTTCATCTCATGCCAGTCAGAATGGCAAGAATTATCAAGAATATAAACAATAAGTGTTGGCGAGGTTGTAGGGGAAAAGGCACACTCATACATTGCTGGTGGGACTGCAAATTGGTACAACCAATCTGGAAAGCAGTATGGAGATTCCTTAGAAAACTTGGAATGGAACCACCATTTGATCCAGTTATCCCACTCCTTGGTCTATACCCAGAAGACTTAAAAACAGCATACTACAGTGACGCAGCCACTTCAATATTTATAGCAGCTCAATTCACAATAGCTAAACCATGGAACCAACCTAGATGCCCTTCAATAGATGAATGGATAAAGAAATTATGGTATATATACACAATGGAATATTACTCAGAACTAAAAGAAGCCGGGCGCGGTGGCTCAAGCCTGTAGTCCCAGCACTTAGGGAGGCTGAGACAGGAGAATCGCAAGTTCAAAGCCAGCCTCAGCAATGGCGAGGCGCTAAGCAACTCAGTGAGACCCTGTCTC
>CM053399.1:91438975-91587076 GCA_028644305.1 Xerus rutilus
GATGGAGTTGGAGAATATCATGCTAAGTGAAGTAAGCCAATCTCAGAAAACCAAATGCCGAATGTACTTGTTGATAAGTGGATGCTGATCCATAATGTGGACAAGGACACAGGAAGAATGGAGGAACTCTGGTCACAGGAGTGGAAGGGGGGAGTGGGCAGGGGGACAGTAAAGATGGTGGAATATGATGGACATCATAGCCCTAGCTTTATGTATGACCTCGTGTATGTTGTGATTCTATATCACATACAACAAGAGAAATGCAAAGTTGTGCTTCATCTGTGTACAATGAATCAAAATGCACACTGCTATCATGTAAACATAAATAGAATAAATGAATTTTAAAAAAGAAAGAAAAGACAACCACAGTTGATAAATGAAGTAAAGTAGACATGGTAAAGGAACTTAAAACAACAAAAAAAGATTGAATCTGACATTTTGCATATAGCCTATAGCCTCATGAATTTTAAGTCCAGGAACCTCCCTGCCTTGCAGTATTCTAAACTGTCCTCCTTACTCTTTGGGAGAGCTCCCCTACCATGACTGATGCTTTTCCCAGGAGAGGATTCCTGACCTGAGGGTCTTAACTTCTCCCAGCTCCCACTTACCCCACCCCCCGGATCTGTAGCTGTGGTTGCATCCCGGCTTCCTTGGTCTTCACAGTCTGGTAGGTCACGATGGTGCACACAGTGCTGCCTGAGCCCATGTCATAGAACATGATATTCTATGGAGACATTAAGGAAACTGTCATAAGAACCTTTTCAAATGCCAGGTGGCATGCCTGCCCATCTGCCTGCATCCAAGAAGCTACCCAACTCTCAAAAAAACCCTGAATAGTTTCAATGGGGGCTGAGAGGAGGCTGCTGTATGGGCCAACCATACAAACAAGATGCAAAATGGGCCAAGTGGCTTCCATCCTCAGACTCAGCTACCTTGCATGTCTGGTCAAGAGGCCTCCCTGGCTCACCTGTGCAGTGGCATTGATATCCTTCCGACGGAAGACACCGTAGCTGAGGGCAGTGGCGGTGTTGTCATTGATGAGCTGCAGTACTTTAAGGCCAGCCATTCGGGCGGCTTGTAGCACAGCTCGACGCTCAGCCTGGTTGAAGAAGGCTGGCACGGTGATGACGGCATCCTTAATGGGCTGCTCTACAAAGGACAACAGAACAGGGTCCCACCTGCTCCATACTTTAGATAAAGTGTAGCATTTTTTTTTTTTGGTACTGGAGATTGAACTCAGGGGCACTCAACCACTGAGCCACATCCCCAGTCCTATTTTGTGTTTTATGTAGAGACAGGGTCTCACTGAGTTGCTTAGCATCTCGCCATTGCTGAGGCTGGCTTTGAACTCATGATTCTCCTGTCTCAGCCTCCCTAAGTGCTGGGATTACAGGCTTGCGCCACCGTGCCCAGCTAAGGTGTAACATTTTGGGCCAGATAATTCTCTGATGTTGGGAGCTATCCTGTGTATTGCAGGATGTTTAACAGCATCTCTGGTTTCTACCCACTAGAAGCCATTGTACCATATCCCTAGTTTTGACAACCAAATGCCTTCAGACACTGCCTGATGTTCCCTGGGAGGCAAAAGTGGCCCCATTTGAGAATCAGGGTTTTAGATTCCAGAAAGCCTGGCTCCTGCTGTCTCCACCTTGACACTCACCTGCAAAATCTTCAGCCAGGGAACGGGAGTAATTCAGAACCATGCCTAGAATCTCCTCGGGTGAGAACTGCAGCTGTCTGAGAAAAGGAGAGGCAATTAGAGGAAAGGAGAGTCAAACATTAAGGCAGGATAATCATGAATGTATGCCATTAAGGAGTCCAGTAGGGCTGCTGAGCCCACTTTTTGCAACAGAACACTCACGGGCTGATCTGGAAGTACACAGTCTGCCTCTGTGGGTCAAAGCTTAGCTCATGCTCTGGAAAACGGGCCCGATACAGGGCCACGTGGGGGTTATCTGCCTGTTTCCCTAGAAGGTGCTGGAAGTAACGTAATGTAGCCTTTGGGTTCTTGATGGCCTGAGAGGAGGTAAAGAAGGAGCAGAGTGTTAGGTGCCCAGGCCAAGCATGGCTGCCTTACATCATAGAGATCAACAAGGGAACATCTGAGTCTACCACTCTGAGAAGGGGGCTGCTGACTCACCATGCCTGCTGCACTGTCTCCAAAGAATCTTTCATTTTCTTTTAGGGTCACAGTAACTGGGGTTTTCCTCCGAGATTCCCTGAGGAGAAAAGACATCAGGCCCTGGTACATGATGCAGGACAGGAACCCAGGAGCCTCACTATACCATACTCATTCACTAACTCAGACACTAAAGTCTGTTGTGAGCACTATGAGGCACACACACCCACTTGGAGCCCAGACTCCTTCATTGCCCACCCTTGACAGTGGGGCTACTCTCACTTGTTCAAGACAATCTCCATGGGCACTCCAGGTTTGACGATGGCCACCTTCATGGACTCGCTGCCCAGGTCCACAGACATCACTGCCAGCGTGTCTGATGGGAAAACAGTTTGTCCATTAGCCCCCTTACTCCCACCTTCCTTTGGGCCCTCTAATAAAAGCATTCCACATTCCATGGAGAAAGACAGCAAAAAAAACAAAGAGAAAAGCCTGGGTCCAGTAACTGTAGAAACTTCTGACCAGGAGCCTGATGCCCCTTGTACCAATCATTTTTTCTGTTGATCCCTCTGCAGGGTACATACCACTCAGTGCCAAGAGGTCTGCCAAGAGGACGGCTATCAAGACCCAACAAGCTAGCCTCCTTGGCCTCTGCCTTCTGACTGTGGCTGCCATTATGCCCCTGGAGGAGGAGGAAAACACACTTCAAACTGAATGCCCTGAGCATAACTGACATCCCAGAACAGAGCAGTCTACAATCCCCTCCCTCTTGATGAGTTCCAACTGTTCTATTCATCTCAGAGGTGTCCACTGAAAGGCCCAAAAAGCATGAATTTTGGCTCCACCACATCTCTAAACAGAGAAGGTAATAGGTCAAAAGGAAGGAGACCAGGGCCTTAGGTCCATTGCATTAGCAGTAACTGGTTCACCACAGCGATGTGCCTGCTGTCAGGCTCCCGGGGTGGGGCCAGGGATCCTTGTGCCAGGCTCAACTACCTCCTCACACCTGGAGCTCCTCGGTGGAGGTGGCGGGGAAAGCCAAGCTGGGCCAGGACAGGAACTGAGAGGTGATGACGTTGGGGGTGGCTGGGATAGAAGGGCCTGTGTCCTGCTCCGCATCCCTGAGGATCGTCCCGCCCGCTCCCCTTCCCCATTCTACCCCCCTGCCCCGCTGCCCACACAGACGCTGTGCCGCGAGCGGTAAGGTTACTTGTCGGGTGGATATCGAGTACCCGGTGTTCACCTAAGTCTCACCTGATGAAGGCGGCCGCTCTTACTCCCGGAAACGCATCCCGGCCCACCCCTAGCGCGTGGGGGAGACCCAGGGCCCGAACTGCTGGGCCCAACGCACCGGCTTCCCTGCGGCCCTCACTCCCGCTACCGACCCGCCCCCGGAGGCAGCACGCTGCCTCTTTAAGAGCGGTGGCCAGGCCCCCTCTCCATCCCCCCCACAGCTACCTCTGGCCTCTGCTTCTGTGGCCCCGACTCTGGGACAAACGCAGCACGGACGTACCCACGCGGCCAGCTGCGCGCCCCCAGCCCGCGCCCTTCACAACTCCCCTCGGTTTGCAAACTGTTACATTAGCCACCAACCTCACCGCGGCGTCTCGCGCACCAGCCGGCTCCGGACGCGGCGCGCTCTCATTGGTGCCGCCGCCTCTAGGCTCCGCCCCCGCCGCCCCGGCGCGCACCTCCATTGGGCCACGTCCTGAACCCGCCCCCGTCTCGGTCTCCCTCACTGCCCCGAAGGCGGCAGAGAGGCCAGTCCACCAGTCTGGGCGAAACCGCCAGCGTCGGCCACCGATTGGACCACGTCACGGGCCGGCGCGTTTCGTTCCCTCCTCCCCAACCCTGGCCCCGGGGCACCCGCGGGACTTTTTCAGGCCTTGGAACTGGATGCATCACTGCGGAGACCCTGAAGTGACCTGGGCGTGGAGTGAATGAGGTGGACGGTTCTAGCGGCACTCGGACCTCTTTTTCTGGTCAACTGGAGAACCTCGACCGAGCAGTGGGAATGCCTAGCCTCCCTTCCGCAGCCACGCGGAAGAGGCGCTTGCTTGTGAGTTGGTACTGAACTGCCCTAGGCTTTGGCTAAACATCAGAGAATGGCTGCGCTTCAGGCTTAGTCATCCCAATCCTCCTCTGCTTCATTGAGGAAACTTAAACCACAAAAAAGGATGTTCAATGATGGATCCGAGATAAGCAATGTATTAGTGGCATAGCTTGGCCTGGACTTTGAGCTCTATTTGTATGAGAATGAATAATCCAAACTGTAAAACGCTACACACAAAAGACATCTGAGGCTATAATTGGTTAAGCATATGTGCATTACCTTCTATATATGTATTTTCCATTAAATCTTGTATGCTTTCCCTTCTCTTTAACTGCTTGTCACAGAATTTAAACACTCTCCTCTGCTATTTGGCACTTCTCACTCCCTTCTCGTTGCTTTAACCCAGTAGAAATGGGCAGTTCTTGGAGAGAGCACTTCTTTTTTTTTTTGGTACGGGGATTGAACTCAGGGGCACTCGACCACTGAGCCACATCACATCCCCAGCCCTATTTTGTGTTTTATGTAGAGACAGGAGGGTATCATTGAGTTGCTTAGCGCCTCACCTTGCTGAGGCTGGCTTTGAACTCAGAGGATTCTCCCGTCTCAGCCTTCCAAAGTGCTGGGATTACAGGTGTGCGCCACTGCGCCAGGCTGAGCATTTCTCTTAAATGTGGATGGAAATCAACTGCCTGTGCCTTTCCCCCTAAATTGATGCCTGGACTCACTTTACAGAAGATTCTATTGAAAACCCTAGCTGTCACTGTCAGGACTTTGTCAAGCCTGAGCTTGTTTAAGGAACTCATCTATTCCTTTCTCTTCCTTTTTAATGATGCTTAGGTGGGAAGAGAATAACCTATTGGCAGTACCACAAAGGAGTCTGTTGTGCTTCCTTTTAGGATAGTTGAGTGTTAAGGTAGTAGAGAAATTGGTAGAAATAAAGAGAAGTTTGCTTAAAATCTTAGCACAATTAATTTACATAAACTACACATAAGTGTTATCTTGGGAAAAAAATAATTCTAGATAAAGCTAAGTCCCCTTGATACCAACCACAATCTCCCACTCTGTCCTCTGGAGGTAACTGCCATTAACAGTGTGGTACTTAATCTTCTATTTGGGATTGGAGATGTAGATAAGTGGCAGGGTGCTAACCTAGCACACACACAGTTCTAGGGTTTGATCCTTAGCATCAGAAAAGAGAAAAACCTGAAACATGTAACTTTGATCTTTAAACAATAAAACAATAAAAATATTATTCCATAATATTGTTTGCATTTTTTTTAAACTGATAATGTCATGGAGTGACTTCCATGTCACTGTGTGATTCACCTTCATTGTTTTTTTTTGTTTTTTTGGTACTGGAGATTGAACTCAGGGGCACTCGACCACTGAGCCACATCCCCAGCCCTATTTTGTGTTTTATGTAGAGACAGGGTCTCACTGAGTTGCTTAGCGCCTTGCCATTGCTGAGGGTGGCTTTGAACTCGCGATTCTCCTGTCTCAGCCTCCCTAAGTGCTGGGATTACAGGCTTGTGCCACCGCGCCCGGCTCACCTTCATTGTTTTTGCTGTGGAACATTCCATAGCATAGCGTTTGTTTATAATCACGGACATACAAGTTGCCAGTTCAGTTCCACAGAGAAAGATTCCTTCTCAATAATTAACTTTACTTTTGGCCAACTACCTGGTATATCCTTTCCATTCATTTCAAACAGAGAGCATGCTATTTTAACATTTCTTGGGCCTCTGATATGCAATCACTTTGCAAGGTGCATATAGATGCGTATGAGCTTGTCCTCAGAGAAGTCACAATCTGCCAGGAAACAAACATGTTCATAGATTAATGCACTTATTAAAAACCTATTGGAGCCCTTTCTAGCTTTCCGGCCATCTTGACGGCTGCTCTTGGTTGAGGGCCGTCCCACATCTAAGGCAGGAAGATGGTGGCCGCAAAGAAGACGAAAAAGTCTCTGGAGTCCATCAACTCTAGGCTCCAGCTTGTTATGGAAAGTGGAAAGTAGGGGCTGGGATTGTAGCTCAGCAGTAGAGCGCTTGCCTCGCATGCATGAGGCCCTGGGTTCGATCCTCAGCACCACATACAAAGCAATAAAATAAAAACATTGTGTCCATCTACAACTAAAAAAATATTAAAAAAAAAAAAAAGTGGAAAGTATGTGCTGGGGTATAAGCAGACTCTGAAGATGATCAGACAGGGCAAAGCGAAATTGGTCATCCTCGCCAACAACTGTCCGGCGTTGAGGAAATCTGAAATAGAGTATTATGCCATGTTGGCCAAAACTGGTGTCCATCACTACAGTGGCAATAATATTGAATTGGGCACAGCATGTGGAAAATACTACAGAGTGTGCACACTGTCTATCATTGATCCAGGTGATTCTGATATCATTAGAAGCATTCCAGAACAGACTGGTGAAAAGTAAAACATGGAAAAGTTTTCTTTAATAAAACTTGGCAGAGCTTGTTTTAAAAAAAAAAACAAAAACCTATTGGAGCCGGGCGCGGTGGTGCACACCTGTAATCCCAGCAGCTCAGGAGGCTGAGACAGGAGAATCGCGAATTCAAAGCCAGCCTCAGCAAGGATGAGCCGCTAAGCAACTCAATGAGACCCCCGTCTCTAAATAAAATACAAAACAGGGCTGGAGATGTGGCTCAGTGGTCAAGTACTCCTGAGTTCATTCCCTGGTACAAAAAAAAAAAAACCCTATTGGATGACTGCACATTGGGAGACTGAGTCTTCCCTGTTCCTAGAAGAGTTCCCACCCTCAGAATACCCTTGATGGGAGCAGTTTGGCTGCAGTTAAAATTCTCAGCTTGGGTACTGTCCCCCTGGGAGGTGTAGCAGGTGCAAGTGCTCTGGGGAGTTGCCTGTTTTGTTCTCTAACCAGAAAAAAATAGTATTTCGTAAGAACAAGTTGTGGAACAATGGAAAATTTTTAATGTAAAACTGATTTAGATTGACCTCAGTAAAACTGATTTAGATTGAGCAGGTGAACTCACTCATTTTTATTGTTTTGTTTTGGTACCGGGATTGAACCCAGGGGTCCTTAACCACTGAACCCCAGCCTTTTCTTTTTAAATATATGTATATATATTTTATTTAGAGACAGGGTCCTGCTGAGTTGATTAGGGCCTGGCTAAGTTGCTGAGGCTGTCTTTGAACTTGTGCTCCTACTGCCTCAGCCTCTCCAGCTACTGGGATATAGGTATGTGCCACCGCACCTGGCTCAGTCCTTGACAGGAGTAATATTTGAGGGCAGCATCCCTTCATAACACTTCAGAAACCCAATAAAAAGTTGCTGTCTTGCAGGAGACTGACAGAAAAGTAAAATGAACAAGTCAGCAAAGGCATATGTATATGTTATAAACCATACAAATGACATCATGAGATGAGGGCAATGTTGACCAGGCTTACAAGAATTTATTTTTATCTATTTACTAATTTATTTTTTGGTACTGTGAATTTAGCCCAGGGTACTGTATCACTGAACTATATCCCAGTCCTTTTTATTTATTTAATTTTTTTTTTTTTTTGGTACTGGGGATTGAACTCAGGGATACTCGACCACTGAGCCACATCCCCAGCCCTATTTTGTGTTTTATTTAGACACAGGGTCTCACTGAGTTGCTTAGTGCCTCGCGGTTGCTGAGGCTGGCTTTGAACTTGTGATTCTCCTGTCTCAGCCTCCCTAAGTGCTGGGATTACAGGCTTGAGCCACCACGCCCGGCTTAATTTTTTAAATTTTTAAAAATTAAAAAAAATTTTTATGTGCCACTGTAATCTGCCAGGAAACAAACATGTTCCCACTGTGCTCAGTGGGTCAGGAGAATTTAAACAAACAAAAATAGTTGTTATCCAACAAATCTAATAGTTGTTATCCAGCATACTATACATATGTTTACCAATGGACTGTTAGTAACAGCTTTATTCATAACAATTGAAAACTACCCAAATGCCCTTCAATAATTGTTAAAGTCACACATGGGAATTTTACACAGTAGCGAGAATGAGACCATTACATAACAACTTAAATGAAATCAAACAAAATGGAGTCAAAGAAGCCAAAGGGTACATACTGTATACTTTTACTTACATAAAGTTTAAAAGCAGGCAAAATGGGGCTGGGATTGTGGCTCAGTGGTTGAGCACCTGTCTCGCATGTGAGGCACTGGGTTCAATCCTCAGCACAACGTAAAAATAAAGATATTGTGTCCATCTACAACTAAAAAAAATTTTTAAAAAGCAAGCAAAACTAAGTTAAAGTGATAGAGAAGGCAGCATTTCAAAGAAGGCATTGGGATGCTTCTGTGGTATTTCAGTGGGCTGTAGCATGTGTCCTCAATAACGTTAGAATATTAATTCATTTTTAAAGTCTTGGTATTATGAAAAAAATTTTTCTGCACCACTATGCCTGGAGGTATTATGAATCTGAATAGGCCACAGGGACAGATGAGAGACACTGAATTGGGAACATTCTCCAGCTTGCATTAGGGATTGTTGTGTAAAGAGAAAATAAACAGGGTCTGGTGGTACACACCTGTAATCCTAGTTTCTCAGGAAGCTGAAGCAGGAGGATCACAAGTTTGAGGCCAGCCTAAGCAATTTAGTGAGACCTTGTCTTAAAATTAAAATAAATATGAAGCACTGGGGATATACTTTAGTGGTAAGAGCCCCTGTGTTCAAGTCCTAGTATCAAAAATAACAAGAAACAGCCAGGCACGGTGGTGCAGCCTGTAATCCCAGCACTTTGGGAGGCTGAGACAGGACAATCGCGAGTTCAAAGCCAGCCTCAGCAACTGCGAGGCACTAAGCAACTCAGTGAGACCCTGTCTCTACATAAAACACAAAATAGGGTTGGGGATGTGGCTCAGTGGTAGAGTACCCCTGAGTTCAATTCCCAATACCAAAAAAAAATTAACAAGAAACAAAACAAAAACATGTTTTCAGCCAAGTGCAGTGGCATAGGCTTGTAAGCTCAGCGATTGAGGAAGCTGAGGCAGGAGGATTGCAAGCTCAAGGCCAGTCTGGAAAATTTAGCGGGATACTCTCAAATTCAAAAGGACTGAGGATGTAGCTCAGTGGTAGAGCGCTTGCCTAACAGGCAATGAGGATCTGGGTTCAACCCTCAGTGCCACAACAAGAAACATGTTCTGAGTGTCCTTTAGATGCCACACCCTCTGACAAGGGTATACAAAAAACGACACTGGCCATGGTTTGCAATGTGTTTGATGGCAGACATAAACTTCTATTTCTTCTCTCCTACAGCTGAAAAACTGTTTTCCCATACATTGTTTCATTTGTACCCTAAAATAGTCCTGTAAAGTCAAAAACATAATTCACTTAGGCATAACGGGTTACAATTCAAAAACCACATGACATCTTTTAAAGCCCTGAGCGCAGGAGCATTTTATAAAGCCGAAAATTGATGCTCAAAAAAAGTGAGAGGGGGGCTGAGGTTGTGGCTCAGTGGCAGAGCACTTGCCTCACATGTGTGAGGCACTGGGTTCCATCCTCAGCACCACATAAAAATACATAAGCAAGGGGCTGGGATTGTGGCTCAGTGGTAGAGCGCTTGCCTTGCCTGCGTGAGGCGCTGGGTTCGATCCTTAGCACCACATAAAATAAATAAAATAAAGATACTGTGTCCATCTACAACAAAAAAATTAAAAAAAAATACATAAACAAAATAAAGACACTGTGTCCATGCATAATTTAAAAATATTTTTTAAAAAGTGAGAGAGTGGGCTGGGGTTATGGCGCAGTGGTAGCGTGCTCGCCTAGCACGCGTGAGGCACTGGGTTCCATTCTCAGCACCACATAAAAATTAAAATAAAGATGTTGTGTCCACCTACAACTAAAAAATAAATGTTTAAAAAAAAAGTGAGAGGGTTGGTGTAGTGGCGCGCGCCTGTAATCCCTGCCACTGGAGAGGAGGATCGCAAATTTGAGGCCAGCCTCCTCAATGTAGTGAGATCGTCTCAAAAAAAAAAAAAAAAAAGTGGGGTGTGGCTCAGCGGTAAAGCGCCCCTGGGTTGATTCTCCAGTAACAAAAAAAAGGGAAGGGTCCATCTCTGAAGCATTTCACCCAACGCAGTCATAAGATCCGGCAAACTCGCAACCTGCGGAGCAAGCGGCCCCGCCCACTCTCCTAGGAGCGGAGGCTGTCCCCGGGACTCAAAGGCACCAGTGAGCTGAAACTGCCGGAAGCCGCCGGTCACATGACCAGCTGGTGCCGGTCACGTGACAAAGTTTCCGGAGGCGGGGTCCTTCGGCCAAGATGGCGGCTTACCTGCAGTGGCGGCGCTTCGTTTTTTTCGACAAGGAACTGGTGAAGGAGCCGCTGGGCAATGATGGGGCCGCTCCCGGAACCGCGCCTGCCTCTGGATCTGTTTCCAAGTTTCTTTGCCTCCCTCCTGGAATCACTGTCTGCGACTCAGGCCGAGGGAGCTTGGTCTTTGGAGATATCCTTCCTCTGGAGCTCTCTTCCCTTCCCGGATCCCCGAAGAAATCCAGTTGGGATAGAATCTGTCAGTCTGAGTGGTTCGTTCTTGGTTCCACTTTCCATTAGATGGCTGCCCAGAACTCTTCTGTGGTCTGAGGGAAGAAGGAAGGAAGTCCATTTTCTAACTTGTCAATCGAGCAAAACTGGGCAAGTCATTGAACCACTCTGGGCTTCAATTTCTTTCTCTGTGAAAGGCGTGTGAATGCCAATTTGACAAGGTTATTTTAAGATCAGTCCCTCAAAATGGATGCAAGTTGCCTTTCAAAGATGAAAATGTAAGGTGTCATCTTCCCTAATATTGTGGAGGAAGCGGTAAATGAGGCCAGAAGGTTGTTGTTTTGTTCTTGAAGTGACACGTGGGAAAACATTTGAAAATTTTAAAGATGTATATTCATAGCTAGGCGCGGTAGCGCAGGTCTGTAATCCCAGCACTTTGGGAGGCTGAGACAGGAGAATCGCGAGTTCAAAGCCAGCCTCAGCAAGGGGAGGGCACTAAGCAACTCAGTGAGACCCTGTCTCTAAATAAAACACAAAATAGGGCTGGGGATGTGGCTCAGTCGAGTGCCCCTGAGTTCAATCCAAAAAAAAGATGTATGTTTATGTTAGTTGTTACATGGGTTCCAATCTAAATATAAGTATAGTAGACCTCTAGTGGATGCCTGAAGCTCTGAATAGTACCAAACCCCATAGGTACTATGTTTTTTCCTACCTACATGTTCCTCAATTTATGATGGGATTATCCTTAAGTTGAAAGTATTTTAAATAGAAAATGTGTTTAACACACCTGATCTACAGATTATTATAGCTTACCCACACAGTACACTGTAGAATATCAGTTCATCCTTGTGATCCTGTGACTGACAGAGAGTATACTATTGATATCACAATCCACGCCATTGTAAATGAAAAATCATTAATTTGGGGAATATCTGTGCATACATACCTATGATAAAGTTTAATTTGTAAATTAGGTACAGTAAGAGATTAGCAACCATAACTAATAAAACAATATACTGTAAGAAAAGTTACATGAATGTAGTTTCTCATAATACTTAATTTTTCATTGCACTATAGTAACATATTCAGACTGCAGGTAACTAAAAACACAGAATGCAAAACTGGACAAGTGGGGACCACTGTGTCTCTCCTTGGAAAGGAGGCTCCTTGACTACCTCGCACATATGGAAGGCCAAATATGGTTCTTGCCACGTTCCCTACAGCTTACTGGTTTCCAGGCCTATAAACTACGAGTGACACACCTGTACCAATTGAAGCAGCACAATATTCTAGCATCTGTTGGTGAGGATGAAGAGGGTATCAACCCCCTGGTGAGTCTCAGAATGGAAACATGAAAGGTCCAGGAGCTTTTTTTTTCCCCCCTCTGGAGGGAGACTAGCATTCACACTTTTGAGGTCTGTCCACAGGTAAAGATCTGGAACTTGGAGAAGAGAGATGGTGGCAATCCACTCTGCACTCGAATCTTCCCTGCAATCCCAGGAACAGAGCCAACTGTTGTGTCCTGTTTGACTGTCCATGAAAATCTCAACTTTATGGCCATTGGTAAGCAGAAAGAAAGCAAAGTTAAAACTCTCAGATTCTTTACAGATTTTCTTCAGAGTTATTTCCACAGATCATGTTTATTGTTTTAATGGGATCATTTCATACTGAACTGAGGCCTTTGAGATAATAAAATTTGGAATGGGAAGGTGTTTAATTTTATTCTTTGAAAATGAGTCAGTGAGTACCAACATTCAGGTTAACCATGAGGAAAGTTGGGTATGAGAAAGTTTTTTCTAGTGAGTGCACCAAAGATCATTTTCCTTAATTTTTTCAACCTCACTGAAGTGCTGTTTTCTGCTCTCCTACAGGATTCACAGATGGCAGTGTTACATTGAACAAAGGTGACATCACTCGAGACCGACATAGCAAGACTCAGATTTTGCACAAGGGCAACTATCCTGTTACAGGACTGGCCTTTCGCCAAGCAGGAAAGACCACTCACTTGTTTGTCGTAACAACAGAGAATGTCCAGGTATGACCAAAGCCGCTATTCTCAGGGGCAGGCAACAAGGGCTTCTCCATTGCTCAGAGAGATAGGGCAAAGAACTGAAGAAGTTCATTTTCATCATATAGCTTTGAATCATTTGGCCAGCTTAATATTTTACTTCTTAATTGGGAAGTTGGGAAGAGGTAGATTTAGAAAAAGAACTCTGGGCTTATAGTGAAAAGACATGATTTTTTTTCCCCTCACTTGCTAACTGACATGTGATAAGCAGCTTACCTCTCTGGTTCCTGGTGCTCCTATTTAGTGGTCTACTCTACCAGAAACACTCTTGATAAAACAGTAAAATATAATTGCATTTCTCTTACTTGCAGAATCCCTGTGTTATGTAGTGATAATATATACAGAGGAAGAAAATATGATCTCTGCTGATGTATTTATTTAATAGATGGGTGATAGCTAGGCACGTGGTGAACACCTGTAATCCCAGCCACTTAGGAGGCTGAGACAGGAAGATCACAAGTTCAAGGCCAGCCTTGAAAATTTAGTGTGACCTTGGCTCAAAATTTAGAAAATAAGGGGCTGGAGTTGCGGCTTAGTGATAGAGGACTTGCCTAGCATGTGTGAGGCACTGGGTTCGATTCTCAGCACTTCATATAAATAAATAAATAAAAGCAAAGGTCCATTGACAACTAAAAAGAATATAAAAAATAAAAAGGATGGGATATAGCTCAGTGGTAAAGTGCCCCTGTGTTTAATCCCCAGTAAGAACAAAACAAAACAAAACAAAAAAAGACTGGGGATGTAGTTTGGTGGTAGAGAGCCTTTGAGCCCAATCCCCAGTACCAGAAAAAAAATTAATAGATGGTGATAGTTAATGGAGAAGGTAGGCAGCCAAGGCAAAATCTTAGAATGCTAAGCTGAAAAGAAGTGAGAGAGTCAGTCTAGACATAGGAATACCTTTGTGAAGGCTTTGGTGCTACCTTTTAAAGGGAGATTGTTAACCCTTTCTTTCTTCTGACAGTCCTATATAGTTTCTGGAAAGGACTACCCTCGTGTGGAGTTGGACACCCATGGTTGTGGCCTACGCTGCTCAGCACTAAGTGACCCTTCTCAGGATCTGCAATTCATCGTGGCCGGTGATGAATGTGTCTACCTTTATCAGCCTGATGAACGTGGGCCCTGCTTTGCCTTTGAGGGCCATAAGCTTATTGCCCATTGGTTTAGAGGCTACCTTGTCATTGTCTCCCGTGACCGGAAGGTTTCTCCCAAGTAAGGATGCCAGGGAGGAGGGAGAGGAAGAGGGCTCGACTTCTTCCCCAGAATTTGCCTGATTTTAAAATCCTAATGCCAGATCCTGCCAATCTCCTACTTTGGTTTTATGTAGATTGCACTTCCACCTAGATTATTACACATTTTTACTGAAAATGTATTTTTGCTGCAGCCATTTGCTACATAGCTCTGGTATACTAAAATGCTCCAGAGTTTGGACTTGGTGTTATCTTTTAGTCAATATAAGGGATTGGATGGTGAAGGAATTGAAAGTATTGGGAAGTGCAGGACACTATTTTTTGTTGTTGTTTTCCAGAGCTACCAAAAGGGGGAGGTGGGGTCCTCTGCATGATGTAAGTACACTCTGTTAGATGTTGGTTTGTCTTCATTTAGAACCAAACAGTGTTTTACATACACCATGCACTGGATGGTTATTTTTCAAATGGGTAGGTATCTAAATGTCCTTAATTATCTACTCTGTTGGCCTGAATTAATTATAAGATTCTACAGGGTAAGATCAGGATTATGTGTTCTCTTTCTGCAGCTGCCAGCACAATGCTGCTTTTTGTAGGATGAACTGCTAGAAGAGCCAAAGGTGATTTATTCTGGGTAGAGTGGTCAGCACCAAAGCTGTCATGGGAAAGGAAAAGAAAGGGGAACTGAGACAGAGGTGGTCCAAATACTTGGTTCTTTTTCTTTGCTGTGCAGGTCAGAGTTTACCAGCAGGGATTCACAGACCTCCGACAAGCAGATTCTCAACATCTATGACCTGTGCAACAAGTTCATAGCCTATAGCGCTGTCTTTGAGGATATAGTGGATGTGCTTGCTGAGTGGGGCTCCCTGTACGTGCTGACGCGGGATGGGCGGGTCCACGCACTGCAAGAGAAGGACACACAGACCAAACTGGAGGCAAGGCCACCAGGTTCCCAAAGTTTGACATAGGCACCTAGAAGCAGCTACAAGGACAGGTTTCCTAAGTCACTTGGACCCAGGGTGATTCTTTGCTTTGGGTCACAAATGTGCTCAGTTTCCTTAGAGTATTATTATAAGGTAGATAGCCTGCTAGGTGTGGTGGCACATGCCTGTAATCACCAGTGTCTTATGAGTCTGAGGCAGGAGGATTGCAAGTTCAAGGCCAGCCTCAGCAACTTAGCAAGACCCTAGGAAACTTAGTGTGATTCTGTTTCAGAATTTTTAAAATAGGGCTGAGAATGTAGCTTAGTGGTAGAGTACCCAGTTTCTATCTTCAGTACCAAAACAAACAAACGAAAAAAAACAAAGGTAGATGGCCTGGGATGAGGCTTTGGAGGGAAGTGTTGTTTGGGAGCCTAAGCCTACTCTCAGGGTTCATTTTGTTTGCAGAGATCCTTATGAGTTGAGGTGATGTTGGTCTTGAGAGAATCTGGAAAGTCTTGCTCCACCTAGGATCTAGTCAGATTAGGACTCTAGGACTGTCTGGCTATGTTTTGGGCACATTTTGAGGTGTCTTCTCAGGATTGCTTCTACCAATTTTATAATCTCTCTCCCCTTCTAGATGCTGTTTAAAAAGAACTTATTTGAGATGGCTATTAACCTGGCCAAGAGCCAACATCTGGACAGTGATGGGCTGGCCCAGATCTTCATGCAATATGGAGACCATCTCTATAGCAAGGGGAACCATGATGGGGCTGTCCAGCAATACATCCGGTCAGTCTGGTGGTGATGTGGGAAATAGCTCTAAATGCTGATTCAGGCAACCAGGTCGCTGAAACCTGTGCTCAGGGGAGAAGCTTGAACTCAACCAGGAACTTTTTTTTTCCTGTAGAAACCATGTTGCCTCAAATGAGAGAATAACACATCTTATTGGAAATGGAATGTTTAGGGTCAAATATAATATGACCAACATGCAGTTGAGCTGCTCATTACCTCTCATTTTAAACTTTAGGTTGGCTTTTGTCAATAACATTCATTTTGACCTGGTTCTTTAAAGAAAAAAGGCATTCATTTCTTAATTTCATACGTCTTCCCATGGTAATAATTCTTGAAATTTCTGCCCTGATAAGAAGTTTTGGAAAACTATCTAGCCTCTTTCCCAACCACTCTAGAATTCCTGTTATCAACCAGGTTTAAGTACCAGTGGTCTGGAGCTTTTTATTATACATTGTGGTCTGCTGTTTAGTAGTACTCAAATTACCTAGGACATTGTCAGAAATGCAAAATCTTAGGACCCACCCAAGACCTACTAAAACAATTTGTATTTTAAAAAGATTTGTAAGTGACTGCTGTGCATATTACTTTGAGAAGTACACTGATGCAGATGATGATAATGCACATTTCTCTAGAACCATTGGAAAGTTGGAGCCATCGTATGTGATCCGCAAGTTTCTGGATGCTCAGCGCATCCACAACCTGACTGCCTATCTGCAGACCCTGCACCGACAATCCCTGGCCAATGCTGACCATACCACCCTGCTCCTGAACTGCTATACCAAGCTCAAGGACAGCTCAAAGTTGGAGGAGTTCATCAAGGTGCAGGGTGACGTTGGGGGATGATTCCTATAGGGCCCCACTGAGCATGAAGTGCCTCTACCAGGGCTTGCCCTTTTGTAACAGGACATAGGGTAAGGGATGCCCTTATCTGGGAACCAGCACCCTCTGTTCTATAAATGGGGAAGAGGAGTAGCTATTCATTGCTAGTTCTTGCTCACCTTCCTTATTTATTTATTTTTTTGGTAGTGCTGGGGATTGAACCCAGGGCCTTGTATATGTGAGGCAAGCACTCTACCAATTGAGCTATATCCCCAGCCCTTCCCTCTTATTTTATAATGCTAGAAATTTCCATGGTATCTAAGCCTAGGGAAGTGGCATTAAGGAAGCCCTGTGTCCCCTAATGGTAGGGACAGAGGAAGGCCTCTGCCTATTAGTCAGAAACTAAGAGACTGGCCAGCATGCTTTCAAAGCATGGACTTCATTATTTAAGGGTGTGTCTTAGCTGGGCGCTGTGGCACACGCCTGTAATCCCAGCACTTAGGGAGGCTGAGACAGGAGAATTGCGAGTTCAAAGCCAGCCTCAGCAACAGCGAGGCACTAGGCAACTCAGTGAGACCCTGTCTCTACATAAAACACAAAATAGGGCTGGGGATGTGGCTCAGGTGGTTGAGTGCCCCTGAGTTCAATCCCTGGTGCCCAAAACAAAACAAAACAAAAAAAAAGATGTGTCTTATCATAAGATGCCCATTTCCTCTCCCTTCTCTAGCCATCTTTGTGCAAATGATTTTGCCTACTGTCTCCCTGGCAGACAAAGAGTGAGAGTGAAGTCCACTTTGATGTGGAGACAGCCATCAAGGTTCTCCGGCAGGCTGGCTACTACTCCCATGCCCTCTATCTGGCTGAGAACCATGCACATCATGAGTGGTACTTGAAGATCCAGCTAGAGGACATTAAGGTAGGTCAGACTCTTGATTCAGGCAGAGCCCTGTTCTTTTTTTTTGGCCGGGGAGGCGGGGGGGGGGGGGGGCAGGTACCAGGGATTGAACTCAGGGGCATTCAACCACTGAGCCATATCCCCAGCCCTATTTTTTAAATTTTTTTAGAGACAGGGTCTCACTGAGTTGCTTAGCACCCCACCATTGCTCAGGCTGGCTTTGAACTCGCAATCCTCCTATCTCAGCCTCCAAAGCCACAAGCCCTGTTCTTATTTTTTTTTAATATATTTTTAGTTGTAGATGGACACAGTATCTTTATTTCTATGTGGTGCTGAGGATTGAACCCAGTGCCTCACGCGTGTGAGGCGAGTGCTCTACCACTGAGCAACAACCCCAGCCTACAAGCCCTGTTCTTTTTTGAGGACATCCTGGAATGATAAAACTGGTTCCTGGTGAGTGAAGCAGGAGTGGGCACTAGTCTGCCCTTTACCTTTCCACAGAATTATCAGGAAGCCCTTCGCTACATTGGCAAGCTGCCTTTTGAGCAGGCAGAGAGCAACATGAAGCGCTATGGCAAAATCCTCATGCACCACATACCAGAGCAGACAACCCATTTGCTAAAGGGACTTTGTACTGACTATCGACCAAGCACAGAAGGCCGGGGAGACAGGGATGTTCCAGGATGCAAGGTAAGGCCTCAAGGAGAACAACTTTGGATAACAGGTATTAACCTTAGGGGCCTCCTAGGTACAAAGCCCACTCACTCAATCCCCTCTCTCCTCCCTCTATGCTAGGCCAACTCTGAGGAATTCATCCCCATCTTTGCAAACAACCCAAGAGAGCTGAAAGCCTTCCTAGAGCACATGAGTGAAGTGCAGCCAGACTCACCACAGGGCATCTATGACACACTCCTTGAGCTACGGCTACAGAACTGGGCCCATGAAAAGGATCCACAGGTGAGGCTTGGCTAGATCTGCAAAGGTGCGAGAGAAGACAGTTCTTGAGCTGGGGGTATAACTCAGTGGCACAGCATTTGCTTGGTAGGTATGAAGCCCTGGGATCCCCCAGCACTGAAAAGCAAAACCATAGATATTTATTTATTTATTTTGGTACTAGGGATTGAACTCAGGGGTGCTTAACCACTGAGCCACATCCCCAGGTCTTTATAATTTTTTATTTTGAGATAGGGTCTCACTAAATTGCTCAGGGCCTCACTAAGTTGCCAAGGCTGGCTTTGAATTTGCGATCCTCCTGCCTCAGCCTCCGGAGTGGTTGGGATTACAAGCATGTGACACCATGCCCAGCTCAAGATAGTTCTTGCTGTCTCCATTCTTCCATCCTTATGGTTGCCTTTTTCTGCTTTCCTTATGCCAGCAGTTCCTGGCCCCTGGGGCTAAGTGGTTTTCAGTGAAGAAGAAACTGTACTGAGGGAAGGAGATAGTCTGTTGGCCTGTTTTTGATTTTCTGGTCATGTCCAGCAGCCCTATCCTCTTTCTTCCCTAGATTAAAGAGAAGCTTCATGCAGAGGCCATCTCCCTGCTGAAGAGTGGCCGTTTCTGTGATGTCTTTGACAAGGCACTGGTCCTGTGCCAGATGCATGACTTCCAGGATGGAGTCCTTTACCTCTATGAACAAGGGAAACTGTAAGAGTTTGGAGACTTTCAGGGAAAGGAAAATCCAGGTAATTTTCCAGGGACAGTCATTGAGGTATGCCCTTGCCTCTGCCCTAGGTTCCAGCAAATTATGCACTACCACATGCAGCATGAACAGTATCGGCAGGTGATTGCCGTGTGTGAGCGCCATGGGGAGCAAGACCCCTCCTTGTGGGAACAGGCCCTCAGCTACTTTGCCCGCAAAGAAGAGGACTGCAAGGAGTATGTGGCAGCTGTGCTCAAGCATATTGAGAGCAAGAACCTTATGCCACCCCTTCTAGGTACTTGGGAAGACAGGATGGGTGGGCAACAGGCAGCTGACAGGGACCTTCAGCTCTATCCAGAGGGGACTGCTTGGTTCATTGTCTTGTTTCCTCTTGGACCCCAATCTCAGTGGTGCAGACTCTGGCCCACAATTCTACAGCCACGCTGTCCGTCATCAGAGACTACCTGGTCCAAAAACTGCAGAAACAGAGCCAGCAAATTACACAGGATGAGCTTCGAGTGAGGCGGTACCGAGAGGAAACTACCCGCATCCGCCAGGAGATCCAGGAGCTCAAGGCAAGGTACCGGCATCTGGATATATGGAGGAGGGGTACAGGGGATAACCTTGTCCTCGCAGGGTGTTATTATGTACTTCTTCCAAATAGAGGATTGTATGGGGTATTTTCATCCTTGGTTTTTTTTTTTTGGATGCAGCGCTAGGGATCAAACCCAGGGTCTTGTACATTCCAGGCATATGCCATATCTACAATTAAGCTACACACACAGCCCCTTGAACATCTATTTTAACGGAGGAATTCCAAAGTATAGTTTATTGTTTAAACCGTTATTTATTGGGCTTTGGAGTTTATTTTCCTGAGACAGGTATTTTTCTTTCTGTTTATGCCTGTTTTATCTTTTCTAAACATCTAAGTTGTGGTTAGAAACCATTCTGAAGTAAAAATCTTGGCATTAGAAAATGTAGAAAGTGCTGGATGTAGTGGCGCATGTCTGTAATCCCAGCAGCCGGGGAGGCTGAGGCAGGAGGATCACAAGTTTCAAAGCCGGGCCTCAGCAACTTAGCAAAGCCCAAAGCAATTCAGCAAGACCCTGTCTTTAAAATATTAAAAAGGGCTGGTGATGTGGCTCAGTGGTTATATGTCCCTGGGTTCAATCCCCAGTACTGAAAAAAAGGAAAAAATGCAGAAGTGGGTAATTTAAAATTAATTATGGTAGACGTTATTCCCAAGTCTTAAATCTTTTCTGCTTTTAGCAACATAAAATATTTTTAGACAACAGTTTCTTAATTCCACAAATATTTACTGAGCCCCTGTTATGTCCTAAGCCCTGTTATGAACAACGCAGGCAAGAAGGCCTGCCTTTATAGAGCTCACATCATAGAGGAAGAGACAAACAGTAGCCATCCTAAATAGGCAACCTATTATAGTGTGTTAAATAGATAGTGGTAAATTCTAGGAAAAATGTAAGTGGCGGCGGTGGGGGGGCAGGAGTGTATGTTTCAAGGTATTTACTTATTTATTATTTGTAGTGCTGGGGATAGAACATGCTAGGCATGCACTCTACCACTGGAGCTACACCTCCAGCCCCACTACCACTTTGTTTAAAAGTAGTTTTGCAAAGGTACATCACAGTTTTAGATTAGGTAGGCCAAAAAGGCCTTCATGAAAAGGTCATATCTGAGGAAATACCTAAAAGGGAATTTAGTGGGAGTTAGGAAAACTCAAAGAGGGAAAACTATCCCTATGGGTTACTAGCACTTGCTGAGCCTCCAAGTCCAGGATAGTTGTCCTCATTTGACTCCGTTTAAGTGATAGAAGGAGCAGGTAGGGCCTATAGTCCCTTCATAAGGAAACTTCCTTGATCCATTTGAGCTGCCTGCTCTCTCCAAGGGGCTCTTGTTCCTGTCCTCACTCTTTGCCACTCATTTCTGTTATCCCTTGCCCATAGTCCAAAGATTTTCCAGAAGACCAAGTGCAGCATCTGTAACAGTGCCTTGGAGTTGCCCTCAGTCCACTTCTTGTGTGGCCATTCCTTCCATCAACACTGCTTTGAGAGTTACTCTGAAAGTGATGCCGACTGCCCCACCTGCCTCCCTGAAAACCGGAAGGTCATGGATATGATCCGGGCCCAGGAACAGAAACGAGATCTCCATGATCAGTTCCAGCACCAGGTGGGGATGAGTGGGCCAGGTGGGCCAGGGAACTCCCACCAGCACAGAGTCTCCAGAACCCCGAAGGGCTTGTTTCCTTTATTCCTCCTCAGGAAATGAGCACTTCAGTTGATTCTTACTTCTCTTTCCCTGCAGCTCAAGTGCTCCAATGACAGCTTCTCTGTGATTGCTGACTACTTTGGCCGAGGCGTTTTCAACAAATTGACTCTGCTGACTGACCCTCCCACAGCCAGACTTACCCCCAGCCTGGAGGCAGGACTGCAGCGGGATCTGCTGATGCACTCCAAGAGGGGCACTTAAGTAGCTCATGGGAAAAACCTGTGACCATGAGGCACGGTGGACATGGGATTGAGGAGGGCTGTGGTTGCACAGAAGGCAGGCAGACATGCCCACGGCTCCACTCTGATTTGATGCCATTGCCCTCATGATCTGGGGGGACTTTTTTTTTCATGCCCTTTTGCCAGCCTGTTGTCCCTCCTGTTGGCTAGCAGAATAGATTATTCCAGACTAGCGGGGGAGGGCACCTCAGCAACCTCTGAGTGTGGACAATAGCTGCTTTATTCTCTGTTCAAGAGCACCAGGCTGTGCTTGGGTCCCTGCTCTGAGTCTATAAATAAAAGAATATAATGATTTGAGAGTTGAAACATCTTTTTCTGGGAACTTTCTGGATTCTTAACTGTGTATACTGTACTTTCCTCTGTTCAGTCCAGTTCCCTTCCTACAGACTTGGAGATCATGTTGACTCAACCTCATCCCAGCAGTCAATGGGGCCTGGAGCATTTAGCACAGTTCAATTAACTGAAGAAGCTCTTCAAAAGGCATAATGAGCCAGGCATGATGGCACACACCTATAATCCCAGCAACTCAGGAGGTTGGAGCAGGATTGCAAGTTCAAGGCCCTAAGCAACTTATTGAGACCCTGTCTCAAAATAAAAAGGGCTGGAGATGTAGTGCAGTGGCAAAATGCCCCTGGGTTCAACTCCTAGTACCAAAAAGGAAAAAAGGCCTAATGATTAAGTTTCAACTTAAATGAGTTTAAACTTGAGTTTAAACTTAAAGGCAGCCAAAAGAGCTCTTTTTTGGATGGGTGGGTACTGGGGATGGAAGCCAAGGGCACTCAACCACTGAGCTACATCCTCAGCCCATTTTCTTCTTTTTTTTTTTTTTTGGTACCAGGGATTGAACTCAGGGGTACTCAACCACTGAGCCACATCTCCAGCCCTATTTTGTGTTTTATTTAGAGACAGGGTCTCACCAAGTTACTTAGCACCTTGCCATTGCTGAGGCTGGCTTTGAACTTGCGATCCTCCTGTCTCAGCCTCCCAAAGTGCTGGGATTACAGGTGTGTGCCACTGTGCCTGGCTCCTCAGCCCATTTTTTATATTGTGAGACAGGGTCTAAGTTGATTAGGGCCTCGCTAAGTTGCTGAGGCTGGTCTTGAACTTGTGATCCTCCTGCCTCAGCCTCCCAAGTTGCTAGTGTTACAAGTGTGCTTGCCAAAACAGGTTGATCTTCAGTCTTGCTGTTCTTCTTGGCTCACATTTGGGAAAAATATTCAAGCAGGACGCAGATTCAGAGAGAGCCTTGGGTCCAGCCTGCCTTCATTATGTGTAGGCTGGTGTTTGGCTGTACTTGTACTAGATGATAAACAGGGTAGATAATAGCGTGTTTTTTTTTTTAATGGTCCCAGGGATTGAACCCTATTGAAATGTTTTGTCCTTTTTGAAGTGGTCAACTTAAGTTTATGTTAGTGGGTATTCCTTTGTAATGTGGGTTACACTTCCTGTCAAACAGTTATTCCTATTGGGGCTGTTTAATTGAAGGAAGTAACATGGACATTGTAATTTAGGTAGTCTTTAAAAGGGGCAGTACTGTAGCCACAATGATAGATTTTGGATCAGTTGACCTGAGACTGAATCCTAGTGTGTTGACTTCAAGCATCTCTTTTAAAAATTTATTTATTTTTTTGAGATGGGGTCTTGCTATGTTGCCCAAGCTGGTTTCAAACTCCCAGGCTCAAGTAATGGTCCTGTCAGCCTCTGGAGTAGCTGGGACTACTCTCAGAACCTCAGTTTCTTCATCTGTACATTACCTGGAACAGCTATTATGACCTAAAGAGCAAATGGCTGTCAGGTGGTTAGCACATGGGTGCTCAATTTGTAACTATTAGTAGTGTTAGTGGGAAAAGCATTTTTTCTAATTAGCCCTTCTCCCACCAACATTACTAATGTGTTGGCACTCCCATGTCAGAGTTAGGTCTTTAGCCATGACCTTTAATCTCTCTCAACCTGTTTGCTCATTTTAAACAACAGAAATGCTGACTACTTCAGGGTTATAGCAAAGCTAAGTTCGACCAGAGGAAAGGAAGTACCACCTAAGCTGTGCTAACTGCTTGTGACACTGCTGGGAGAGGAAACTATAAATTTCTGAATGAGAAGCCTTCTGGAGCAGCCCTTTTATCTGTCAATGATAAATGCAGCCCAGCGGGCATGGTAACTTGCTTAAGCAGTCGGTACTTGGTCATACCGGACATTTTTAGGGTTAACAGATCCTCCCTTTCCTCTTGGGCATGGTTAACTCCTGCTTAATTGGCTACCCTTAGGGAGGCCTTAGAAAAGGACTCCAAAGGCAGTTTATAGGCAAAACTGGGAGGCTTCTCTTAGACTCTGACCATCAATATTCCTGGTTCATAGAGGTGGTAGGCCTGGGTCTCAAAACGGAAAGCCCCCGGGGCAAAAGGGAACTCACGCTCCAGGTGAGCCGGCGGAACAGGGGTGGCGAAGTCTGCTCTGTTGCAATCATTCTAATTCCCCTCCAGAGGGAGGTACCTCCCCTTCGAGGGAGGGCGCCGGACGTGACGCTAAGCCTTCAGCAGTCCAGTAGTCAGGCCGTGGGACGAGATCAGGCCCACGTGTCCCCAGTTCCCGCCAGCTCGGGTCCCCGGCCTCCGCGGACCTCAGGGGACTTTAGCAGCAACACCTGCCCTACTTCCCGAGCGGAGTCATGTCCGGCAACGGCAAGGGCAACGGCAACGCGGCTGCAACGGGGGTGAGTCCTGAGCCTGTGACCGGTACGACTTGAGGCTTCCGGGAGAGCCATGCAACGATTGGCCCGAGGGTGCCATCCTCTGTCGTCTATTGGTTGGAATGGCTTTCCGTCATTTTTTTCCTCTATAGTTTTTTAAAGGGCCAGTAGCTAGGTTAGCTTTAGGAAGGAAAGGGACAAAATCAGTGAGTGGGGGAGGGGTTAGGCGTGGAAGGCCTGTCAGCCGTGGAACCCTCATCCTTGAGGACTTATCGGTGCTCCTTCCGTCTAGGCCTCATATATATGCCTTGAGGGTTAGTAAACCAGTCCGGATGAAGTTCATCTACACCAACAACGTTCTTTCGATAAGATAACAGGCCATTGCAGCCACCTTGGAAGACGTTCCGCTTCTTATTCAAAGGAGAGCACATTTCCAAGTCTCCCTACTGCGCACAAATGTCTTGGAAGTAGAGCCTTTTCCCTTTCTCCTTTATAGCAGTCACCCAGCCCCAGTCTACTTTCAAAATCCCCAGCTGAGACACACCACTGAATTACTACTGTGGGAGGCGGGCCAACCCTGGATCTTCCCATTCTTGGCCTGCCTGCCGACCCTATGCACAGGCAGACTACGGAGTCATGGAGACTACTGCCCGCCTGAGATAAGACCGACGGGGCAGCTGCTTATCTTCTCCTTTCCAGCCTGCTGGTGAGCAGTGGGTTTCTTTGCTAGTGCAGACATGCCAGAACACTGAGCTAGAAGGAAGAGTTAATTCCAGCACTAGCTCTCTTTCCATTATTAGCTATGTGACCCTAAGCAAATCATTTCACCTCTCAGTGCCAGGCTTTCCTTTTGTAACATCCTCTGACAGGTGCCTGTCCTGTCTACCTAATAGAATTGTTGCGAAGGCAACAATACGCAAAAGCAATAGAGCTAGTTATTCAACCTATACAGGTCTCAAACTTCCTGCCTCAAGCAATCCTCCTACCTTAGCCTCCCAAGTGTTGAGACTACCAGTGGGAGTCACTGAAACCTGCTTGGTGTGGTTTAGTACTGGGCATTGAACCCAGGGGTTCTTTACCACTACCACTAAGCAACATTCCCAGTCCTCTTTTATTATTTATTTTAAAACAGGATATCACTAAGTTGCTAAGGGTCTTGCTAAGGTGCTGAGGCTGGCCTAAAACTTGTGATGCTCCTACCACAGCTTCCTGAGTCTCTGGGATTACTGGTGTACTCCACCATGCCCAGCTGCAAATATGTATTTTTTAATGGAACAATTTGACTTGAATATGTTTTTGCAGATTCAGTGAACTTGAGGGATTCTTGGTGAACCTTGGAGTTCTGGGACCTTAGATTCCTTTCTCTGGGCTACCTATGGTGTAGAATTTTAGAGTCCTGTTTTAAGCCCAGCCACATTAGCAAGGGGCCACCCAGAGCTGATTTATTGAAGGAGTGATCACAGTGGAATAGACTTGAGTCCAAGAGCATCAAGCTCTTACCTCCTCCAACAACAGAGGCATCATATGTCTGACTGCAAAAGAACTTCATGGGGTGAAGATCCCAGAACAGGGGAAGTTGAAGTTTCTACAGTGGCTTCTGTTTGATGTAGAAAGAAATAAAACCTCTGACTCAGACTGAAGAACCCAGTTCTACCTGCTTGGCACTGAACACCTTTATCCAAGGTGTCTGACAGGAAGAAGTGTGTCCTATTGAGTTTTGTTTTCGTTTTTGTTTTGGTGGGGAGGGTACCAGGGATTGACCTGAGGGACACTCAACCACTGAGCCACATTCCCAGCTCTATTTTGTATTTTATTTAGAGACAAGTTCTCACTGAGTTGCTTAGTACCTTGCTTTTGCTGAGGCTGGCTTTGAACTCACGATCTTTCTGCCTCAGCCTCCTGAGCTGCTAGGATTATAAGCACGTGCCACTGTGCCCAGCTTCCCATTGTGTTTTTAGCTTAAGATCTGATGCCCCAAAATTTACTTGATGAGACAAGAGAGAGCACTCTGGGTGAATGCATGTTAGGCAGTTCAGCCTCTCAGTCTTATAGGACATCGAGGCAGAAGTAACATCATTTCCTAAATGAACAAAGAGGCCCTGGTGGGATGATGCAGTGTCGCCCACCAAGAAGCTGAGCAGACTGTACATTAGATCAGTTGACCCCAGTCCGAATAGGTGCATTCCAGCCAGATTAAGGGACCTTTCGTGTGGCAACTTCCAGGTAGTTCTCAGTGTCTGAGTGGCACTGAAGCTTTCTGGAGTGCCTGCACTGTGCTGGATAGTAACCTGTACTCCAGTGATGTGTGACTCCAGCTGCCCTACCCAGCCAGCTGCAGGCCCCACCCTCCCTGTGGCCAGGTTGATGGGCTTTATCTCTCTACCCACATGGTGGTATACAGCACTCCCCCTGAGAATTGCCTTGGCCAGCATGGGCTTTGAGGCTCAGTGTCCTGGTTACCGCCACAGCAATAGTAGCAGATCCTATCATTGCTTCCCTCTGGTCTGTTTCTCTGGATCCTGGAAGAGGGAAGAAGGTATCGAGGAAGGTCAAGGGATTAGTTTTGGACTATTTCTCCACTCTGAGGCTCAGCCAGCCACACACAGGCCAGGGGCTAAGGTTTTTTCTTCTGAGTTAGTGATTCTTTTTCTTGGACCAGGAACACGAGGATCGGAGGGGACTGTAACCCACAGGGTTTTTTTCCCACAGGAAGAAAACGGCTCAAAGATGAGAGTAATTCGAGTGGGTACCCGTAAGAGCCAGGTAAGTGTGTACATTGGGTGGAGATTTGTCAGGAGACTTCTGGTGCTTACAGGATGACAAATTGAGGGGGAGTTAGTTCCCAGCATAGAGGAAATGGGGTGGCTGGGGTTAGATCCTGTGGGGAATGGCAGATTGCTTTCTGTGGAAAGTTACACCCTGAGCTAGGGTGCAGAGGACTCCCAGGCCATGCTCTTATCTTTCCCAGGTGAGAATTCCATTCCCTTTAGGATATCCCTGACCTTATGAGGATCTGAGCTTGGGGCAGTGGTCAGGGAAAGGCAGGACTAATCAAAATCTCTGTCCTCAGCTGGCTCGCATACAGACAGACAGTGTGGTGGCAATGCTGAAAGCCTTATACCCTGGCCTACAGTTTGAAATCAGTAAGTTTTCTGGAAAGGAGTGGAAGTTAATGGGAAGCCAGTATTAGTGGAGGGTAGAGCACGGGGTTCCTGGCTTTGCCTATGACCAAAGACTGGCCCCTGCCTCCAAGAACCTCTCTTGGCTTCTCCCAGTTGGAGGGCTATCCTCTGAACACCTCTAGCTCTGACTGCCTGGGCTAGTCTGGCATTTAATGTCTTCTGCCTTGGATCTTTTTGAGTGTGTCTGTCTTCCTACTAGATGGTACATTCCTAGAAGGTGGAGACTAAAGCTTATGTGGCTCTGTTCCACTAGGAATTTTAGCAAAGTGCTGGGTACAGTAGGGGCTCAATAAATGCTGATTAATAACGTGATTGGTTGATTCTCTTTTCAGTTGCTATGTCCACAACAGGGGACAAGATTCTTGATACTGCACTCTCTAAGGTAACAAGAACTTCTCTCCGATCCTTACACCCCTTTGTTCTTCCTTCCCCTAAAAGATTTATTCTGAGGCTCTCTCTTGCCCAGCAGATTGGAGAGAAGAGCCTGTTTACCAAGGAGCTGGAGTATGCACTGGAGAAGAATGAGTAAGTGGAGACAGGAGAGCATGGCACAATCTCTTGCTGGGATCCTTGTGTGCTACAGATCCAGATATCAGTAAAACTGCTAGCTTAGACCAGATAAACTGTGGGATTCAGGCTTCTGAAAAGGAGTGTCCTGGTTTGGAGCCATTTGGCAGCCTGGAGTGTAAGAATGACTGGGAAAATGGGGTAGAAAGTAAGGGGGAGGAGAGCACATCCAAAGGTCCTGAGGCCTGGGGAAGGCCTGCTTCCTGAACTAACTTGGCTCCACTACTGAAGCAGAGGCAGGGGTCATCTGCTTCAACTCCTTCTCCTTCCCCTATCCTTACTCTCTCTAGAGTTGACCTGATCGTTCACTCCCTGAAGGACCTGCCTACCGTGCTGCCTCCTGGCTTCACCATTGGAGCTGTTTGCAAGTAAGAGTCCTGGAAGCAAGGGGGCCTGAGCAGGGAGCAGACCTCACAGGAGACAATACTTTTCCCTCTGAGACTTGATTCTCTGCTTTGAGCATGGCAGGAAACTCAGAATATGCCAGTTAGTTGGCTACTGAGAGAGAATGGAAGTGACCCGAACTGAAATTTCTCCCTCATTCCATGACCTCCTCCCTCAGGCGGGAAAACCCCTGTGATGCTGTTGTCTTTCACCCAAAATTTGTTGGGAAGACCCTAGAAACCTTGCCAGAGAAGAGGTTAGTGGGACCTGAATGGACATCCTGGTGGGAGGAGCAGGAAAGGAACAGTGACTGCCTAGTGTTAAATTTTATTTTAAACCCTCTCTCTGAGCAGCACTGTGGGGACCAGCTCCCTGCGGAGAGCAGCTCAGCTGCAGAGAAAGTTTCCACATCTGGAGTTCAAGAGTATTGTATCCTTTTAGAAGGAAGGGGGTCAATGGCCAAGGAAGAAGACAATACCTAGATGACCCTGGAAGTCCTGAGAGTGGAAGGGGCTTCCAGTACAGGTGGCCCATAGGGGCAGTGGGCTATCTGTCTTTCCATCCACCCATTCACCCATCCTTCCACCCATTCTTCCATTTATCCATCCATCCATCTGTAATCCTTAATGTTTTCTTAGCCCAAGGAAGGTGCCTCACATTGGGGATAATGATGAGTAAGATAAACTTTGTCCTTGCTTATGTAGAATGAAAAGTTTACGTTTTAGTTAGGTCTATAGACAGGCATTGATGATACAAAGTAATGATACAAATAATGGTTGTTTCTGGGAGGCATAGAGGGTACTTCCTTTTTTACTTTATATATGCTACTATTGTTTTGATTTTTACCATGACTATGTAGTGTTTTTTGTTTGTTTGTTTTGTATTGGGGATTGAACCCAGGGGTGCTTAAGTGCTTACCCACTGAGCCACATCCTCAGTCCTTTTTATGTTTTATTTTGAGCCATGGTTTTGCTAATTTGCTCAGCCTGTCCTCAATCTTGGAATCCTCTTGTCTCAGCCTCCCAAGTTGCTGGTATTACAAGTGTGCACCACCATGCCTGGTGAATATGTAGTTTTATAAAACTAATTTTAATAACAGTATATGCTAAGTGCTCAATGGGTAAAGATGGGAATTCTCTGGAAGCATTTAGCTGGAACATCTAAACAGAGACTTAGGGATCATGGAAGGTTTCTCAGGAGTCTTATAACCTTAGGCAAGTTATTTAACCTTTCTCTATTATTATCCTCATCTGTATAGTAGGGATAATAATAATACCTACTGCACAGGGTTGTCATGAAAATGAAATGAGCTGACATGGGAAAGCACTTTAGAAGAGCATGGTGTTGTAAATGGTACCTGTTGTCATGAAGCTGAGAGCTCAAAGATGGGTAGATAGAGAAGAAAAGACTCCAAACAGCATGTGGCTCCTGTTAGTCCTTAGCATCTCTTCACAGCGGGGAAACCTCAACACCCGGCTTCGGAAGCTGGATGAGCAGCATGAGTTCAGTGCCATCATCCTAGCTGTAGCTGGCCTGCAGCGCATGGGATGGCAGAACCGAGTTGGGCAGGTAGGGGCTCCAAATTTCTCCTCCCCAGTTTATCTGCTTCTCCTTCCTTCCTGTACCTCCTCCTTTTTTTTTTTTTTTGTACTAGAGATTTAACTCATGGGCACTTTACCACTGACTATATCCTCAGCCCTATTTATTTATTTATCTATCTGTCTATCTTGCACTCCTCCTGTCTCAGCCTCCTGAGCTTCTGGGATTACAGGTGTGTACTGCACCTGTGTGCCTGGCTGTACCTTTTTCTTAACTGCTTGACCTCTAATTCTGCAAATACATTCCCAGGGTGGGGAGATTGGAAAACAAAGGCCATACTCCTGCTTGTGCCTCCCCAGGCTTTCTAGATGATAAGCAAAGTACATCTCACTGCTGGATGCTTTTGGGCACCCCCCCCATCCCCACCCTTCTACCTGTTCTGTGTCCACAGATCCTGCGTCCAGAGGAATGCATGTATGCTGTGGGCCAGGTAAGCTTGAGTGGGGAAGCCACTTGTTGATTTGCTCCCTTCTCTTTGTTCTCAACCAGGAATCTGGTCTCCCAACATTCAATATCTGCGTTCCCCAAAATGAAATTTTCAGGGAGAGGAAGGCCTTGGGATGCTACTGGCCCAAAAGACCCTGGGGAACAGGTGGAAGGGTGGTTCCCATCCTTAGCTCCATTAGTTGGGGGGAGATCAGGTCTGATGTACAAGGCTGTTTTTTCATCAGGGGGCTCTGGGTGTGGAAGTCCGAGCCAAGGACCAGGACATCTTGGATCTAGTGGGTGTATTACATGATCCTGAGACTCTGCTTCGCTGCATCGCTGAGAGGGCCTTCCTGAGGCACCTGGTAGGACCTGTGCTTGCCCTAGGGGAGTGGGGTGGCCAGCCAGGAAGTACTCTGTATGTAGTGATAACTCATTGTCAAATGTTATGTATGTGGAGGATGCAGGTCTTGGCCCAAGAGCCTTTTTAGTTGTGCCCTCTGTATCTCTGAGGACTGTAGTCACAGAGTTAAGGATCCTGGAATTCATAGGAACTTTTCATTGCAGGAAGGAGGCTGCAGTGTGCCAGTAGCAGTTCACACAGTGATGAAAGATGGGCAGGTAAGCAGGGGGAAATAGGTGGGAAGACACAAAAGGGCTGTGGCATTTCTCCCTATGCATCCCAGGTTTCTAAGCAGTCCCCTCTCAGAATAAGCTGAAGCAACCATTTTCTTTCCCAGCTGTACTTGACTGGAGGAGTCTGGAGTCTAGATGGCTCGGATAGCATGCAAGAGACAATGCAGGCTACCATCAACGTCCCCACCCAGGTACCAAGGATGGAGGATGAGGAGGGAGTAATAAACAAGAATGTATGCAATCTTGTCATTCCCACCAAATCTCACTTCCTTCTTTATCCAGTATGAAGATGGCCCAGAGGATGATCCACAGCTGGTAGGCATCACTGCCCGGAACATTCCAAGAGGAGCCCAGCTGGCTGCTGAGAACTTAGGCATCAGCCTGGCCAACTTGTTGCTGAACAAAGGAGCCAAGAACATCCTGGATGTTGCACGGCAGCTTAATGATGTCCACTAACTGGCCTGTGGAGCACAAGTGCTTAAGTTGCCACATTCCAGTGCCTATATCTGGCCTTAGTACCCCTGTGGTCAATGGGGAGTGATTACCTCAGATTGAACTGCAGGATCTGAGACTTCCAGGGACTTGCCTCACCTTGGGGCCTTGATGACTGAAGTGGGGCCTTCATCTCTTTTTAGAGAAATCCAAGCCAGTCTTTGAATGTAACCCACTCTAATAAAACAGCTCTGAAAATGGTTGTTTTGGTGGGGCTGGAGAAAAGATAAAATCCAGCGTCCCCTCCCCCCTTTTTTTGTACTGGAGATGGAACCCAGAGGCATTTTACCACTGAGCCACATCCCTAGCCCTTTTCGAGACAGGGTCTTACTAAATTGCTGAGACTGATCTCAAATTTGTGATCCTCCTGCCTCAGCCCATTTGTTGGGATTATGAGCATGGGTCACCATGCCTGGCAAAACCCTTAAACCTTACTTTGCAGTCTAGGATCTTTGCCTAAGGTTTAACTTTTGGGGTGGGTGGGGGGAGGAGAGTACCAGGGATTGAATTCAGGGGCACTCAACCACTGAGCCGCAACCCCAGCCCTATTTTGTATTTTATCTAGAGACAGGGTCTCACTGAATTGCCTAGCACCACCACGGTTGCTTGAGGCTGGCTTGAACTTGGGGTCCTCCTGTCTGCCTTCTCAGCGCTGAGATTACCGGTGTTGGTCACTGTGCCCAGGTCCTGGAACATCTTTAATGTTTATGCTTTGATAGTTATTATTTCAAATAAATCCATTGTCTCACAGGGAACACAAGAAAGCAAGAGAATAGCTTAAAATCTTGTGCCTTAGGGCCTAGGGTGTGTAGTTCAGTGGTAGAGCACTTGCCTAGCACGGAGACCCTGGCACTGCAAAAAACAAAAACCGAAGTCCTACAGTTTGTCCCAGATGTCCAGTTAACAGAACATTAGTCTCTACCACCCCACTACTTCAGGAAAGTATATAAAGTTATCAAATGCTACAACTGTTGTAAAATGAAAACAGACACTTCATTTTTTTAAAAAAAGAATCCTTTAATAAACAAAATTAGACCATCTGAAACTCCCCAATACTTAAGGTTCTAGTCGTGGATGGGTTAGCTGCAAAATTCCAGTTCATAAGCCAAGAGAGGCTCAGTCCAGAGATTAACTGACATGTGCTGGTATCTAGGTGCTTGGATTGCCGAGTTGAGCGGCTGGAAGGGAAATGGGGTTGAAAGGCCTGACAGGCCCAGTTTTCAGTCTCTTTCAGCACGAACACAACTCTATTGCTATCTACACAGCCAGCTCTAAGTCCAAACTGGAGGCCTTTGCCATTTCCCAAACTTCTTCCTAGGCGTCATCTCAGGAGAAAGATCAGATTTGTCCTGGCCACACCACATAGGCCTATGAATGAAGACGGAGATGACCGAAAATCCTGGGACTTGGCATCAAGGGGGCACCAAACCAAAATAAGTGATCGATTTCTCTCACAAATCCTGGAAATCAACAGTCAACGTCTGAAAGTCCTGGCAAGAGCTAAGCACCTCGCTGAAGAAATGACACATCCAGGCTGCAGCAACTGAGGAACTCACCTTGAGGGCTGCCGGCTTCTGGGCCTTGGCTGCCCACCTCGGCTCTACGTTAACGCGGAAAGCCAAGTTTTCCAGAAGGTGCCGCGGCCTCACCGCAGCCCACCAGCCATTCTGAGGATGGGGCGTAGGCTGAATCACTCACACTAAGGGCGACAAGTACTGCGCCCCCAGACCCGTCCCGCGGCCCAAGGACCGAAAGGCCCCGAGCCAGAGAAGGACGCCAACCCGCCCCTCCTCCCGGTAGCCAGGACAAGGACCGAGGCCCTCTAGCGCCAAGGCAGGCCGTGCGGGCGCGGGGGAGGGGAGGGGAGGGCGGGAGGCGGCGGGGACTCTAGGGGAGGGGGCCGGGCGCAGCGGTTCGCACGCCTCGCAGCCCGACGTGGCTCAGCTCTTTCCGTGAGGGCGGTGGTGGCCCTTAAAAGGGCCTTTGTGGTAGCATGGGGAGGGCTGGGCAGCCGGCCGCAGCGCGGGCACCCCTCAGTACTCCTGAGAGGCCTGGGTGGCCTTCTTGCCGCCCGCCGGCGCCTTCGGCCCCACGGTGGCGCTGGTCTTCTTGGGCAGCAGCACGGCCTGGATGTTGGGCAGGACGCCCCCTTGAGCGATCGTCACGCCGCCCAGAAGCTTGTTAAGCTCCTCGTCGTTGCGGATGGCCAGCTGCAGGTGGCGGGGGATGATCCGCGTCTTCTTGTTGTCGCGGGCCGCGTTGCCCGCCAGCTCCAGGATCTCAGCCGTGAGGTACTCGAGCACCGCCGCCAGGTAAACCGGCGCGCCGGCGCCCACTCGCTCGGCGTAGTGGCCCTTCCTCAGCAGCCGATGTACTCGGCCCACAGGGAACTGGAGACCCGCGCGCGAAGAGCGCGACTTGGCCTTAGCGCGGGCCTTGCCGCCAGTCTTGCCGCGGCCGGACATAGTGCGCGAGGTAGAACAGAGAAGAACAGCGTCCACGAAGACCTTTCAACCGCCGGCCGCCGCAGTCCAACTGCTGCCGCGCGCGCCGCAGGGCCGCCCTTATAAGCCCCAAGGGCACACCCCCGCGCCCTTTCTATTGGTTCTTTTCTCCAATACCCGCCTCCGGTTGGTTGCGGTTAACCCTTCCGTGACGTGCCTCAGCTAGGAAAGCGCGCCCATTGATTGGCCGAATTTGAAAACCTTTTGCCCGGGGAAAAAGACTAGGAAGAGCAGTAGCACACAGCCGGCCTACCAACCCTGGCTGCGACCAATCCGTGTAAAGCGCGGGAGATTTAAACCCTAGAGCTGGAGACCAGAACCGGAAGACAAAAAGGGTAGCATCTGAATCCACCTGCATAGCTTCTGGGAAATCCATGCTGGCCTGATTTTTAAAGGAAAGGAGTCAACTCTACAACTATCACTGCCTCCCCTTCCAGGTCTGTTCACGCCTCACTCCCTCCTTTGATCTGGCAAAGGGAGTGTAAAAGGAAAAAAATAAGATCTCTTCAAAGTTCCATCTTATGCCAGAACACAGATCCTGTGTCACCTGAAATGTCAGTGTTTCAATATTTATTCAACATGTTCTATTTGGGCTCAGTTGTTTACTGCTTGCCAGAAATGTCAGAGATGGGCATCCTCTTGGAAGAGGTACCCCCACCAACTCTCCCAATCTCCTAATCTGCTCATAGAGGAAATATACCTACAAGGAACAACGACAAGAAAAAATCAACTCTTTATTGTCACCAGTGAGAGCATCTGCCCCCACCTTATTAATCAGAACACTTAATTTAAAGTCAATGTCTGCATAGTAGCCATTCCTCAGCAGCCAATATACTCGGCCCACAGGGAACTGGAGACCAACCGATATTCCATCTGGAAGCACAGCATATTCCTTGAGTCAGGACTCTGAATGTTAAGTTATAGGTATGTGCATAAAAGCTGCTGCATCCCACCTTAGGAGGCTATAAAGATCTGATGGAAAGGGAAAGTGGCAAGATGAAGAAAGCCATAGGCAAAGTCCAATTTTGGGCAAGAAAGGCCCAAAATGTCAATAGTAACTGGTGAAGGGAAACGCAAAAACAAAATCTGGAGTATATGAAGAGTGGGAGAGGCCTGGGCCTAGAGGCAGTCTTGGACATGAGGCTGGCCCAGATTAGGACCCTGGAAACTGTGCCACAGTAATAGGCAATCTTCAGGGAACTCAGACATCATAGAAGAGTCGGACAAGCTGGTATCGAATGGAGAAAGTGACAGCACTGCCCAGGATCTGCAAGGAGAAATGGACTGGAATAAGAACCACAGAGAACAGGAGACAAAGAGGTGTAAACCCCACCCTCAACCTTACCTGCAGCAGTAGCAGGAGCAATGTGAGGTTTCTCTCATGTATGGGCCCAAAGATTTTAAGTAGCAAGTTGATGAGGGTCATGTTGTTACATTCAGTAAAGGTACCATCCTCATTCTCACTTTGGCGCACTGTCACTAACCTGAGGCTCTCTGCTACCTGGAGGGACCAGAGGTGAAGAGAAGTTCAGCTAATACCTATGTTTCAGGAATGGGGATCTACTTAATGCTGCCAACCTCCCCTTGGAACTGATGTAGGCCTAGGATCCCCATTTCCTGAGTTCAGAATGGTGGCCTGGGGCCTTACCTCCTTGTTACCTTGTTACCTTTAAAATAAAGGTGCCCAAGAAAGAGAGGCTCTTGGTCTTGAACTTGGAATAGCTCATCTCCAGTTTGCCTGTTTTGGTATTGAGTCTGCAGAGGGAAAGACAGATTCATGTGAGTGGGCCTCTAGTCAAAGAACTCTCTCCTTCCTGTGCTTATTACTAGGAAAAGCACTGAATGTGGAATCAAACAACTTGAGATCTATTTCTGGCTCTGCTGTGTGATCAGAACTGCAATGACGATTAAATGAAATGATGTAAGTAAATGTGCTTTTGTAAACTATAAAGGCCTAACTACATGGAAATGTCAGAGATGGGCGTCCTCTTGGAAGATGTCAGCTCTTCTTTGGGGCCTACATAGCAAATGTATAGACTGGCTTTAGATAGATATACCAAGTAAAAAGGCTATGATGCCCCAAAGTGGCTACCTGGGTATACGGTGGCGAGGGCAAGGGATGATATGCAGGAGCTGAGGCAGTGAGTAGAGGAAGTTGAACACCTGTGGCATGAAGAAGAGTAGCATGGTCTTGCTGAAGTGTCCCAATATGCCCACCACGGCAAAGGTCATGCCAGCAAAGTAACAGAAGGTATCTCCCACAAACACTCGTGATGGGTACCTGTGTAGGAAAGAGCATCTGAGCCAGTGGCAAGAAACATTACCAATCTTCTCTCCGACATCACACACTCTGGGCGCTGAGCTCACCCTGACTCTAGTTGTCACAGCAACTTTGCAGGACCCAAGGCCCTGATTTCACCTATTCCTGAGGGCTCCACAACATACATCTCCAACTACTGCTCAGCAGAGAATAATTTCAGAATACTACCAGGCTAGGGGTGTAGCTCAGTGGTAGAGTACTTGACTGACATATGCCAAAGCCATGGATTTCCTAGCAAGCCAGGAGGAAAAGTGACAGAATGCTACCAACTGAAGGCCCCAAAAATACTCAGTGAAGGTATGCAAAGATTTAGCCTCTCCATTAAGAGCTGGGTTGTTATCAGGACCATCTTTGCCAGGTATTCAGATAGTTGTTTCCCTTATCCACCAGGCTACTTACCAGTTATGATAGAATAATCCCAAGGTAGTGAAAAAAAAGGGTATCATGAAGTAGAGGGAAAATACATGATCATCTCGATAATCACCTTGGAAAGCAAGGAAAAAGGAAAAGTTAATATCCATACTCTCTGTGTGCCCTCAACCTATTTTTGTCTCTATTCAAGTTCTGTTCCCAGCTATATCATGCACTTCAACCAAGTCACTTTTAAGAGTTCACTACCAGGTCTGGGATTGTAGCTCAGTGGTAGAGTGCTTGCCTTGCATGCATGAGGCACTGGGTTTGATTTTCAGCACCACATAAAAATAAATAAATAAAATAAAGATATTGTGTCCACCTGCAACTAAAAAAAATTTAAAAAAAAAAGAAGAAGAATCTACTATCCCAACCAGGTACAGTGGTTCCAGTACCAAAAAAAAAATGCACTACCCTCCTTTTATGTCACCCAGACAATTTCAAGTGTTCCACCATTTTTATGAAGCCTTCAAAAAACTGGTTATCAGCCAGACACAGTGGTGCACACCTATAATCCCAGCACTCTGGGAGGCTGAGACAGGAGAATTCCAAGTTCAAAGCCAGCCTCAGCAAGTGAGATGCTAAGCAACTCAGTGAGACCCTGTCTCTACATATAACACAAAATAGGGCTGTGGATGTAGCTCAGTGGTCGAGCATCCCTGAGTTCAATCCCCAGTACCTCCCCCCCAAAAAAACTGGTTAATCTCTTAAATTTGGTTTAGCCATTCTGACCTTGTGTTTTGTTTTTTGTTTTTGTTTTGTTTTTTTTTTTTGGTGCTGAGGATTGAATTCAGGGGTACTTGGCCAATGAGCCATATGCCCAGTCCTATTTTGTGTTTTTTTAATGTAGAGACAGGGTCTCATGGAGTTGCTTAGCGCCTGGCTGTTGCTGAGGCTGGCTTTGAACTCGCAATTCTCCTGTCTCAGCCTCCCAGAGTGCTGGGATTACAGGCATGTGCCACTATGCCTGGCAGAGAGTGATCTTCTTAATGCTAGGGTCTGTGAAACTGTTTATGTACAATAGGAGAAGATAAGGTATTGCTATTTGTGCCACTCCAGCTATAAATGACAGAGCTACTATTCTTCTTTCTCAAATTTAAGAACTCTATATTGTTATTTGCCAAGTAAATAGCCTCCCTTATCTTTTATAATTATTCACATATTGTTTTTTTTCCTCCTGAATTCCCCAAAGCCACATATAATACAACTCCCTTAACACTCAGACTTCTCTTTCCCCCTATCCTCAATCCTCCTACCTTCCAGCTCCACCAGGTTGAAGACAATGATGGAAGCAGAGATAACTAGAGATTGGCCAGCCTCTAGGCCATTAATCCCTGCTAGGATATTTATGGCGTTGGTGCAGAACACTGCCAGCAGCCCCATGTAGACATAGTAAAGGATCCCTGGGGGGAGACGTGGTATGAAAAGAAGTTAATGCCACCTGGGGAAGGAGGATTTAAGGATATTCTTTTGAGAAAAGTAGTGAGAACACAGCACAGGATAAACAGCCACAAAAAGGATCTGAGTAAACACAGAGGCAGAACAGGAACACTTAGAGGAGAATGTAGAGCACTAGGAAGTGTGCTATCTCACATGGGGGCAGGGTGGATATCTCACATGGGGGTGTGTGAAGTAGATGCCACAGGGGCAGTATTGATAGTGTTACTCACCTAAGTCCAGATGCAGGCCAAGAATTGGTCGGAAGGGCTTGGGTACCACAATGGTTGTGTTGCCAAAGTTGGTAAAATAGACCATGAGGAGAGGTAGTGAGGCAGCTGTGGGCAGCAGTAGCTTATGGCGCCAGCGCAGATTGAGTACATCATCAGCAAAGCCCAAGAAAATCATGCAGCAGATGGCAAGGAGGGCACCTATCAGGGCCACAAACTGGGGGAGGCTCAGGCACGTTATAATTCAATACTACTCCCATTACTCCATCCAAGAATTCCCATCTTTTCAGCTCGTTCCTCAGCCCCCTTCCCCAAGTCTAAATAACCCCAACTCTTTCACCTCCCAGGACCCAGCCAATGACCTCCAACAACTCACTTACTTCATGATGGGGGAATGCCTTACATTGCTCCTCCACAAAGCAATTCAGGAAAGGGAAAGGGATGAAGCAGAAGAGGATGATAAGGAAAACTGCACCACTGATCACTCCCTGAGACTCTGGGCTGTGGTTCAGTAGCAAGGGTTCCGTGAAGGGAGAAGAAAAGAGGGGGCGTGGTCACTTACTAGTGCAGACGTAAGAAACCCATAATGGTCTTCTTCCCAGTTCTTTGGCGGAGTGGGGATGAGGAGGGCACCGATGTTAGAGTTCCTGATATACCCAAGGGTCTCCCATCCATCCTTTCCCGATGCTAACCAGTTATTTCCAACACCTCCCAGAGTCCCAGGGTTCCTGGGTTAGCTCTCGGTAGCGCGCATAGTCAAGCACCTCAGTTCTCGCCCCTGTCTGACCACCCCTGATCCCTTGCCCGAGACACCGTGTGCCGCCGCTCACATCTGCTGCCGAGTGGTTTTGTTGAGGTCTTGGCCACAGAGGCGCGCGGCGATAAAGTGGCCATGGAAGGCTGGGATGAGGGTAAGTGTGGCCACAAATCCCAACAACGAGCCGATCAAATTCACCAGCAGCGGCATGGGCAAGTCTGGAAAGGCCCACATGCTAACCCGCTAGGGGCTCCGACCGCCGCCTACTCAGCTAACTGGCAAGCTAGGCAGCAGCCCTGAGGCCTCAGCATAAGGAGTGGCCGCTCCTCACAAGCAGAGTCTTCTCAGACCAGCCGGAGCAAAACCCAACAACTCTGATTTGACCCGCCCTCTGGATCCCCAGAAGGCTCTACAAAACAACCTCGGCTCTGCCCTGCTGCACCTGCCTACCCAGAGTTTCCGCCCGGATCTTGATTGCGAAACAACTATCGACTCGGAAGGAAGCGGCGCCATTTTTAATACGGGCACTAGCGAGGGAACATAAGAGTTACTTTAAACTACACTTTTGTTCGAGTGTAGAGTCATGACAAGAGTAGTGGAGGAACAATTTAAAAAACGACAAGCAAGAGCGGATGCTCTCCTAACATATTAAAGATGTACAATCCAGAGCGGAAATGCACCCTGCCCGGTTCCAAGATGAACGCCTCATTGTACCACGTGCTCGACACTATTCACACTCTCCACGTCAGTTTTAGCTCGGTCGCCCCCGCAGGTCAGGTTTAAAGGGCCAGTACCTGGCGCTTAATCCAGGATGCCTTTGAACCGGGAAGATGGCTACTGGAAGCCCGGGAGTGAGCAGGAGGAACAAGGGTGTGGAACCTCACCTATTTCGTGTAGGAAACCTGTTGTCAGCGTAGTCGGAAGTCAAGGTAAACACGACTCGGTTTCCATAAGCGCAGCTGCAATTTAGAAAGATGATGTAAATTCTAGAGCGTAGACTTTTGAAAAGCCCCTCCCACTCTGTACTTTTCCCTCAACATCCCACCCACTTTCTGCCCCCTCTGTAACAGTTCGTTGCCCAGCAACCCAGGGCGGCACCTCGCTACAGAAGGAACTGGAGTGCCTTTAGGTCTTGAATTTAACTCGGGACTTTAACATGCTCTTGGATCACTGCTTTGTACCAAGCTCCCAGACAAGCAGATGGAAGCCTAAGCTTCGGAAAGAGCTATCTTGGAAGCAGGAGAAGCAGACTCACACCTGGCTTCTTGTCAGAGCCTGCCCATCTCCTTCCTATTCAGGTTTCTTTCTCTACTTCACTGTGCTTTTGACACCTGTTCCCTTGCAATTAACAGTTCACCTGCATCTTCATCCCCTTACACACACCCACACCCACAAGCAAATTACTTCCTTCTACCACCTGGGAGTTAAGGAGATGACTCAAATAGTCTGGCACTTTGTCCATTCTTTCCAACATGGCATACTTTAGTTGTCAGGATAGGATTGGTTCTTTTTAAGCCAAAGATTGTCTTTCCTTTCCCTCCATATCAGGTATAAACTGCCCCTTCTACTTGTAGGTGCCTATAATTAACAGCAACAACAATATGTATAAAGTACATAAATACATACACACATAATCCCACTAATTTACTGGATAGTATTCCACCAAATTTTGTTTTTCTGTTTGTGTGTGCAAGCAAATTCTCTGGAGGCAAGTGTTTTACTTTCCACAGGGTGTCCCCATGGGGCTAAGGACACAAGGATATGTGTGTACAAGGCATCATCACATAAACCTGTATCTGGAAGATGAATAGAGAGTGTAATTGGTGCATATGGAGGGTGCCAACAGGTTGTGACCAGAGAAAGTGAGGGGGCCTTGAAGAAGAGAATTTTCTCAAAAGATTTCAGTAAGTGTGGAAAATCCTTTCTTCCAAATGGGGTGAATGAGAGTGAGATGCCAGGAGCAGGTGGAAAGGAGAAGCTTGTATGATCCCCAGAGAAGGCAGCAGTCAGTTATCTTGTTGATCAGGAGCAGGCTGAGACTCCCTGGAGGTCTGAGGTACAGTCTGTATCTATTCTATGATTATTATTATTAGAAGGCCAATACTCATAAATTTTCCTTCCCACCTGGCTTAAGCCCTAAAATCTCTTTACTCTTTCTTCTCCAGAGATCATCAGCCCATCCATCCCTTTGAATAAATAAGAGGACTTATTCAAAGACAAGACACTAGGGATTCATCATCCACATATATACATTACTATCAAAAAATGATTATCTAGATATTTGTCATATAATTTGAATAATTTTGTTCCCATAATGGTAAATGGTAAATTGATTGTTATACTAATCAGAGAAAGAAACAAACACATGACTCACTTGAAAATTTGGGCCTTTTCTAATAAAAGTTCAAAGCAGTAGCCTGAATGCTGAAGAACATTCATTAGGACTTATAAATCATCTGAGTTGTTATTGATTTGGGGCTGAGCAGGCAATGTATCTGATGTACATTTCCTTCTGAGCAGCCCTGAGCATCTCCAAGTAAGCAAGGCCAATCCACTTCTTTTTTTTTTTTTTTGGTATAGGGGATTGAACTCAGAGGCACTTTACCATTGAGCTACCTCTCTAGTCCTTTTCATTCTTTTTATTGTTACTGGGATTGAACCAAGGGCTCAACCACTGAGCCACATCCCCAGCTCTTTTTTTTATATATATCTTTTTTTTTTTAAAATATTTTTTTAGTTATAGATGGACACAATGTCTTTATTTTATTGCTTTGCATGTGGTGCTGAGGATCGAACCCAGGGCCTCACGCATGCGAGGCAAGCGCTCTACCGCTGAGCTACAATCCCAGCCCCTTTTTTATATATATCTTTATTTTATTTATTTTTATGTGGTGCTGAGGATCAAACCCAGTGCCTCACGCATGCGAGGCAAGTGCTCTACCACTGAGCCACAATCCCAGCACCCCCCCCCCAGCTCTTTTTTATATTGTATTTTGAAATAGGGTCTGGCTTAGTTTATTAGGGCTTCGCTAAATTGCTGAGTCTGGCTTTGAACTTTTGATCCTCCTGCCTCAGCCTCCCAAGCCACTGGTATTACAGGCATGCATCACCATGCCCAGCCCCTTTTATTTATCAAGACAGGGTCCTGCTAAGTTGCTGGGGCTGGCCTTGAGCTTGTGATCCTCCTGCCTCAGCCTCCCAAATAACTGGGATTACAGATGTTCCCCACTGTGTCCACTCCGATCCATTATTAAGTTCATTTCCAGACTAAGCCTTTCCTGGAAATATTTCATAGTACTTAAAAAGACCATGAGACTTCTCTTGATAGTCCAGGACTGTAACACTTGCAGGACCCTAATTATAGCTCTGCCCAGGCAGCGGAGTTGCTCCTTCTCCCACCACCCCACCATATGGAGAATTGAACGCAGAGGTGCTGTAACACTGACCTACATCCCCAGTCCTCCTTATTTTTTAAATTTTGAGACAGGGTCTCACTAAGTCACCTAGGCTTACCTTGAACTTGTGATCCTCCTTAGCCTTAGCCTCAAGTAGTGGGATTACAGGCATGCGCCACTGCATCTGGCACTGAGTCTTTTTCCTTGTTTTTTTACCCCTCCCCTATCAATCTAGCTAGCAAAAGTCCTTAGCTGAAAGCAAGCCCTAGGATCTCCCATTCCATTCCAAAGATGGAAACAATACAGAAATTCTTGGTGTTTACATGTATATTGGACTTTTTTTCTGTTACACTTCTTAAAATTACAAGCAATTTGGGGCTGGGATTTTGGCGCAGTGGTAGCGTGCTCGCCTAGCACGCATAAGGCACTGGGTTCAACCCTCAGCACCGCATAAAAAATAAAGATATTCTGTCACCTACAACTAAAAAATAAATAAAAAAAAATTACAAGCAATTTGCAAACCCCTACTCATGGCATAGGAAACTCTTAAGTAAAATAGGGAACAAAAAGTGATATAAATGCAGTTGCTTCCCCCAAGGAGAACTTTGGCATATTTTAAGTACCTTGATTGAATATGAGGGAAGAGAGATGAGTAAGACATGGTCCTCACTCTTAGGTATTTCCTGATGAACAGAAAAACAAACATATAAACAACCAGCTAGACTGTAATGCAAAATGAAATGAGTGCTGGAGGTCTAAATAATAGGTGGAAGGAAGATTGGAGGCCTAGGTGGATGTAAGATTGAATTCTGAAGTAGATCTGACAGCATAGGATCAAGCACCTAGTGAAGGAGTTGAAGAAATAAATCCGAGAACTCAGAGAACTGAGATCCTTGGGAGGTCCAAAGTTTACTAAAGCAGGATTCTTGGTAGAAGAGGGTCTTCGTAATGAAACCCTGCATGTGGACACTTCCTGCAAAATCTTCTCCACTAACCCTAGTTGCTCTGCCCACCCACCACTTCCTCTTGGGTTCTGACTCTAAGCTTCTCCTCCTTTGATTTCACATCTTCCACTCCCCTGATATGAGAAATGGAGACTCTAGGAATCCCCGTTGTTTTTGGAGTTTGGTGATATTGTGTGAGTAGGGCCATAGCAAGGTACCTCATCATCCACCTCTCCCCATCACTCCTTACAGTGAAATTTAAGGATACCTCAGGCTATCACTCTACCTCCTCTGGCTCACATGACCCTACTGCTGACCTGCCAGGTCCATCCTAGCCTTGCAATCCATGCTTTAGAAGGCATTGTTTATTCTCCTGTGCTCATTCCTTAGACAACCAAATGGATTTGGAATATATTTTCACACCTCACCTTCTACCTCTCTCTGGAAGGCACTATAAGCCAGAAACCTTCCCATATGTGTGAAGGTCTCTTGGGGCATAGGAATGCCTTTTGAATTTTTCTGTAGGTTTTTCCTTCCCTGTCCCCAGAAAGCAAAGATGAGCCCCAGACCTATAAGGATGGAATACACTCCCTGAATCTAGGAAAATGATAGGTCCTGAGACCAGAGATTGGACAATATACCTACAACACCATTTTGGGGGAAACTTGTTGAGATATCACCTATTTGTCGTCGTCCTCGTTATTGTTTTGCGGGGGTGCGGGGGTTTGTTTTTAAAGCTCTCACCACTGTATTGTCCTTGAACTCCTACTTGATCTCCAACTCTTGGGTTGACATGCTGCTCCCACCTCAACCTCCTGAGTAGAAAGGATTACAAGCCTGCAGTACCGCATCAGTAGGGTATCACCCACATATTTGGATGGCATGGTCTTCTGGCCAAATCTATTGATAGTCCAGTGCTACATTGCAAGCTCCCTTCTCATTACCACCCTCTCTACATGTGCTCCATAGGCAGGGGCTGTTACTATGGAAATATATTATTTTTAAAAACAGACGCTTCCTAGGGCTCAGGAAATATCTCCAGAACAAACCCACACGAGGAGTGAGGAGGTTAAATGGGGGTATTCCTAGGTCCTGGCTCCAAGGGGAAGAGAGTTGATGGGTGATGGAGGGAATTCAAGGCTCCATGTTCTATTCTCAACCTTTACCAGGTTCAGGTTTCGCTTTCTTTCATATCAGCAGGATCCCTGCCAGGCACTTCTGTCTGAGAGGGATGCCCTGCGCCTCCTTACCCTGGGCCTAGCTTCAGCCAGGGAACGGGAACCTAGAAGCTGCTGAGCCTAGGGGTGTTGGGAGAAGGGAGCAGTGATATCCACAGGGGTCACCGCCTTCTTAACCCCACAGGCGCCTAACGTGAAGAAATCTAAGATGCGTAGGGGAAGACGGAGGCGGCGTCTCAGATAAGTGAAGTTACTCTTGCCTCGAGCTGGGATGAAGGGGTGCATCCTGACTACAAGATGGGGCGGGGCGGTCAAACAGCCCGCCTATTTTTCAAGCCAGGAACCCTGTTCGCTCGCTGCTCGTCCTCCCGCCCTACTCTAACTCCAAGCGCCAGGCTGGCCCGGCCCCGCCCCGCGCGGGGTGCGGCTCCTTTAAGGGCGGGTGGGGGCGGGGCGCCGGCGGTGTTGTCAGTGTCAGCTCTGCGCACGCAGACCTCCCGGAGCCGGTGCCGGTCCGCGAGCCCGGTCTTCTCCGCAAATCAGTCCCCGCCCGGGTCCAGCGGGGCCCACGCGGTGGGAGGGGTCGGGCGCTGGCCCTCTACTAGTCCAGGTGGGACCGCTGGACCAAGCGACGAGGGACCGGGGCCACGAAGAGAGAGCCCCTGCGTCGCGACCCTCGAGGACCTCTTCTCGATCTGTGGCTCCCACTAGTCCCAGGCACTCTGCTCAGGAGAGCCCCCGAACCCTCGCGCCCAGCCCCGGGGGAGCCCGCCCCCGCCCCGCGGCCCGCCCGGGCCATGCTCCCCCGGGGCAGAGGCTGAGCCCGAGCCGGGACCGGGACCCGAGCCCGCGCAGAGCATGGCTCTGGGCTGGGGGCAGCAGGACGTGGGCTGGGCGGCCCTGCTTTTCCTCTTCGCCGCCTCGCTGCTCACGGTGTTTGGCTGGCTGCTGCAATATGCCCGGGGTTTGTGGCTGGCGCGGGCCCGGCGGGGCCAGGGCCCGGGAACCGCCTTAGCCACGGAGCCCGGGGGTTCCCTGCGCGAGCTGGGCGTGTGGCGCTCGCTGCTGCGACTGCGGGCTACTCGGGCCGGCGCCCCTGAGGAACCAGGAGTCCGGGGCCTCCTGGCGTCGCTCTTTGCCTTCAAGTCTTTCCGGGAGAACTGGCAACGGGCTTGGGTGCGAGCGCTGAATGAGCAGGCCTGCAGGGACGGGGTGAGTTGGATGGAACCCCTATGAGGTCCCTTTAGCTTTTCCTTCCAGTACAGACTGCTCATACTAGGAGGGCGAGATGGGGGCGGGGGATCAACTGGGGAACCCCATGGCTGCTTTTCCTTCCCAGATCAAATGGTGCAGGTGAGGCTGGGGGTTGTAGAAATCCAGGTATGTCCCAAATCTGTTTTTGTGGGCTAGGTACTCCCTGGCTCCAAACCCAGGCACAAGTTACTGTTCTCATAGCAACGCTAATCCCTGTGCCTAAGGGCATTTCCGCCTAGCCTGAGTGCTAGTTGGGCAAGGGGAGACTGGTGCACCTGCAGAAGGAATTTGCCTGGTCCTCATGTCACCACACCCAGTTAACATTTCATGCCCCAAATCCTTGATGTGGCCAGGCATGTTCACAAGGAACACGAATTACCCCCATGCTTATCAGTAATCTCACTGCCATAGTCAGACATATCCTTTTCCTCCATGCTGGTCTGCAGTGTATTTGTTGAGGGGGGAAGTACTCAGGCAAACAGCAGATTGGAAATCTCTGTCCTTTCCAATAAATAAACTTGGAGTTGCCCCTTGAGGGTCAGTCACTAACCAACCCAGCCTACTTCCTCCTATTGCACCATGGGCATCTGGCCTCCCAGGAAATGGGGCAGAAAGCATGATCATGAGACCAAGATTAGGTGGAAGGCAGAGGTCTCCCTCTTCTGGGTCCTCTCCTATTCTGGCCCAGCAACTCTCCTGGCCTTCACAGTCTATCAGTGACTTGCTCAGAGGGTTCTCCATTTCCAGATGAAAGTCTAGAGGTTTTACCCTACTAGCTCCCCAAATGCCTGGAAACAGAAGCTGCCACAAGTTGCTCTATTTCCTCTTCCCAGCTAGTCAGCTGAAAGCTAGATGACATCTGTCAGTTTATACCTTGAACCCATCCCTCTTCATGCACCTTGTCCCTGGGTCAGAAGCAACTCCCCAGGACAGCTGACTCAGCTGGACATTGGCCTCCCTTGCAGGGGGTGGGGAGATTGAGGTTCCAAGCATCCATATCCCTGTCTCCCTTGGCCTGGTCTTTGAAGATGAGAGCTATCATAGCAGAGAAGTTGGCTTTCCCTGGTTTGCCAGGCATGTGAGCCCTGCAGATTTGTTTTTTCCATCTCAAGACCCAAGAGTTGCCACCCATTCTGTGCCTCTTAGTTCATCCCATCCTGCTCTCCATAGCTGTAGCTGAATTAGGGAATGGCTCTTTTCAAGACCTAAGCTAAGGAGCTTTCTGCTCACTAATACCATCCTGTTGTCTGCCTTGAGGAATTAGCCAGGACCCTGGACACTTGAGCCCTCTGAACTTGCTTCTTTTCCCAGTACCTCTGGTGAAGTTTCCCAAGGTCATGCTGAGCTGTTCTTCATCTCTAAGAGTCTAGATAGAGTCATACTCTTGAGCTTTCAGATCCTATTGAAGGCCTGGCCTCATTTCTCCAGCTCTTACCTTGCAATAAGTGACCCTACTGTTTTCACCCTTAGCTCAGTTCTGTCCCTCTCTGCCCAGCTGTTATATAATATAGTTGACAATAAATACCTTATTTTTTCCCCCTAGTACACTTTTCTTTGGATATATGGTAGGGGAGAGAAGGGAGACTCCTGGTATTCCAGGAGGGATCCAGGATCTTCAGTTTAAGACTATCTAGTTTCAGGAGTGGTCTAGCTCTGCAGTCCTCACCAGCCTCTAACAGCTGTAGTCCCCTGAAGAGGTGGGTCTTGAGAGAAATACCTCTTGTCCTAAAGCCCTGAGCCAAGGAGAGGCCAGAAGCCAGCTTGCAGCTGAGGCATCCGCAGTGCCAGGGCCCAGCCAGCAACTAAGCAGGCCAGCCATGTGGGGGGTAGCTCCAGAGTACTGATCCTGTGCCCACATTACTTCCTCAGAGCTCCATCCAAATCGCCTTTGAGGAGGTGCCCCAACTCTCACCCAGAACCAGCATTAGTCATGTGACCTGCGTAGACCAATCAGAGCGCACTATGGTAAGGGATGGGCAATCCCCTTTTGGAGCCTGAGCTGGGCTGACCCCAAGGGTTCCCTTTAGTCTGAGGATTCTTAACCTGGAGAGTCCATGGATGCCTTAGCAATCTAAGGATTGGCTTCACAAGGTCTGAGAATTCCACTCAAGATATGGGCAAAATGTTGTACGTGTGTATATATCTGTATTTTTCTGGGGAAAGGAGTCTGGCTTTTATCTGATTCATTTAGGTCCTTATGGCTCCAAAGAGGTAAAGCCCCAAGGGAAATGGAAGGGGTCTGCTAAACCATCACAGGGCAGGGCACAGCAGGGTGAGCACCCTGCCTCCATGCCTGACCCTGCCTCACCCGACTCAGGTGCTGCGCTGCCAGCTTTTTGCTGAGGAGGTGCGGTTCCCAGTCTCTGTGACCCAGCAGTCTCCAGCTGCCGTCTCCATGGAGACCTACCACGTCACTCTGACACTGCCACCAACACAGGTGGATAGAAACGTGGGCAACTGAGTTGGGTAGGGGGACAGTTCATTTGGCCCAGAATTTTCTGTTTGGTTCCTCTCTGGGGTGGAATTTGTGAAGGGAGGCTCCTGGAGAATTGAGAGTGGGGCAAGTCAACCGAATCCTTTTGTCTCTGTTCCTAGTTGGAAGTCAACCTGGAGGAAATCCCTGGTGAGGGGCTGCTAGTGTCCTGGGCCTTCACTGATCGCCCAGATCTCAGCCTGATGGTGCTTCCCAAGCTGCAGGCCAGGGAGGTAGGAGGAAAGGCTGGCAGAAAAGAGGCAGAACAGTGAGGCAGGCAGAGCAGGAACTTCACCTCTTCATTCTCCTTTCTGCAGAGAGGTGAGGAGCAACTAGAGCTCTCAACAATTGAGGAACTGATCAAGGATGCCATAGTCAGCACCCAGCCAGCCATGATGGTCAACCTCAGGGCCTGCTCGGCCTCAGGAGGCCTGGTGAGTAGAAACCCAAAGAAAAAGGTTTGCATACACACTATCCCCAGGGCACTGTATCAGGATTATTACTCTTTTTATATCCTTTTAGGTACCCAGTGAGAAGCCACCCATGATGCCCCAGGCCCAGCCATCCATCATCAGACCTACCCGGTTATTCCTACGGCAGCTTCGAGCATCCCATCTGGGAAGTGAACTGAGAGGTGAGAAGGTAGAAGCAGCTGGGGGTCTGCCAAGGCCATGATCACAGGTACTCCCTGCCATTCTTCCATACCTTCCCATATTTGGTCTGAGCATATTCCAACTTCTGGTTACTCACAGGCAATGAGGAACTGTGCTGTGTAGCTGAGCTTGACAACCCCATGCAACAGAAGTGGACCAAGCCTATGAGGGCTGGTCCTGAGGTGGAATGGACAGAGGACCTGGCTCTGTAAGGAATGACCTCACCCCCAACACCTGCTCCCATGGGCAGACTGGGATGAAACCTTCCAGCCTAGCCCTGGCATGAATCAGCTCTGCATTCAGTAGACTTTGGTGTGAGCCTCTATCATACGCCAGGCCCTAACCTAGATCCTAAGGATACAGACATAACCAAGATAGAGCCTCAACCCCTGGCTCTATCACAAGCTTGAGGCAATGACAGATATACATAGAGAAGATAGTATAAGCATGCCAATGAGGTTTACACCTCACTAGGTGGGGGAGGCTAATTCTCATAGAGGAATAAGGATCAGAATAGGTTTCATGGAGCAGGTGGCATGGACCAACAGAGTGTGAAAGTATTCTTGATAGAAGGAACAGCAAATGGAAGAGAGTGGTTTGAGGCTGAGTGACTAGCTAGACAGGGTAGAGTAAGGCTGGAGCATTTGAATGCCTGGCTCAGGAGAACTGTCTACACCCAGGCCCTGCCCTGTTCTGGAGGAGGGAGGAATTAAAGGGCAGGATAATCTGATCAGAGCACCAGTACTCTCTAATTTATGTATATCTCTCTCTGCCTCTGGCCTGTGATGGACCCAAGAGTGGGTTCAGTATACTAATCTTCCCCCTCCCTGGTACCTCCTCTTGGCCTACAGGGATCTGGGCCCCCAGAGCCGGGAGCTGACCCTCAAAGTGCTAAGGAGTGGCAGTTGTGGAGACAGTGAGTGTGGGGCAGAAGGGGCACCTCTGGGTGGGTGCTAAGTGGGGTCTGGTCATGGGTCCAGCTCACAGTGCCACCCCTGTCCCCAGCTGAGCTCCTGGGCCAGGCCACACTGCCTGTGGGCTCCCCCTCCAGACCACTGTCTCGAAGACAGGTGTGCCCACTCACCCCAGGGCCAGGGAAAGCCCTGGGCCCAGCAGCCACCATGGCAGCAGAGGTGAGAAGCTGATCCCTTGGGGGGAAATGGGTGGACACAGGGGCTGGGTGGTCTCTGAGGCCCTTACCCCTTGCCCTCCCACCCTTGGCAGCTGCAGTATGAGGAAGGCTCCCCTGGGAACCTGGGCACACCCACTCCCTCCACTCCACGCCCCAGCATCACACCTACCAAGAAGATTGAGCTGGATCGGACCATCATGCCTGATGGCACCATTGTCACCACTGTTACTACTGTCCAGTCCCGGCCCCGTGTAGATGGCAAATTAGGTAAAAAGGAGGAGCCTGGGAGCTCAGCTCTAGCCAGGGACCATATACTGTAAACTCATGGCAGAACAGGGAAAAGGGAAGCCTGTTTCTTGGCCTTCTCCCATCCTGCCACTTCTTCCTCATGATCTCTCTCAAACTTTTCCTTACATTCCTCCATTTCTCCAGCTATTCCTCTCACCCTCAGAGCTTTCTGAATCTACCAGCCCCTCATACAGGACTCTTGCTCTTCCACCTGCCCTCATTCCCCTCTATCCTTTCATGAGTCTCTTTCCTTCTCTGACTCTAGCCCCAACTGACTAATTGTCCTTTCTTCCATTTTCAACTTTCCAACCCCCTTAGAGACCCTCCAACACACCCAGTAGCCTCTGTGGCATTTCTCCCCCAGTGGCCCTCCATCATACTTCTTTCATCTCTAGAAGGCCATGGCAGTTCCCCTACCTCCATGGGTCCCTGTACCTCCTCTGTACACTCTCCATATTTTTATGACATCCTCACACACCTTTAAATGGGCCCCATGGCACTCTCCCTCCCATGGGTTCCTGTGGTATCTTTTTGTCCCCATGGCATCTTCTTAATCACCCTTGTGATTTATCATCCCTTAATCATCCTTGCCTCTGAGTCAACCAAAGTCTGCATATTGACAAAGATAGTAGGGGGGCCACTCTAAAGCACCTCGCAGCTCACTGACCCTCCCCCACCCACCAGACTCCCCCTCCCGCTCCCCGTCCAAGGTGGAGGTGACTGAGAAGACGACAACTGTGCTGAGTGAGAGCAGCGTCCCCAGCAATGCCTCCCACAGCAGTAGCCGTGAGTGGGGAATGGGCATGTGTGACTGTTGGGCACTGGTGCCCTATAGTCAAAAACCACTTTGGGTGGGGCAGGAGGATTCTGGGTCTCAGAAGATGCCAGGGATAAGTCAGATTATTTATTCTCTGGGCCCTGAACAGGGGAGAGCCACCTTTCCAATGGCTTGGACCCAGTAGCAGAGACAGCAATTCGCCAGCTGACTGAGCCCAGTGGGCGGGCAGCCAAGAAGACACCCACCAAGCGCAGCACTCTCATCATCTCTGGGGTTTCCAAGGTAACAGGGCTCTGGGGAAAGGAGCTGGGCTAGGGATAAAGCCCTAATGGGTCACTTCTGCACATTAAAACTCATCCCTTCTGCCAGGTGCCCATTGCTCAGGACGAGTTGGCACTATCCCTGGGCTATGCAGCCTCCTTGGAAACCTCAATGCAGGAGGATGCAGGCACCAGTGGAGGTCCCTCCTCACCTCCCTCTGATCCACCAGCCACATCCCCAGGACCTCTAGATGCCCTCTCTAGTCCCACGAGCGTCCAGGAAGCAGATGAGACAACTCGTTCAGACATTTCTGAGAGGCCGTCAGTGGATGATGTTGAGTCAGAAACAGGGTCTACTGGTGCCCTGGAGACCCGCAGCCTCAAGGATCACAAAGGTGGGAAGATATTGGAAGAATGTCCCCTGCTTTTATACCCAGTATTGTGACTTAGGTCCTACTAGACAGTTAGGGACATGAGAGGCTCAGCTGACTTGACTTCTCCTTGCTTCCCTAAGGTGCAGGCAAGCTAAAGGAGAGAAGGGAATTTGGTGCTTCAGTTCCTGCCCTGGATCTGACAGGCTTGAGTGACAGGAAAGGATGCCAAATGATTTTCCTTTACCTCCATTTTTCTTTCTTCCTGGGTCTAAAGGCCTGTCTGCCTTCCTTCTTTAAATAAATAAATATTCCCCTTTGCACTGACTCTACCCCCTATGAGTATAAGACACTCTATTCTGGCCAACCTTAGGATTGTACCTTTCACAGTGACATAGGCTGTGAACAGCTCTGGTAGATCTAACTTTTTTTTTTTTTTTTGGTACCAGGGATTGAACTCAGGGGCACTTAACCACTGAGCCACATCTCTAGCCCTTTTTTATATTTTATTTGGAGACAGGGTCTCACTGAGTTTCTTAGCACCTAGCTAAGATGCTGAGGCTGGCTTTGAACTCTCGATCCTCCTGCCTCGGCCTCTTGAGCCACTGGGATTACAGGCGTGCACCACCATGCCCGGCTGGTAGATCTAACTTTAAAGGAAGAAGGGCTTACCCCGAAACTTATTCATCTGTTGATCAATGAGCCTATCAACGATAAATCTGTTTATGATTTAAGCCTGCATCACTTCTTGGGATGATGAGATTCCTAAGTCCAAAGCCTGCTGTGTAAGCACCTTCTTCATCCTCTTGATCCTGAATTTACCTCACTGAAGTTTTGATGCACCACTTCCTGTGCACACCCTGGAATACAGTAAATAAGTTAGTGTCAACCTACCTTTTCCTTCATGATTTATAGACTTTGGGGAACACCTTCTGCATGGCCTTTGTCTCTCCATAGGGAAGAGGCCCAATTCCAGGCTGTCCTCTCAGAGCAGCTGACCTGTGACATTCCTCTGGGCCAAAATCAGAGGGGCACATGGAACCCTATGAGCTCACCATTTCTTCCTCAAGATGGATAAAGCACATGTTTGCTTCTACTTTCCTAAGAAAGTCTGCCTTTAGGCCAGGGGACTGGTCATCTTCTGTCCCTCCATCCTTGGTCCTTTCTCTGTCTCTCTCCTCACCCACCCCATGCCACTCTCTCTGCCTCAGCTACACCCTCTTTCCCCACAGTGAGTTTCCTGCGCAGTGGTACTAAGCTCATCTTCCGCCGGAGGCCTCGACAGAAGGAAGCTGGTCTGAGCCAATCACACGATGACCTCTCCAACACAACAGCCACACCCAGTGTCCGAAAGAAGGCTGGCAGCTTTTCTCGCCGCCTTATCAAGCGTTTTTCCTTCAAATCTAAACCCAAGGCCAATGGCAACCCCAGCCCCCAGCTCTGAGGGCCCTCCTTACCTCCCGAGCTAGGAGAGGGCAAGAGTTCTCTCAGCCCATTCCCCACATCCTCTTCTGTACCCCTTCCTGGATTCCCAATGCCAGGGCCAGGAGAGCCCTTGGGTTCCAGGAAGCCCTGTCCAGCCTGGGCTTTGGGGCCAGTTGGAAGGATACTTGCATTGAGAAGCATTCAAGAGGTGGGCATCCATTGCTGCGGACACAGAACGTTCATGCTGGGAGTAAGAGATGGGCTCTGTCCTGGCATGTGTGGACATTCCTCAGAAGCCTTGGCCCCCTGCTGACACTGGCTCCCCCCGCTTCCCGCAAGAGGAGTCCCAGGGTGCTCAGTTCCTCAGCAGATCCTTCCTCCCTTATTTATTCTCTTTTCTATTTATATGTGTGGTCTAGGACCCTCAGCAAACAGATGACAGAAGGCATCTCTCCCAGGTGACCCTTCTTTTCTGTACCAGGAGGGTAGGTAATTCCCAGGAATGGTTCCCATACCTCCCTCAGGTCCCTACTCAGACCAGCACCAGTGTCTGCCTCTGAGGACATTGGCGGCTCATAGGAAGCCAGGCCAGTGCCCGGGATGGGGGGCAGGTACTCCCCACCTCCCTGCCTCCCCTACTGCTCCTCATCCCTCCCTCCCCCTTTATTACCATTTTTGTACTTGATGCCTTCTACCTGAGCAGTGACTCAGTTTGAAGGAGGGAGCCAGGAGCCTGGTAGGAAGCCTTCCCCAGAGAAATGGCTTGAGGGGCTTTAAAGACTTTGATGATGGAGCAAGAGCAGGGCTGTACCTCTGTATGTTGGGGGATGATGATGTCCATTGCTGTGTGATGGCTTGGAATTTAATTTATTAAATTAAAGTCAAATTGGAGTTTATAAACTGGGCAATTGTTTATCCTTTGAAAAGCAAATAGTGAGGCTGTAGATTGATAGCATGTGAGGATGAGAAATAGGGATCCAGTTAGTGAGATGGGCAGGCGTTCCTACACAGAAAAAGGTACATGCAGAGAGGATGGAAGAAGCAAGGGGCCTGGAAGGGTGAAATTGCAGGAAAAACATCAATCAGCTAGTCGAGCATCTTCATCCCCTCTCTTCAAGTAGGCATGGCAGAAGACATCTCTCCCAGATGACCCTTCTTTTCTGTACCAGGAGGGTAGATAATTCCCAGGAATGGTTCCCACACCTCCTTCAGGTCCCTACTCAGACCAGCACCAGTGTCTACCTCTGAGGACACTGGTGGCTCACAGAAAGCCAGGCCAGTGCCTGGGATGGGGGGCAGGTACTTCCCACCTCCCTGCCTTCTCCAGGACACAGTAGAGTTCAAAGCATGGACTCTAGAATGAGACTACCTGGCTTTGAGTCCCAGCTCCACTAATTACCCCTGTGACTTTGGGCAAGTTATAAAATCTGAGTTTTCTCATCTGTAAAATGGGGACTGTGATAATAGTAGCTACCATTCAGTTTTGGGTGAGATGGTAATAAGTAAAGTGCTTAGAAGTCTGCTGCACATCGTCATTGCTAAGTAAGTATTATTGCCTTAGAAGTACTATTGCCTTAGAAGTAAGTACTAAGTACTATTGCCTTAGAAGAAACCAGGAGGAGGAGGCCTTACAAGTGTTTCATTATAATAAAAAGTCTTTCATTCCCAATTATGGGCAAGTTTTAGAGAGCTATAGATACTAGCAAATTCTGTCCCTGGTTCCTGTCTTCTTGGATCTTACACAGACCTTAAACCAGGTAAGCTGCTACAGGATGTTGGACAGAGCTCAGGACCAACAGGCAGGAAAACAGTCTGCCACAAACACACTGAGTGATCTTGAACAGGACATTTCTCCTTTCTGGACCTCAGCTTCCTCATCTCTACCATAAAGGTGATCTGGATAATCATTCAGGTTACTTTTAGCCTTGACAGTCTATGACTTGCTAGCACCACAGAGGGTTCAGGCCATGTGCCTTTGGGTAGACAGCATAAAATTGTTAATATTCCCTATGCTCCTGTCCATTCTAGCCACAGAATATGGGATATTTAGAAGAGCAGATATTTAGATATTTGGTTAATTTTTATACAGTAAAATGTTCAAATCTAGGTCATGAAAACTCAAAGAGATTTTTCAAGATGTTTCCTCTAACCTGATAAATGCGACTTATTGTAGTTACAAAGGAGCAGTTTTCTTTACCAGTATGATAGATAGGCAAACAATGAACGTATAACTTCATGGGAAACTTTTGTCAATGGAAGGCAGATACTCAGATTCCCACTGGACCTAGGATTGAATAGATAGTAACTGGAAATTGTACTATCAAAATAGATAATAACTAGAAATTGTACTGAACACCCAGAGATCAATGCAATCACATATTGTTATAGTGAAGATAATCCTGATCTCATTTCAAATATAAGGATTTTAAAAATTAATGTAGGGCTGGGATGTAACCTGGACTACTTGTCTAGCATCACAAAGCAGGAGGGGAGGGCAAAAGAAATATGAAACATAATTTCATCAACTTTATCCATTTCACACTTTCAAAAGAGAGCCACAGCTTTTAGCGAGAATGAATTATGCTTTAATTTTTTTGTAGCAATGTTTAAAGAACAAACCTCAGGATATGTCTGGATTATCCAGCCAAAATTGGGGCTAGTTTTCAATAGAAGCAGATTGAGATGGAAGTAAACTATGCTAGACAGCAAGACACTGCCTTAAGTTGTAGAAACAGATTGATCCCAGAGCAATACTGAAATTTTGCTCTGAAACCTATGTTGAAGTTCACACAGCTCTGTAACTGAACTTTTTCTTCCTGAAATTGCTAAAATAAAGCTAATAGCCATTTTCAGTGATGAAAATGGAATTCTAATGAAGTTGGCATTTCATGAAGCACTATTATAACTGTACTTCTGAATGAATAAAGTTGATAAAAATATATTTTGTTACTTTTGAATTATATTTTTAAATAGGGACCAAGCACCAGATGCAGTGGTACCTGCATGTAGTTCCAGCAATTTAGGAGGCTGAGGCAGTAGGATCATAAGTCTGAAGTCAGCCTTGGCAGCTTAGCAAGACCCTGTCTCAAATAAGATTAAACCAACCAACCAAACAAACAAACAAAAAACCAGGAGTGGGGATGTAGGTTAGTGGTAAAGCACCCCTGGGTTCAATCCTCAATACCACAAAATAAAAAGAGAGGGGGAGCCAGGTGGGGTGCTGCATGCCTGTAATCCCAGCACTTTGGGAGGCTGAGACAGGAGAATCATGAGTTCAAAGCCAGCCTCAGCAACTGAGAGGCACTAAGCAACTCAGTGAGACCCTGTCTCTAAATAAAACACAAATAGGGCTGAGGATGTGGCTCAGTGGTTGAGTACCCGAGTTCAATCCCCAGTACCAAAAAAACAAAAACAAACAAAAAACCAATGGGGACAAGGTACCATTTGTAATTCACTCTTTTTCACTTTTTTTTTTTTTTTTTTTTTTTTTAATATTTATTTATTTATTTTTTAGTTTTAGGTGGACAGAATATCTTTGTTTTTATGTGGTGCTGAGGATCGAACCCAGTGCCTCACGTGTGCTAGGCGAGCACGCTACCACTGCGCCACAATCCCAGCCCCTCTTTTTCACTTTAAAAAAAAGTTTTTTTTTTAAGTTGTAGATGGATGCAGTACCTTCATTTATTTTTTTTAATGTGGTGCTGAGGATTGAACCCAGTGCCTCACACATGCTAGGCAAGCACTCTACCACTGAGCCACAACCCCAGCCCCTATGATTCACTCTTGCATTGTTAAAAGCAAAACTTAATAGCTGGGCGCGGTGGTGCACGCCTATAATCCCAGCACTTTGGGAGGCTGAGACAGGAGAATTGCGAGTTCAAAGCCAGCCTCAGCAATGGTGAGGCACTAAGCAATTCAGTAAGACCCTGTCTCTACATAAAACATCAAAAACAGAGCTGGGGATGTCGCTCGGTGGTGGAGTGCCCCTGAGGTCAATCCCCGGTACCAAAAAACAACAAAACAAAACTCATGCTCAAGGGCTGGGATGTGGCTCAGTGGTACAGTGCTTGCCTACCATGCGTGAGGCACTGGGTTCGATTCTCAGCACCACATATGAATAAGTGGATAAAATAAAGGTCCATTGACAACTAAAAAAAACCCAAAAAAACAAAACTCATGCACAAACTGGACTTTTTTTTTTTTTTTGCAGCCCTGGGGAACAAACTCAGGACCTCCCACATACTAGGCAAGCATTCTACCACCACTGAGTTATAAACCCAATCATGATCTATTTTTTTTAAACATTTATTTTTTAGTCTTAGATGGACAGAATATATTTTATTTTTATGTGGTGCTGAGGATCGAACCCAGTGCCTCACGCATGCCAGGCGAGCACGCTACCACCGCGCCATAACCCCAGCCCAATCATGATCTATTTTAATAAATCTCTAAACTTATTTATATTGAACATTTTGTGTGTTTTCTGATTATATAAATTAGGTTTATTTTTAGGTTAGAAGATAAAGAAAATTATAAGGCAATAAAATATCAATCCCAATGACTGTTACTAAGGTACATGATTTGTACATGATTTGACATATTTTTAAATTAAAAAAATTTTTTAGTTGCAGATGGACACAATACCCTCATTTTATTTATTGATGTGGTGCTGAGGATCAAACCTAGAGCGCACAAGCGCTCTGTCACTAAACCACAAACCCAGCCCTAACTTGACATCTTGAACTGAGTAAATTACTAAATTTCAGCCACTGGTCTAAGCGATTGGGTTATAAAGGTGAAGAAACAGACAAAATCCCTGTACCCCCTTCACTGACTACACTAGTGTAGGATGCAGCCAAGCAAACAGGCAAACAACATAATATAATGGAGCTGTACTGGGAAATACAGGAAAGGTCTGTCAAGGAAATTTTTGAGGTTTGAAAAGAAGTACCTTAGCTGAGACTAGAATGAGTAGTAATCCAATAAATGTGAGATGGAGAAGGGGAAGATTATTTCAGGGAGCAAAAACAGCAGATAAAAAGCGTGACAACGATAGGCGGCTAGATGTGAAGAAACTGAAAAAAATATTTAGGGCTCAGGAGCAAGAAATAAAGTGGAGAAGGATATGATTTGAAAGGCTTGGTTTGGTTTGGAGGCTTTGCCTTGAAGGCGATAGAAAGCCTTTAAGTTGTTTAAAGTTGCGTGGTGACGTCATCCGATCTGTTTTTGTTTTTGTTTTTGGTAAAGATCATAGTGCTCCGTGGAAGACAGTAGAAGACGTTTTGTAGCGAAGCAAGAGTGCACGCAGTGGGACCAGCTAGATTGGTGTAGAAATCTGGGCTGGACGTCGTTTATGGACTTAAGATGGAAGCTGCAAAGATAAACGGGGGTGTATTTAAGAGATCCTGTGTTTAAGAAGATGAAATCCGCAGAACTTGGCAATGGACTGGATGTGAAGGGAAAGGGGAAAATAAGGCTGACTGCAAGGTTTCTGACCTGAAAGAGTGGATAGATGGTATTGTCGTTCACTGAGCCTGCAGACAAGCTAAGCAGAGACTTTGGGAAAAGAGAAGCGGGCACAAAAATAACAATATTTAAGACAGTTAAGGATGGAGGCAGGGCCACCAGTTTGCGCCGAGCAGGTGGCAGTGCTGGGCAGCTAGCCTTCCACACCTCCTTAGAGCTGCCCACGCGGCCAGTTAACTAAAGCAATGAGTCAAAGAGGAAGGAGACCCCACAGGGCGCCAAGCTCGCGCCCTGCGCATGCCCATTGATCCCGCGCGCCGAGTCTGCGCAATAGGGGAAATTCAGGGCTCTAGGCTCCCGCTTGCTCACAGCCTGGAACCAGCGGCTCTAACCCACGATACCTTTACACGCATCCGGTTGCTCCTCTCTCCCGCCGAGACAGCGAGCACCACCCACCACTTCCGCCCCTTCCGTGTTTTGGTGCGCACGGGTTCCGTCAGAGGCAGCGACCATTGGCTGCCAGTCTTTCCTAGAGCGGTGATTGGCTGTTGCTGGCCGTCGCTCAAGCGCCCTCCGGTAGATGGTGTGAAGTGGAGAACTGGAGAGCCCGGGAGCCGACGCTGGGTAAGTTTTGGCTCGGTTCTCGGTGGGGTTGGTGGCTGGGTGCGCTTTGCTAAGGCAGCAGAAGGCTAAGCCCTTCCCGAGCCTCCTAGCTTAGGCTTTCTCTTGCACCTTGACTACGCTGTTCTGACCTGGACCCCTCACCCCGACTCGAACCTCCCTGCTTTCTTGTGTGAGGGCTTTGCTGCCGCCAAGACTCGGTCGCCGCCACGCTTGGGGAGAAGGATTCCCGGAAGCCCGCAGGGCCGCAAGTGAGATGTTTTGCCCTCCGGAAAGATCTCTTCGAATACTGCCGGTCCTTCGAGGCTTGGCCCGGGCCTCACTGCTTGGGCGAGCCTTTCCTGTTTCGTCTGCCCACGGGGATTTTTGTCTGTCTTGATTACCCGCATCTAGCGCTTTGTTTTGGTCGCTGTCTTCCGAGTCTTCTTTCTTCGGCCAGATTGTGAATCCTTAGGAGTTTAAGTTCTGGGCCTTTGTTTTTCTTGGTATCATTCGGGGTTCATTCGGTGCCTTGCTGTACAACATATGTCCTCTTCAAGGATTTGCTGATTGCTTCTTACTGTGACTCCTGAAGAAGGATTAGGAATCCCTTGGATTGTCTTTATTGACCTTTTACCATAATTTGTGCTTAGAGCATCTCACCTTTAGAAACAAACATATTAGCTAACGCATGCTAAATTCTCATGGTGTGTTTGGCTAAACGTTTGAAGATCCATTGTCTAATTTAGTTTTGAATCCAGTGAGATGCGTCTCGTGCTGCATGGAAAACTGAGGCTAAACTAACTTGCCTAAGGTCTTGTAGTTAGTAAATGAGCTTTATAACCAGATCTGTTGACTCCAATACCCATGGCTGTAATATTCGTATCCTGTTTTACATTTAAGGAAAGAGGTTCAGAGAAGCTAAGTGATTTGTCCAAAATAAAATATTAATTTATAAGCTTCCTTAAACATGGCCAAAGGGGTTGCCTACCATGCTTAAGGCTCAGTTTGGTTCCCATTTCTGCAAAACAAGCAAAACATTGCCGGTGCTTCTAGTAGGTTTGTGCTAGCCCTAAGGGTAGAACTGAATAGGGCACAGGCCAGGCTTTCTAGGAGCCTGCAGCTTAATTGGAGAACACTGACAAAATAACTACTTAATTAAATATATTCTGGGTTTTGTGTATACAGGTGTATTTGTTTGGAAAGAGAATAGGACAGGAAGGTTAAAACAGGCAGATGTTTTAACCATGTTTTAAGAACATGGAGCCAGCCAAACCCTTTAGCTTTATCTTGTTCCATCGTGCCCTAGTTTTGTGACCTTGGGGTCCCTAGTCTATCTGAGCCTATTTTCTTATCTTTAAAATGGGGTAATAAGGGATAGACATGTATCTCAGTGGTAGAGCATTTGCTTAGTATGTGAGAGAGCTTGGTTTGATCCCCAGTATAGTAAAGTAAAGTAGAAGCAAAGTAAAATTGGGTAATAGGCCGGGTGTGGTGGTGCACACCTGTAGTCCCAGCCACTTGAGAGGCACAAGCAGGAGGATTGCAAGTTCAAAGACAGCCTCAGCAACTTAGGGAGATCCTGTCCCACAATAAAAAAAGGCTGAAGATGTGGCTCAGTGGTTAAGTGCCCCTGGTTTCAATCCATAGTGCCAAAAAAAAAAAATAGTGGAGTAATAATGGTACCTTCTTCAATAAGTTTGTATTAATGAGAGTGGTGGTTGTTTTTGTAGTACTGGAGATTGAACACATACGAGGCAAGTCCTCTACCACTGAACTACATTCTCAGCACCCCCTTTTCTTTTTTTAATATATTTTTTAGTTGTAGATGGACGCAGTGTCTTTATTTTATTTATTTTTATGTGGTGCTGAGGATTGAACCCAGTGACTCACACATGTGAGGCAAGCACTCTACCACTGAGCCACAACCCCAGCCCTCTCAGCCCTTTTTATTTTAAGATAGGGCTTGTTAAGTTGCCCAGACTGACCAAACTTGATATCCTCCTGCCTCAGACTCTCCAGTAGCTGGGATTACTGATGTGTACCACTGCTCTTGGCTTAATGAGTTTTTATGCTTATAAAACACCTAGGACTTCTTGGCATATATTAGATATTTAATAGGCAGAACAAATCCATTGAGACAGAAAACTTAAACATACATTTATGACAGCTGATCCATTGCTCTCAAGTAGTATACTGGTGGTTTTATTTGAATTCCTTGCCTGCAGATCCTCTCCCACATTTTCCTAGGGTAGAAACAAACACAGAGAGAAAAAATTAGAGGCAGGGGGACAGTAAAAGGAATTGAGCTTTGCTTAAGTTTCAGATTGTTCTAGATTTCTAGTTACCCTGCCTCCCAGGTCTTATTCACCAGTCTAAACCAGGTAGGTGTTTGGAATATTTGTGCTCAGAACTAGGCTTAGCATAGTTTATAGATATAGGCTTCTCAGAAGCAGCTTATTGCCCAGTTAGGTAAGCAGAAATAGAATACTTAAAAGGACCATGGGTGACCATAGGCAGCCTAAAAATAGAGTTAAGGTTTTATGGTGTTAACCCTTCTAGCCATAGAACAAAGAGGCCAGAATAATCACTGAAGGACGAGGTCATTTAGGAAAGCTTCCTGAAATGTGATCATACCCTAGTATATTGATCATCTAGGGTGTGCAAAGCTGTTTATGCTGGGAATGAGAAGTGAATAAATGATAGTCCTTTTCCTGAACAACTGTTACTCTAGTGGAGGCAACCATTCCATTGCTTTGGAACAAGTGTTGTAATGAAGGTGTGTACAGAGTGCTGTGGGCAGGAGAGATGGAATGTTCCAGATATACCTGGATGAAATGAGAAAGTGGTCACCAAGGGAGGAAGATTTGGGTCTGAAAGGTGAATAAAAGTTGCTTAGGAAGAGAGTTTTAGGAGAGAGAGTATAGTACATTCAGGGGCAAAAATGATTGAATCAGAGAGGAAGAGAAGAGGAATGGTTGGGTGAGGAAGCTAGAGAAGCAGTATGGTATGTGGGAAAGAGCATGACCTTTGGATTGGAATTGAAGCATTCCTACGCCAAATGAAGTGAAGTGTGGAGAGAGTTCACAGGGCTCACACGCCATAGGCCCTCAATATGTGTTCCTTTCCTAGGCTGTTGAGGTAATGAGGCCAGTGTGAGTAGACTGGTAAGGGTCAGTAAGCTTTCTTTACTTTTCTTACCTCAACATTATAAAAACAGTCAACATTTTCTCCTAATAGGGCTTCACTGTTAATCTCTGAACAGCCCAATAACCCTGTGTTCACCTGTGTCAAGAGTGACCAGATTCTTCTCTGAGGAGGAGAAAAGACTTAAGTATGTTCAGAGTTTCTGTCTCCGGTAGGCCAGAGGGAGCAATGTCCTATTCCCTTCCAGGATCTGTCCTTGAGAGCAACAAGAATCAATGAGAGGGCTGGGGTTGTGAGTCAGTGGTAGAACACTTGCCTAGCATGTGTGAGCCACTGGGTTCGATCCTCAGCACCACATAAAAATAAATAAATAATATAAAGATATTGTGTCCATCTACAACTAAAAAAATATTAAAAAAACAAAATCAGAGTTTCCAACAAGAAGGTAACCCTTAGTATACAAGGTTAAGGCTTTTTAGTATCCTCTCTACCGCTGAACTATAGCCTCAGCCCTTTTTATTTTTATCTATTTATTATTATTATTATTATTATTGATACCAGAGGTTTAACCACTGAATCAGAACCCCAGCCCTTTTTTATTTTATTTTATTTGTTTGTTTATTTTTTTGGTACCAAGGATTGAACTCAGGGGTACTTGACCACTGAGCCACATCCCCAGCCCTATTTTGTGTTGTATGTAGAGACAGGGTCTCAGTCGCTTAGTGTCTTACCATTGCTGAGACTGGCTTTGAACTCGCGATTCTCCTGTCTCAGCCTCCCATAGTGCTGGGATTATAGGCGTGCACCATTGTACCTGGCTCCCTTTTAATTTTAATTTTGAAAAGAGGTCTTGCTAGGGGGCTGGGATTGTGGTTCAGTGGTAGAGTGCTTGCCTCGCATGCGTGAGGCACTGGGTTCGATCTTCAGCACCACATAAAAATAAATAAGGACATTGTGTCCATCTACAACTAAAAAAAATTTAAAAAAAAAAGAGGTCTTGCTAGGGTCTCACTAAGAAGGCATGTTGGTTAGGGTCTCAGTAAGTTGCTAAGACTGGCTTTGAACTTGTGATCCTCCTACCTCAGACTCCCAAGCCTCTGGGATTACAGGCATGCGCCACTGCACCTGGCTATACCCAGCTTTGTATTTTTTATTTTGAAACAGAGTCTCTCTAAGTTGCCCAGGCTGGCCTTGAACTTGTGATCCTCCTGCCTTAGTTTCCCTGGTAGCTAGCATTGTAAGTATGCACCACTGTGCCCAACTTTGTTTTCATCTTTCTTAAACACATATTTATTACATGTCTAAGCACACCCAACACTGTATTTTTGGTTTTCTTTTCTTTTTTTTCAGTGCTTGGAATCAAACCTAGTCAATCCCAGGGCCTCACACATGCTAGGCAAGCACTCTACCAATAAGCCACACTTCCAGCCTCCTGGGGACTGGACAGTAAGGATGCAGCATAAGTGAGACATATGGCTTCTTACATTCAGATGGAAGCTTAATGAAGGGTGTTAAGGGAGTGGTGGAGTTGACCATCGGATAGGTTAGGCAAAGACAGATTATATTTAAAAGACTGGTAGCGGACTTACAATATGATCCAGTTAGAAATAGGGAACTTCTGGGTTCATCTGTAGGCTATATCAATAGAAAAATATGAACTCTGGAGTCAACCTGACCTGACCCTGACACACCAGTATTATGTAGCTTTGGGCAAATCACTTAACCTCTCCTGGTCTCAGGTCCTTATCTACAAATGAAGTCAAAAACAGTGCTTACCTCACAGGATACTGTTTCCAATTAAATGTCATAATGCAAACAAAATGTTTAACATGATACCTGACATGTGGTAAGTATGAAATTTAGAACAAAAAGATTTATCATTCCCATTCTGACCAAAGTCACATAGCTAGTAGGTAGTATACAGTGGGGCCTGGATTTGAATTCTGATCCTTCTGCAAAGTCACCTCTTTGAACCTAAGCATTGTTCTGCCACCCATAGAAATAATTGTTTCTTGGCAGGTTGCTCTGAAGCTTCATGTGAAAATGTCTGTTAAAGTATTTAGCTCAGTACCTGACACATACTCAATAGTGTTAGTTTTTGTTCTCCCTTCCCATGAACTCCAGGCAGCTTCTTGGAGTTTGATAAACTGCTACTCCATCCTTATTGAAAAAAGCACAGGTTTTCTCACAGGCTGGCTGCCCAGATGTTTGCCCCCAGCAGCCCTTAGGTGGAATCTTCACAGCTTTAGATTTCTTCCTGTTCCTTTAGGGTGAAGGTCATGTCGCCTCCTGGGAAAGTTCCCCGGAAAGAGAACCTGGGGCTCCAGTGTGAGTGGGGGTCCTGTTCCTTTGTATGCTCAGCCATGGAAGAGTTCTGTGAGCACGTCACCCAGCACCTGCAGCAGCATCTGCATGGCCCTGGAGAGGAGGAGGGAGAGGAGGAAGAGGATGACCCACTTGGTAAGAGAGCAGGACACAAAGGGGAAGGAGCTTAAGGATAGATGGAAAATCTGACTTTGCTTTTCCCAGAGAGAGAAGGCAGCTTGGGAAAATGGTGGTGGTTTATTTCCCTAATTGTACTTTTTTGTTTATTAAAGCATTATAAACTTGTTCATAAAAACTTAGTCAAGGGCTGGGGTTATGGCGCAGTGGTAGTGTGCTCATTTAGCACTCAGGAGGCACTGGTTCGATCCTCAGCACCACATAAAAATAAAATAAAGATATTCTGTTCACCTACAACTAAAAAATAAATATTAAAAAAAAAAAACTTAGTCAAAACTCATCCTGCCATCAAGAGACAATTACTGTTGTTTTTTCATCATGCATGCTAGGCAAATGCTCTACTATTGAGCCACAATCCCAGCCCCAAGAAACAGTTACTGACAGTACTTTATCGAGCATTCTTTTTGACCTCCCTCTGCCTGTGTATACATATATTAAATACAGATAAATACACTTTTATATCTTGATTGACTGATTGTATAGTACTAGGGATTGAACCCATAAGTGCTCTACTACTGAGCTATATCCCCAGCCATTTTTTCTTTTTTCTTTTGAGACAGGGTCTCACTAAGTTGCTGAGGCTGGCCTTGAACTTGCAATCCTCCTACCTCAGCTTCCAGAGTCACTGGGATTGTAGTTGTGTGCCACTGCACCTGGCTGCTTTTATATTTTTTAAAAAGGTCATATTGTAGCTGGGCATGGTGGCTCACGCTTGTAATCCCAGCACTTTCGGAGGCTGAGACAGGAGAACCGCGAGTTCACAGCCAGCCTCAGCAACAGCAAGGCGCTAAGCAACTCAGTGAGACCCTGTCTCTAAAATAAAAACACAAAATAGGGCTGAGGATGTGGCTTAGTGGTCGAGCACCCCTGAGTTTAATCCCTGGTACCAAAAAAAAAAAAGGCCACATTGTGCAGTCTGTGGCAGGGTCTCCCCCAACACACGTACACTTTTTAAAAACTACAACCACCAGTTAGGTATATATTTTATATGGCAACTTTGTACACAGAAATTCTAAAATTCTTGGGCTGGGGTTGTGGCTCAGTGGTAGAGCACTTGCCTAGCATGTGTGAGGCACTGGGTTTGGTTTTCAGCACTGCATATAAATAAATGAAAAAAAATAAAGGTCCGTCAACATCTAAAAAATTTTTTTTAAAAATTCTAAAATTCTTGAAACAATACTTACTAAATGATCTCTGAAATGTTTCTCTTTTATCTAAAAAAAATGATCTGCAGTTTAGATCATTATTGACTTCACCCACTAGTGGGTCACAGCACAGTTTGAAAGATTTTCCTATAGAAAATGTGGAGACAGCTGGGCATGATCTCTCAGTGCTCTGTAAGCCTGCAATCCCAGTGGCTTGGGAGGCTGAAGCAAGAGAATTGTGAGTTCAAAGCCAGCCTCAGCAACCTAGTGAGGGCTTAAGCAACTCAGTGAGACCCTGTCTCTAAATAAAATATAACTCTGGGGTAGTGGCTCAGGGGTTAAGTGCCCCTGGGTTCAATCTCCAGTACCAAAAAAAGAAAATGTGGACATAGCTCTCTTCCCACCCCAAAATCTGTTCTCAGTCAGGAGACTGAATTATAATTGATAGTTTTAAAGTCAAATAATATACCAAAGAGAAATTAGGGGATGGCTATATTTTCTGAAGTATCTATTTTTCAAAACAAGCAAATTCCTAGGAAGCTTTGAAAATATGATGCTTAGGGGCTGGAGTTATGGCGCAGTGGTAGCGTGCGTGCCTAGCACGCATGAGGCACTGGGTTCGATCCTCAGCACCACATAAAAATAAAATAAAGATATTCTGTCCGCCTACAACTAAAAAATAAATATTTTTTAAAAAAAAGAAAAAGAAAAAAAAAGAAAATATGGTGCTTAGAGGTACAAAAGAGATGGGAAATGGGTTGGAAGAGTTGATGGGGTTTTCTTGGAGAAGGCAGATCTTCAGCAGAACAGGAGAGAAAGGAGGACTGAAGGTTTCCAAGGTTGAAAGGCCACATCTTTCTCAAGTACTGGTAGAAACTCTGAGAGAAGGTCACACATGCCAGCCGTACTTGCTGTCTCTGATTTTCTAGCGTAGGCCTTACACACACTGTTACCTCTACCTAGATCACATGTTTTCTTCACCTGTTTATAAATATTCATCCTTTAGCTCTCAACATGAGGACAGTTCCCAAAACACCTCTGTACACATAAAATTACGCCTGTTTAATATTTTATAGTACCATGTCCCTCCCGTAGCACATATCACTAGTCACAGTTTAATATTTAGTTGTGATTATTTGATCAGTGTTCTTTTTCCCTGACTGAAAGCTATGTAAGGGCAAGGACTAGGACTCTTCCCTTGTTATATCCCCAGAGCCTGAAACACAACCAGTGGTCATTAAATGCTAGTATTGAATGAACTCATGATAACTTGATCAGAGTACTACTAAGTGCCTCAAGTGGAAGGCAAGCTGAGCTTTGGAAAGTATCAGACTCTTCCTTCTAAACCCCTTTCTGCAGAGGAAGAATTCTCTTGCCTGTGGCAGGAATGTGGCTTTTGCTCTCTGGACAGTTCTGCTGACCTCATCCGCCATGTCTACTTCCACTGCTACCACACCAAGCTGAAACAGTGGGGGCTGCAGGCCTTGCAAAACCAGGCTGACCTCAGCCCCTGCATCCTGGACTTCCAGAGCCGGAACGTCATTCCTGACATCCCTGACCACTTCCTGTGTCTATGGGAACATTGTGAGGTCAGCCGGCAGTACCAGAAATAGTGGGGGGAAGGAAGCTGGGGATCTTAAGATACCTTGCCTTGACTTTCCAGGGTGCCTTGTATTTCTGCTAGTTTTTCTCCTCTAATTCTCTAGCTCCTTTCCTCAGTTTCCCATCCCTACCAAGTTAATTTGGGAGAGAGCTGAGAAGTCCCCTTTGGACACATGGGGTAAGAGTCCCTCCACCCACCCTCCGTCCTCACCCCAAGTTGCCCTGGCACAGAGCTCCTTCGACAATCCCGAGTGGTTCTATCGGCACGTGGAAGCACATAGCCTGTGCTGTGAAAACCAAGCAGTCGGCAAGGACAACCACGTGGTGCTGTGTGGCTGGAAAGGTAGGGCCACCTCTTTGCTCTGGCTTCTGCAAGAAACCTGGGGGTGCTGAGGTGCTAGGGGAGCCAGGGGTAGGACCAGTTGTGCAGACAAGCTTGTCTGCTAACTGAAGAGCCTTGTGGGGAGGGGTGGCTGGGCCTGACCAGGCCTTCCTTCCTAGGCTGTACCTGCACCTTCAAGGACCGCTGTAAGCTCCGAGAACACCTCCGAAGCCACACCCAGGAGAAGGTGGTGGCCTGCCCCACCTGTGGGGGCATGTTTGCCAACAATACCAAGTTCTTAGATCACATCCGTCGCCAGACCTCATTGGATCGTAAGCAGCCAGAGAGAAAAGGGTGGTTGCAGGCTGTCCTGCTTGGAGAGGGGTTGAGGGCATTTTCCCAGGGGAGGTAGCCACAGAAGAGATCTGCACCTTGGCTCCCTCCCTATTTTGGGTTCAGGCACTTCCCAGTCTGTGCTTAGACATTGTTATACAGTTATCTAAAGAGTCCTCACAACAGCCCCATGAGGTAGGCTTCTTATCCCCCTTTTTGCAGATGAGGAAACTGAGGCTCAGAGAGGTTAAATCAGTTACCTGAGATCACACAGCTAGTAAGTGGTAAAACTGGACTTCCAACTCAGGTTCTCTACTCTAAGTCCCATCCATAGCTCCCTAAGCTCCCTTTTGTTCCTTGGGTGGTTCCTTTCTGCTGGGATGGTTCTCCTCACCTCTCTGTGCCTCTCCACTGCTCCCCATAGTTCCCCTTTCTTCTGCCCACCCCACCCAGAGCAGCGCTTCCAGTGTTCTCACTGTTCCAAGAGATTTGCCACAGAGCGGCTGTTGAGGGACCATATGCGTAACCATGGTGAGTGGCCTGCTGCTCCAACTTCCCTGCCTGCTCTACAAATTCCCATGAGTCCTCAAATCTCAGCCTCCTCTCTGTTTCTCTTAGTGAACCACTATAAGTGCCCTCTGTGTGACATGACCTGCCCACTGCCTTCTTCCCTCCGCAACCACATGCGCTTTCGCCACAGTGAGGACCGGCCTTTTAAATGTGACTGTTGTGACTACAGGTAAGGGGAACCAGGGGTCAGAAAACAAAGAGCTCATGTTCCATGGTCTCCCACGCTCTTCAACCCCTTTTCACCTATCCTGGCAGCTGCAAAAATCTGATTGACCTCCGAAAGCACCTGGACACCCACAGCAAGGAGCCAGCCTACAGGTGTGATTTTGAGAACTGCAGCTTCAGTGCCCGGTCCCTCTGCTCCATCAAGTCCCATTACCGCAAAGTGCATGAAGTGAGTGGGGCTGGTGGTGGGAAAGGGCTAGGAGCAGTGTGGAGGAACCTGGGGTGAAGAGCTAGCCTCACTGCTCCCTCCCTTCCCCATCAGGGAGACTCAGAGCCAAGGTACAAATGTCACGTGTGTGACAAATGCTTCACACGTGGCAACAACCTCACCGTGCATCTTCGCAAGAAGCACCAGTTCAAGTGGCCCTCAGGGCACCCCCGTTTTCGGTATGTCTTTTAACCCCCACCCCAGATTCACATTTTTTTTGTACATTTTCAACAAGTTAAAAACCTTGAATTTGTTGGTTTGTTGATGTGCACCTTCTCTGATAGGCTAAATCCTGAGAATAGAGATAGGGCAAAGATTATTTTTCTTTCTTTCCTTTTTTTTTTTTTTTTTTTTTGGTACTGGAGATTAAACTCAGGGGTACTCGACCACTGAGCCATATCCCCAGCCCTATTTTGTGTTTTATGTAGAGACAGGGTCTCACTGAGTTGCTTAGCGCCTCGCCATTGCTGAGGCTGGCTTTGAACTTGCAGTTCTCCTGTCTCCCAAAGTGCTGGGATTACAAGCGTGAGCCACCACGCCCGGCTTATTTTGTGTTTTATGTAGAGACAGGATCTCACTGAGTTGCTTAGCCCCTCGCCATTGCTGAGGCTGGCTTTGAATTTGTGATTCTCCTGTCTCAGCCTCCTAAAGTGCTGGGATTGTAGGCGTGTGCCACCACACTTGGCTTCTGATTTTTTCAATCCAAGGCACATTGTCAAACCCAGTGAATGGTACATAAAGTCCTGTAGCCAGAACTAGAATTAGAACTTAAGGGTCTTGACCTTTAGCTCCGTAGCCTTCTCATAAACCTTTGATGCTCCCGCCCTTCCACATAGACAGTCTCTCTCTCTCTCTCTCTCGAATTGGGTTTTTACATAAAATTTTTGATTTTGAGTAATGATTTTTCCCTTTTGCCTTTACTTCTACTTTGACCTTTTACCCTCTGACCCCTAGGACTTCCATCCCTCATGTGTCTCTAACTTGCCAATGTCCGGGCCATTTCTGCATCTTCTGCCTGTGTTTCTTGCTTCTCATTCATCAGGTACAAGGAACATGAAGATGGCTACATGCGGTTGCAGTTGGTTCGCTATGAGAGTGTAGAGCTGACACAGCAACTACTGCGGCAACCACAGGAGGGATCAGGCCTGGGAGAATCACTGAATGAGAGCAGCCTGCAGGGCATCATTCTAGAAACAGTGCTGGGGGAGCCAGGACTTAAGGAAGAAGTGGAAGAGCAGGGTGGGGGCGGTGAGGGGACAGCCCTCCCAGCCTCTCAGGACACCCCCAGCCCTGTCATCCACGTGGTGAATCAGACCAATGCCCAAGGCCAGCGAGAGATTGTCTACTATGTGCTGTCAGAAGCCCCAGGAGAGCCCCCTCCAACTCCTGAACCACCCTCAGTGGGCATTGTGGAAAAGCTCCAAGGAATAGCTGAGGAGCCAGAGGTCCAGATGGTCTGAATGCTTCAGAGCCTACCCATTCCTACGCTGGGCCTTAGGGTTTGAGCCAGGCAGGGGGCAGTGCCCTTACTAGTGGATGCCTTTAGGAGTGGTGCTAAGAGCAGTGTGGTCCCATCTGGCCCAGGCTTGCATCATTCTGCAGACTAAAGACTTTATTTTTTGCCACACTGCATTTTATGGGGCATCCTGAGGAGTTTGGATTCTTTGAGGGGATCCTGGATGTTTGTGGTGTTCTTACAGCAGCTGTTATTGGGCTTAACCATAATCGCTTCAGTGTGCTGGACCTTGATTAAAATCCTTAGTCAGCTCACATCCATGCCCATATTTAGGGGTCCTTAGGCCCAGGGATGGTGAGTGACTGGTCCTTACAAGGGTCCTTTCCTCAGCATCAGCTAAGACATTGGCAGCCATTTTCCTCTTAAAGAGTTCCTCCTACACCCCAGGAACATTCATGGTTATCCTCAGGGACAGGATTGGAGGCACTGAGTGTGTGACAGTTGCTTTTTGATAATAAAAGAAACACTTGAGCTGTTATTCATTTCTTCTTCCTTATGTTTGGTGGCATTTACTTAGGTAATGAGGAGATACAGCTGCCCAAGAGGAGCCGAGTAATTAGGCTTCTTCCACTTTTTGTGATTGGGTAGTCTGTTTAATAGTCAGCTATTGTCCCCCTTTGGTGGAATTTTCCATTCCTTCTTAGAGCACCTGTCAGCTCCATGGAGGCCCCAGGCACTTGACCATGAGTGGGCAATAGTAGTACTATCAAATAGATAAGAATGAGGCTCACCCAGGAGGGTAGAGCAACTGACCAGGGCCGTACCCTCAGTCCTAATTGGAACCCTGTGCCTCTATGGTAGGGTTCCTTACCTGTGGGACTGCTAAGGAAGCTGGGAGGAAGGTGAATTGGGATGCTTCCCAGAGAATGCCAAGTATTCAAGGGGTCCAGGAACCAAGTTAGAAAATTGTGTATCTGGCTGGGCATGGTGGTACACATCTGTAATCTCCACTGCAACTCAAGAGGCTGAGACAGGAGGATCTCAAGTTTGAGGCCAAACCCAGCAGCTAAATGAGGCCCTGAGCAACTTAGTGAGATCCCCATCTCAAAACAAAAAAGAAATTAAAAGGGCTGGGAGCCAGGCTCAGTGGAGGATGCCTGTAATCCCAGCGGCTCAGGAAGCTGAGATAGGAAGATCACAAGTTCAAAGCCAGCATCAGCAAAAGCAAGGTGCAAGCAACTCAGGAAGACCCTGTCTCTAAATAAAATACAAAATAGGGCTGGGGATGTGGCTCAGTGGTTGAGTGTCCCCGAGTTCAATCCCTGATACCCCTCCCCCCCCAAAAAAGGGCTGGGGATGTGACTCAGTGGTTAAGTGCCCCTGGGTTCAATCCCCAGTACCTTAAAATGACAATTGTGTCGCAATACATTTTCCTGGGGAAAAGATGTTTTTTCATTAGATTCTCAAAGAGGTTGAAACCTTCCAAAATAATGGTTTTATATCCCTGTTCAGTCACTTCTCAGCACTGTTTCATTTTTGTGGTCTCTGCTAGTCTGGAGAGGTCAAGGAAATATTCTCTAGAAGTCTTGGATAAGTAGTAAGATACCTAAAAAACATCTCTGGGCCTATTTTCTACTTATTTATGTGGAACAAGGGGCTTAAACCCTGGGATATTCTACTGCTGAGCTATATTACCACTTATTTTTTAAATTTAATTTGAGCTAAATTGCCCAGGCTGACCTGAACTTGCAGTCTTTCTCTGTTGGCCTCCTGAGTAGGTGAGTGTGCACCACTGCATGGCTTCTAGGCCTATTTTAAAGGACCTATCTCCTGGGTGCTGTTGTGCATGCCTGTAATCCCAGTAACTCAGAAGGCTAAGGCAGGAGAATAGCAAGTTTGAGGCCAGTCTCAGCAACGTAAGCCCTAAGCAATTTAGACCCTGTTTCAAACAATAGAAAGGGCTGGGGATGTAGCCTAATGGTGAAGTGCCTCTGGGTTCAATCTCCAGTACCAAATAAACAAAGTATCTAATCTAATGCTCACTACAAAACTGCCTGTTAACAGCCAGAATTAGGAAAGAAAAATATTCCATCATCCATTTACTGAATTTCTATTATAGTCCAAACACATGTGCTAAGAGTACAAAGATGAATAAAACCCAGGACCTCCCCTGTAGGGACTTGCAATGTAGAGCAAGGAAGCACTAGGTAAGCAGAGTGATAGAAGCTGACATGTAGAAGGCTCAAAATCAGTAGAGGTTGGGAATGTGATTCAGTGGTAGAGACTGTACTTGAGGCCCTGGTTTGATCCCCAGCACTGCACAAAAGTGCGCGCACACAAACATTGTAATAGATAGTATTACCTGGGCAACAGATTAGGGATCAGGAAAGGCTTTACCCAGAAAGAGACTTCCTCCTGACCAAGACCAAACTAAGGCTTTAAAGACGATGCTGAAAAGATTGTAGTGACCCATATTTCGTCTGTGTAATTCAAACAAGCCATGAATTATATGTTATCTGAATATTAAGTAGATACCCTGTCTTATACTTTCTTAAAGGGTATCAGGGAGCTCAGTAGTTGGAAGCTGGTGCCTGTTTCATCCTACCTGGGGCAAGTCCACAATCTCAGAGAAGGGCACTGACGTGCTAAGTACATATGAAAGAAGTGATTCTCCAAGGTGAGAAGAGAGGAATGGTTATGGGGAATAAGTTATCTCAAATCTGTAAGATTATGACAGTGAGTATAGGTACTCAATGTTACATGGATGAGTGAATTTTGTTTAAGATTGGGAAATGAATGAGGAGCATACCCATTCCCTATATAGTAGCAGGAGTTAAGGCTGAGAGGGAAAGGTAGGGGAGATTGTGAAAACTCCATATTATGCTAAATAGCTTGAATTTCTTGGTTAGGAAGGAAATATGGAGGACAAGTAGGCAAATAAAACTTGGAAAGGAATGGGAATGTCACTGTCCCCATGGAGCTTAGGGTTAAGTTCCCAAGGGAAGGAGACTGGAGTATATTTGTAGGTCGAGGAGAAACCAGTGAGATTTAGAAAATACAAGAGAAGGAATATTTGATAGAGTAAGGTGCTAGATTTTGAGTGGGAAAGAAATACAGAGGAAAAAGAATACTTGGAAAGGAATGAAGATTTCCCCTTGAAGAGAAGGAAGGAGGGAAGAATGAGTGGGCACAGATTTAGTTTGTAGGAGGTATGAGTGGAATGTCAAGTTTGGTGGTCTCTATTTTTCTTGATAAAGTTATCAAGGGGTGATCTGTTGGATTAAGAAGATTATAAGAAATGTCAAGGTTGGAGCTGGGATTGTAGCTCAGTGGTAGAGCGCTTGCTTCGCATGCGTGAGGCCCTGAGTTCGATCCTCAGTACCACATACAAAGCAATAAAATAAAGACATTGTGTCCATCTACAACTAAAAAAATATTTATTAAAAAAAGTGTCAAGGTGCGCCGGGCGCGGTGGCTCACGCTTGTAGTCCCAGCACTTAGGGAGGCTGAGACAGGAGAATCGCGAGTTCAAAGCCAGCCTCAGCAACGGCGAGGCGCTAAGCAACTCAGTGAGACCCTGTCTCTACATAAAACATAAAATAGGGCTGGGGATGTGGCTCAGTGGTTGAATGCCCCTGAGTTCAATCTCTGGTACCAAAAAAAAAAAAAAAAAAAAAAGTGTCAAGGTTTAGAAATGCCATTAAAAGGTACGAAGAGGGGCTGGGGATATAGCTCAGTTGGTAGCTTGCTTGCCTAGCATGCACAAGACACTGGGTTCAATCCTCAGCACCACCAAAAAAAAAAAAAAGTATGAGTGCCAGGTATGGTGGCGCCTACATGTAATACCAGCATTTGGGAGGCTGAGCAGCAGGACCACAAGATTGAGGTCAGCCTAGGCAACTTAGACCCTGTCTCAAAATAGAAAATAGAAAAAGGGTCAGGGTTGTAGCTCAGTGGTAGAATGTTCCTGGGTTCAGTAGCACTAAGAAACGAACAAACAAAGTATGGAAGTGGGCTGGGCATGGTGGCACATACCAGCTACTCAAGAGGCTGAGGCAGGATCACAAGTTTGAGGTCAGCTTGGGCAACTCAGCAAGACCATGTGTCTCAAAAATTTTGAAAGGACTAGGGATGTGGCTCAGTAGTTGTCTAACATGTGAAGACCTGGGGTTCAATTCCCAGTACCAAAAAGAAAAGAAAAGGAAGATATAGGAGTAAGACAACCCAAAGACCCAGGTAAGGTTGAAGACCAAGATCAGGCAGTGGCAACTTCAAAACAACCATATGATTTCTTGGCAGCAGGTACTAGCATCTTTGAAACAAAATAGAAGATACACTATAAGGTAGATCTACAGCAGTGACCAGGACATGGATTACATGGGGCCAAGGAGCAGGGCAATTACAGCAGCTGGAGAGGGATCATGAGGTTCAAACTGGACAGGGAGTGTCTGGGAGACTGAAAGGTAGTAGTTAGAACCAAAGCACAGGAAGTTTCAAAAGGCTTCTAAAGCTTAGCAGGCAGAAAGGAAAGTTCATGGTCAGAAAGCAAACATTTTAAAATGGAGCTATTTTAGGGTCCAAAGGATGTCCACAGGGAAGTAAGCTGCTGAGTGAGACAGGGGTCATTGGAGTAGAAGAGACCAAGGGAAATAAGGCATTTTGAATACCTACTGTCAGTGGCCTGTCTCATCTGCCCTGTGTTAGGGAAAGGGCAACAGGCCATAGAGCAAAGCTGGGAAAACTGAGACTGGTTCCACATAAAAGATAATAGCCAAAAGTTGTGGAGAGAGGGCAGGTTCTTTATTTAAATTTTAAATTTTTATTTTTTGGTACTGGGGATTGAATCCAGGCATATTTTACTATTGAGTCTCATTAAGTTGCTGAGGCTGGCCTCAAACTCACGATCCTCCTGCCTCAGCCTCTGGAGTTACTGGGATTACAGGCACACTTCACCATGCCCAGCTGCAATAAAGTTGTTTTTTTGAGAATAAATCTCACTCTGTTGCCCAGGATGACCCTGAATTCCTAGGCTCAAGTGTCCTGTCTCAGCCTTCCAAGTAGCTAGGACTATAAGCATGTACCACTGCACCCAGCTAATAAAGATTGAAAAAAAAAGGTAACAGCAAAACCTACCTAGTCCCTGAGAGATCAGGAAAGACAATCAGCCCCCACAACCCCCACTTCACTGCTTGCCTACCCCCGCTGCCTTCACTGCCTATTGGGAACCAATAGAGGGAGCAGGTGGATTTTACTGTCTTACCCTGGATGGGCCTGGGTAAAGGAGAGGGCTCTGTCAGTCATCTTTATCCAGCTCTCCTTTGCAGTTCTGGACTGCACATCCCAAAATGACCAGTAGAGGGCCCTCCCATTGACAAATACTTAAAAATCTTTCTGGCTAGAGATGAAAAAGAGTGGGGCAAGGGATAAAAGACCCAGAGTGGTGGAAGCAGAGCTAGGCTAGTTCACAAGTCCCCATTGGAAGTCCTTTCTAGATCCCACAGGACCTTGTCATCCTCTTTTTCCCCACAAGCTTTTAAATCTCCTTACTAACTGCTTCTCCCACAAATCCCTGCCTAGAGCCGCCTGGGTCTGTTAGATTAGCTCCTGCCCCTAAACTAAGACAAGAATTTTTTCCTGCCTTGCTTCTCTTAAGCCAATTATCATCAGTCCTTGCATGTCTGGGTCCAGGGAACATGCCTAGGAAGGATGCCCTGCCAGGTGGTGGGGTAAGGGGATCTGGTGTAAGAGTTGTGACCATCTTTGAGAAAAGGGTGGATCAATCTCAGGAAATGGAAGGAAGTCTATTTAGGAAAATGGGGGAGGGTCCATTTGAGCCTTAGGGAAAGTGTGGTGGGACACACGGGGTTTATTCTGCAGATGGTGAGGTCTAAACTAAGGAAAGAAATTTCTTTTGAACAGTGTTTCTCATTGTGGTCCCTAGACTAGCAGCATCAGCAGTACTTGGGAACTTATGAGAGATGTAGATTTTCTAGCTCTGCCTCAGATACTGAACTAGAAACTCTGGGAATGGAGCCCAGCACTCTGTTTTAACAAGCCCTCCCTGAGGATTTGGGTGTGCCTTAAACTTTGACAAGCACTGCTCTTGTGTCACAAGATCTGTCCTAGGAATTACAAGTGCTTTCTCAGGAATCAAAAGAGGATATATGGGGGGAAAGAGGAATATCTCCAGAATGGAGATATAGTGAACCTTTGGCATGTTAAAGAGGTTCTATATCCTAGAATGCAAAAGATCTGTTCAGGGGAATAGAGATGGATTTGATTTATTAAAATGGGAAGGGGCTGGGAGGTATAGCTCAGTGACAGAGCACTTGCCTAGCATGTTCTAGGCCCTAAGTTTGACGCCCCCCCAACACTGAAAAAAATTTATTTTAGCCAGGTACAGTCGCACAAACCTGTAATCCCAAAACCCCGGGAGGCAGGAGGATTGCAAGTTTGAGACCAGCCTCAGCAATTCAGAGAGACTCTGTCTTAAAACACACACACACATACAAAAGGATTGGGGATGTAGCTCAATGGTAAAGACCCTCTGGTTCAATCCCCAGTACCAAACAAACAAACAAAAAATCCTTTTAAAAATAAAAATAAAGTGGGAAGGTGATAATAATTGGGGAATAAGGAAGTTTGACAGAGTGGATAAATACATGGTTTAAAACTACGCAGACTTGGATTAAAATCCCTGGGTCCATTATCCTACATGTATGATCTCATACTCAACATTTCCAAGTCCTTGTCTTCTTATCTGATACATTAGAATATACTACTGACCTCATAAAATTTTTGTGAGGACTGGTCAGAACTTTTAGGCAACAAGTACTTATTCAGTGAATTTTCTTCTTCCCTTCTGTCTTCTTTTCCTTCTTTATTTTTCCCCCTGGTATTAGAATTGAACTCAGACTAAGAAAACACTCTACCACTGAGTCACCTTCAGCCCCTGAGTGCATCTTTTTTTCTTTTTTTTTTAAGTTTGACATCTATTGATAAATCATTTTTAACCTTTATTTTATTTATTTTTATGTGGTGCTGAGGATCGAACCCAGTGTCTCACATGTACTAGGCGAGCACTCTATCACTTGAGCTACAACCCCAGCCCTTGAGTGCATTTCTATCTACAAGTTTCTGGAATATAGGAGAAAAAGAGGCAGACCTAGCCTCTTCCTCAGCAGATTCAGTACTGAGTTCCTAGCATATTGTAGGTATGCAATAAACAGTTTATTTCCCAAAGAAGTGGGAGGTTCTTCTCAGAAAAGGAAATTATCCTGAACCAGGAAAAATGTGACGTAGAGAGTAAAGATGTATGCTCCATTCTTCTTTTTAAATTTATTTATTCCAATTAAGTATACATGACAGAATGCATTTTGATTCATTGTACACAAATGGAGCACAACTTTTCATTTTTCTGGTTATACATAATATAGAGTTACACTATATGTGCAGTCATACATATACCTAGGGCATTGTTGTCCATCTCATTCCACCATCTTTCCTGCCCCCATATCCCCTCCCCTCTCCTCGCTCCTCTTTAACCAAAGTTTCTCCATTCTTCTCATGCCCCCTCCCCCATTATGGATCAGCATCCACTTATCAGAGAGAACATTCAGCCTTTGGTTTTTTGGGATAGGCTTACTTCGCTGAGCATAATGTTATCCAATTCCATCTATTTACCTGCAAATGCCGTAATTTTATTCTCTTTTAGTGCTGAGTAATATTCCATTGTGTGTATATATCACAGTTTCTTTTTTTTTTTTTTTTTTTTTTTGGTACTGGGGATTGAACTCAGGGGTACTCGACCACTGAGCCACATCCCCAGACCTATTTTGTGTTTTATGTAGAGACAGGGTCTCACTGAGTTGCTTAGTGCCTTGCCATTGCTAAGGCTGGCTTTGAACTCACGATTCTCCTGTCTCAGCCTCCCTAAGTGCTGGGATTACAGGCTTGAGCCACCACACCTGGCTATACCACAGTTTCTTTATCCATTCATCTGTTGAAGAGCATCTAGGTTGGTTCCACAATTTAGCTATTGTGAATCGAGCTGCTATAAACATTGAAGTGGCTGCGCCACTGTAGTATGCTGTTTTTAAGTCCTTTGGGTATAGACCAAGGAGTGGGATGGCTGGGTCAAATGGTGGTTCCATTCCAGGTTTTCTAAGGAATCTTCATACTGCTTTCCAGATTGGTTGCACCAATTTGCAGTCCCAGCAGCAATGTATGAATGTGCTCCGTTCCTGAGAATAAAAAATCTTCATCTAGTCAGGTGCAGTGGCACACACCTGTAATCCCAGTGACTTGGGAGGCTAAGACAAGAGGATTGCAAGTTGAGGCCAGCCTAAGCAACTTAGCAAGTCCCTGTATCAACATAATATCAAAAGGGCTGGGAATGTAGAACTGTGGTAGATCACTACTGGGTTCAGTCCCCAGTACCACCACCAAAAAAAAAAAAAGAAAGAAAAGAAAAAAACAAAATCCATCTATTGCTTAACACTTGCGTACTTGAACCTCGTTAGAACCTTTGAAGGCAGATATGGAGGTTTTTTTGTTCTTGTTTGTTTTTTGTCATAGAGATCAAATCCAGGGCCTCATGCATGCCAAGAAAGTGCTCTATTACTCAGTCATATCCCCAGCAGATATGCAATATTTGGCAGGGGGATGATCTAGGGATTGAAACTGGGGCACTCAACTACAGTAATATTCCCAGCTTCTTCTTTTTTTTTTGGTACTGGGGATTAAACTCAGGGGTACTTGACCACTGAGCCACATCCCCAGCCCTATTTTGTTTTTTATGTAGAGACAGGTTCTCACTGAGTTGCTTAGTGACTTGCCATTACTGAGGCTGGCCTTGAACTCACAATTCTCCTGTCTCAGCCTCTCTAAGTGCTGAGATTACAGGCGTGCACCACCTCGCTCGGCTCCAGCTCTTTTAATTTTTTTTTTTAATTTTGAGATGGAGTCTTGCTAAGTTCCTGAGGCTGATCTTGAACTTACAATTCTCCTGCCTCAGCCTCCCAAGTAGATATGTGTCCCATAACTCAGATGAAGCTCATAGAGGTGGAGAAATTTGTTTAAAAGAACAGAACTAGTGAGGGTGGCAGAGGAATGAAGAGGGCATGATTAAGGGATGCCCAGTGCAACTGGATAGGACGAATAACATCTAATGTTCTATAGCACAGAAGGGTAGCTATGGTTGACAATAATGAATTATGTATTTCAAAATAGTAGAAAAGATTTTGTTTCCAATGTAAATAAGTGAGAAATGTGTGAGGTGATGGGTATGCCAATTACCCTGATAATCACACATTGTATACGTGTATTGGAATATCACATGGTACCCCATAAATATGACAAGTATTATGTGTCCACTAATTTTTTTTAAATGGGAAAAAAGAATACAGAACTAGGAAGAGATAGTGCTGAGGTCACAAAGTATATCTTTTGACTGCAGTTCAGGATGCAGAAGAACTGTTCATAAAATGGAGAGAGGGTGTCCTAGAGAATGGGAAATTTTGTACCAGGGAAGAAAGGGTCATTTAGTGGGGCATGGGCACATGGCAGGGGTTCTAACCCAAGGAATGGAATGTTCATCTAGGACAGTGGCTCTCAGCTTTGTCTGCCCAGCAGGATCACTGAGGGAGCTTCTAAAAATACTAATATCTGGATCTCACCCTTGAGTCAGAATGACTGGGTCTGGAGTGGTATCTGGACAACTTTTGAAATCTTCCCGAGAGATGCCAATTCTCAGCCAAGGCTGAGGATCACTCCTCTAGGATATGGAGTATAAATCCCACAGTGTGGAAAACTGATAAAGACTTAGAAATGTTAGTCTCAGAAGATGGGGAATGGGAGACTACATTCCCTAGTAGGAAACTTTCCTGGGAATTAGAAAGTTATGTGATAAGGAATGGGGAGGGATGGTGTTAAGAGAGGGGGAGGGGCTGCAGTTGTAGCTCAGTGATGGAGCGCTTGCCTAGCATGTGTGAGGTACTGGGTTTGATTCCCAGCACCACATATAAATAATAAAAGAAAAGGTCTATTAATAACTAAAAAAATTTTAAAGAGAGAGATGGGGAGGATAAGAAGCCTGTTTAGAAAATGAAGGGAGAGAATCCATTTGGGTATAAGGTTCTGAAAGGAAAAATTAGCAGAGTGGGTAATTAGCAGGGGCTTTGGAGTTCAAGCCCAGCTTTGCTAGACATTCTCCTTAGGCATATTGCTTAACTTTCCTATGCTTCAGTTTCTTTTTCTCTAAAGGAGGGCTATAAAACCTGCCTCATAGAGATATTATGAGTTGTTAAATAAATACAATTGTTGGGGAATCAGGGCTTCTACAGTAGAGCATTAAAGGTTAACTTGGAGAATGTGGGGCCTATCTAGAAAATGGAAGGTTGGTCCTAAGGAATGGTGATGATGTGGGACAGGGGGTAAGGGTAAAGGGTAGTTAGGAAAAGAAAGTCAAGCGTGTTGGTGAGGCTGAGACAGGAGGATCATGAGTTCAAAGCCAGCCTCAGCAACAGCAAGGCACTAAGCAACTCAGTGAGAACCTGTCTGTAAATAAAAATATAAAATAGGGCTGTGGATGTGGCTCAGTGGTTGAGTATCCTTGAGTTCAATCCCTGGTACCAAAAAAAAAAAAAGAAAAGAAAGATGGGCTGGGGCTATAGCTCAGTGGTAGAGGGCTTGCCTAGCATGCTTGAGGCACTGGGTTTGATCCTCAGCACCACATATAAATAATAAATGAATACAATAAAGTTCATCAACACCCCAAAACAAACAAACAAACAAAGAAATCCAAAACCCACATACACTTCACAGTTACAGGGTGGGGCCTGGAGATGCCCTATAGGGGCCGCTAGCCTACCAAGCTGCAAAGAAGCTGCTGTGGGGGGGAGTGGAGGGGAAGTTTGACTGCTAGTAACCTTTCTGCTGCTGCAGTCTGGAGAAGCCTCCCTCCCATCCGTCTCTGCTGTGTGACAGGTGGGAATGTAAAAGCTCAGGTCACGTGTCTTGGCTGGCTAACCTACTTACCTCTTGAAGACACAGAGGCTGGGGCAGTCAGGGGCTAAGAGGAATTGCCCAAGAAATGGACAATGGGCAAAGCAGGGACTAAGAGAGAGGGAGCTCCAAGAGCGTTCTGGGGACAGAGTGCTGCAAGCTTGTAGGGTGAGGGAGAGAATGCACATATGCATGAGAAGATGTCCAAGGCAGTGTCAGTGAGCCCTAGGCATGTCCTGACACACAGATGCCATCAGGATCAGCCATGTGCTTGTTTTGAAGGCCTGAATTGGTCTGGCAGAATAAAGATTTCTACAGTCAGAGCAGGCTGAATCTGGGTACCAGTTTAATATTGGAGCTGCCTACAACCTCTCCTCCCAGTCCAATCTTAACTAGTATCCTCACCCTTAGAGAGGGAAAGTGTGAATGGAGTTGGAGGAAGGATATGCTAATGTCCCAAGACTCCCGCTTTTTTGAAACCCATTTGAGCTTGGTTTGGGATGAGAGGAGCCTGAGCTTAATAGTTAGAACCTAGGAAAATTGATGAGGATGGGTTCTGTGTGCGAAGACTGACAGCTTCACAATCCCATGAGAGTGATAGAATGTACACCCCACACGCCTCCACTACCATTTCCTAGACCATATTCCAGAGATCTGTCCCCACTGACTCTTCTTTCCTTATCGCCCCCAAGTCGATCCTTCTCCGCCAACACTCGGTCCTAGGTCCACAAATGCCTCCTCCGGCCCCCGCGCCTTGGCCATCCTCGCCCCCAGCGAGCTGTGGAAAGGCACGGGCCCTTTAAGAGCGGCGGGACCCGCGAGCAGTAGCTTGGAGGAGAACGCAGTCGCCCGGCGGGTTTGGGAGGACACAAGCGCCGGAGACCAGGCTCAGGGAACCGGGTGTGCGCAGCCAAGCGAAGTCGGGGGGCGACCCCAGCCGCCCCTCCCCACAACCTTGTCATCTCCTCTGACCTGGGGCTGGGCCCTCCCTTGCCGCTCGTCCCGCCCCGGCCCCGCCCCGGCCCGGGCCACCGGGACCCGGAGCTGGGGCGCGGGTGCCGCATCCCCGAGGCAGGTAAGAAGAGCCCCAAGTCTCCATCTCTGGCGGGTGACAGCGCTAAGCATCTCTGCCTGGCCCGGCCCGGGGCGCGTCAAGGTGACTGAGCTTGCAGGAGATGGGGCGGGGGTCTCGCCCGCCACCGAGGTGCTTAGTTAGCGGTGGGGTGCGCCTGTCTTTGGGGACAGTCCGGGACACCCCAGGCCAGGGGCGCTGGCGGGATGGGCCGGCGGAGGCTTATCGCAGGCTTGGGGAGGGGGACGCAACGGGAGGCGCAAAGCCTCCTCTCGGCCTCTGCCGGGTCCACCTGGTGCTCGCCCTGCTACCCTGACCTCCTAGTGGGCAGCCTCCGCCGGCGGCTTCCCCGCCCCCCACCTTCCATCCATCCAGTCCCGGGGGGTGGGGAGGTTACCGGCCTGCGGGGTAAGGAGATTAGAGGCGCCGCGGGGATGGAGGAGCAGCTCAGGGCTTCGAGGGGCTGGGCTGGGGCCCGACCCGGGCTATCCCAGACCTAGAGGAGGTCGGTACTGAGCATCGCTGAGTGGGGAGTGTGGGGCGTGGGGGAGGCAGATGACCGGACCAAGAGGGGTGCTAACAGTTGGGGATCTGTCCTGAGAAGCAGGCGGAGGTGGGGGGCTGGGCAGCATTAGACAACAAGAGAGCTTTGAACTGGGGTTGGGGGTCTGCCCTAAACAGAGCAGGCCCTCTCTCTGCAGGCCGGCCGGCGGGCGGCGTGATGGCGGAGAAGGCATTGGAGGCCGTGGGCTGTGGACTAGGGCCAGGGGCTGTGGCCATGGCCGTGGCACTGGAGGACGGGGCGGAGCCCCCTGTGCTGACCACGCATCTGAAGAAGGTGGAGAACCACATCACAGAAGCCCAGCGCTTCTCCCACCTACCCAAGCGCTCGGCGGTGGACATTGAGTTCGTGGAGCTGTCCTATTCCGTGCGGGAGGGGCCCTGCTGGCGAAAAAGGGGTAGGGAGCAGCCTGGTGGGGAGCTGTGGGCCCTTGAGGAAGTGCCTCTCGAGGAGCAATGAGGCTTGGATATCCCCTGTTTTGCAAGTTTCTCAAGTTGGGTACCAGTGGGTCCCGTAGGAACGCTAAAATGTGGGCCCCAGCCCCTCACTCACTCACCATGCACACAGTTGAGATACCAGGATCCCTGTTCCCCACTTCTGTGAGTACTTGTGCGCATCAAGTTCAATTAGCTATTGAAGCTTTCTCTTCTAAATGGACTCTATGATAGATCCTTGAGGGGGTCCTTGACGTTTCCTTTTTTGTGTTTACTTGGGGGGATTCCTGTCTGTGAGGGATGGTATGAAAAGGGTGTCTGCAGGGGTCCTCAATTTTTAACAATCCCTTTGCACCAATTTTTAAAGATGTTCTCATTCCTGTCATCTTACTTCATTCTTGCCACAGTCCTCCCAAGCGGGAAGGGTGGAGATTTGGCAGGACAGATGTCATCCTTGTGTTACTAATAAGGAAACTGAGGTTCAGGGAAATTGAGTCACTTAACCAATATTGATTCCACAGCTAATAAGTGGCAGAGCTGAACCAGAAGCCCAGTACAGGGCTTCTACCTCTTTCCCCTTCCTTCCCCTCAAGACCAGTTTCCCAACCCTGACTATCCCCTGCATCCCTACTCTGGGTATCTTAAGCTGGGAATGGAAAGGCTGGGTTTGTTTCCCAGAGCTGGGTGTGGGCCAGGGTGGAGCTGGGGTATTGTTCTCTGAGGTTTAAGAACTAGGTTTAGGGTGCTTCAGAGCCTGAGCTGTCTCTGCACTCTCCACCCTTGCTTCCATGGGTGACCAAAAGGCCACAGGGCGTGAGTTGATGGAAACTGAGGCATCTGGGCTCTCTGCCCAGTGCCTGATCCCTGAGAAGTCTCTTTGTGTCCTGAGATCAGCTCTGGGCAAAATGATGAGGTACTTGTTATTTCCTTAGCCCTATCATTTCTTTATAACTTTAAGCAGAAATGAAGATAAAATAGAAATGTGGCTAGATGGGCCTGCTCTCAGCTTGTTTCTACTTGCCAGCCATGTGCTGGTGTCCCTGACCAGGGCTTCTCTCCTTTTGACCTTGCCAGCCTCATTTCTGCTCTACTGTCCATTTTACCACCCCTTCCCTTTGCTCGTTTTTCTGCCCTCTGCCCTCCTCTCTGACTTCTCTTTTCTCTTGACTCCCTCTTCCCTGCTCTAGAGGACACAAAGCAAGTAGGGGTAGGTAGAGAGGGAGAAAAAAGAGGAAGGGACATGAGGGGTGGATTCTGTCTCTCCTAGGTAAGGCTTATCACTGGTCTCCCCTAATTATATACAGCATTTCTTATTTTTCTAAACACTTTCCTATTCATTCTTATTAATGATTCACTTAATATTCATAATAACCCTATTAAGTCCTTGGGAGGAGATATTACTATTCTTCTTTTACAGATGGGAACAAGAGGCCCTAGAGATCAAGTGACTTGACAAAATTGCAGAGTTATTGACTGAGGCAGGTCTAGAACACAGATGTCTCTCCAGCCGAAGGCCTGCAGGCCCCTTGCAAGCTGAGCAGCTGTGGTAGTCAGAGTCCAGACACCCGCGTTCTTAGCCACTTGGAAGCTGTGTGACCTTGGGCAGGGTGCTTACCTTCTCTCGGCCTCATTTTCCCCATCTGTAGATAGGGATGATAATAATACCCACTGCACAGGCTTGTTGGGGAGATCTGCTGTTGGTATCTGTGAAAGTCAAGTAAGTGCAGGATGATATTTATGCTAGGCCTCATGTTAGACCAGCACTTGGCTGTGCTTGAACCAGGGGAAGGTTCATCATCATCAATTTCTTCCCTTTCACAAGAAATCACTTCCTGTGAGTGGCTCTGAAAAGCTTATGCTAGTGCATGCCACCCACCCTACATCTTTCTTGTTTTTTGTTTCTTTTTTTTTTTTTTCTGTTATTAGGGATTGAACCCAGGGATGCTTTGCCACTAAGCTGCATCCCCATCTTTTTTAATTTTTAATTTTGAGACAGAGTCTTGCTAAGTTGCTTAGAGCTTCACTAAGTTGCTGAGGCTGGCCTTGAACTTGTGATCCTCCTGCCTCAGTGTCCTGAGTCACTGGGATTACAGGCTCGCGCCCCTGTGCCTGGCTCACCCAACATCTTACTGATTGACAGTAAGGATGACTGAGGCAGAGGATTGAAACCCATGACTTCCTTACCCAGTAAAGAATTTGCAGTGTGACTTTGGGTGAGTCACTGATGTGCCTGGTCCCAGTTGCCTCATTCATGTTGTTGAAAGAGCCTTTGAGGTAATGAGCATGAGCACCATCCAACTGATTGGTGTGGTCAGGCCCACACAGTGGACAGGCGTTTACTTCCCTTCTAACAGGATGTGCCCAGAACGACAGCTGGACCCAGGGCACAGTGCTGGATGTAGTGGATGATGGGTTAAATAAGGTACCCAAGGTGTCCATTCACTGTCTCTGTTATTGAGGTAGAGTGAGCAGGGAACTGGGCTCTGCAGCATCAGCGGAGGGTAGTCTGCAGCGAGTGCTAGGTGAGGGATGAGGGCTTGGTGTCTCCTCCTCACCGAGGCAGGTCTGCAAACACAGCAAGAAAGGCCCTCCAAGTTGGCTTCATCTTTCCACTCCCCTCTCACCAGGTAACTCCATGAAGTCTCTGCCCTCTGTTCTCTGGAGTGAACACACACACACACACACACACACATTTTTATTGTTATTGTTTTGTGTTTTGCTTTTCCTAGAGCCTGGATGGCCTCTGCCTTTTGAAATCGTGCTCATCCTTAACTCAAATGCCACCTCTTCCAGGAAGCCACTGCTGCTTTTTCCCTTCCTTTCTACCCTTATCAATTCCATTTTCTGCAATCTCGTGGCACATTATTTGTACTTCTCTTATAATCCTTACTTTACTTTTCTTCAGATTGTACATGATTTCTTGTCCATCTGTCTTATTTAGATTATGACCTTCTTGAGTGCAAAAACTGTCCTTCCTTATTTTGCTGGGGGAGGTAGAGAGCTTGGTATATAGCAGATCTCAATAAGCATTTACCAAATGAAATTAATGATACAGTGTCACCTTTTGTGTGTGTATGTGTGTGTGTGTGTGTGTGTGTGTGTGTGTGTGTGTGTGGTACTAGGAATTGAACCCAGGGCCTCACACATCCTAGGCAAGCACTCTACCACTGAGCTACATTGCCCCCAGTCTTTTTAATTTTTATTTTTTGAGACAGGGTCTTGCTGAGTTGACCAGGCAAGGCCACAAATTTTCAATCCTCCTGCCTCAGCCTCCCAAGTTGCTGGGATTAGTTATGTACTGTCATGCCTAGCACACAATGTCACTTTTAAAAAGCACTCTGTGTGCCAAGCACTGTGTCATATGCTTTACATGATTATTTCATTGAATCTTCCCAACAACCCTATGAGATAGGCACTATCATCCTCATTTTACAGATGAGGGACCTGGAGCTCAGAGAGGTTAAGCAACTTGCCTGAGGTCACACAGCTGGTAAGTGTAGAGCCAGAATTTTAACCTAGATCTGCCTAACACCATACTAGTTGCTCTTTATGCATATGCTGCCCCCTCAATGAGTAAATGAAAGGTGGGATTTTACTGGGCTGTGTTAGGGGCTGGAGAGACAAGCTTAGAAGAGATAAAGAACACAAAAAAGGCAGTTTTTCCAAATGAAGCAAAAGCTCCAAGAACACATACTTATAGGAGGAACACTTACTGGCATCTACTGCATGCCAGATAGACTGTCAAGGTTACAAAGATGAGTAAGACACAGACCCTGCCCCTGAGGAGCTTGCTAAGAGGTGGGGGAGAGGGGTAAGTGACAGGTACATCAGGTAACAAACATGCTGGCATGCTAGAGGTGCTATGAGAACCTAGAGAAAGTCAGCCAGCTCAGACTGGATTGGTATGAAAACCTTCCTGGAGGCCATGAGACAGGGAAGAGGAGCGGGGTCCTCTGGACTTTGATCCCCCTTCTGCAGCTGTCTGTGAGATGCACAGGTATTCCCATAGCCTTCAGAAGATTTTTGCCTCTGGGATTTTGACACTAGTGGGCACCATTTCTGAAGGGGCAGGATGAGGCTTTGGCTTACTGTTGGGGCTCTGGCGGTGCTTTTTCTTAACTCAATCACCCTGAGCAGGAAATACTTATTTCACTGATAACCATAGGGGTGCCTCTGTTCACTACAGCCTTGACTAAAAATTCCTCCCTTCCTCACTGCAGGTTATAAGACCCTTCTCAAGTGCCTATCTGGTAAATTCTGCCGCCGGGAGCTGATTGGCATCATGGGCCCCTCAGGAGCTGGCAAGTCCACATTCATGAACATCTTGGCAGGATACAGGTGAGGACAAAAATGGGGAAGGATGGGTGCAGAACTCAGGAAGAAGAGTCTCTTGGGGATCACAGAAGGTATCCTGAAGTGCCTTTGACCTTTTTTTTTTTTAATTTTTTTTTTTTTTTAGTTGTAGATGGATGTGATATCTTTATTTTATTTATTTATTTTTATGTGGTGCTGAGGATCGAACCCAGTGACTCACACATGCGGGGCAAGCGCTCTACCACTGAGCCACCGCTCCAGCCCTGCCTTTGACCTTTGTCCTCAACCAATGTCCCTGCAGAGAGTCTGGAATGAAGGGGCAGATCCTGGTCAACGGGAGGCCACGGGAGCTGAGGACCTTCCGCAAGATGTCCTGTTACATCATGCAGGATGACATGCTGCTGCCACACCTCACGGTGCTGGAAGCCATGATGGTGAGGGCTGGATGGCCACCCCCTCTTCCTAGCACCTCCTTCCACCTGCTGTCTTCATCCTCCTCCTCAACTGAGGGGCCCAGGCCGTACCCCTACACACACACACATCTCTTTCCTACCTTTCCTTTCCTACCCTGTGAACCTCAGGTCTCGGCCAACCTGAAGCTGAGTGAGAAGCAAGAGGTGAAGAAGGAACTGGTGAGTGGGACAGGGGAGGCCTGGGGACAGCTGCCCTCTGCGGGGCTAATGAATTCTAGGGCCCTGAGTCCTGGTCAGAAGTGTGGCAGACAAGCGGGGACAAAGGGCTTAAGGGAGATTCTTTGTGAAATCAAGGTGGTGCCTGGGGGAAACTGAGACTCTGAAGCTGACCTGGGCCATGTGGGGGTGGGTCCAGGTGACGGAGATCCTGACGGCACTGGGCCTGATGTCCTGCTCCCACACGAGGACAGCCCTGCTCTCTGGCGGGCAGAGGAAGCGTCTGGCCATCGCCCTAGAGCTGGTCAACAACCCACCTGTCATGTTCTTTGATGAGCCCACCAGGTAGTTCTTCCCCACCTCCCACCTGGACTTTTCCAACCCCTCAGCCCAAGCCAGGACCCAAGGCTGTATCTTTTATGTGGCTGGAGACCAGAGACCCTGTGTGCAGTCTCTTGGGGCCAAGATAAGGGCTGACTCCTCATTTCCATCCTTGCCAATCCTGTTGCAGCAAGCAGCCCCATCCTTCGCCCAGGCAGAGATCGGGATGTCCCCTTTGATTGATGCCTCCTGCGCCTCTCCCCCACAGCCATTAGTCACCAAGTCCTGTTGGTTCCACCTCCTTTTGGTAGCTCTCAAAATCGCTCTCTCCATCCTCAGTGCCAATGTTTGAGTTCAGGACACCATCAATAGACTCTCATCTCCCTGTGTCCAGTCTCTCCCAAGCGATCCTTCCTCCAGCCTGCAGCCAGAATGGACTTTTCTAAAAGACAAGTCTGGCCTGAACCCTCCCCTCCCATTCAAAACTTGCAATGAGTGCCATTTACCCTCAGAATAAAGTCAAGCGACTTACAAGGTCTTGCTCTGAGCCTAACTCACCAGCCTCCTGTCTTGTGTGTTCTGCTCTAATAACACTGAGCTGCTTGTAGCTCTCTGGTCAAGCCATGTGCTTCATGCCTCTGAGCTTTGCCCATGCTGTGCCTTCAGCCTAGAATGCCCTTCACTGCGGCTCCTTCCCTTCTACCTGCACCAGCTCAGCTCTTACCTCTTCCAGACTCAGGAATCTTCTCTGACTTCCCTCCAACTCCCTGCTACAGCATGGCTGATCCCCGCGCCCCACCTGCCTCTTTCCTCCTCTTGCTACAGCACTTCCCACATCCCTTAACATCATCCATGAGCTTGTCTTTCTCTTCCTCCAGACCAGCAGGGTATTTATGCATCATCATAATCATACAATAGGTGCATAAGTAGGTGTTCAATATAGGCTTGTTAAATTGAAGAGTGCTCTGGGCTTCTGGGGGTACCTCCAAGTGCCTGAGCCATGTAGGTTGTATAGGATAAGGGGGTGCCCAGAGGGGCCCATTCCTGCCAGCTCTGTCCCCTTCACAGCAGTTTCCCCACCCTAACACTCCCTCCACTTGGCCCCGCCCACCTTACCAGGCCCCCTGGTGGCCTCTCTCTGGACAGTGGTCTGGACAGTGCTTCTTGTTTCCAAGTGGTGTCCCTCATGAAGTCCTTGGCCCATGGGGGCCGTACCATCATTTGCACCATCCACCAGCCCAGTGCCAAGCTCTTTGAGATGTTTGACAAGGTGAGTGCCTGTGGGCCTCCATGAAGATTGGCCTGAGAAGAAGGGATGGAAGGGGTCAGTGGAGGGGCTGGCAGGGTCCCTGCCTGGACCACTGGTTGTGTTTTCTTCACCCTTCCTTTCTGCCTCAGCTCTACATCCTGAGCCAGGGTCAGTGCATCTTCAAGGGCGTGGTCACCAACCTGATTCCCTATCTGAAGGGGCTTGGCTTGCATTGCCCCACCTACCACAACCCGGCTGACTTCAGTGAGTGAGGACAGTGGTGGGGTTAGCATACAGTGCTGGGCCAAACCTGGCATTCAGGTCTATGGGTTCAGGTCTCCTGGGGACAGAGACCTCACTGTCGCCTGCTTTACCCACACACCCAAGAGTGGCTGACTTGCCCTTGGGAAGCAAGGGTAAATCTTAGCTGAGCACTCTGCTCTGTGTCCTCCAGTTATTGAGGTGGCTTCTGGAGAGTATGGAGACCTGAACCCCATGCTATTCAGGGCTGTACAGAATGGACTTTGTGCCATGGCTGAGAAGAAGAGCAGCCCTGAAAAGAACGAAGTCCCTGCCCCCTGCCCTACTTGCCCTCCGGTAAGTAGAGTGGAGAGGACAAAGAGGGCAGAGTGGGGAGGGGAGAGGGACCATGGATGATGCCCTGCTGAAGAGGCTGTCCCCCATAGGCCCTGGGTGCCAGGAGGAACCCAGGAGTTGGAATGGATCAATTATTCATGGCTTATGTGACCTTGGGCACTTTGACCTCATTGAGCTTCGGTTTTCTCATCCACTTAGTCATTCAGCAAACTCTTTCTGAGCATCTGTCGTGTGCTGTCCTCAGTGCTGGCACAGGGTCCTTCTGGTAGGCAAAACCAATACAGTCACTGGCCTCATGGGCCAGTGTTGCTTTCTGTCATCTCTAACTTGGAGGTGATGATACTTACCTCACAAGGAGGCCGGGAGGACCCCACAGATACCATGTAAAGCTCTTACCACACCCCAGGTGTTTGCCCAGTGCCAGGTCTCTTCCTTAGATGAGTTGCCCTCACCCTTGAAAACCAGGGGCTTGGGTATGGTTGTCATTTTTATCATTATTAAATATTATTGTGAAACTGGTGGCCTAAAGGAATTAGCCTTTCGGGTTAATGTTAATGGATTAGAGAAATGACTGATCTGACCTGGTGAGCCACCACAGGTGTCCTAAATGCCTTTCATCTCCTCTCCTCCAAGTTTTTAATCCCCTCCTCGCCTTTCTCACAGTCTCTCTGAGCCCCACGTCCAGGTGCATGCCTCAGTGGTAAGGATCTCCTCTGTAGCCTGGGCCCCTGCCCTGGGAAGGGCTCAGGTATTTCCCATGCACTGAGCTGGGTGGGCGGTGGGTGGGTGGGTTAGGCTCACCTGGGCCCGTTTCCTCTCCCCAGGAAGTGGATCCCATTGAAAGTCACACCTTTGCCACCAGCACTCTCACCCAGTTCTGCATCCTCTTCAGGAGGACCTTCTTGTCCATCCTCAGGGACACGGTGAGGCATCAATTGGGGGACATCAAGTTGTTTCCCATAGGTCTGGCTTTTTGGGCTGCAGGACAGCAGAAGCTGGAATGGGAATTGGGGGTCCTGCCTACAGCCCTCCAGTGCTCTGGGTCTATGTACCCCCCAAAGCAATTCCAACTCCTTCCCTAGTGCGGCTTACCCTGTGGCCCATCTACTCCTGGCCTGGGACACATCCCTGTCCTTGTGATGACCCCTCCCACAGGTCCTGACCCACTTGCGGTTTGTGTCTCACGTGGTGATTGGTGTGCTTATCGGTCTCCTCTACCTGCACATTGGCAACGATGCCAGCAAGGTCTTCAACAATACCGGCTGCCTCTTCTTCTCCATGCTGTTCCTTATGTTTGCTGCCCTCATGCCAACCGTGCTTACCTGTGAGCTGAGTTGCCTAGGGTGTGCAGTGTGGGTGCTGGGGCAAAAGGCAGAGGAGCCAGTGGGTCGGCCAGTGGTGCCTGACCTGCCTGTTCCCTCAGTCCCCTTAGAGATGGCAGTCTTCATGAGGGAGCACCTCAACTACTGGTACAGCCTCAAAGCATATTACCTGGCCAAGACCATGGCTGATGTGCCCTTTCAGGTGAGCCTTTTCTTCCCACCTGCCACTGTCTCCCAGCTCTCTTGCCCCCTCCTTCCTTGCTTGCTGGCTCCCTTAACCTTGTGACCTTCCACCCTTTCTCTTCCTTTTATTCACTTAGCAAATAGGTGGTGCCTACCTGCTGTGCACCAGGCTCTACCCCAACAGCTAGGGATACAGTGACAGATTAGGCTGATAGAATCTTTGTCCTGTGTAACTTATGTTTCAGTGGGAACAATTGGCAACCAACAGAAAATGATGAAACTAGTAACCCTGCAAATGACTCTAAATCTTCTTACGAGTATATCTCAGTTGTAAGCGCTTTCTTAGCATGTATGAGGCTTGGGTTCAATCCCAAGTACTGCAAAAACAAAACAAAACAAAACAAATTTTACCAGAGGCAGTAGAGGCTAGTGTAGGCTATGGAGCCTTCCTGTCACTTGCAAGACATTGGGCAAGTCACTTTTGCTTCAGTGTCCCCATCTATAAAATGGAATGATAATACCTACCTCAGGATTGTTTGAGAATGAAATGACTGAATGAATGCAAGTTTCTTAGAATAGCACTTGGCACATACTAAGTGCCTAAGAAATGTTAGCTAATTTTGTTGTTGCCACTATCACTTTGTTCCAACCACATTTAAAAAAGTGCTCCTTCCTCAAAGTGGACACTGCACTGTGCCAGGGCTCAGGGAGAAGAATACAGACTGCATCTTGGCCTCTGGTTGGGCACCTTTATGTAGGGAACAACCTGCACAACTGTACATAGTGGCCTCAGTCCCTGCTCCTAGGAGTTCTTTTATTTTTTTTGGTACTGGGGATTGAACTCAGGGGTACTCGACCACTGAGCCACATCCCCAGCCCAATTTTGTGTTTTTGTTTAGAGACAGGGTCTCACTGAGTTGCTTAGTGCCTCGCCATTGCTGAGGCTGGCCTGCTCCTAGGAGTTATTCTCTGTAATTTTTTTTAAAGCTATCTAAGAAATTCACATTTGCAGTTTGCAATTCAAAACTCTACAGGATTTCCAAATCACAGTCTCACTTTAAAAAAGTTCTTTAGGGAGACTGGGGCTGTAGCTCAGTGGTAGAATACTTGCCTAGCATGCATGAGGCCCTGGGTTCCATCTCCAGCACTGAAAAAAATTATGGTTTCCATCTGAGGTTTACAACATGGTTTTTTTTTAATATTTATTTTTTAGTTGTAGGTGGACAGAATACCTTTATTTTATTTTTCTGTGGTGCTGAGGATCAAACCCAGTGCCTCAGGCATGCTAGGCGAGCGCTCTACCACTGAGCCATAACCCCAGCCCCTACAACATGAATTTATGGGATACATATAATAGCAACATGAAACAATCAACATATCTCTCATTTCAGAGTTAGCAGCTAAAATGTATTCATTTAATAAAAATCCCGATACAATGTAATTTTATGAATAGTCTCCAGGTTATATATCTCTGGACTTGTTGATTCCATGAATCTACTTCTTTGTGTTCACAGCATTGACAGAGTCCAGGGGGAACAAAACACTCTCCAAGGGAGAAGTTAATTCATTAATAACATAAGGAATAAGCTGGTGCAGAGAAGAGGGACTTGAGGCACTACGAAGAGGGAGACGTCACTATGCCAGAACCTGTTAGAGAGGCCAAATGGAAGAGGTAGTTTAGGAAGATGAGTGAGGTTCATGTGGCCAGGCAGAAAGGGGGGACAGCATGAACAAGAATGGAGGCAAGATAGGCATGGGGGCACTCTGGGAATAGGTATTCTAGGGGCTCATTCCCAGGTGGAATGGAAGGCCTTGGCCACCATGTCCCTGGCTCCAAGTTCCCTGCCCAGCTCTGTGCCCGCTCTCCAGGTGGTGTGCCCGGTGGTGTACTGCAGCATTGTGTACTGGATGACAGGCCAGCCAGCTGAGACCAGCCGCTTCTTGCTCTTCTCAGCCCTGGCCACTGCCACTGCCTTAGTGGCCCAGTCTTTGGGACTGTTGATTGGAGCTGCCTCCAACTCCTTACAGGTGGGAAGGTTGGCATGTGGGGACTCTCAAGTAGGGATGGGGTATCATGTGAGAAATCAAGGGCTGGCATAAGGAGTGGGAGAGACACTTGGGAAACTGGGCCACCCTAGTCCTGGTTGCCCCTTTGATGGCCTGGCTCCCTTGCCTCCCCTCCAGGTGGCCACCTTTGTGGGCCCAGTTACTGCCATCCCTGTCCTCTTGTTCTCTGGCTTCTTCGTCAGCTTCAAGACCATCCCCACTTACCTGCAGTGGAGCTCCTACCTCTCCTATGTCAGGTCGGTGCCTCTTTCCCCCTGCCCCCGCCTGCCCCTTCCCTCTATGCGGGAGGGACTGCCCAGCTCTTACCAGGCTGTGCTGTCTGGTGCTTGCTCCATACTCCTTTGGGCAGGGGCACTCTGGTTGGCCCCCTGGGATGAGAGCATTGCCTTTGGGGTCTGGTGATTTGCTGAGAGAGCAGGCTTCCTGTGCTGTGTTCTGCTCTGATGTCCTTGCTTGCCTAGGTATGGCTTTGAGGGTGTGATTCTCACCATCTATGGCATGGAGCGAGGAGACCTGACATGCTTAGAGGAGCGCTGTCCATTCCGGGAACCGCAGAGCATCCTGCAAGCACTGGATGTGGAGGATGCCAAGCTTTACATGGACTTCCTGGTCTTAGGCATCTTCTTCCTGGCCCTGCGGCTGCTGGCATACCTTGTGCTCCGTTACCGGGTCAAGTCTGAGAGATAGAGTCTTGCACCCGGCCTGTGCCCAGCCCCTGCAGCAGAGAGCCCCCAGCCCTTTGGGACTGTTTTAACCTTGTAGACTTGGGCACTGGTTGCTGGTGCAGCCACCACCCCTCCCTCAGCTGCTCCACAGGCTGGCTGGAGGACTGTGCTCCCAGCCTTGGCCCTGGGGGTGGGGGCTCCAGCCCACTCTGTCACACCCAGGAGTCTTCCCAAGTTGATGCAGTTTGTAGCTTCCTCCCTACTGTCACCAACACCTGCATGCAAAGACTGGGAGGCTGCCCCCCCGTTTCTGCCCACGGCACCCTCTTTTGTTGTCTGGGAGCCCCAGGTTTTATGGGGCTCCCACTTAACAACTGACCAAAGTGGCTCCCTCTGGGGGGTCCTCACCACACCAGTGTTTATAAACCAGGCTGCTCTAAGGTTAGAGTTCCAGGGCTAGGCCCTGGTTGGAGGGGGTAGCAGGGAGGTGGCTCCACTGGGAGTCCCATTATGGATGTTGGGATGGAGTAGGGAGGGACTCTGGAAGTCTCTTTCTCCTCCCCACCCCCAGACCCTGGCTTATGTGGACAATCTGCTGTGACAGAAGCTGAGCATTCTGTCTGGGTCACCACTCCTAATCCTGGAGATTGGAGAGGTTATGGGATATCTCATCCCCCCTCCCTACAGCTTTGGTCGGGGGCAGAGCCTGGCGGCATCTTTGCAATAATGTCTGTTTCTTTCCCACCTGTCACTGGAACTGGAGAATGCACTTTATTTGGGTGGGGAGAGAGCAGGGGAAGACCCAACCCTCCTTTCTTGCTGCTCCTGACACACATGGTTCCATATGCTCCCTCCCCTCTCCAGAGTTACAGGCACATACATACATGCAAACAGGCAATCTCAGCCCCACACAGGCGTCATCCCCTGTTGCTCAGAGGAAGAGTGATGGTGGTATGGTGGTGGTGGGTTTGGTGGGGAGGGCAGTGCCAGCCTCCTTCCTGGGGATCCCACTTTGGAGACTCTAAGGACAAGGCTGATTCTGCCCAGAGTGACTCCAGGATCGGTAGGAATCTACCCTCTAGTCTTATCTCCCTCCAAGCCAGGGGTGGCATATGACACCGGCCTCCTGGAGTTGAGGACCCAATAAGCACAAGCATGGGAATAAGCTGGCTTGGCCACCGCCATCCCACGGCCCTCCTTTTGCACTCCAGGCTGGCATTCCACCATCCTACCCCATCCCTGGCCACTTGCTGCTCATTCAAACTCAGTCCATGTCTCTCCACCTCCTTTCCATGAGCAGGTAGCCCCTGGGCATCAGAACACTGCCCTGGGCACCAAGGTGGCAGACATACCTACAGCATGTCTGGCTTTCCTGGTGGGTCTAGGCTCATTCTACTTCCGGTTGCCCCTTCCCCCAGGGTTCTTTCTCCCTTTATTCTTATATACATACCTCTTCACCTTCCCTCACCCTGCCACAGATTCTTCTCATTACACAGAGATGCCAGTTGTATTTGTGGGATTTCACCCATTATTAATAAAACCTATATTTATACAGTATGCAGTGTGTGAATGTGTGTGTTCTGACACCTGGTAACATGGGCTGTAAGAAGGTCTTCAAAGCACTTGGTAAGATGTCTGTCAGGTTTAGGGAGACTGTGGCAGAGGGATGGTAAGTCCTGCATTATGTCAAGCTAGCAAATGTATACCTTTTAAAATATTTCTGATCATGCTTTCCATCTTACCAATACTTTATATTCCTTATTTTAAGGGAGGCCAATGCCAACCCAGTACTATCTATCTTTCATGACAATCCACTTTGCAGATGAAAGAACTAAACTTGGGTTAAGTAGCTTGCCAAGGCCCTCAGGTAGTGGAGGTGGAACTAGGCCTAGAGACCAGATCCTCTGTCTCCAGACTCACTCTTGGCATTGCTCAAACTCCTTGTTCATGGTGGATCTACATGCCTGCATGTGGGGACCCTGTTGCATGGATGTGTTCTTTCCCTAATGATACATGACTCTCTTCAGGACTCACTCAGCTTCCGTTGTGCTTACAAGGGAGGGGATGTGGACCTCATCCTAGGATGGGAGTGGCAGGGATCTCACTGGGTTTAATTTGGCTTCTCCTTTTCTTCCTATTCAGTAGCCCTTACCAAGGCTGAACCATTAGCCCCCAGGACTTCAGGCCAGAGGTTTGGAGTAGATAAGGTCTAGAGAGCCTTGAGTGCTGGTGACAGGATGACCCAAGAAGCAGCACATTGTCTCACCCTCTTCTCTCCTTGGCCTGAAGCCTGGGGTTTGAAGGAAGGCACTGTCACCAGTCCTGCCAGCTGCCTGTCACCCTAGTTGTGTCACATGTAGAGTAAGTGCTCTGGGCTGGACTGTGGTCTAATATGACTGGCTGGGTGCGGATGCTCAACTAGAGATGGACTCACTTTATTTCCTTTCTCTGTGTGTGTGTGTGTGTGTGTGTGTGTGTGTGTGTGTGTGTTGCAGTACTGGGGTTGAATCCAGATGTGTTCTGCTTTTTTTTTAAAAATATTTATTTTTTAGTTGTAGGTGAACAGAATATCTTCATTTTATTTTTATGTAGTGCTGAGGATCGAACCCAGTGCCTCATGCATGCTAGGCGAGCACGCTACCACTGCGCCATATCCCCAGCCCCTGTGTTCTGCTTTTGAGGTACATTTCCAGCCCTCCATTTTCTATGTTTTATTTTTGAGGTAGGTTCTTGTGAAGTTGACCAAGCTGGCCGTGAACTTGTGGTCCTCTTGCCTCAGCCTCCCAAGCCACTGGGATTATAGGCGTGCATCACGGTGGCCAGTTTAACCATTTCTTATGTGGTTTGGGGCAAGAGTGGGAAATGGGAACAAATCCTACTTCCTGAAATTCTCATTAGGTTTCAGGGACATTCTGGAGACTCCCTTTATCCCTGGAGGGATGGCAGTAGATGGCACCTTACAAGTCAAAAGGCATCAAGTCTCATTGTCGGGTATTCATCTTAGCTGGGAACCGTGGCACATACCTGTAATCCCAGCGACTCAGGGGGCTTAAGGCAGGAGGATTACAAGTTCAGGGCTAGGCTTAGCAAGACCCTGTCTCAAAATTAAAATTAAAAAGGTCTGGGATGAGCTGGGCGTGTTGGCTCATGCTTGTAATCTCAGGACTTTGGGAGGCTGAGACAGGAGAATTGTGAGTTCAAAGCCAGCCTCAGCAATGGTGAGGTGCTAAGCAATTCAGTGAGACCCTGTCTCTACATAAAACAGAAAACAGGGCTGGGGATGTGGCTCAGTGGTCGAGTACCCCTGAGTTCAATCCCTGGTACCAAAAAAAAAAAAAAAAAAAGGTCTGGGATGTAGCTCAGTGGTAAAGTGCCCCTGGGTTCTATCCCCAGTACAGAAAAACAAGCAAACAAACAAAAACTTTGCTCTTTTTCTTTTAAAAGGCAAATACTCCTAAAAGGGTTAAAATTCATAAATTCATACATTTATAATTCCTTCAGGAGCTAAAGAAGGTAAATAACCATTCTGGACCCTGTAAGGGTCATTTGGCCCAGAGAACATTTGTTAAGTGGTATATATATTTGCAAAGGGAGCTCTTTTGATTCCTACAGCAATTCTATGAGGTGTCTAGGATGACCAGTATCATCTCCTCCTTTTACAGAAAAGGAAATGGAGACTAAGAGAAATGGCTTGAGCAAGCTCTCTGGGCCTTGTGCTCTTTCCACTGTGATCCATCTTCTATGCTTCCCACTAGTACCAGTAACCTGCTGAGCTGGGTCATAAATGTACCCTGCCTATGTAGATAGGTTTGCAAATGAGCTCTCTTTCCCTAAATCCCTACCTTTCAGGACTCAGAGGTCATGGTCATTAACACAACCACCTTCTCTGTGTCAGAGTGCTGGAGGGTAGAGTTGACCAAGGCAGTTCTCTATGTAGTGGTTCTTAGAGTACCTGGCACCCCATCCTGAGGCCAGACAACAAAAGACATGCCCACAGCATGACTCATGGTATTCTGTCTATAAGGGACTAAATTATATGTTATTAATAAAACCTACATGACTGTCATGCCTTTGGAGGAGGGGAGCAGCTTGCTCTGAGCTACATCCAGTAACTGCATCCAGGTGACAGTCTGCCTCACATGAGTAGGTAAGTGGAATGATACTAGAGGAGTTTCCCAGGAAAATGTCACTCCTAAGACAATGGTCATAGGGCTGTTCTACTTTTCCTTTCCCCATCCCATTCAAATCCCCTTGAAGAACTTCTCTTAAAGTTCAAGTACGCTGTTTTCTCCACCGTCTGGAATGCCCATCCCTTTTCTGACTTGTTTTTTAACATCCAGTTAAAATGTCACCTCCTTTGCCAGAAGTAGTTAGTAACTTCCTTTTTCATGCTTTCCTGACGCTTTCTTTGCCTCTGCCTCTGAAGTACTTCATTTGTGAACATACTGGTCTGGTCCCCACATGCCTTCTGATTGGCAGCCCAGGGCCTAGTGCTGGGCCGTGTAGGTAAGGGCGAGGTGCTCAGTACTAATTCAATACCGCTGTTCAATGCATGGACAAACATCTGCATGAAATATCAACACTGTCTTCAGTTGTTCCAGGGTTTAGACCACAAAGCCTTCTTCCCTTCCCTGCCCTGGGGAGCCTCTCACGAATTCCTTGTTGCACACGTCTGTTCTGTGCATATTGCACACCTATGTTTGCATCTGGAGGTGTGCCTTGACTGGAGATGATGGGTGGTTCCTCCTCTGGGCTATGTGAGTCCTGGGTGTTCCCCCTGTGGAAGCGCAAGGATAAGGAATAAAGGCTTAGAGGACCCGGAAGCCCCACAGCTACTCTATAATTGAATGTCAGACAGGATTTGCAGGTTGGGGTGGGAACTGTCCACCATTCTTCCTCCTTCCTGACCAAAATGACCAGAAGCACCACACAGAGGTCTGGGGCCTGAAGAGGGAGGGCCAGGTACAAACGGGAGGACCTGAGAAAGGCTCAGGTCTCTGCCTGGAGGTAGGCTGATAAGGTACAGAGGGAAAGATGCCCTGGGGATGAGGTTCTCATGAAGGCCCTCGGGTGAAGTAGGAGGACCCAGGACGGTAAGCTTGTTCTGTCTCGTGCTTTCCAGCTGGGTCAACCTGCGCAAATTATTTCACCCTTCTGAGCTTCAGGGTCTTCGTCTGTAAAATGGGCGAATCAACAAGCCCAGCCTGGGAGGTGGCTAGTCATTGACTGGCGCTTGGGACCTGCAGGGGGCAGGACAGCTGCAGGGCCCGCCGGGGTTGAGAGCTGTGCCCACGGAGGGGGCGGGGGCAGGCTGGGTGGGGCAGGAGTCCCCGCCCCGCGCGGCTTTCTAGGGCCTCCTCCGCCAGGACCCAGCAGCCCAGCGCCTAGGCTCGCCTGCTCAGGTCCGGGCTCTGGGGCCGATACCAGGGCCGGACTCCGCGCAGGCGGGCGGAGGCGGGCAGGAAGCGCCGCGCCGCGTCGCATCCAGTGAGCCAGGGACTCTGGGAGCCTGCAGGAGACGCCGGCGTCCGCCCCGCCGGGCCACGGCGACCAGGCGCGGGTAAAGGCCTAGTTGGCTCGAGCGCCCCTCCGACCCCTGCTGAGCGGCTTGCGCTTGGCCAGGGCAAGAGCGCGCCGGGAGCCGGGGCGGGCAAGTGCCACTGGGACTTCGAGGCCGGAAATAAGTAGGACGGAGTTAGGTCGCCGATTGGGGTCATGTGGCTCCCCTCCCCTCAGTCCCTGAAGTCACCTGAAACTAGGAGCGCTGTTTGGGACCCAGTCTTGTGGGGACCTCTGGACCTATGGGGAATACTGTCCCTGTTCTTTTCCTGCCGTGCCCGTCTTTTTCTTACTGTCCTGCAGACCTGGATATCATCAGAGAATTGCCTCTTCTCACCCTTCCTCGTGTCCTTTGTGGCCCGGGATCTAATGGTAACGCGGAGCTTTTCCAGGTTTCTAGGACCCTCCCTTACCCCTGTCCAGTCCGTGGAACTCCCGTTTTGAGCCTAGTTAACACGCCAGCCAGCTCCTGCACTGGTTGGCCCTGCTAAGGAAGGTCGCCCAGTGCAGCCGCTTCTAAGTGTATCCTTCCCAGATCTTAGGGAAGGAGACCAGGTGCCAGATAGGAGCAGGCTGCAGGTAAGGGCTCAGGAAGGACTTATCAGGAGTGAGAATCTTTGAGCAGAATCTTAAGATTGCATGGAATTCTGGCCGGGTGCAGTGGCACATGGCTGTAATCCGAATAATTTAATAACTTTGGATGCGGAGGCAGGAGGATCCTAGGTTCCAGGCCAGCCTGGGCAATTTAGCGAGACCCTATCTTCAAAAAATGTAAAGGGCTGGAGAAGGTAGTTTGGTGGTAGAGCGCCCCCTAGGGGAAAAAGATTGGATGGGATTGTGATAAAGCTGAAAAGCCATTTCAAGCTGAGGAAAGTGTATGAACAAAGTGAGGAAAGTGAGAACAAGAATCACATGAGCTTAGAGAAGGAGGTGCCTGCTGCGGGCAAGCTTAGAGAAATAGCTTGTGTGGGCCAGGCGTTTGTACTTTTAGGTAACCTAGACTTTGGGGAGGTGATTTGTGCCTGGAACAGGGGGTTGGAATGGGAGAGACTGAAGGTACAGAGACCATAAGGATATGGGGGTCCTGTAGATCCTGGGAGGTCCCAGTTAACTCTGGGATGATGCACTAGAGAACTGGAAGGCAAAGCAGTGCGGAGGAGTTGGTGGGACTGTTCCCACTGCCCGGAGGGGCATGAGAGGAAGGATTTGGAGGCGGAGAGGCCAGGTTTCCGGTGTAAATCCAACATTTGGGAAGATCTGTAGCAAAGCACTCAGAGGGGAATAATGGTTTGGTTTTGCCTGGGTGAAGTCTGAAACAGCAGCAGCAGCAGCATATCCTTTTGGAGATGCCAAGAAGGATGTTCATTCACACATTCATTTATTATTTATGCCAGCCTCAAAGCCAGCTTACATAAAAGTCACAGAGAAGATAAAATGATAAAACCATTAAAACTCAGCTAAAAGGACCTGATGGCTGGGGAACAAAGGCAGAAGGGAGTGGATAATCATTACTGGGAAATCTAGGTCCAGAAAGGCTACTGAAAATGAACATGGGACTCCTGTGTAAGCTTGCTGGTAGTCAAGGGGTGGGGAGGAGAAGGATACCTAAAAGCAGATTATTGGGGACTGAAACTCAGGTGTTTGTGAAGCCTTGGGGGGAGAAGCAAGAGGTGGTAAGAGATAAAATAGGATCACTCTGGTGGGAATTTCAGGGAGAAGAGCTGAAGCTGGGCCAGGCTTTCTACCATGCTAACATCTGAGGAAAGACTGAACCTCTCCTGGGAGGTGGTCCTTAATTGGCATGAGGTAGCAGTGTGTGTGGGGTAACTGGCATGGGGTAGGAGTGTGGGAGGACTGAGAGGGGGTGGCAATTCATTCACACTATTCTTCTTGCAGGGGAACTGGATAGAAGGTGGTAAGTCTCCCAGGCTCTGACCTTCTCTCCCAGGATGAGATGGGGCTGCCATTTGCCCAGGGCCTCTTGGTGCTCTGGTCTGGGAAGAACATCCCAGCCACCAGGTGAGCAGGAAGCTGGGGTTTCTTTTTTTACTTCTCCCTTCCTCTTCAGGGTCTTGATGGTGCCTTCAAGAGAGCTGGAATTCAGACACCAAATGATCTAGTTCACTTGTGGTTCTGTAGCTGTTGACCTTGGGCATGTCATCTCACTTCCCTGAACTTCCTTTTTCCTCATCCTAAAGTAAAGGAGCTGCACTAGATGATTTGCCAGGGCCTCTTATACCTGCATAAATCCAGGAATATTTGTCTGATTTCATTTTGCATTCAGCAGATATTTGCTGTGCTGGCCATGTGCCAGATCTTGGGTTAAGTCTGAGGTATATAACTGTGAACAAAAACAGATTTCATTCCTACTCTGACGAGTGGGGGGGATGAATGTTAATCAAACAATCACATAATGAAATATAAGATTGCATAATGACTTCTAAAAATGGGCAGTACAAATTGCTTTAAGAGCAAATAAGGGAGGAGCTGGGATGGTGGCTCAGTGGTAGAGCACTTGCCTCGCATGCGTGAGGCACTGGGTTCGATCCTCAGTACCACATAAAAATAAATAAAGATATTGTGTCCATCTACAACTAAAAAAAATTTAAAAAAAAAAGACCAAATAAGGGGGCATTTGGTATAAACATGGGGTTTGTGTATTGGTGGGAAAATGTGCATGGAATCTATAGATGCTGTTTCTTCCTTCTCTCTGTAGATGAGTGTATCCTCTTCCTGACCCACCGGAGTTGGCCCCTTAAAGGGGTGCATCCCCTTGGACTCCTTAGGTGAGGCCTGGGTGTCATGCCTTAGAATGCATCTGGGCATGCCCTGGAGACTGGGAAGGGTCAGGACATGGTGCTAGCTTGGTCTGCTGGGAGAGAGGGTTGGGCTTCTGGGGGTGGGGAGAGTACAGAAGTTGACTTAGATCATCTAGGTGGAAGTCACAGTGGAAGGGGAGTGGAGACCCGTGAGAAGTGGTTGGATCATTAGTGGCCAGCCTGAGTTCCAGGGTGACAGTCAGCAGTGGGGGCTGGAGGACCAGGTCCACACTCTCAGTCCCTGTGAGGGGAGTCTCCCTAATGAGAGTTAGACTAGGCTCTTGAATTAGATGTTCAGTGTCTCAGGAAACTGGAAGTCCAGCAGTACAGACTGGCCTGGACTCAGAGGCTGTGCAGGGACTGAGCTCTGTGTTCAGGTCCTAGCCCATCCCCTCTTCTCACTCTCAGAGCCTTTACACGCCACCACGGAAGCTCAGCAGACAGTGTCCCTGCATCAGGAAGGCATGGACAGGTGTTCCAGAGCATCTCTGCCGCTGGTAAAGGATTGTCTGGGATCCTGCTGGGGAGAGGGGACAAAGGAAGAGGAGATTAGGAGAAGCATGATGCTGATCCACTGCCATCAGTAGTGGTCCCTCTGTGTGTCCCTTCCTGCAACACTCACACAACGCACACTTACATGTACAAAGCACTTGGAAAGACACTCTCCCTACCTCATCTGATTCTGAGTCTAGCAGCCAGGTTAGGGCCATGCACAGATAACCATGAAGCCAGGCTCGCATTATTTGTCTGGAGGCTCCCCACTTTCTGCCATAGGTATTCCAAACATCCCAGACAACCTGCATTTGCTGAGGGATTCTGGTGTACCTAGCAACTGCATTCTGGCATCTCTGAGTGCTGTGTCTTGACTCCCCAGCTTGACTTTCCACCATCCTGACTGGCCTTAAGCTCCAGCCCCTTTTCCTGATCCTTGTCCCTTGTCTTCCCATCCAGAAGCTATCCAGCGGCACCGGCAGAGTCTGGCTGAGTGGTTCATCCGATTGCCCAGGGAGGAACGTCAATTTGGTCCAACCTTTGCACTAGATACAGTCCACGTTGACCCTGTGATTCGTGAGAGCACCCCTGATGAGCTGCTTCGCCCATCTGCAGGGCTGGCCCAGGAGCATCAACCACCCCCTGCTGGGCTCCCTACACTGGCCCTGTCTCAGCTCTTTGACCCAGATGCCTGTGGGCGCAGGGTGCAGACAGTAGTGCTATACGGGACAGTGGGTACAGGCAAGAGCACATTGGTGCGCAAGATGGTCCTCGACTGGTGTTATGGGCGGCTGCCAGCTTTTGAGCTACTCATTCCCTTCTCCTGTGAAGACCTGTCATCCCTGGGCCCCACCCCCACCTCTTTGTGCCAACTTGTGGCCCAGCGCTATACTCCTCTGAAGGAGGTTCTGCCCCTGATGACTACTGCCGGGTCCCGCCTGCTGTTTGTGCTGCATGGCTTAGAGCGTCTCAACCTTGACTTCCGGTTGGCAGGCACAGGGCTTTGTAGTGATCCCGAGGAACCAGGGGCACCAGCTGCCATTATGGTCAACCTGCTGCGCAAATACATGCTGCCTGAGGTGGGTGGTCCCTTAACACATCCTTCCACTGCTGTCCCTTGGCCTGCCCCTTAGGAGTTTTGTGTCCTGGGCTCACATGTTTGTTGGGTAGGATAGGCACAGGGTTAGTTCACATCCTAGCCCCCTGCACTTGTCATTTCTGTGACCCCAAGCAAGTCACTGACTTCCCTGAGCTTTTGTTTCCTTCTGTCCTTGAATTTAACTGATCAAATGAGATGCTGCATATAATGCCTCAGACCATAGTAGATGCTCAGTAATTGTTATAATTATTTGCAGTTGTTCCTTTCATCTTGGACACTCAGTACTCAGGGACTTGAGGTCATCCATGCCCTAAAGTCTGTCTGTCTTTCCTTTTTGTTACTGGAGATTGAATACAGGGACTCTTTACCACTGAGCTACACCCACAGTTCTTTTTTAATTTTGAGATAGGGTCTCCCTAAGTTATTGAGGCTGACCTTGAACTGAGATCCTCCTGCCTCAGCCTCCTGAGTCTCTGTGATTACAAGCATGAGCCACTGCTCCTGACTCCTCTCTTAATTCTCAATTATGCCCTTCCCAGGCCAGCATTCTGGTGACCACCCGTTCCTCTGCCATTGGCCGCATCCCCAGCAAGTATGTGGGCCGATATGGCGAGATCTGCGGCTTCTCTGATACCAACCTGCAGAAGCTCTATTTCCAGCTCCGCCTTAACCAGCCGGACTGTGGGCATGGCACTGGGGGTGTGGGTGTCTCAGCCACACCAGCTCAGCGGGACAACCTGGTGCAGATGCTCTCCCGAAATCTGGAAGGGCACCACCAGATTGCTGCCGCCTGCTTCCTGCCCTCCTATTGCTGGCTTGTCTGTGCCACCTTGCACTTCCTGCACGCCCCCACACCTGCCGGCCAGACCCTCACAAGCATCTATACCAGCTTCCTGCGCCTCAATTTCAGTGGGGAAACGCTGGACAGCACTGACCCCTCCAACTTGTCTCTGATGGCCTATGCAGCCCGAACCATGGGCAAGTTGGCCTATGAAGGAGTGTCCTCCCGCAAGACCTACTTCTCTGAAGAGGATGTCCGTGGTTGCCTGGAGGCTGGCATCAAGACAGAGGAAGAGTTTCAGCTGCTGCACATCTTCCGTCGGGATGCCCTGAGGTTTTTTCTGGCCCCATGTGTGGAGCCAGGACACCTGGGCACCTTTGTGTTCACGGTGCCTGCCATGCAGGAATACCTGGCTGCCCTCTACATTGTGCTGGGTTTGCACAAGACCACCCTACAGCGGGTGGGCAAGGAAGTGGCTGAAGTCGTGGGCCGTGTGGGAGAGGACGTCAGCCTGGTACTGGGCATTGTGGCCAAGCTGTTGCCTATGCGGATTCTGCCTGTGCTCTTCAACTTGCTCAAGGTAACAGCCCCTGAGCTCCCACCCTTGCTCCTTCCCTCCCCACGGTCCTGTGTGCCTCATGGCTCCCTCTTCACCCTTTCCCCTCTCCCAGGAGGAAAGTGCTGCCTCTTGCACAGGTGTCAATCCTCTTCTGGGCTCTGGTTCAGCTCTGGGAAGTTTGTCTTATAGTGGGATTGGGGCCTAGGAATGAAGAAAGAGAAGACACAGACTGAGGAAGGCTTGGAGGATGGGGGTGCAAAATTTGAGGCCACAGGGCCCTAATAACAATCCCACAGGATTCCTAACAGCAGTTGCCATTTTGCACTTCTCCTCCTAGTCTTTGTTGCTGGGAGGCAGGGGTCACTACAGTTCAGGGTCTGTCCTCCGCTTTGCAGACCCAGAAACTCGATTGCATCTCTTTCCCCAGAGGTGATTAGGCTCTGGGAGTGATGACTCATCCTAACTAAATCACCAGAGACAGGTTTATAAAGCAGATGGCATTTTATTCATTTATACTGGGAGGATGAATGGCATCTGTAATTGGTTTAGGATGGTCCATCCTGGATGCAGGTCCGCTCCAGAAACCAAGTGTCAGGCCTGAGGGCTGTGCTGTGAGCAGGGCGGGGCCAGGAAGTTCCCAAGGGATGGAGGAGCCACTCTGCTGAGGCACTTCATCAGGGTTCTTGCTTTTGTTTTTCACATCAACCTTGGAAATGAAATACTATTATGACCCCTTTTTTAATTGAGGAAACTGAGGCTCAGAGAGGAGATGGAACTTGTCCCACATCACTCAGTAAGTAGAATAATTAGGATATGAGTTGAAGGTTTTGTGATTCTGAGTTCTCTGCTCTTTCTACCTAACTATTCTGATGGTATTTGGAGTATTTCTGTCAGGCTGTGGTCCCTTGCTGGGGAATCCTGGTTTTCTAGAAATATGTTAGCAACTAGTCTTGAGAAGGCAGAGCCCTGGTTAGAACATCAGTAAGTTTTCCTTTTTTTTTTTTTTTGATAATGAGGATTGAACCCAGGGATGCTTACCTATTGAGCCATATCCCAACCCTTTTTATATTTTATTTTGAGACAGAATCTTGCTAAGTTGCTTAGGGCCTCACTAAGTTGCTGAGGCTGGCTTTGAACTTGTGATCCTCCTGCCTCAGCCTCTTGAGCCACTGGGACTATAGGCATGCACCACCAAGCCCAGCCAGTTTTCCATTTTATAGGCAACAAAACACAAGGGTTAAAAACAGGGATCCATGAACCCACTAACTGGCTGGGAATTTGTTCCAGGCTCTGCCATTTTCCAGCTATGTAACCTTGGTCATGTTACTTAACCTCTCTGTGCCTCAGATTTCTCATCTGTTCAATGGGGATAATAGAATTTATATCATTGACCTACCATGAGAATCAAATGAATGGATTCTCAGGTTCTGTCTCATAATAAGTGCTATTCAATTGTTTGTCTAACAAACAAACATGCTCTTACAGCCTACCTCTTACCATAGCATTGCTTCAGATGGGGAGGTGATAGGCACTACTGAGACCAACCTACCCCTTTGAGGGTGTGCTTGCTGTATCTGGATTGCAGAGGGAGGCTATGGCTTCTCAGTGGGAGTGAGAGCTCCCCAATTATCTTGAAAACCTACCATATCCCCAAGCATTCTCAGAGGAAAAATTGCCCTAGTAGAGGACTGATCTATTTTTTTATGATCTTATTTCTTGTGTGTGTGTGTGTGTGTGTGTGTGTGTGTGTGTTTCCATGCTGAGGATCCAACTTAGGTCTTGAGCATGATAGGCAAGCTCTCCCAGCCATCTTCATGATCTCATTGATGCAGCTTCACAGGGTGACATTTTCTGATCTTGTCCCCAGATAAGTATTGGAAAAGGGGTTCTCTTACTTCCATGGTAGGAGCCTCACATGTAAAAAATGAACCCCTCCCGACATGAGAAGAGGTGCTACCAAGCAGTCACAGTTCATTGCCAGAGGAATAGACCCTCCCTTTTACCTTTCAGAACCACTGCAAAGGGGCTAGAGGTGTGGCTCAGTGCTAGAATGTTTGCCTAGTATGTGCAAGGTCCTGGGTTCGATCCCCAGCACCCAAAACAAAATAAAACAAAAAACTCAGAACCATTGCCCGGGTGGGAGGTGACACTGCAAACTTCCCAGGCATTCATCTCTTTGCCACATATTTAAATACCTGCCATGTGCAAAGGACTGTGTTAGATTCTGAGAAAAATAAATTAACAAAACTTCAGATTTCTGCCTTTTGAAACCTGAAATTTGAATACACAAAGTCAGCATAACTGTATAATAAATAATAAATTATGATAATAATAATAATATAATAATAAATATAATAATAATAAATTATGGTAAAGGTCTAGAAAGTTTCAGGTGTTATGAAAGTGTGTAATGGGGGAACCTGGCTTGGAGGGTCAGAAAAGCCTCACTGTGGAAGAACATTTGCTTTGATCCCTGTAGGATTAGCTAAGAGGAGAGTTGGGAAACACTCTGGAAGAGGCAGCATCATGGAGCCTCTGATGGAGGGGAACCCTTGGCCCTATCAAGAAGACGAGGAAAGCTAACAGGACAGGGCGTAGTGAGTGGAAGTGGGAGGCTTGTGAAGGGACGCCGTGGTCAGCCGGGGCTAATCAAGCAGGGCCTTGAAGTAGTAGGAGAGACATCGGTTATAGTTGCTGTAAAAATGAGGATGTTGAAGAAGGTAATGTATTTATAACACCTAGCCCAATCTCAAATGAAGGGCATAATATAGTTGGCCTTCTGCATGCACTGGTTCCACAGCCATGGACTCAGCCAACTACAGGTTGGAATTAATTGGAGTTAGGTGTTGTGTAATCCCAGCTATGGGAGGCTGAGGCAGGAGGATCACAAGCTCAAGGCCGGCTTGGGCAAATTAGTAAGATCCTAAGCAAGTTAGCAAGACCTTGTCTCAAAATAAAAAAGGGTTAGGGAATATGGCTCAGTGGTTAAGCACTCCTGAGTTCAATCCCTGGTACCAAAAAAAAAAAAAAAAAAAAGAAGAGAGAGAAAAAGGAAAAAGAAAAAATTGTATCTTAGCCAGGCATAGTGTTGCATGTCTATAATCACGGCAACTCAGGAGGCTAAGACAGGAGGATAGGAAGTTCAAGGTCAGCCCAGCCAACTTAGTGAGACCTTATCTCAGTAAAAAATAAAAAGAGTAAGGGTATAGTTTAATAGTAGAGCACCCCTCAGTTCCATCCCAAGTAACACACACACAATGCATCTATATTGAACATGTACGACTTTTTTCAATAGTACTTACATAGCATAGTTACACTATAACAACTATTTACATAGCCTTTACATTGTACTAAGTATCATGAGTAATCTAGAGATGATTAAAAGTATGCAAGAGGATGTGTGTAGGCTATATGCAAATACTGTGTCATTTTATATGTGGAACTTGAATGTCCATGGGTTTTTGGTATCTACAAGCTGTCCTGGAACCCATCTCCTGTAGATACTGAGGGACAACAGTATATGCTCATTTCTTTTCACCATTCAAAAATGTATGAGTGCTTGGAAAAAATTAAAAAGTTCCTAATGTCTGGAGTGTGTGAGACATGTTTGATTTTTTTTTTTTGGTACTGGGGATTGAACTCAGGGGCACTCATCCACTGAGCCACATCCCCAGCCCTATTTTGTGTTTTGTGTAGAGACAGGGTCTCACAGAGTTGCTTAGTGCCTCGCCGTTGCTGAGGCTGGCTTTGAACTCGCAATTCTCCTGTCTCAGCCTCTCAAAGTGCTGGGATTACAAGCGTGAGCCACCGCGCCCAGCTGAGACATATGTTTGAGAGATGACCCTGGAAAAGTCAGACTAGCGCTAGATTCTGAAATGTTTCATGTTCCCAGCTAAATGCTTGGAGTTTCCCCACAGGCAGTGGGGAGCCATGGAGAGTACTGTGGCAGCGGGGTAGTGTGATCAGACAAATTACACTGCTCCCTCAAGGGAGATCATGAGGCCAGAGCAGGCCAGGTGTACCTTAAGTTGAATCTTGAAGACTGAACAGACACATGGGAGATCACAGCAGCCATCCCTGCTTCTTTTCCAGGTGGTTCCACGAGTCTTTGGGCGCATGGTAGATAAGAGCCGCGAGGCAGTGGCCCAGGCCATGGTGCTAGAGATGTTCCGAGAAGAGGACTACTACAATGATGATGTTCTAGACCAGATGGGTGCCAGTATCCTGGGTGTGGAGGGCCCCCGGCGCCACCCCGATGAGCCTCCTGAGGATGAAGTCTTTGAGCTCTTCCCCATTTTCATGGGGGGCCTTCTCTCTGCCCACAACCGAGCTGTGTTGGCTCAACTTGGCTGCCCCATCAAGAACTTGGATGCCTTGGAGAATGCCCAGGCCATCAAGAAGAAGCTGGGCAAACTGGGCCGGAAGGTGCTGCCCCCCTCAGAGCTTCTCGACCACCTCTTCTTCCACTATGAGTTCCAGAACCAGCGCTTCTCTGCTGAGGTGCTCAGCTCCCTGCGCCAGCTCAACTTGGCAGGTGTACGCATGACACCTGTCAAGTGCACAGTGGTGGCAGCTGTACTGGGCAGTGGAAGACATGCCCTGGATGAGGTGAACTTAGCTTCCTGCCAGCTGGATCCTGCTGGGCTGCGCACTCTTATGCCTGTCTTCCTACGTACTCGGAAGCTTGGGTAAGGACCCATCCTCATGCATAGGCATGAAGAGAGGGTTGGAGCTGAAGAGGGGAAGAGAAACAGGGAAACAGGCATTGAGGTACTGAGGAAGGACCATAAAGTCTGAAAGTCTACTTTCTGTTGCTATAACAAAATACTTGAGGCTGGGTACTTTATTTTTTTTTTTTTAAAATATTTTTTCAGTTGTAGATGGACACAATGTCTTTATTTTATTGCTTTGTATGTGGTGCTGAGGATCGAACCCAGGGCCCCACGCATGCGAGGCAAGCGCTCTACCCCTGAGCTACAATCCCAGCCCCAGGCTGGGTACTTTATAAAGAAAAGAGGTTTACTCAGCTCATAGTCTTGGAGGCTGAAAGTCCAAGATTGGGCACCTGCTTTGATTCAGCCTCTGATGAGGGCCCCCTTGGCCCTTGCAACATGAAAAGAAAACAGCTGTGTGTAAAGGAGGCCAAGAGTGTGAAGTGGCTCTCTTGAGAACTGACTTTCTCTATGAGTCCAGCATTCATCCCCTCCAGGAGAAGCACCCCAGTGACCTAATCACCTCATACCAGGCCTCATTTCTCAAAGGTTTTGCTCCCCCCAGCACCTCATATTGAGGACCAAGCCTCCAACTCATGAACGCTTCGGGGACAAACCACCCAGACCATAGCAGGGTGGGATGGTGAAGTCTGATGTGGGGGGAAGTGATAGGAACAACAAAAGAAGGGAGGGCAGGTATGGATAATAAGAGGTGGGCTGGTGAGGAAGGGGCACAGTAGATGGAAACATTCCATCTGAACTCCCTCCTTGGCCTCTTACCTCCCCTCTGGCCACCTTCTGCTCCAGCTTGCAGCTCAACAGCCTGGGCCCCGAAGCCTGCAGGGACCTACGAGATCTGCTACTGCATGACCAGTGCCAAATTACCACCCTGAGGTGAGGGCCCTGGAGGAGGGTGGAGGGAGGCTCTGGCTATTGTGGTGTCCAGCTCAGGTCAAGGGCCAGCTCCCTGCTGTACAACTTACTTGGCACAGGCCCACCCATGCTATAGTAAAGGGCGTGGGAGTTGAGGCTCTGACCTGTTCCTCCACCCCCAGTCAGGTCCATTATAAGCTGCAGGACAGAGGGAAGGATGCCACGATTAATAGGTGCTAAGAAAGCCTCTGAGGTGGCTAATGTCAGCTTGGGGGACAGGGAAGCTACTGTAATACCTAGGCTGGTTGCCTGGTAACAGAGCCACTGATTCCCTCCCAGTATTTTCCCTGCAGCCTCACAGACTGTAATGCTGAGCAGTCTCACTAGATGCTCTCAAAGTGTTGGTCGATTTACTTGGAACCCAGATGTCTGGGTTTCCAATTTCTGGATGGAGTAAGGGGAGGTGAATGAGGGAGGAGAAAGGAAGAAGGGACAGAAGGATGGGGGGACTAGAGGGGAAGGAAGAACAGAGGCTGGGAAGGGCATGGGAAAAGGGAAAGAAGGGAAATAGTAGTGTAAAGAAGAGGGAGGGGATGAGGAAGAAGGGAGTCATGAAGAAAAGGAGGTGGAAAGGACAGAGAAGAGGAAAGGAGAAGCCAGCCTTCCCCTACTGTCCCTTCTCTGCAGGGACCACATTTGTGTTTATGCGTCTCCTTCTCCTGGGCCTGTACTTCTCTGTCCAGTCTTTTCTCCACCCCAGGCTGTGCCCCCTTTAAGACCCAAGTTCTAAAGCCCAGCACAGGGTATTTGCAATGGGTCTTATAACCTTAGGTTGCTTGTGGCCCTAGGTTGTCCAACAACCCACTGACTGCGGCAGGTGTTAGCCTGCTGATGGAGGGGCTGGCAGGAAACACTTCGCTGACACACCTGTCCCTGCTGCACACGGGCCTTGGGGATGAGGGGCTAGAGCTGCTGGCTGCCCAACTGGACCACAACCAGCAGCTGCAGGAGCTGAATGTGGCCTACAATGGCGCTGGCGACACAGCAGCCCTGGCTCTGGCCAAGGCTGCCCGGGAGCACCCTTCGCTGGAGCTACTGCAGTGAGTCCTGTCTGTGGTCCCATGGGCCTACCCGCTTGGTCTCCTCTCTCCACTGTGCTCTTCCTATCTCAGGGAGTGCTCTGGGCCTGGTGTCTGTCCTCTCTTTCTGGATTCTGACTGATCCTTGTCAACCCAGTTCTGAGCTGCTTCACCTCCTCTGTGACTGGCTTTTATCTTGCTCCAATTTCCTACCACTATTTCTCTTAGGGGTCTGTTGTCCTTGGTCCTACTGAATTCTCATGCCAGTCCCTGCCTCCCATTGGCTACCACCTTCCTTCTCTGGTTTGCTGCAGACCCCTGCCCCATCACATCTGGCAGTAGGGGAGGAGCTGTGGGGGTCCTGACTGTCCGTCCACCCACGGGCCCTCCTTCCCAGATCCCTAATGAATGTCCACCCTTCTCTTTCCTGCCAGCCTCTACTTCAATGAACTCAGCTCAGAGGGTCGCCAGGTCCTTCGGGACCTGGGAGGCACTGCTGAAGGCAGGGCCCGGGTTGTGGTGTCGCTGACAGAGGGGACAGCAGTGTCGGAGTACTGGTCAGTGATTCTCAGTGAAGTCCAGCGGAACCTCAACAGCTGGGATCGGACCCGGGTTCAGCGCCACCTTGAGCTTCTGCTGCGTGACCTTGAGGATAGCCGAGGCGCCACCCTTAATCCTTGGCGCAAGGCTCAGCTTCTGCGAGTGGAGGGTGAGGTCAGGTCTCTCCTAGAGCAGCTAGGAGGCCCTGGAAGCTGAGACTGTGGCAGCTGAGAGTCAGCTGTAGGACCACTGGCTCCAGCTCTTCCTCTGCGACCTCCTGGCTTGCACTACTCCTTCTAGAATGATGCCGTCAGGGCTGGTGGCAGAGCAATGGGCACAGCTGCGTGGGTTGCCCCCCTGGGGTATGTCTAACTAAGTCTGGATTTCCAGGGTCAAATATGGTCAATTGATACTATGGTCTTAGAGATGGAGTATGTATCCTCTCCCTTTGGCTAGAAGGACTAAGGATGTGGCATTTGGGTGACCAGTTTGCCCTGTGGCACCACCACCAACTGTGGTTGTCCCTCTGCTCAGGGAGCCTCTGACTGTACCACAAAGGGTTACACTTCTTACACCTGCCATGCTGGGGGTGTTGCCATCCAGGAGGTGTGCTGGAGGGCCTCTCTTCCTGCCTGTGCTTACCTGTGGACACTGAAGATGCCCTCACATCGGTGCTTTCCCTCACATTCATGCTCCTGCATCACGCTGGTACCCATGGCTTGATGGTCCATAGGGCCAGGTGTACCCAACTTGCTGCTATTAAAAAGCCCCATGTCTTCCATCTACTGTGGCTTCCTCTTCCTTACCTGATGCTTCCAAGAAAGGGCACTTTTCTTGGCCATTGTGGTTAAACTACTGACCACTTTGTACAGGCTGCCTAACAACCCACTGATGGCAGCAGTCGTCTCCTTGTGGATGAAGGGGCCAGCAGGAAATGCCTCACTGACAAACCTGTCCCTGCTGCACAGGGACCTTGGGCATGAGGGGCTGGAGCTGCTGGACTATAACCAGCATCTGTAGGAGCTAAACGTGGCCTACCTGGTGCTGGTTCAGAGGCAGCAGTGGCTGGAGGGACCTACGTAGAAGATATTGAGATGAATGTTGGCCGTGGTAGGCCATAGAACTGCTATCACCACTTTCATACTCTCCCTTCCCCCAGGCATGGGATTACAGTGACCAGCAGTTTGCCTTTCTCTGTGCAGAGGGGCAGCTGGGTAAGCTGTGAGATCTCTGGAGAAAGTTGAAGCCCAGAGATTCAAGAGGCTGAGTCAGAAGGATTGAAAGTTCTAGGCCAGTCTCAGCAACTTAGATGAGACCCTGTCTCAAAAAAATAAAAAATTAAATTAAAAAGACCAGGGATGTAGCGCCACTGGGTTCAATCCCCAGTACCAAAAGAAAAAAAGAAAAAAAGTTAAAGCCCAGGAATGTGGGCAAGAGAAACGCAAACACTTCCCAGAGGATAAGAGTCTCATCTCCGTTAACCATTACCTCATTGCTTCCATAACAGCGTCTTCAAGGAGGCGGGACTTGGGAGGGGGCAGGTGGGAGGGTCAGCTGGTTACAATGGACCTTGTCCCTCTCTTGAGCACTGGTTGCTGATCCAGCTATGGAGGCAGCTGCAGGTAGGAGTCTGGGAGATATATCTGGAGGGGAATTTGGGGCAGTCAGAGGGCTGATTTGGAGGCTATGGGACTGAGGCATACTTGATATTAGGGCTTGGTGCCCTGAGACAAACAGACAAAAGTTAAGAAGAAAGAAGTGAATTGATAATGTTTGTCTTCCTGGTCCACACCCTGTACTGATATGCTCAGATTCATGTGTCACAGACTTGGGGGGAGGGAAAAGGTGAGGGATACTCAATATTTGTATGTATGACTTCAGTAAGAAGGGAAGACTTTGGGAGCAGAGTAGAGAGCACAAGACCTGAGTTTGGGGGTTCCCTCTAAGTTCTTTCAGTTTGTGAGTGTGGAAGAGGTATCTGGGGGCAGGAATGTGCCTCTCCTCTTACCCACTTCTTTGTCCAGTAGATCTTCAGGACACAACCTCGTTAACTCTGTAAGTGGCAGAAGGGTTGGGCAAGGGGAGGGATGAATTGAAGGTGGGGAAGCTCTTCAGGGGCCACTGGCTCCTGAATTAGAGCCTGAGACCTAAGTCCAGCTGCCAGCTTCTCCTACTCACTTCCCCTGCCTCCTTGCAGGAAGTTCAAATTTAACCCAAAGCTGGGCATTGACAATCCTGTCCTCTCCCTGGCTGAAGACCATGACTGCTCTGGTAACCCCCTCACCCCTTGACAACAATTGCCTTTCCCTGGAGATACCGCAGCTCCACACCGCCTCCCATCTCCTTGGTAACCACTCTGCCTCCTTCTAATATCAGTAACTGTGTGGAGGTAGGAGGGGGTCAGTGCTTCCTCTGTCCCAGCCACTCCGCCTACTCAGTATTCAGCCACAGTGCTGGGAAGACACTTGCCCAGTGCCCTGGCAGGAGGCAGGGGCTGTCAGGTCAATGGGGCAACTGATCTGTATTTGGGTTGTGCTCCCCTTCCCTTCCCTCTTTTCTGCTGCCCACCTCCCCCTCCAGATCCCTGGAACCTGGATCGGCCTCGCTTCTGTCTGCTGAGCAAAGAGGAGGGCAAGAGTTTTGGTTTCCACCTGCAGCAGCAGCTGGGCAAGCCTGGGCATGTGGTGTGCAGGGTGGAGCCGGGCTCCTCTGCCCAGCGCCAGGGTCTCCAGGAAGGAGACCTGATCTTGGCGGTGAATAATGATGTGGTGGAACATGAGGACTATGTGGTGGTGAGGCTGGGCTGGGGCTCCCAGTGGTACGGGAGAGCATTCCACAGCATCTCAGGGAGGAAAACCCGTCAGCCACCTCCCACAGCACTATGGCAACAGGGTCATACATCACCTCATGCTCCAGGATTTAGGGGTGCCCAGGTAGGAAGGGTTGGGTGGAGGCATCTAGAAAGCTGGTTCCCCTGGTGAATAACACAGGTTTCCGGGGGGCCCTGGGAGTTGGTAAGAGGAGCCATCCCCCTTACCCCCACATGCCCTCTGTTTAGGTGGTGCGCCACATCCGGGCCAGTGGTCCTCGGGTGCTGCTGACAGTCTTGGCAAGGCATGTTCATGAAGTGGCCCGAGTTCAGCAAGGGAACGATGGCCACCTCTGTCCTGTCCTAGGCTCAGGGATCCGACCCCGGCTGTGCCACATAGTAAAAGATGAAGGTGGCTTTGGCTTCAGTGTCACTCATGGTGAGCTTAGAGGCTGGAAGCTGGTGGGATGGGGTGGATATCAGTCCTTGATCTGGGTAGGTGGCAGTCTAGAACTTGCTGTGGTTTTTGTTTTTTCTTCCAGGAGTGCGGGGTTCTTTCTGGTTGATGCTAAGCGCAGGTGGAGCAGCTGAGCGGGCAGGGGTGCCCCCTGGGGCTCGGCTGCTTGAAGTGAACGGGGTCAGTGTGGAGAAGTTCACTCACAATCAGCTCAGCAGGAAGGTGTGGCTGCCCACTTCCCTCTCCCCTAGTCATTGTCTGGGGCCCATCACAGGAAACAGACTCCTCCCTATGCACCCAACCTCCCAATCTGATGGTCTGCATTTGTTACCATCCCTCCCTCCAGGCCCTTCCTTTAGTGCCTCATTCCTGTGACTTGGGAGGAGGTGAGGATGTGCCCATCTCCATCCCTCCCTACCCAGATGGGTCATGCCCACATCCTACTGGGTCCCCCACAGATTTGGCAGAGCGGAGAACAGGTGACCCTGCTGGTGGCAGGGCCAGAAGTGGAAGAACAGTGTCGCCAGCTGGGAATGCCCCTAGCTGCACCCCTGGCAGAGGGCTGGGCACTGCCTGCCAAGCCTCGCTGTCTGCACCTACAGAAAGGGCCCCAGGGCTTCGGGTTCCTGCTGCGGGAGGAGAAAGGCCTCGAGGGTCGCCTTGGTGAGTGGGAGCTTGGGGATAGATGGGGAAGTGTGCCTTGGAGTGGGCACACAGTGCATGGCACACCTCTCAGTCCACCTGGGAGGGGTTCCCGTTCTAGATCTCTTCCTCCTGTGCACCTCTGGAGTTAGTCCCTTGGTGTGCACATGGTGACTTGGGATAACATTGGGGGTGAGTCAGGGAGGAACAGTGAGGATGTCTTTGTCCCAGGACAGTTCCTGTGGGAGGTGGACCCAGGACTACCAGCTGAGAAGGCCGGGATGCAGGCTGGGGACCGGTTGGTGGCTGTGGCTGGGGAGAGCGTGGAGGGTCTGGGCCATGAGGAGACAGTGTCCAGGATCCGGGCGCAGGGCTCTTGTGTTTCCCTCACTGTCGTCGACCGTGAGGCAGACCGCTTCTTCAGCATGGTGCGCACTGAGGGACGGGGCTAGGGAGGGGGCAGGAATGGAACAGGGCTCAGGTACAACAGGTTTGCTCTGCCGGCTGGTCTAGGTTCGCCTGTCCCCACTCCTCTTCTTGGACAGCACAGAAGCTCCTGCCTCCCCCCAAGACACTGGATCGGCTTTTCTGGTTGAGACTGAGGACCAACCAGTTGAAGACACAGCCATACCTCCTGGTCCTCTCGGCTCCTGCAAGCGCTTCCTGTACCCCGGGCCTGGTGGTGGCTATGGTTTCCGACTCAGCTGTGTGGCCAGTGGGCCTTGTCTTTTTGTCTCCCAGGTGACTGATGCCCCATAGAGCTTGGATCCTTTCTATTATTTACCTCCTGAATAGTCTTCCTCTGTTTCCCTCCCAGAGCATTAGAACACACAGCAAACTTATCCATGGCGTTCCATGTTCCATCCGCCCCTTACACTACCAGGTGACCCCAGGAGGCTCAGCTGCCCGGGCAGGACTGCAAATAGGAGATGTGGTTCTGGAGATGAACGGGTATCCTGTGGGTGGAGATGATGGCCTGCAAAGGCTTCAGCAGCTGGCTGAGGCTGAGCCACCCCTCTGCCTAAAGCTGGCATCCAGGTCTCAGCAGAGCTTGGAAGCCTGGATTCCCCCAGGGATTAGAAAGGTAAGGAAAAGAGACACATGAGGGTGTGAACAAGCAGAAAAGGGCAGAGAGGAGCCAGAGAGAGCATAGATTGGGAGCACTGCTGAGTGACAGTGTTGGGTTTACAGGTGGGGACTTCAGGTCATGGGAGGACCCATGAAAAAATTCCCACAACTGGGCATTCCAGGTAGGTTTAGGGGAGGGTAAAGGAACTTTTCCGGCCTTAGAATGACCTTCTCCCTCCTCTATCTGTGTAGGACTGGACTCTGGCCTCAGATCTGCTATAGAACACCCCTGCTTGCCACAGTTCTGCCAAGTGTTTCTCTTGACTTCACTCTGCAGCCTGAGGTGGTGGGAGCAGAGATAGTTTCTCTAATCCAGAAGTGGGAGCTGGAAGACTAGGACACCATCAATCACAGGAACGATCAGGGACTCCCCCCCTTCCCATGGGCTATTTCAGGAAAGGGTGTGGTCAGAGACCTCAGGAAGGCCCATGAAGGAGCCTGAGACTCCAGAGGATGCCATGTAGGAGCTCTGAAGAAATGTGTCTCAAGGATGAAGTTCTGCCTGAGAAGGGGATGCTGTGGGCTAGTTGTGGGGATGGACTGAAACCATCTGGAACTTGCCCGATGTATGACTCCAGTGTAATATAGGACAAGAATTTGGAGACCAGCTATACCCTCCCTCCATGGATGCCTTAGGACTGTGGGGGCTGGTATCTGGTTACTGATGTGTTTTATTATAGAAATGTACTTTATTGATCTGGCTGCCTGTGCTTGTGTTGATGGGGACAAAAGGAGATGATTTAAAGGGACCACAAGGGCCCCAGACTCAAGTGGTGAAACCCAGGTTTTATAGGAGAGGGGTTGAGACCTTGTCAAATCTCTCTGCTACCTCTCTCAGTTTTCAGGATGCAGAGATGTTCCCAGGGGACGGGGATCACTCCTTTCTGCCAAAGACCACAGCCCACAGCTCTGTTGGGTTCAACATTAAAACACTTTATTACCAGGCCTCAGAGAGTAGAGGCTGGCAGCCTCAAAGATCCAGAGGGTTGAGGCCAAATTGGCGCAGCTGTTCCTCATGCCTGGCGTGGAGTCTCAGCACAGCCCCATCCCAGCGAGGCTTAACAGCTCTCAGTTTGGCCAAGAGCTGGTCCAGGCTGCCCTGCAGACACCAACTTCAGCTCCCAGGAAGAGAGGGTGGGGATAAGTCTTGCTCCAGATTGGTTTGTAAGCTCTCCTTGCTTGCAAGGAATTCCTAAAAGTTCTTATTCTGGGGGCTGGGATTGTGGCTCAGTGGTAGAGCGCTTGCCTTGCATGCGTGAGGCACTGGGTTTGATCCTCAGCACCACATAAAAATAAATAAAGATATTGTGTCCATCTACAACTAAAAAAAAAAAATTAAAAAAAAAGTTCTTATTCTGCACTGATAGGCACAGCTTATCCACTCTAACTTCAGGATATAGCAGTGTTCCCCTGGGGACACTTCTTTTTTCCCCTGGGTTGTCAGTCATAGTGCTAGCTGTGGGGTGTGGGGATGGAGGAGTGCTGGGGTGCTAGAGTAGCTGGGCTCTGGAGGGAAGTGCTTACAAGTAAGATTTCCTTGTACTTGGCCTCCATGTCTGCCACATGGATTCTAAGCTGAGTCAAGGTCTGGTCCCGCTCTCTGAGGGCTTGCTCAGCCTCTTCCCTTTCAGCCTTAGCCGCCTCCTGGCACATCTCTAGGGAGCAGAAGAGAAGGATGAGAGGACAGAATGGTGACACTCTATCCCTAAACAGTCTCCAAAGGTACTAAAGAGGTTAAGTGGGATTATTCCAGACTCCTCCAGGTTCATCAACTTTCCTACAGTTCCAGTAAAGAGCTGAAGATCCATTGAGGTATAATAGAGAGTAGAGGGCTCGATACAGGTCCAACGTCTGGTCACTACTTACTCTTTTTTTTTTTTTTAAATTTTTTTTTTGTAGATGGACACAATGTCTTTATTTTATTGCTCTGTATGTGGTGCTGAGGATCGAACCCAGGGCCTCACGCATGCGAGGCAAGCGCTCTACCACTGAGCTACAATCCCAGCCCCACTACTTACTCTTTATGTAATGTAGAACATGTTTCTTTCTGAGTCTCAGTTTCTTTATCTTTCAAACCTCATGTGTGTTGTGACTCTTAAATGTGAAATGGAAGGCAAAATATAGAGGTGCTCTATAAATGTTGGTTGAATTTGGAATTGAAATAAGGCAATTATTCCTTCCTGGGGAAGGAACCTAGCATCTACATGACAGATAAACAGCTCTTGGATATCTATAGCTAAACTGAAGATGAAGATATTTTAGGATAAACAAATAAAACAAAAAAACAATTTTGAGGTCTGGGATTGTGGCTCAGTGGTAGAACACTTGCCTACAGCATGTGAGGCACTGGGTTTGATTCTCAGCACCACATAAAAAATAAATAAAGATATTGTGTCCATCTACAACAAAAATATTAAAAGCAATAACAATAACAACGTTGAGGGTGCTAGGGATGTAGCTAAGGCATGCACAAGGCCCTGGATTCCATCCTCAGTACCACCCCACCAGGCACCCCACAAAAGAAAACCAAAAAAAAAAAAAAAGAAAGAAAATTTTGAGGCTAAAATTATGAAAGAGCTCGTGTGCTATGCTCAGATATTTCAACTTTGTAAGTAAGAGGAAAGGAAAACAAAGGCTTCCTGTTTTGTTTTATTTTTTTATATTTTTGCTTATTTGGAGGATTTATTCACTGATTTACTAAGTGGTTATTTAGGACCTACCAGGTGTTAGGCCTTGAAGATACAGAAGTAAATAGCATTTTCCTTAGTTTCATTGTAAAAGTTAGCGAAACTTGGGGAATATGTTTTGCTCAGTAGAGACAAGGCAGTGGAGAAGAATAAGAGACATCAAGCAAAGGGAACGTCAGGTAGGAGACCTTCTCTTTGTTCTTTCTTTCTTTTTTTTTCTCTTTTCCTTCCTCTCTATTTTTCTCCCTCCTTCCTTCTCCCTCTTCCTCTCTTTCTTTGATTGAACTCCGTGCCTCACACATGCTAGGCAAGTGTTCTGAGCCTGAAATCTACCTTTTCTTTACTTACATCTGTTTTTGTTGTTGTTGTTGTTGTTATTGTGTTTTAGTACTAGAGATTGAGCCCAGAGGCACTTTCTCACTGAGCTACATTTCCAGCATCCCCTACAACTAAAAAAAAATATATATATTTTTAGTTGTAGATGGACACAGTATCTTTATTTATTTATTTTTATGTGGTTGCTGAGGATCGAACCCAGTGCCTCATGCATGCAAGGCAAGCACTTTACCACTGAGCTACAATCCCAGTCCCCTAGTCCCTTTTATTTTTATTTTGGACAGGGTTTCACTAAGTTGCTGAAGCTGGCTTTGTATTTGTGTCCCTACTGCCTCAGCCTCTGGAGAAGCTGAGATTATAGCCATGTGCTATTGCTGGGGCTTCTTTACTTACATCTTAAAGTTTCTTGCCATCCTGAACCCTCTGCTCAGAGAACAGTCCACAGAAAGACATCTAAATTCAAATTCAACCGGCAGACTGCAGCTTTCTAGAGAAGGACCCTCTAAGACCATCCCTTCATGCTGGACCTTGTCAGCGACCCTCAGAGGAAAAGAACTGGAGGGGACCTACCTAGCTGCTCCCGAAGACCCCTTACTTCCTTTTCCAGCTGTTTGCTGTGAGTCTCCAACTCCTTCTGCAGGGCCTGGCGCTGGCGGCTCATCTCTGAACCGGGGATGGTGGGTGGCCAGGAACCCAGGTAGGCATGGAGGCATGGAGAAAGAAAATGAAGTTGTAGACGGAGAAGACTTTGCTTAGTCCAGAGAGGCAGGAGCATAAGGACTTTCTTAGTTTTTCTTGTGATGATGCTGAGAAGGTGGAAGACCCTGAAAATTTGGGGAAGGGATAAAAAACCAGACCCCTACCTGGTGCTGTAGTGCACACCTGTAATTCCAGCTACTCAAGAGGCTGAGGCAGGAGGATCACATGTTTGAGACCAGCCTGGGCAACTTAGTGTGACCCTGTCTCAAATTTAAAAATTGAAAGGGCTAGGAATGTGCTTCAGATAAAAAAAGGAAGAGAGGGCAGAAAACCAGACTCCTTTCTCCCATACCAGTTTAGGATGAGGAACCTTGCCTTTCTTTCTACTCATTCTTATGAGATAAATGAGATAATGGCTGTGACTGCATTTTGTACTCCACAAAGCAACAGATGGCATCAGGCAGGCATTCTGGAAGGTTCATGCCTGGGATGCCAATGATCTTCCTTTGGTTCCTTCAGGCTCCTGCCTGTGCAGGAAGGCTGACTGTCAGAAGTGCTCCTCATTTCCCTTCTTTGCTTCCTCTGGCCCTTTTGGTTGACCTTTTTCAGGCCCCTGTCTTCAGCCCACCTGCTCAACCTGTCACACACCTGCATATATGGCCTTCTTTTCACTTCGGGCCTCTTTGAGTTCTGCCTCCAACCCTTGCAATTTCTGCTTGAGCAGCTCTTCAGAAGCCTTGGCTCTACGGGACTCGTCCCTCCGCAGAGCTGTGAACAGCAGCAGAGCTGTCTTGAGAACTGGCTGTGACACAACCAGCTCCGGTGGGCCAGATATGCTCTGGAGAGCTGGTGGCAGGGCGTCCAGCCCCTTGTTCCCTAGAATCTCACAGGATCTTTGTTACTAAGAAGTAAAACTCCAGGGCTGGGATTGTAGCTCAGCGGTAGAGCGCTTGCCTCGCATGCGTGAGGCCCTGGGTTCGATCCTCAGCACCACATACAAAGCAATAAAATAAAGACATTATGTCCATCTACAGCTAAAAAAATATTAAAAAGAAAAAAAAAGACGTAAAACTCCTTCTACATTTTGGTCATGAAAAATAGCTTCCCTGGGATGTTGGCATAGCTCAATGGTAGAGGCCTCGACTAGCATGTGCGAGGTCTTGGGTTTGATCCTGCCCAGGAGGTTTGGAGAGAAGCATCTCTCATCAACCCTCACTGTCCACCCCTCCCTCACAGTTCTTTTCCATTAGGGGCTGGTTAGAATTTGGCTTACACTACACCATAGCTCCATCCCTCTGATCCCCCAAGCACACAGAAGTGCCACTTATGTTATGCCCAGAGCCTTCACCCTTCTCACCCAAGTGATCCCGGAGCAGCTCCTTCTCTAGCACCATCAGCCGGTGCTTGGCCTCGGCCTCCACATCTGCGCTGGCAAGTTGGCAGAGCCTTAGCTTATCATGATCTCAGTCCCGCCTCCAACCTCACCCCACCCCTTGACTTTTTCTGGCATGAGATCAGAGGACTACCCAATGGGGGGTCCCTCACTGACAGGATATGTGGTAGCAGGGGCCCTATCTGCACCCACTGTGACTTACCAGCATTCGAGTTCTTTTTCTTCTTTTGTGCTCCAGCTTTTCTCCCTTTTGCTTTGGTCTTAGGTGGCATGTCCTGGCTATCCTGAGGGAGGGAGGCCTTTGTGTGTAGGTCTAGACACAGGATGCTTTCCTAACCCCTAGACTGAACCAGAAGGGAGAGTCAGAATTCTAGTTTTCAAGTCCGTCTCACACTTTCTGGAAGCTTTACTTCTTGGTTTCCTGGGAGCCTTAGACAGGGCTGGAGTCCGGGATGGGCTGCTCTGCGCAGAAGGGTCATTCCTCTCAACCCTCTTTTAGAGAAAATAAATCTCTGCACCGGTTTCCTCCCTTTTCCCCTCTTCCTCACCCCACCTTTTCCTACCTATAGAATGCTCTCTTGCCTGTGTGGGGTCTCCTTGTGAAGTGACCGGCTCACAGGGAAGGGCAGAGAGAGGCTCAAACAGATAGAGCCTGAGGAGGAGCTTGTGTCCTGGAAACCAATGCAGGCTGGCAAACTTCTTTCAGGGGAAGGACTGAGAACTGGAAGGTTGGGTTTCTGGAGGCTGCATGTTGTCCAGGCAACTGGAAACACAGGAGTTCAAAGGAAGGTGTAATGTGCTGTCAGCCCACAAAGCTTAAAATACAAAGGTCCTAGAGGGTCACTTCTCCCCTTCTCCCAAAAGCCTGAGTGTAATTTGAAGTGAAAGGGCTGCAGAGCTGATTAGCTGTGATGTATTTCTGGGTGGGCTCTGCCTGCAATTTGGAGAGTAAGGAATTATAGATGTACAGTGTCATGCTGATATAGAGGAAAAGGACTGATGGTGGCCATCTTGTCAGTTTCATCTCAAAGTCCCACTGGCAAAATGACATTAAACTTACAACTGAAGATTACCCTTTAGAAAAGGCATTTTACAGTGTATGAGGGAAATAAATGCAGGAACAGGTATTTAAGAGTTTTCCACTTCAGAGAAATGAGAACGGAGGAGAGGTAGATCCATGGACTCCAGGATACTGACCCAGAGGGATGCCAATGTCAAGGAAAGGGAACTGGTTAGAGAGAAGAGACGAGTCCTAGTCCTCTCTTTGGATGTATAAACTTGGGCAAGCTATTTAAATTTTCTCAGTCTCTTTATTTCTTTGATTTTGTAACTCCTGAAAGTCCTGTATTTTTTCTGGACATTTACAAGACGATTTTCTCTCACAGTACTTAATCTATGCTCTTACTTCCTCTATTCCTATATGTGTATGATCTGCAGACAGCTGTTGAGAAAATACTTTTTTTAATATATATTTTTTATTATAATTAGGCTTACATGACAGCAGAATGCATTTTGATTCATTGTACACAAATGGAGCACAACTTTTCACTTCTCTGGTTGTACACAATATAGAGAAACTACCTCTTGAGGCACCCTGCCACAGAGAGTTGGTTTGGGCTCCCTCTAGTGGACACACTTGGCCCCCTGCGTCTCCTCCATTTTTGCTTTTAAATTTATTGGATAATGTTCTGATGACTCCCTTTTGGGGATGCTTCCTATAGTCCTGCCAGAGTCACAAGTGGTTGGAAAGATAAATTTGGGGCTGAGACTATGAAGGGTGGATTGCTCTAGGCAGGTAGCCCCCACCCTCCCTCCAGCTTGGGAGGTGGGGTGGTGTCTGGAACCTTGCCATCTGTCAGTCACCTGGATCTCTGGGCACCATATTGGCTAGAGGAAAAACAGCAGGAATTTCAGGACTTTTCTCCTTGTGGATTAAGGGGCTTGCAGACTCTTTTTATAGGTACTTCTTTTTTTATTTTTTTGGCACCAGGGACTGAACTCAGGGGCACTCGACCACTGAGCCACATCCCCAGCCCTATTTTGTGTTTTATGTAGAGACAGGGTCTCACTGAGTCACTTAGCACCTCGCTGTTGCTGAGGCTGGCTTTGAACTCGCAATCCTCCCTAAGTGCTGGGATTACAGGCGTGAGCCACCGCGCCCGGCTTTTTTTATAGGTACTTCTCTCCATCTCTGTTCCCCTCAATCTTTTTTGTCAATTGTCTATTGTCAAAAGTAGATCTTCAGAAATGAACACAAGATCTGGGAATGAAAAGTCTAGTCTCTGGGGAGTAGGCAGATACAGGCAGAGGCCAATGCATATTTATTTGACCCCTTGTGGCTGCAGAGTACTTCTCTGATATTTTGTACATTTTATAGAGCAAAGGGAAGAACCAGGCTTGTCTTTCCAATGCTTACAGCTCCGGTAACTCAGGGCCAGTTAAACTTGTACACATTTTCCACATTTGGAGAATACTTTTCTTCTAATTTTGCAGCATGTCTTCAGTTACTCTTCCTCCAGAATCCCCTCCCTCTGTCCTGGAATACAGTGGGGGTTCTCAGTCCTTCTTCCTAGGAGCCTGTTTGGGGACTTATTCCACAGAACGATTATGTATAGAACGACATATTGAGGGTAAAAATTACAGAATATAAGCAACTATCATGCCTCAGAAGAGCATTTACTTTATAAATATATTTAGTTAACTGGCTTTCAGGTGCAGAATGAGGATGTGGTTTGGGATGAAGATGAAGTGGAAAGAAAAGTGCCACATGTCACGTGATGTGATACAAGATGAAATAGCTCTAGAAAAACCCAGAATGCAATGACATTATGATTAGCAATCCAACTCTATCTCTAGTATATTTTCAAAATCAAGCAAAATACAGTAAAAAAGAAAAAGTAATGTATCAATAAAAGAAAAATGTCAAATAAAAATTATAAGAAAAAGGTTGATCTCGGGGCTGGGGTTATGGCGCAGTGGTAGCGTGCTCGCCTAGCACGCGTGAGGCACTGGGTTCGATCCTCAGCACCACATAAAAAAATAAAATAAAGATATTCTGTCTGCCTACAACTAAAAAATAAATATTAAAAAAAAAAGAAAAAGGTTGATCTGTCTTTTTGCATTGAATTCAGTTTATTTTTTTTTATTTCTTTATTTTTTGGTACTGGGGATTGAACTCAGGGGCACTCATCCACTGAGCCACATCCCCAGCCCTATTTTGTGTTTTATGTAGAGACAGGGTCTCACGGAGTTGCTTAGCGCCTCGCCGTTGCTGAGGCTGGCTTTGAACTCGCGATTCTCCTGTCTTAGCCTCCCTAAGTGCTGGGATTACAAGCGTGAGCCACTGCACCTGGCTTGAATTCAGTTTAGAAGGGAAAATAGGAAAGATCATTCCAGCAGAAGTATCTTCCTTTGAATAAAATCCCACATTTCTGGGAGCTTTGAAGAGATACAGGAAAGAAGGTTCATCTTGTCTCCTTTATTCAAATGTAAAAGATAGGCCATTTGTGTACTAAGAAACAGGGCCTGCTGCAGCAGATACCAAATGCACATTATTTAATTTCCTGTTATGCAGACCTTACTGAAGAAAATCCAAATTGGACACTTAAACCAAGCCAGAGGTGTGTACCGTATACCTATACATGCATATACATAGCTCCGTGGGTTAACATTTTACCTGTATCCTGTTAAATCAAGGATTTAACTATGAAAAATATCCTGGTATACCTACACTGTGTAGGTACTGTGAAAGCCTCGAAGTTGACAAGATGATAGTATAGCATAAATTAACATGTGGCATAAGAAATAAATGACAATGGAAATTTAGAAGAGTGAAGGATTATTTCTAGCAGGAGGACAATATTTGAGCTGAGTTTTGAAGAATGAATTGGATTTTAGAAGCACACTTCAGGCAGAGGAAATGCTCTGAGTAATGGTGATGAAAAAATAAAGAATTGTGGTATTTTGTGACTTGATGAGTCACCCAGCAGAGGAATATGTATCAGGGGGTAGTATAAAACTGTAAGGTAGTTCGTTTGTTTATTTATTTATTTTGCCATTCTGGGGATTGAACCAGGGCACTTTCCCACTATTCCTAGCCCTTTTTATTTTTTATTTTTGAGAGGGGTCTTGCTAAGTTTTTGAGGCTGGCCTTGAACTTATCTCGTGCCCCAGCCTCCCCAGAAGCTGGGATTACAGGTGTTGCCACTGTGCTCAGTGGCAATAACTGTGGTTTACTTATTTTAATATTTTTATTTTTCAGTACTGGGGACCAAAACAGGGCCTTACCGTAGTAGGCACATACTCTATCATTAAGTTACATTTCCAGCTCTGCAAGAGAGTTTGGTTTGGAGATAGAACATGGCTGTTAGTTTTACTCCAGAGGCACTGGAGAGTGTTGTTTTTGTTGTTGTGGGGGTGTGATGCTGTCTTAACTATACTATAGGAGCATATAGTGGCAGGATGGGATTAAGGCAGGAGGGGAAACCTGTGTGAAGAATTTCAGTATTCCAGGGGAAAGGAGGGCCTGCAGTTAAGGTGGTGGCTCTAGGGGTGGAAAGTTTTGAAATTTATTTTTGCCTATATTCTCCTTTTTGTCAGGAGAACTGATAAAAGGTAGGAACTGAGAAAAGGACACTCTATTGTAGGAAATGATAGTGTAAGCTCCCAAATCAGTCTTAGATAAAAGCAATTGACTTGCAAACTCAGGATGAATGGCTGAATGATCCTCGAGTTCAAAGATATTTTTCTCTCTTGCAGGAGTACTTGAAGTTAATTTCCAAATCAGCCAAGGGCTTGTGGAAGAGCTAGAAGGAAGATATAAAGCAGACCTAAGTACTTATTTACACACCTGGGCCTACAAACTCACCAAGCTAAAGCTCAGAATTAGCAAATTAGGGCAGAGCACTTCCTTCTTTGGAAAGGGAAGTTCCTATTTTCCGTTCTTCCAACGGAACTTTTAGATTAGAGAAGTGGGAGTGACTGGGAACTACATTTCTGTTCCCTAGACGAACAGAACCGCACTAACCGGCGCTTGCAAAGATCTCACGATTTTGTGGGCAGTGTCTTGTGCCGGAGCGCAACCGGCGGGCGCGGGGGCGGGGGACATGTGCAACGAGCTGAGCTGAAGATTTTTTTTTTTTTTTTTTTGGTACCAGGGATTGAACTCAGGGGCACTCGACCCCTGAGCCAGGTCCCCAGCCCTATTTTGTGTTTTATGTAGAGACAGGGTCTCACTGAGTTGCTTTAGCGCCTCGCCATTGCTGAGGCTGGCTTTGAACTCGCGATTCTGCTGTCTCAGCCTTCCTAAGTGCTGGGATTACAGGTTTGAGCCACCGCGCCCGGCTTGAAGATTCTTAAGTACATATTCAATTCCCAGAAAAGGACGACTCTCCTGAAGCAGAAAGGGAAGTGCTTTAAGAGGTCAAATGCATGGAAGAAGAGCTTGTGGCCTGAGTACCCCAAGCTTTCACGCCTTTCTGGAGCCTAATCAGGCTGGTACAATCTTCGGCGTGGATATTTCCGTACTTGGTCGCGTCTTAATGAAGAATCTAAAATGCCAGGGGATGGAAAAATAACTTTCTCTTTTCTTCTATTTCTCAAAATATGAAGCAAATAACTTTAAGTTCAATTTCCCACAATTGTCAGGCGTGAAGGAAGGACTTGTAAAGATTCTTTCCACTGTTACCTGCTACCTGTAAATGACCCTCTCCTGAAGCATCAACCTCCAGCCCACAAAGAACATGGAGGTCTCGGCTTCCGCCTAGTGCGCAGGCTCCACGCTGGATCCCACTCCCCTTTCGCGCGTCTCCAGCAGAGGGAGCAAGCGCTGATGTTTCTCTGGCCCCGCCCCCTTCCCGCCCTTGGGGATAGGGGCGGGGGAGGCGGGCGCGGAAACTTGGCTGAGGCTTTCCGGGAGCCTTGGGCACGTGGGCGCTGGCGAGGGGTGGGGCGGGAGGAGGAATCTCTTCCCGGTCCGGACACTGTCGCCTGCTTCCTCCAGCTTGCGGATCAGCAGTCAGTCCCCGGCGCGCGCCCCCGCGCCCCGCCCGCCGGGCTCGCGCTCGCCCAAGGGGCGCGCCCTGCACCCCCCAGCCGGCACCGCCCACTCCCCCTCCCCGCGGCAGCTCCTCCCACCGCTCCGAGAGCCGGCGGCGGCTGCGGCGGCCGCGAGAGGCCCCTCCTTCACGCCCTCCTTTCCCTCGCTCGCAGCCGAGCGGAGCCGGCCAACCGGCAGGGCCCCCGACCCTCCCCGGCCATGGCCGGCAACGTGAAAAAGAGCTCCGGCGCCGGGGGCGGTGGCGGCTCCGGGGGCTCGAGCTCGGGCGGCCTGATCGGGCTCATGAAGGACGCCTTCCAGCCGCACCACCACCACCACCACCTCAGCCCCCACCCGCCGGGGACCGTGGACAAGAAGATGGTGGAGAAGTGCTGGAAGCTCATGGACAAGGTGAAGGGCCTGCCGAGGACCCGCGGGAGCAGGGTGGGCGTGGGCGGAGGGCCTCGGCCAGCGCAGGGACCGACAGAGGAAGCTGAGGGAGGGTCTGAAGGCCAGGAACTGGGGTGACCCGCCGGTCGAGGGAGGCCGGGGGCTGGGGAAGGGGAGGAGGCCGGTATGGTGGGTCGGTTGGGGGAAGGGATGCCGTTGGGAGTTGGGGACGTTGAGGTGTTCGGGGAGCGAGACAAAGATGGGGTGGGGGTTGGGGTGAGGGTTGACTGAGAAGCCACCGGGGCGGAAGTGCAGGGGGGGTGCGGAGTTTGGGGCTCTGTGCCGGGTGTAGGGATGTGGGTCACGGAATTGGCCCTGGAACACCGGCGGGAGGGGGTTAAGGAAGCATTTAATTTACCGGCTGGTTCTCCTGGCTGGATGAGGAGTCTCCATCTGACTAGGGAATTGGGTTTATGGCCTCTGATTGAGGGACCTGGAGTCAGGACAACTCCACAGGCTAACTGTACTCCGGGTGAGCGTTAGGTTTTTTTTCTCATTAGGATGTAATACCAAAATAAAAGAAAGAGGGAGGTTTAAATGGGGCAAGGAAGGAACTTTTCTCCACATCAAGTGCTTGAGTCAAGTTTTTTTTGACCCTTCGAAAGCATTGGGATGTGATCCGTTGCCGGTACTGAGATAATGCACTGATTAAACCACAGTTCTGGTTAGAACCATTATCTGGAAGGTAGAATGACCGAACATGCCAAGCAGCAGATTTTGACTTATTCATAATTTCCTCCCTCCACTCACCCCTTTTAGCCTGGCTCTACTTGTAAGGGCCTACCTAACTCCTTATTATTGCAGGACCTGACTTGAGTTTGTTCCATGAGTCCTTTTGATTACTTTTTTTTTAAGCAAATGCAAAAAAAAAATATAGACATTATATTTAGTCATTTAAGTGTGTCATGTGGGAGAATTTTACTTCCTTATAGTTGTGTCTATATAATTAAACATAGTAAGTAGTAGTCCCATATACTTAAAATGTGTATAAGCAGTCTAATGTTCTGTTGGAATTCAGTATTCCTTGATATTTATCATTCATTAATAACATTTTGGCAAAATTAATGTTTCAGATTAAAAGTGATTAGGAGGATCTGGCATGCAAGAGAATGCTGTTATTTCCTCCAGGGTAAAATTGGTTTTCTTTGGTTCCTCTCTGGGCCTAGGTTCCTCTTCTGTAAGTTCTTCTTGGGTTGTTTTGGACTAAAAACAGCTAATAAAATGATTATGAAGTACTTGGCAAATGTGAATGTGCTATATAAATGCTTAACAAGTTTTGTGTGAGAATTAACACTCCTGGAGTGCATACCAGTGGTTTCAGAGGCACTTTTTCAGTGGTGATTTTTCTCATGGTTAAATAATTGGTATTACAAGAGGCCCTAGGTTCCATCCCCAGCACCATAGATGGACAAATTGGTATTTTAATTAATGATACAAATATTTGTTGATTATATTGGTGATGTAGTGCTAATTCTATTATTAGAAATCATATAACCATTACAGAAAGTTAGTGTGTAAAGGAAACTTTAAATATATTGACATCTTTTTAAAAAATAATAACTGTGTCCAAATTTGAAGTTTCTAAGTTTGCATTTTGGGGTTTACTGTTAAGGACTAAAAGATTCCTCTGGCAGAAAAATTATTTGTATTTCTAATCAGTTTCTGGCATAGGCCCTATGGGTGAAGTGTATCAAAATTATGCTGATTTGTGACTTCTCCTTAGAAATAATGAACTTTAATCAAACTTTTGCATTTTGGTAAATGAAGGATGAATTATAGGTAGTACTGTTTTACGTGGTAGTCCAAATAAAGTCCTCAATATGTCTTACTTCTCTCTCTTTAAAGTATGTGTATTTAATTGAGCTATCCTGCAGGGTGTGTGTTTGGATGGAATAAAGAGGGACTCTAAAGTTTTGAGTTAAAATGCTTTTAGGTATAGGTAGTTTCAAGGATAGTATGCTTCCAGCTTTTCCATTTTATTCTAGGAAAGAGATATTTTATTCTTGTACTCTGCTTGTCTTGGAAGATGTCTTCGGTACTGTGTCCTGTGTCACATGTTACTAATTGTGCTGGAATGAAAATTTAGTGTTTTCTGATGTGTTAGTCCTGTAGGTTCATACTGCTTTCTAGATTTTCTGAATACTTCTGTAGGGTTGCTAGATTGTACCATTTCTTTTACCCTTGATGTCTTAAGCATAGGGTGTTCTCTTTTTTCTACTTTATTTTTATTGTTGAAAGTCTTTAGTGGGTCATTACATCTCTTTGACTTCATGTGTCAAGTAGTAAGGACTTACTGTCACATCCACAGATGTCCTCCATGTTTATTGAATTTAGTCCTAAGTCATCGTTTCATACCTGTTTTGTACTTGGGGTTAATTTAGTACTGGAAATTGTTAGTTTCCTCCCCTCCCCTGTGTTGGATGTATGCAGTTAAAGTTGATGTAAATCCTGGATTCTGGTCAGTGTAAACCCAGTTTACTACTTTATTAATCTATTATACTTAGTTGGGAAAAACGATTATGCTAGAATGTTTGTTATTAAACAAAAGACATAGCCTCTAAGTTTTTGTTTTTTCCCCCATCCCCAGGAATTGTAATAAATATTTGTGTAAATATTTCTATGTTAAGAAAATAGCTAGTAAATAAAAAGACAAATTGGGCAGAGAGTAGAGAGGAAAATCACACACATTGCCTTCAATGTAAACTTAAAAGTATCAAGAGGTTTAGTGAGAGATGTAAAATTTCATTGTAGAGCGGGGATTGGTAAACCTTCTGTAAAGGGAGGGATAGTAAATATTTTAGGTTTTGTTGGTCACATACTTAATACCATGTTCTTTGTTGTTATTACAACTTTTTAAACATGTAAGAGCCATTATTAGCTTGCTGAAGTATTGGGGGAATAAAAGGATTCAGATCGTAATTTGCCCACTCTTGAAACAATGCTGGTAGTATTTCATGTCTGTACTGTTTCTATTTATTAATTTTTATGGTGCCGGGGATTAAACTCAGGGTCTTACCATGTTAGGCAGACATTCTACCAGTGAGATACACTCTCAGTCCCTTTCTATTTGAAATTAGCTGGCATTATTAAAATATTAAGGTGCTGATTATTTTTTAATAGGATATAATTTATTAGAAAAATTATTTTTTTTGTTTGGGGATTGAATCTCAGCCCTTTTTAAATTTTGAGACAAGGTTTCGTTAAATTACTGAGGCTGGCCTCGAACTTGTAATTCTCCTACCTCAGCCTCCTGAGTCACTGGAATTACAGGTATGCGCCACCTCACCTACCTAAAATTCTTCCCTTTAAAGCATGTGGCTCTTTTATTTTTGGTACTGGGGTTTGAACCCAGGGGCACTTTACCACTGAGCTATATCTCCAGTCCTTTCTACTTTCTGAGACAGGGTCTTGCTGAGTTGCTTAGGGCTTCACTAAATTGCTGAGGCTGGCCTTGAACTTGAGATCCTCCTGCCTCATAATCCCAAATCGCTGGGATTGCAGGCATGTGCTACTATGCCTGGTAAAGCATATGCTTGAACAGATATTTTTAGCTGGCCATGATGGCATGTAGGCCCAGAACTTTGGGAGGCTGAGACAGGAGAATGACTGGAGCCCAAGAACTCAAGGCCTGTGTGGGAGACCCTCTTTTATTGTTTGAGTGTTAGTTTTTATTTTGGTAGTAGGGATTGAACCCAGAGATGCTTTACCACTGAGCTCCTCAGCCCTTTTTAATTTTTAATTTTGAGACAGGGTCTTGTTAACTTGCTTAGGGCCTTGCTAACTGGCTTCATACAATCCTTCTGCCTCAGCCTCCTGAGTCACTGTGATTACAGGCGTGTACCACCATGGCATTTTGAGTTTAAAAATTTATCCTCAAGAGTTGGGACTGTGGCTCAGTGGTAGAGCGCTTGCCTCACATGCGTGAGCCACTGGGTTCGATCCTCAGCACCGCATAAAAATAAATAAATAAAGATACTGTGTCCGTCTACAACTAAAAAAATATTTAAAAAAATATATCCTCAAAAGATAATTTTTGTTGGGCATGATGGTGTATGCTTTAATCCCAGTGGCCCGGGAGGCTGAGACAAGAAGAGGAAGGCTACAGCAGGAGGATTGAAAATTTTAAGGCAAGCTGGGCATAGTGACACTTCTGTAATCCCAGCAACTCAGGAGGCTGAGTCAGGAGAATTGCAAGTTTGAGGCCAGCTTGAGCAACTTTGAGACTCTGTTGCAAAATAAAAAAATAAGGAGCATTAGGGATGTAGGTCAGTGGTAAAGTACCCCTGGATTTAATCCCCAGTATCAAAACCAAAACACAACACCAACAAAGAAAGTTTTCTCTTTTTTTTTTTTTTTTAAATATTTTTTTTTTTAGTTGTAGATGGACACAATGTCTTTATTTTATTGCTTTGTACGTGGTGCTGAGGATCGAACCCAGGGCCTCACGCATGCAAGGCAAGCGCTCTACCGCTGAGCTACAATCCCAGCCCCAGAAAGTTTTCTCTTTTATGCATATAACTAGCACATATAACTGCTAGAGTAGGGGGGGTAGAAAATGAGACAGAGTGGATCCCTTGAAAATAGAGGGAAGCCAGGCAGCAGGGTGTGGTGGTGCACGCCTGTGCACGCCTGTAATCCCCGCCACTCACATGTAACCCCAATGATTTGGGAGGCTGAGGGAGGCTGAGGGAGGCTGAGGCATCACAAATTGAGGATCACAAATTCAAAGCCAGCAGTTAGCAAGGCCTTAAGCAATTTAGTGAGATGATGTCTCAAAATAAAAAATTAAAAGGGCTGGGGATGTGGTTCATTGGTTAAGCATCACTGGGTTCAATCCCCGGTACCCACAACCAAACCCTTTTCCCCCCAAAAAAGAAAGAAAATAGGAAAAATCTCAGTGGACTAGAGGAAGGAGATTGAGGGAGGTTGAATGAAATGGGTAATGAAATTGACATATTGTACATATGTGCACATACCACAGTGAATTCCACCTTTATGTGTATCTGTAAAGCACCGATTAAAAAAAATACTATAAATAAATAAAAGGAAGACCAGTGAAGCAGAGGAAGGGGAATAGGTGGAGGGAGGAAAGGAGAGAAAGAAGAGGGAAAGAAGAAGCACTGGGGACTGAAATTGAGCAAATTATATTTCATTCATGTATGATTATGTCAAAAGGAATCCCACTATTATGTATAATGATAATACGTTAATAAAAACATAAGAAATTAAAAGGCAAGCTGGGCAATTTAATGAGATCCTGTCTCAAAATAAAAAGGGCTTGTGACGTAGCTCAGTGGTAGAGCACTCCTGGGTTCAATCCCCAATACTGCAGAAAAACAAAACAAAAACAGCGATCTCTCCTTCCTTATCTGCTGCTTACCCTACCTGTGCCCTGTCCCCGAAAGAACCTTAGGTAAATTCCTGTATTTTGGAAGTAAGAGGTGCTTAGTTAAATTTTGTTTTGTTTTGGTCTGGGGATTGAAACCAGGGGTGCTTTACTATTGAGCTACATCTCCAGCCATTTTTTAATTTGAGGCAGGGTCTCGATAAGTTGCTTAGGGCCTTGCTAAATTGCTGAAGCAGACCTGAAACTTGTGCTCTTCCTGCCTCAGCCTCCCAAGTTACTGGGATTAATAGGCATGCACCACCATGCCTGGCACTCAGTTAAATTTATATATAAATATTTCATCTGATTTCTTGCTCACTCCCTCCTTCCCTCTTTTTACATTTCCTTCTTCCTAGGTTTGCATGCTCACTGAGTCCCAAGCAGGGTGTTTAGTATAAGTTCTTACATTCCAGGAGTTGCATTATAAATGATACATGTGATAAGTGACTACAAGAGAAGCATGTCCAAAGTGAGATGGCATCTCTTAAGTTTACACATGGAGACATATTTCTTCTGTGTTTACCTTAACCTTTGAAGCTTGTAAACTCCTGAGGGCAGCAGCTTTAATTGACTTATCTCCTGCAGTGTCCAGTTAAGGGGGTTACACAACAGAAGATGCTTTTTAAGTATTTGTTAAATTAATTGTTTTGTGTGCCCCAACAGAATTAACTGAAAGGAAAAGATATGGGGGTGATAATTTATTTTAATCACATTAAACTTATTTATTGCAGTAGTCCTTTATGAGTGTCATCTTTGATGAAGATACTTGGGTTTAGAGAGAGTTAATAGTGGAGCCTAAATTCAGGATTACCCACTTCCCAAGCCTTGGTAAATTCTTCCATATATTTCCTTCTCACATATTTAACAAAGCCTCAGTCACAAAAGCCACTATAGTCATGTGCTGCATAACAACTATTTCAGTCAACTACAGACCACACATACGTTCCTGGTTCCATAAGACACTAACGTAGCCAAAAATTTCCTGTCACCTGATGACATAATAGGGAATGCATTACTCTCATGTTTGTGGTGAGTCTGGTGTAAACATACCTACCACATGCCAGTCATACAAAAGTATAGCACATACAATTACTATAGTACATGATACCATATGATGATAAATAAGTATGTTACTAGTTTATGTATTTACTATGCTTTTTATTTTAGAGTGTACTCCTTTAATCTACTTATAAAAAATAGTTAACTATAAAACATTATGTCCTGTTAGCCCTGCGTCTTGTATTTATTGTGTCTCTTCATTGTATCAAGAGGCCACAATGAGGGCTAGGGGATATATCTCAGTTGGTAGAGTGCCTGTCTCGCATGCACAAGGCCCTGGGTTCAATCCCCAGCACCACCAAAAAAAAAAAAGAAAGAAGGAAAAAGAAAAAAAGAGGCCACAATGAGTGATTGACCTACACCATACCATCTAGGTCTGTGTAAGTGTACTCTGATATTCATACAATGGTGATATCTCCTCAAGATGCATTTCTCAGAGGGTAGCCCCATTAAGAGATCTATGATTGTATTTAGAAGGTGACCTCTGCAGATATAGACCAGCAGTCCTCATCCCCCCTGCACCCCCACCTAAGTTCATTCAAGCAAAGCAGACAGTCTCTTGAATAATATGTCATAATGTTTAACTAGTACCATTTGATGAAATAACTGCTACCAAATGTATGTATGTATGTATTATATGTGTGGTCCTGGGGATTGAACCCAGGACCTTGCACATGCTAGGCAAGCACGCTACCCACTGAGTACATCCCCAGCCCCCACTGTTACCTACTTTTAAGTTTAAGGATTAGTGTTTTCTTCAAATTATGTGTTCTGGTTACTTTGCATGGTGAACATAGAAGCTTGTATATATCATTTTCCCATTATAGTTAATTTATGCTATCTATGGTGGCATTTATCATTTTTTGTTATTTTTTTTCTTTTTATTTTATTTTTTTTCTTTCTTTTTCTTTTTTTCTTTTTACATTTATCATTTTTTAATTTCAGTTTACCAATACATCTATCTCTCCTCCCACTAGAGCTCTTCAGGACCAAGGCATTGTCTTTACATAGTCCCTTATTTTCTGTCTGACTGGGAGAATCAGTCAGGGATTTGTTTTTGAGGGCTGGATTAAACTAGCATTTACTTTATCTTATAAAGGTAGTATAGCAGTCATCATAAAACATGAGTGTGTTGTTTTTATGTCTATTAAGAACTTCCACAAAAGATATAAAATTCTGGGCTGGGATTGTGGCGCAGTGGTAGCGTGCCCGCCTACCATGCGTGAGGTGCACTGGGTTCGATCCTCAGCACCACATAAAAAAAATAAAGATATTCTGTCCACCTGCGACTAAAAAAATAAATAAATATATTTAAAAAAAAAGATATAAAATTCTTTATAATTTCTTACTGTGTGTGAAACATGGGTCAGTTCATGTGATTAGTGACTTTTTTTTTTTTTTTGGTACTGGAAATTGAACTTGAGTACTTTACTGTTGAGCTACATCCCCAGCCCTTTTTAGTTTTTATTTTCAGAGTAGGGTTAGATCAGGAAAGAAGATAATCTGCTTTGTTCATTTGTGATTTTGGTTTTTGGTGACTCTGGTTATAGGAAAACCCATTTTTAATATGTTGTTACCTAGCAGTATACTTAATATAGGGCTGATAAATCATGATCAGTTTATTTCCTTAGTAAAATTTATGTTATATTCAAATATACAGTAACATACTGTGAAAAGTTATTTCCCTAATGATTAATCTAGAGCATTAACAGAATAATGAACTAAGTATTAGTTTGAAAGCTGCACCTGAATTTCACATTACATTCCAATGAAATTACTAATTCTGATATATATATATATATATATATATATAATATATATATATTAGGTTTATTAGGAGAAGAGGATTATATATATATATATATATATATATATTAGGTTTATTAGGAGAAGAGGATTATAACAAGCAAGTCATTGTGAAATGTCTTCATGATTAGCACATTTTGTGCTGGAAGGAAATAGGTGGGAGTAGTCAACCAGGAGCACTGGAAGCCAGCCTCAACTCTGTCTCTACAATGTTCCTTCCTGCAGCAGCTTCAGAAAGGAGGGAGAAAAGGTGCTAATGATGACATTGGCAGTACATACCCACTGGGAGGATATGGTGCCACTACCATGACATAGCTGTGAGAAATCAGTAGTGATTTTAGGTCTTCTTTCTCTGCAACTTTTGGAATGGGCAATGAATTGTGCTTAGCACTTTGCTGCCTGAGTACCTTCTCACAGTCACTGCTGACTGCTTGCTGTCTTCCCTTTGGCTTGGATCTGCCATGGAAGAATGCTTAAAACAAGGCCAGTTCATTGGTGCTTCATTTAGTGGGAATGGACCCAGATTCTTGACTCCTCTTTGTTTAGATTTATTTTGGACAGCAGTATGTAGCTGTAGTACTCTTCGAGAAAAACAAAAGCTATTTGTAAATTATAAAATACACAGAACAAAATGTAAAAGTCCTCATTTACTCCCATATTCTCAAATGACTACCCTTTCCAGACATATCCAGTGTTTACAATTGAGTGTCCATTCCTCCAGCCAGCCCTGACATCTTTTCCTAAGTGGCTCTAAGAAAATTGCATGGACAGCATCATCTTAATTGACCTTTTAGCATTTGCTCTTAAGACTGACAACCAAGTATTATTAATTCCTTATATTGTAGCTCAGTTTACAATTTCATATCTGTTACTATATCAGGAATTTCATTGTATATTATGAGATTAATATAGATTAAGTAAACTTTCCAAGTAGCTCAGCTTCTACTATTTAATATGGATCTTGAACTGGTGCTCAGACTATATCAAGTGATATCATGTAAAACTGTTGATTCTCAGACTGTGATGTGAATTCAGGTCATCTGGGGTTTTTGCTAGAATGGAGAATTTGAGTAGGTCTGAGGTGGAGCCTGAGATTCTGCATTCCTTACTGGCTCCCAGGAGACATGAATGCAGCTGGTCAAGGGACCATAGTTGATGTAGCAAGGCTCCATACTGCAGTTGGCTTTTATTTTAGAAAAACTTGGCAGATTTTTTAAAAAAGGAAGTAGCAGTAAAATATTTTATTTATGTTTAAGATTTTAAAAACCAGGAGATGGGAAGTAGGGGGGAAATGCTGGGGAATGATATTGGCCAAATTAGATTATATTGTGTGCATGTACGAATATGTAACAATAAATCCCATCATTATGTACAACTAATGCACCAATAAAAATGTGGAAAAATATTTAAAAAGAATTTTTTTTAGTTGTAGATGGACATAATACCTTTATTTATTTATTTATTTTTTGGTACTGGGGATTGAACTCAGGGGTACTTGACCACTGAGCCACATCCCCAGCCCTATTTTGTGTTTTATGTAGAGACGGGGTCTCACTGAGTTGCTTAGCACCTTGCCATTGCTGAGACTGGCTTTGAACTCACGATCATCCTGTCTTAGACTCCCAAAGTGCTGGGATTATAGGCTTGAGCCACCGCACCCGGCTAATACCTTTATTTTATTTATTTATTTTTATGTGGTGCTAAGGATCGAACCCAATGCCTCACACGTGCTGGGCAAGTGCTCCACCACTGAGCTACAACCCCGGCCCTGGAAAAAGTATTTTAAAGACAATGTTCTTAAATTGTGAAGTTAGTACATACTTAAACATTTTTAAGCAGAAGTGGGTATTAAACAAAAGGTTCTGGAATTTTAAAAAATAGGCTACATTATAGCAAATTATTAATATGGAAATACATTATTACTGTATATAGGTCTCCCTGAAAAAAAATTTTTTAAAAGACTGTATAAAATTCAATGATGTGGATATATATAGATTTATTTAATAAATTTATATTGATTTTCTAGGTTATTTCTGAGTTTCAATATTAAAAGCAATAACAGTAGTACTATTCAGCATAGTTTCTTTTTTGGTACTGGGGATTGAGCCCAGGGGCACTTTACCACTGAGCCACGTCCCTAGCCCATTTTTATTTTGTATTTTGTGATAGGGTATCAATAAGTTGCTGAGGGCCTTGCAGAGTTGCTGAGGCTGGCTTTGAATTTGGGATCCACCTGCCTCAGCCTCCCCAGTCACTGGAATTACAGGTGTGGACCACCACATCTGGCAGCATACAGTTTTAAGTATTTCCTTTTCTGAACTGGGCATTAAACCCAGGGCCTTGCACACTGAGCCCTTTTTATTTTTATTTTTATTTTTTTTTGTCTCCAGGGATTGAACTCAGGGGCACTTGACCACTGAGCCATATCCCCAGCCCTATTTTGTGTTTTATGTAGAGACAGGGTCTTACTGAGTTGCTTAGCTCCTCGTGGTTGCCGAGGCTGGTTTTGAACTCGCGATTCTCCTGTCTCAACCTCCCAAAGTGCTGGGATTACAGGCGTGCGCCACCATGCCTGGCTCCTTTTTATTTTTTATTTTGAGAGAGTTTCACTAAATTGCAGAGTTTGGCCTAGAACTTGTGATCCTCCAACCTCAGCTTCCTGAATAGGTGGGATTATAGGTGCATACCACCATGCCCAACTTTTAAGTATTTCTTCAGAAAATTCCTAGAAATGCAATTGCTGGGTTACAAGAATCATACATTGGAATTTTAAAAATCCCTGTTTTGGTTAGGCACAGTGTACACACCTGTAACTCTAGCAACTCTGAAGACTGAGGAGGAAGATTGAAAGTTTGAGGCTTAGCAATTTAGGAAGTCCGGACTTAGATTTTGAAAAGAAATGACTGGAGATTTAGCTCAGTGGTAACCTGGGTTCAATTCTCTTAACCAAAAAAAAAAAAAATTCATATTTTGCCATATTGCCCTCCAAAAAACATCTGCTTCCATCATCATTCCTTGTCTGGTTTATTGGTTTAAATAGAGTAGCTGATTCTTAGTTTCTGTAGGTGAAAATTATGTTGGCATCTTTCCATAATCACAAGGTTTTTTTTTTTGGTACTGGGGATTGAATTCAGGGGCCCTCTGCTCTACTGAGCTATATCCCCAGTATTTTTTTTTTTTTTTTTTGCGGGGGTGGGGCGGATTGAACTCAGAGGCACTCCATCACTAAGTCACATTCCCAGTTATGATTATTATTTTGTATTTTATTTAGAGACAGGATCTCACTGAGTTGCTTAGTGCCTCACCATTGCTGAAGCTGGCTTTGAACTTGCCATCCTCCTATCTCAGCCTCCCCAACTGCAGGGATTACAGGTGTGCACCACCATGTCTGGCTCCCCTAGTCCTTTTTATTTTCAGACAGGTTCTCATTAAGTTGTAGAGACTGACCTTGAGCTGATCCTCTTGCCTCAGCCTCCTGATTTGCTAGGATTACAGGCTTTGGCCTAGCACACATTCACATTTTTATTGAACACAAACTACAAGCCAGTTGTTGGGGTATTAAAGATGAGCGAGGGCTCACACTTAATAGTCTGTGATACGGCTGAAGTGTGTAAACAGCTCTGGGGACCCTCTGTGGGGATCATGGGCCAAACCATTACTTAATCCCTGAGGAGATAAGAGAGAGGATTGGGGAATGGAGAAGGACTTTAGACTGAGCCCTATACTTTGATCTATATTTGTGTTGAAATTGTTGTATGGCATCCAAAAACAATGCAAAATCATTTAATCTGTAGTTCATGTTAAGTATTTGATTTGATGTTGTACTGATAACTCTGGATAAATAATTGTTTTTCCTTTTAAAAACAGATTCCATGGGGCTAGGTTGTGGCTCAGTGGTAGAGTGCTTATCTAGCACTCATGAGGCATTGGGTTCAGTCCTCAGCACCACATGAAAATAAATAAATAAAATAAAGGTATTGTGTCCATCTACAACTTAAAAAATTAAAACAAAATAGTATCCATTTGTGAAAACTGCATGGTTAAGCTGTCAACATGTCAGCTATTTAATTTCATACATTATATTGAATGTGTTTTTCTGCAGTTGATGTGGTAAATGAAAGTGATGAGATTGGTAATGAGTTATAAATGGCATGGTGTTTTTAATAAATGCTCTTAGGTAGTATTTGAGAAGTATTACGTAGTAATTATTATTCAAGAGCCTGAATGGGATTTTGATAAATCAGTAATGGAGAATAGTAATTAGAGGTGTATGACTTTTTTCTTAGGGCCATTATCTAGTGATGATATGTTTCTTTTATTAAAAAAAATACAGATTTCTGATTTATCTTTGAAAAATAGGCATCAGTTGTTTAAAGGCTTTATTTTATATTTGTACTTGTAAGACTGTGGAACATCTTCAAGTTTCTGAGATGGAATTTCTAAAATTTGAAGCTTTAAAAGACATTAGAAATAAATCAATCTCTTTCATTTACAGGTACAGAAATTTAGATCCAGGGTGGCAAATAACAAATCTAAGGTCATATAGTTGGTAAATGCCAGTCACCAGACTAGATGCCAGGGCTCTGGACTTACACTATGTTATCCTTTGCCCTGTCCCTCCTGTTCTCTTGAGTAAGGTTGATTCTTTAGAAATGGTAACAAATTTTACATGTTTTATATATAGCTCCATATATGAATATACATATATTTTTAATTTTTATTTATTTAGTGTTACTAGAGATTGAACCCAGAAGCATTCTACCACTGAACCACAACCCCCAGACTTTTTAATTTAACTTTGAAACAGGGTCTTGCTAAGTTGCCCAGGCTGGCCTCAAGCTTATAACCCTCCTGCATCAACTTCTGGAATCACTGGGGTCACAGGCATGTACTACCATATCCAGCTTTCTTATTTTTTGTAGTGTAGCATTTTAAGCATTTTTTTAGACATGTGGAAAACTTTGAGATGATGAATTCTTCTATGGATAAGTTGGGATCTACAGAGATAAAAGTACTTAAAGAAAAAACCCCATGTCATTCATGAATTATGACAAGTGAATATTCATTCTCAGAATATTTATTGAGGTAACACTGTGTCATACGGTTTTTGGAGCTGGAGTGCACTAGTGAAGACAACAAAAGTTCTCAACCTCAAAAGGGAGTCCTATAAGCATATAGTTCTGCCTAATTGGAAAAAAAATTCCTTAGTGTTAAATAATAACAGTAACAGCAAAAGTAAAATAAAATAACCCAGTCAATAAATGGGCAAAGGAAGTGAACAGGCATCTCACAGGAGAAGAAACATGATTGGTCAACAAATATCAACATCTCTAGCAATTGAGAACTGCAAATTAAAACTATACTGAGATTCTATCTCACTATAGTCAGAATGGCAATTATCAAAAACAGGACTGGGGGTGTGGCTCAGTGGTAGAGCACTTGCCTAGCATGTGCAAGACCCTGAGTTCCAGCCCCGCATATCCATCAGCTGCAGCGAATTCACCTAATTTGAGTCCTGATTGAAACAAACCAGTAATAATTAAAAGAAAAATACAAGTAACAATAAATGTTGGTGAGGATGTTGGGAAGAAGGTACACTCATACATGGCTGGTGGGACTGCAAGTTGTTGCAACCACTCTGAAAAGCAGTGTGGAGATTACTCAGAAAACTTGGAATGGAACCACCATTTGAGCCCATTATCCCACTCCTTGGTATAGACCCAAAGGACTTAAAGTCAGCATAGAGTGACACAGCCACATCAATGTTTATAGAAGCTCAACTCACAATAGCTAAGCTATGGAACCAACCTAGGTGCCCTTCAATAGATGAATGGATAAAGAAAATGTGGTATATGTATACAATGGAGTATTACTCAGCCATAAAGAAGAAAGACTATGACATCACCAGCAAATGGATCTGGAGACTACCATGCTCAGTGAAGTAAGCCAGTCCCAAAAAACCAAAGGTTGTTTTCTCTGATATGTGGAAGCTAACCCACAATAATGGGGGGCAGGTGAGGGGAAGAATGTAAGAGCAGTAGATTAGACAGTGGGGAATAGAGGGAAAGGAGAGAAGATAAGCAAAGGAAAGACAGTGGAATGAATCTCGTGTAATTTTCTTTTGTACATAAATAAAAACAGTGAATCCCACCACCATGTACATCCATAAGAATAGGACTCTAACTAGAATAAGATATATTCCATGCTTATATGTTTATATCAAAATGGATTCTGCTGTCATGTTTAACTAAAAAGAACCAATAAATTTTAAAAAAGTCATCATTGTATCTGAAAATGGACAAACACGCCAAGCAATAACAAAAAAAAGACATACTTTTAAACTGAAGACAGTTAAGATAACATTACTGTCCCTTGTCTTGTGCAGTGATGACCAGCAGACATTTATTAATTTTTATGGACAAGGAAGTTGTGAACACAACACTTGTGATGCTTGGTTAAATAAAATGGAATAATTGTCCTTGAAATCACACATTCCACATGCATACACATATAAAGAGTCGATGCACTGTAATGCTGATGAAGAAACTGGGCACAGAAAGTGAAGTTAAGTATCTATAGCACTTATTCCTGTGAAAAATGTGATAGGTCAGAATGTCAAGTTTAGATATGTTTGTAAAAGCTGCATTATACCTTTTTGTGTATTTTGGCATACAGTAATGTAGTATATATTTATAATTTGCATAAAAATTTTCTGCATTCAAAAAAGAATTAAGTGTAGACACTGTTGCATATGTCTTTTGCTTTTCAAAAAATTGGCACTTTTAAAGCAGTTTTATTATTCTTCATTGTGATCATAATACTCCCAATTTTTTTCTGTTGAACATTGAGCCTTGGCAGAAACAAAAGGAGGAGTGAGGCCAGTGAGAGGCTATTATGAAAGTAGTATGTGGCAGCCTTACAAGGATACTCTTGGTTTCCCAGAGCTAAGCATGTTTCTTTTTGACATTTTTCTGAGTGATGCTGTAAATATACAGGGAGAAGTAAACAAAAGGCAGCCATTTTGCTACTGTGGGAGTTGGAAAGTGAAATAAAGTTGGCCAAATGGAGGCCAACCTAAGCTAGAAAATATTTTATATTTTAGAAATTTTTTGGTGAATGTTTGTTAAGCTCAGAGTACGCATTTGTGCTTTAGAGGTTAACTGACTGCCAATTTAAAATTCAGTAAGTCAGAAAGGCAGGTTGTTTTGGCTTTTGATGTTTGTTAACTATTCATTTGAATTATACAAGTCCTTTTTTTGCAACCTTATTTTAAAGGTTATATATTTAAGTTTTTTCTCGCCTCAGTACATTAATATGAAGAGTAGGCCTATCTCTTTTCCTCCCCCGTACTGGATTGAATCTAGGGCCTTGTAAACACTCTCATTGAGATACAACTCCAACCCTCCACCTTTTTTTTTTTTTTCCTGGTACTGTGGATTGAACCCAGGGACACTTCACATTTTGAGACAAGGTCTCACTAAGTTGCTTAGGACCCTTTAAGTTGTTGAGGCCGGCCTTGAACTTGGAATCCTCCTTTCTCAGCCTTCTCAGTCACTGGGATTACAGGCATGCACCACCATGTCCAGCTCCAGCCCTTTTTCAGTTTTAAGACTGAATCTCACAGAGTTGCCCAGGCTGGCCTTGAATTTTTTTTTTTTTTTTTTTTTTTAAATATTTTTTAGTTGTAGATGGACACAATGTCTTTATTTTATTGCTTTGTATGTGGTGCTGAGGATCGAACCCAGGGCCTTACGCATGCAAGGCAAGCGCTCTACCACTGAGCTACAATCCCAGCCCCCTGGCCTTGAATTTGAAATCCTTCTGCTTTAGCCTTTTGAGTAGCTGTGATTATAGGCGTGTGCCTACTGCTTATTGGTCTGTGTTAGTGTTCCACAGTTGAAGACTTGGTGTTAGTGGAGTATTGATTTCCCTGGTTGTGCAATGATTCATCTTAAAAAGATCCTGAGAAAAGAGGACATTTTATCTTCAAATGATCTTTTCAAGATCATATTCTAAGGAAGCACAACATTTGTGGAAGGCACATTGGTTAGTTTCAAAACACATTTGATCAAGTGTTTTAGAGACTTTTTTTTAAAAATATTTTTTTAGTTGTTGATGGATCTTTATTTTATTCATTTATTATTTATATGTGGTGCTGAGGATCGAACCCAGTGCCTCACGCGTGCTAGGCAAGCGCGCTACCACTGAGCTACAGCCCCAGCCCAAGACATTTTGAGGTATAAGGGCTGGTGTTTTTCTGTTCATTGTCATTAAACACTGATTGATTGTATATTGTAGGCCTTGCATTGTGTGTGTAACACCAGAGCAATTTTAGTTTAGTGTTTTGGCAGTGTTGTTGAAGGAGAAAGGGTAGTATACTGCTTTCCGGGAGATGTTAGACACATTTTAACTACATATTATGTTAACTGCATATTATTAGCCTGTATTTTAACCTCAGTTCGGGTGTTAATACATTAGCCTTTAAGTAGGGAGAATATGGGTTGGTATGTGTGGCTCTGGATAATAAATACAATTTTTTTTTTATACTGGGGATTCAACCCAGGGGTATTTTGCCACTGAGCTACATCCCTAGCCGCCCCTCCTTTTTTTTTTTGGTACTGGGGATTGAACTCAGGGGCGCTCAACCACTGAGCCACATCCCCAGCCCTATTTTGTGTTTTATGTAGAGACAGGGTCTCACTGAGTTGCTTAGCACCTCGCCATTGCAGAGGCTGGCTTTGAACCCACAATTCTTCTGTCTCAGCCTCCCAAAGTGCTGGGATTACAGGCGTGTACCACCGTGCCCGGCTATCCTTAGCCCATTTTATTGTTTATTTTGAGACAGGGTCTTTCAAAGTTGCCCAGGCTGGACTCCTGACTTGAGAGCCTTTTCCTTAGCTTTCCAAGACACTGCGATTACAGGCATGTGCCACTATGTCCAGCTAAATGTAAATGTTTTTAAGAGCTGTACTTCCTTTGGGCCTTTGAAGGGGTGTATAACCTAGTTTTTGCAGGGTGTTGGCCACCTTTCCTTGTGTTGCCTGCTGCCATTTGCCTATTCTTTGTTTGCCAGAGACTGGGCTATATGCTGTAGCAGTGACCCAGGACGGTAGGAATAATGTTACCAACTTTTGGGAGTTGACAGAAAAGCTGATGTGAGGTCTACCGTTCTACCTTATTTCTCTCTTGTTTTTTTTTTTTTTTTTTTTTTTTGGTACTGGCGATTGAACTCAGGGGCACTCGACCACTGAGCCACACCCCCAGCCCCATTTTGTGTTTCATGTAGAGACAGGGTCTCACTGAGTTGCTTACCACCTCGCCATTGCTGAGGCTGGCTTTGAACTCGCGATTCTCCTGTCTCAGCCTCCCTAAGTGCTGGGATTACAGGCTT